>CM068293.1:53050746-54250746 GCA_034703905.1 Chenopodium berlandieri
TGTAATGGGCTGCCTGGTGCTTGTGGCGCTTGCGATAGCTTGCCATGCGCACCCAGGCACCTAGGCTAGCACGCTGCTAGCTGCGATGGGCTGCCTGGGGCTTGTGGTGCTTTGCGATAGGCTGCCATGTGCACGCCTAGGCTGCGATGGTGCGCCTTGAGCTTGCGATGGTGCGCCTAGCACACCTAGTGTGCTTAGGCTTGCGCCTAGCCATGCTAGGTGCATGCTAGCTCGAACTAGCCTAGCATCCACATGGTTAGACCATTGTGGTGCTACGGCTACACTCGTACTTGTCGCTTACGATTTCCGACGTCTGTATTCGTAAAACTCTGTTGACTCATTAAATCCTTTTGGATTAATTTGTCGTCTCGGATCGGTGGTTTGATTGGGTTCGACCCGAAGGGTTCAGTTAAGATTAAGCTGTAACATCAATTGTACATTGATATTACTGATCGGAAGCGGCCTTCACCTAGGCATTCCGATCACTTGACCTTACTGAAGAATTAGCTCTGTAATAATTCTGAAAACCTCTATCGGAAGAATACACTTGTTGGAAGGACACCATTCCTTTCAATCTCCCACTTGTCCTTTCGGACAAGTGTGCATATAGTGTATATCCCATTTTCTATGTCACTTAATGTTTCTTTGTGAACTATAAGGTAAGATTCTTTGTCATCCTTATTACGTTCAGAAGTGTTTCTCGATCTCCGAGTTCGACTGTCAATAAGAAGATGATTTCTAAAATCCATCTGAACATGGCCATGCATTTTCGCAGTTTCTCTCTTCAAGCGGCCTTGTAAACAACAAAACATTTTCCCTATTGTTAGTAGGGGGACAATCCCAGTCTTGTATTGTAAGTTTCTCTTACTAAGAGGACATAGTCTCCTGAGTGTTCCCGTTATGATCCCCAATTACGGCAGACGTTTGGAAACATCAAAGAGTCTAATACTCAAACAAGAAAACTTCATAGTGGCCAACATGATGCATTTGACATCCCGATTGGCACTTTGCCATCGGTTAAGGGCAGCCTGAGTGACCTCCTCATTGGGAGCGTCGGGCATTTCCTCATCAAGGACGTATTCCTTTTGCTCCTGCATTAGTACAATGCGGAGATTCCTTTGCCAATCAAGAAAGTTTGGCCCGCTCAACTTCTCCTTGTCGAGAATTGAGCGCAAAGAGAATTGGTTGTTGTTTGAGTTACTTGCAGACATTGTTCTACAATTGAAAGAATTTGAAGTGAAAAACCATTCATACATCAATAAGTTGAAATTTAAAACGTTCATGCATATATTCAATCTTATTGAGAATTTTATCCACGCATTTAAAATTGTCCCTTATGGGCGAGAATAAAATGATTCCGAGATCCCAAAGATCAAGAAATGGTTAAGCATGCTTTGGCTTGTCTTAATCATTAAATATCTTAAGGTAAGCAATCCAATTGCTAATAGCTCCAAGCTACTCTCGGTTAGATAAAATGTCGCATCTAATGCATCCTTGACATTTTATCTCTTTTTCCACGACATCTAAGGACTCCTTACTGATATCTTTGAGCTTAACCAAGACAACTTGTATACCTAGTATACCTTACGTTCCTAGGGAAGTAGTGATGCCTCGCTTTGGCGTAATCCATCACGTACGCGCATTAGTTCGGTAAGTGTTGTTCTTGGAACGACAAATTTTAGCTCAATATTATTAAGGGACCTAGGGTTTCTATGTTGGTTAATTTTAAGTGAACTTAACTAATCGTCGCAACATAATAGAAATCCTAGACATGCATCTAGCAATCATATATAATAACAATATATATGTATAATAGCATAAAATAGATGCATTTGGCAACTAGCATGACCCCTTGAAATCTTCAATTTCCATGGGTCTTCATCTTGGCTCGTCTTCATCGAAACGCCGTCTTGAAATAAAAGAAGCTAGCTAGAACGACTAAGATTAATCTAATAGTACAAAAATACTTAACGGTTCGCAGACCGTATTTAGATTTACAAAAATACATAACGGAAGGCAGTCCGTATTTTCTATCCTAGTCGGGCCCCACTAGTTGCCATTTTCAAAGACCTGTTTTGAAAACAATCTTCCATTCACCCATTCACTATTTGTGAATGGCCCATGCAATTTTACAAAATACATAATTAAACACGCAAAACTAGTAACTAACTTAGGTGGTTAATCCAATTAACGCGCCTAATTAAAACTAGTCAAAGTTGTTTAATCCATTATTTCTAAACGCAAAATGCTAACGCACTTAATTAAGCTCCCACTAAATTCCGCATCCGTACTTAATTAATCCGATTAATTAAGTCGGCATAACCCATAATTTGTCAAAATTTTGCAAAATCGAAAATCGAGGTTTTTAGCCTCGTTAAAATAATTATTTAAAATTATTAAAACGGCAAAAATTCGCAAAATCATAGCTCAAGTACTAAGCAAAACGTCCCACAAAGCCCTTTGAGGGTGCGCACCATGGCTGCTAGGCAGCCCATGGCATGGCGCCATGGTGCGTGGGCGAGGCCTGCAATGCCCAGCAAGCATCGCTGCTAGCCCAGCTGCCTTCTAGCATGCTGGTGCTTGCGAGCTGCTTGCGTGCTAGGCTGGCGCCTACTGCTGTTAGGCAGCATGCATAGGCAGCCCCTGCCCAGCCAGTGCCCCACGCATTGCTGCGCCCAGCAAGCCCCTTTCCACACACTCCCACGCATTATCATGGCATACCCTTGTGCGCACCATAGGCAGCCCGGCTAGCCTTGGTGACGCTTGGGCGTTTTTGCCTTGATTTGCGTGCCAATTCTCGGAATTTAATTCCGATTTGTGTGTGACAATAATTAATTCCAAATTACATTTTAGAATTAATTTGAGGAAAAATAAAATAAAATTAAGTCCTACTTTAATAAAATTTATTTTATTGGTGCACAAGCCTAAATTATCCAAAATTTCAATTTTGAACAAAATTAGGTCTAACTTTATGTTTAAAATAAAATGAGCTATGTCCAAAAAATTAATCTTGCCAATATGCAAAATAACAATGGATTTGACAAATGGGAGTTGAAAAAACAAATTAACCATCCAATGATAAAAAAATTTCCAACTTGCATACTTGTGTAAAATACCAAGATTACATCTTCCAATATGAAGATTAATCAAATTTTACTCACAAGTAATTGAACTTGATGGATTTTAATCAACCAAAATGAAAAAATCCAAACTTTGTTCAACATGGAATTTAGGGTTAGGGTTCCAATCATTTAAACCTTTAAAGATTAGAACTTTAACATTATTTGGGAACTTAAAATTACAAGATCACACAAGTTTTCACACTTTATTGCAATTTATTTGCAAAATTTGTGAAAAACAAGTTTATGTGAAAAATTGGTATATCAACTTAAGCACTAATAAAAACTCCATTATTATGCTCAAGGATATTTTAAAACCAGTAGATTAGTGATGCAAATGTGCATTTAATCTAACCTTGTAATGCTTGCATTAATCAAGGCTTAAAAAGAATTAATTTTTCGTTGAAAAACGAAAAACCCCAGAAAAATTGGGTTTCTGGTTCGAATTTGGCTTCTGGATAAACCTGGAAGGAGTGACACAGTTCCAGAATGTCGCTTCTTCGCCCGACTTTCGACGGTAGCTTGGGAACCACCCAAAAATCACTATTTTTTAGCCAAAATCTGGGTTCGACAGCCAAATCGAAAATAAAATCGAGTTTTAAAATTAATTAAAACGAGCATCTAATCTAATTAGAAGAACATGAACCAGAAAATTAAATTCTTTTAAAACACCTTAATTAAAAAATAATTGCAAAAATTAAAAGGAGCGTGGCTCCGATACCGCTGTAGGGTTTCGTAGTGACCCGACACTACGCGGAAGGAAACCCACCAAAACCCGCCCCTTAATTAAAACAATTAACAAGCATATTAAACTTAATCAAACAAGATTAAGAACAAGAATTATACCTTTGACGCGTGCTTCGCTCCCAAAGAGCTCTTACTTCAAAATCCCGAAAACACGAGATCTCCGACGGATCGTACCCTCGACCCGACCCGAGCGTCCTAAGTCTTGAAGGTTAGTCAAGACCCGGACAAAATAACTATGAGTTTTACGAATCAAAGGTTTACTCTTACTTAGAGTTGCCTTTTTAATTCCACTCAAGGTTGTTCATTTCCCAATACCCAAGCATGGTATTTATAGGGAAATGAACCCTTGGTTTTTCATCCTCCACCAATGTGGGAGTGTTGAAAAACAACCATTTATTTAATTTCCAAATTAAATAAATAATCAAGTTAATCATATTGCGACAAGTGGCATGATCTTATGCAAGAGAGTGGTGGCCAAGGTTAGGTGGGGGACCATATGCCTTGCTCCCCAAGGCCTTGATTTGGTCCCCAAAACCTTTGCACAAAACCGGGTAAAGGGAGGGCTAGCTGGCTGCCAGCTAGGGCTGCCAACTAGTAGTGCCTTGCTGCCCAGCACCCAGCCAGCCAGCTAGTGCGTGCTGCTGCTGGGTTGGTGCTGGTGCTTGTGTGCTGGCGCTGGGCGCTGCTAGCACGTAGTGCTGGCACTGGCCCCCAGCAGCCCACGCACAGGCCAGCACGCACTCTTCCTTTGCGCGCCATTGCTAGCACAGCCAGCATGCGTGCTGCTAGCGAGCCACGCATGCTGGCCCTTCCCTCGCATCAACCTACGCACCACGCACGCAGTACGCTACGCACCATGCACCACGCAACGCTCGCACATGCATCAGCCAGTGCCTAGCACTGCTATGCTTGGTGCGAGGAACGCACACACATAGGTGCGCTGTGCTTGGTGTGTGGCCTGCGATGGTGTCCACACACGCAAGGCCAGTGTTGCTTGCTAGCTCGCTGTGCTTGGTGCTGCCATGCGAAGGCACGCACACAAGCACACAGCTCCGTGTTGCTGGGCGGTGGTGCACATGCACACGCACACACGCATGTGCCTAGCACTGCGATGGTGCTGTGCGTGGTGCTATGGTGCTGCGATAGCCTGCCTTGTGCACCCAGGCACCCAGGCTAGCACGCTGCTAGCTGTGATGGGCTGTCTGGTGCTTGTGGCGCTTGCGATAGCTTGCCATGCGCACCCAGGCACCCAGGCTAGCACGCTGCTAGCTGGGATGGGCTGCCTGGGGCTTGTGGTGCTTTGCGATAGGCTTCCATGTGCACGCCTAGGCTGCGATGGTGCGCCTAGCACACCTAGTATGCTTAGGCTTGCGCCTAGCCATGCTAGGTGCATGCTAGCTCGAACTAGCCTAGCATCCACATGGTTAGACCATTGTGGTGCTACGGCTACACTCGTACTTGTCGCTTGCAATTTTGCGACGCTCGGTCTCGACGCCCTAGGCTCGATTTCCGACGTCTGTATTCGTAAAACTCTGCTGACTCATTAAATCCTTTCGGATTAATTCGTCGTCTCGAATCAGTGGTTCGATTGGGTTCGACCCGAAGGGTTCAGTTAAGATTAAGCTGTAACATCAATTGTACATTGATATTACTGATCGGAAGCGGCCTCCACCTAGGCATTTCGATCACTTGACCTTACTGAAGAATTAGCTCTGTAATAATTTTGAACCCTCTATCGGAAGAATACACTTGTTGGAAGGACACCATTCCTTTCAAAAACCATACCTCGCCCAAGGCTAACCGCACTTGGAGCAAACACTGAAGAGGTTTATCAGCGTGCAGTTCGATGCACAAGCATGGAGCCCGCAAACCAAAAAAACCAATCACCACTCACACGTGTTCCGTACCACTATGTCAAGAAATCATGAACGTACAACCCACAACCAAAATATGACTGCAAGAATTCGCCGGAATCCCTCAACTAGCACCGTTAGACGTGAAAAAACCCTTCCAATCGTTAACTCAAGCTAGACTCGCAACACGATGGATTTCATGCAACAACGTCAAGAATTAGACTACTCGCGCATACAGCTTTGTCTCACCCGTATCCGATTATAGTCTGCTTCAAGCCTTCCTGAAACACTACTTCCACATCGGCCTCGGATACCCTATGTAGACAATTGAATAAGACAACAAGACAGTGTTCCATTAGTTCACCTAGGTTTCCCGAGCGTGCACCCCTACAACCACATATGTAGTTGCAAGAATTGGCCGAAAATCCTAAACTCACATAAGTTCCCCATCAAGGAATATTTGTCGCGTTGTACCACTGCTTCGTCGAATGGATCCCCGAACTACGTACCCTGTAACGAAAAAATTCGTCACAAGAAATAGTGGAAAACACCCAAACTAACATAAAGTACAACATCAACGGTGGGACAATTTATCGGAGGCAACACGAACAATATCAGTTTCATAGATCCGAGGTCACGTCTGCGTCATTCCATACCATGTGTAACTCACTATATATTTCCTTTTTAGGAACCAAGTGAGAGGGTATCACAAGTGAGAGGGTATTAGATACGATGTGCATCGACAAGCGGATGACAAAGTTGATCTTTTAATCGTGCTTGTAGGCACATTTATTTTGTCTATGACTTGTAATTAAACAATGGTTGTTTCTTATGCTTTTGAACATACTTTTGATCTATGGTGTTGGACACCATGTTATTTTGATCACAAGACTTAATCAATGGTTGGTTTGTTAAAATTTCTTGTTTATATGTTCTATAGAATTGCATATGTTTAGAAAAATTGATGATATCGCCAAAAGTGCTAAGACCATCGAGTCAAATCAAACCTACTTGTGGCATTGTCTTCTTGGCCACATTAACATCTAACGCATCAAGCAACTTCTTCAAGAAGGTGTTCTTGACTCATTCGACTTGGAGTCATTTGAAAATTGCGAAGGATGTCTATTAGGCAAGATGATAAAGCAGCCATTCTCCAAGTTGGGAGAAAGGGCAAGTGACTTATTGGGTCTAATACATACGGATGTATGTGGACCAATGAGTATACCCGCAAGGCAAGGTTATCGATATTTCATTACCTTCACCGACGACTATAGTAGATATGGTTATGTCTACCTTATGTCGAAAAAATCTAAATCTTTTGAGAAATTCAAAGAATTTCAGAGTGAAGTTGAAAATCAACTTGGCAAGAAAATAAAAGCACTTCGATCGGATCGAGGTGGCGAGTATTTAAGCTATGAATTCGACGATCACTTAAAAGAAAATGGTATTCTTTCAAAGTTGACACCTCCCAGAACTCCACTATGGAACGAAGTATCCGAACGGAGGAATCGAACCTTGTTAGACATGGTTCGATCAATGATGGGTCTAAGTGAACTTCCTATCTCTTTCTGGGGACATGCACTTCTAACTGCGGCACTAACACTGAACCGCGCTTCGTCAAAAGCTGTCGAAAAGACTCCATATGAATTATGGATGAAGAAACCTCCGAGGTTGTCTTTTCTTAAGATTTGGGGTTGCGAAGCATATATCAAGAGATTAATTTCTGACCAACTTCACCCAAAATCAGACAAGTGTTTCTTTGCGGGTTACCAAAAATAAACCAAGGGGTATTACTTCTACAATAAATCCGAAAACAAAGTGTTTGTTGCTCATGATGGTGTCTTTTTGGAGAAGGAACACCTTTCCAAAATGACAAGCGGGAGAAAAATCAAACTCGACGAAGTTCGAGAGGTAGAGCAACAAAGTCAACATGAAAAAACTGACAATCAAAGTGCTTTAGAAGCAGTTGTTGCCATTGGTCAGGGTCAAACCGACAATGCAAATGCTCAACCTATTACCCTGCGTAGGTCGCAACGGCTAAGATCTCAACCAGACAGATACCTTGGTATTATCTTAACCAAAGATCAAGACATCCTAGTTATGGATGGAGATGAGCCAGCAACATACAAACAAGCTATGACGAGCCCCGACTCTGCAAAATGGCAAGAGGCCATGAAATCCGAGATGGTCTCCATGTCTGAAAATCAAGTCTGGGACTTGGTTAATTTGCCCGAAGGTTACACACCTATCGGTTGCAAATGGATTTTCAAATTGAAAACAGACAAAGATGGAAATGTATCTATATACAAAGCTAGACTGGTGGCAAAAGGTTGAAAATTCACAGAGTTGATTATGATGAAACCTTTTCGCCAGTTGCAATGCTTAAGTCCGTCCGGATCATCCTAGCAATTGCTGCATATTATGATTATGAAATATGGCAAATGGATGTCAAAACCGCCTTCCTTAATGGGATTTTGGAAGAAATTGTGTATATGACACAGCCGGAAGGTTTTGTTGATCCAAGCAATGCCGGGAAGTTATGAAAGCTTAAGAAGTCCATTTATGGACTAAAGCAGGCAAGCAGTAATTGGAATCTGCGATTCGATGAAGCCATTAGTAAGTTTGATTTTATCAAGAATCCAGATGAGTCTTAAGTCTACAAGAAGGTTAGTGGGAGTGACATCGCATTCCTAGTCTTATATGTCGATGACATATTACTCATTGGAAACAACACTAAATTGTTAGAGTCCGTAAAGGGCTGGCTGGGAAAGTGCTTTTCAATGAAGGACTTAGGGGAGGCACAATACATACTGGGCATTAAGATCTATAGGGATAGATCTAAGAGGATGATTAGATTGAGCTAAAGTACTTATATAGATAAGGTACCTACATGATTCAACATAGAAGGGGCCAAGAGAGGGCACCTACCCATATCCCATGGCATAACTCTCAACAAGAAATAGTGTCCACAGACACCTGATGAGTGAGAGAGAATGAGTCAGATTCCATATGCTTCGCTTATTGGATCGATCATGTATGCCATGATATGTACTAGGCCGGATGTATCGTATGCCTTGAGTGCTATGAGCCGATACCAATCAGACCCAGGAGAGGCGCATTGGACTGCGGCCAAGAATATCCTAAAGTACCTGAAAAGAAACAAGGATAAATTCCTGGTCTATGATGGCTGTAATGATTTGGTTGTTGAAGGTTATACTGACGCGAGCTTCCAGACTGACAGAGACGACTCCAAGTCGCAGTCGGGGTACATATTCTGCCTTAATGGAGGAGCGTTTAGTTGGAAGAGTGCTAAGCAGAGCACCACTACAGATTCTACAACTGAAGCCGAATACTTGGCAGCTTCGGAAGTAGTTAAGGAGGCAGTTTGGATTCGTAAGTTCATTAGTGAACTTGGTGTTGTACCCTCAATTAAGGGTCCAATAAACCTCTATTGTGATAACAATGGAGCTATTGCTCAGGCCAGGGAGCCAAGGGAACATCAAAAGGTCAAACATGTCAAGCGGCGATTTCACATGATAAGGGAATGGAAATCCGAGGGTGAAATCAGAATTTGTAGGATTGGAACGGACGACAATGTAGCCAATCCTCTGATTAAACCTTTGTCTCAAGTGAAGCACAACAAGCACGTTGAGGCAATGGAAATCAAGCATATTGGAGATTGGCTTTGATTTCCCTGTATAGGTGTTTTAATTAAACTCGATGTCTTAATGTAAAACACTATGTTGAACCATTCAATTTTGGAGCAATTAAATTTTCTGCAAATTTATGATTACTCCATATCTATTTAATTGTTGTTTAGAATTAAATAATGACTCCATTCGATTTCTGAGAATATTCAAAACAAGGTATCAAGACCATGTCTTAGATAAAGAAACACATGTTAAGTGAACATTGAATATTTTAATCGAAAATTATCCCTAATCGAGGTCATTTAAACGATGGACGATTAATGACCACTTGAGATTAGTGTGTAATATGATTTATAGAACCGTTTCTTATGCTACAAGGACATGATAGTCATAAATCATTTGCACAGGTACTAGTTTGGAACTGTACCGGATAGACCTATGAGAATACTTTAAGAGATATCAAATCGTCATAAGTATATTTCTCATTATAGCTATCGGAACCTTTTTTTCCTCGACCATGAGTATTGCAAGTTCTCTTGTTTGAGTACTAGTCGTTTTGATGTTGTCAAATGTCTGCCGTAAATGGGGAATATAACGGCAACACTCAGGCGACTAGGTCCTCTTAGTAAGGGAAGCTTATAGTACAAGACTGGGAATGTCCCCCTATTAAAAATAGGGAAAATGTCTTTGTTGTTTACAAGGCCACTCAAAGAGCGAGACTGTGAAAATGCATGGCCGTGCTCAGATGGATTTTAGAAATCATCTGTTTATTGACAGTCAAAGTCGGGAATCAAGAAACACTTCTGGACGTAATAAGGATGACGAAGATTCTTACCTTATAGTTCATGAAGAGACATTAAGCGACATAGGAAAAGGGTTATACATAAATTGCACACTTGTCCGGAAGGACAAGTGGGAGATTGAAAGGAATGGTGTCCTTCTAATAAGTGTATTATTCCAGTAGAGGGTTCAGAATTATTAGAAAGTTAATTCTTCAGTAAGGTCAAGTGATCGGAATGCCTAGGTGGAGGCCGCTTCCGATCAATAATATTAATGTACAATTAATATTATTACAGCTTAATCTTGACTAAACCCTTCGGGTCGAACCCAATCGAACAACCGATTCGAGACGACGAATCAATTCGAAGGGTTTGATGAGTCATCAGAGTTTTACGAACAAAGACGTCGGATTTCGAGCTTAGAGCGTCGAGACCGAGCGTCGCAAGTCAAGTCGAATTTAGAATTCGACGAGATGTGAAATCAATCAAGTTACAAGTTTGAGCCTAGTTGTAGCCTCGCTTTGGCCTAGCCATGTGAGTGCTAGGCTAGGCAAGGTCTTAAGCAATGAGTGCCTAGCAACACCTAACACATGTACATTGCATGGCACAAGCATCGCAAGATGCGTGCATGCGTGTGGTGTGGCTATGCATGCGTGGCTAGGCGTAGCCATCGCATCATTCTAGGCATGGGCTAGCACAGCCGCAAGCATCGCAGCATGCTAGTAGCTTTCTAGGTTGTGCGTGCTTGCTAGCATGCTAGAGCCTGGCGCTAGCGCATTGCTAGCAGCAGCATCGCACAGCACCACGCACCAGCCAGCAGCGTGCTGGGCTGTGCGTGTGTGCTAGCAGGCAGCAGCCTCGCACAGCAGCGCCTAGCACCACACACCAAGTAACAGCGAGGCATGCGTGCTGGCTGGCCATTGTGTTGGCTGGCTGCGCATGCAGGTTGGCTGTGCGTGTGTGTGCTGGTTAGCTGGCTAGGCTGCCCAGCCTTGGTGCTAGGTGCCAGCTGGCAGCCAAGGCAGGCTGCCAGCCAGCCATATGGAGGGGTGGTCCGGTTTTGCTAGTGGGGACCAATGGTTGGTCTTTGCCTTGGGGAGCAAGGTGGATTGGTCCCCTCCCTTGGTGGTCCTCACCTTCTCCCTCTCCTCCCTTGCCACTTGTAACTTGTTGATTGAATTGCAATTTTATTTTGTTTTAATTAAAATAGGGAAAATTGCAAATCTCCCACATTGATTAAGAATAGCAAATCAAGGTTCATTTCCCTATAAATACCCAAGTTTTGGGATTTGGGAAGAACACTTGAGTGGAACTAAAAAGGCATCCTTTTAGAAAAGTGAGAAAACCTTAAGTTCGTAAAACTCTAGTTTTTATTGGTCAAGTCCCGACTAACCTTCGGGACTAGGACCATTCGGGTCGGGTTCGTGGGTACGAGCCGTTGGAGACCTTCGCATTTGCGGGGTTCAAGTTTTGAAGTAAGAGCTCGGGATCGATCAAAGTACGCGCTAAGGGTATGAATGTCTTTTCCTTCTCTCTCTTAATTGTTGTTTAATTTGTGATTGCATGCTTAGTTGCCTTAATTAGTGGGCGAGTCTTGGGCGGGTTTCTCTTCTGCGTAGAGTCGGACTCTATGAAACCCAACAGCATAAACATGACACAAATCTTACAAGCCCTCCTCGCATCACTACTTGCCTTCTTCGACAGTCAGCAAACATACATCAGTATATTTGCTCATGCTCAACCAACATGACACTGCACAAGTACTTATAATAACACCTCTTGTATCTCTAATAAGTCAAACATATGCAGCCTTTCGAAGAACGAATGGGCTTGGGATACTAGCAACGACGTGCACACCTCGATCATATCACAGTGGAATCTCGAGTGTGATAGTCCCTTCATCACCGGCCTACCTACGACTTGCTACTTTGTGGGATGTCTATTAGGCGGGTTGGTGCTAGACACACTCGAGGATTCATCACTAGGCCGAAAAAACCTTCTTTGCCTATCTTTACTAGTAATGTCCCTTGCTACACGAGCATCTGCGTTTTCTCCTAATATTTGGGTGTATTCGATTTTTCGTTTCTTAAGTGGGGCGGGTCGTGCACCCCATGCAATATGTGCACTTGTTTTGTTGACTGAAAGAGTTGGCAAAAAATGGCGGTCACAAATCGCTATGGTAGGATTCATCCATTTTTCTCTAGGAATATTAGCACTCACTGGTGTTGCCTACTTAACCCGAGGTTCGTCTTGGAGGACCTTGTACCTGTGGACTTCAATACCGGGAATTGTATGCTCGTTTTTGTGTTATTTTTTCATCTATGAGTCCCCTAGATGGTTGTTCATGAAAGGGCGAGAAAAGGATTCTATGACCGTCTTAAGGAAATTAGGAACAACAACTCAAGTTTACTCAACCTCGATTATTACTACCAACATTAGTACTCTACAAATCGCGGTACCTACTAGCTCTAGTCCCTTTGAAGCCCTTAAGATTTTGATCAAGAAAAGATGGGCTATACAACGATTGTTCGCGACTATGTTCTTAGCATTTGGCATCGGTCTTATGTACTTTGGCATGTTTTTAGGTATTGGTAACTTGGGGTTCAATATCTACTTAACGTCGACATTTAGTGCATTGTTGTCCTTGGCCTCGTATTTACTCACTTTCCTTTTTTGGATCCAAAGATGTAATAGACGGACCTCGTTGCTCGGGTTTTGTACCATAAGTGGTGCAACGAGCATAATATTTTCCGTAATAGGAAAACATAGTCATGAGGGATTATTTATCGCGTTAGAGCTAGTGTCTTTATTTTGTGCATGTATGTCGTACAACCTACTGTTGATGTACACGATGGATATGTTTCTGACTTGTATTAGAAACTCGGCCTCATCGTTAGTAAGGCAGGCATTGATTTTTGGCTCGGTTTTCGACCCGGTGATGATCCTGATCGGGAGGCGAAACATGGTTTATAGCTTGGGGTGTTTGGAATCACAGTTCTTCTTTGTGGACTCCTAGTTGTTTTCTTGCCTGAGACAAGAGGTAAAGTGTGCTATGTGATACCATGGAGGAACTAGAGACTAGAGATAACGGTATATAGACATATAGTTTGTCAACAATTTGATTATACTTACTTAAAATAAATGTGATGGAGCAATAATAAAATTATTATATATTCTCAATGAAGGACAAACTTTTTGTCTGCTGACAAAAAATAAGGAAACATATACTTGTACCTTTCTTATATAATCGCAATAATTTGATTTAACTTTTAATTATATATAGAATATATAACTTTATAAGTAATTGTTGAAAGACCATCTTAACCAAAAGTTTAAGCTAATGGTTAAAGTCCAAGATCGGTTTATATACTTTATTATCCCCCTCACATTGTTGAGTTATTTAGAGTGTTGAAGTGGAGAGCTCGCTCCACTTGTTAGCGTGCTCGTGAAAGGCAGGCGAGACCCGCTCCGAAAGCCAAACAAAATCGCGCTGAGTTTCTGGAAAAATTGGAAATTTGGCATAACAGGGAGGAGCGCCTGCGCACGAAGGTGGCGCGCCCGCGCCGGAGGGTGGTGCGCCCGCTCCTGACGGTGGAGCGCCGGCCCCTCCTCCCTCTTCTACGGTTTTGCGGTTATTTCCTTTATATTGTATCGGGGCTTTTGTTTTTTGAGACACAGAAAATTATCTTCCTCTCTGAAATTCTTCCCTCTCTACACCATTATTGAAGAAACTTGCAATCTCTTCTTTAATCCTCTATCATTTAAGTTAATTGATTGAGAATTTGATCATCATTCTACACATTTAAGTGCTTAAAGTGTAGAGTTCGTCTATTGTATCTCAAAGCGTATTTCTAGTTCAACCCAAGCACCGTTGTGGGGGAAATTAACGCTTTAGGAAAGTGTTCTCACGCCTTAGACGAGTATCAAGTATCGAAGACTCACGTGGTCCATGGTATTCTCTTGTTCTTGGATGTTCTTTTGGCTTGGAGTGAGGCAAGTATTGTTTTTCATACTTGTAGTTTAGTGTGATTCTCTGTAATTTTTACTTACTAAACTTGTTGGTGTTTGGTTGAGGTTGTAATTGGTATTATATTACTTTGTAATTTCAGTTTTCTCAAATTCTTAGAATTAGAATTTGTTCTTTATTAACATTATTTCCTAACAATCTAAAGCATTAATTAGAACAACATGTCTAGTGTGAAAGAACTTACCACAAACTTTGTCAAACTCAAGAAAAATGACGATGTGGAGTTTCGACGATGGAAGAAGAAGATGTATTTTCTTCTTACATCGTTGAAGGTTGCCTATGTGATTAGCACTCCTAGGCCGGTAGAACATGAGAATGAGACCATGGAGGATGTTCGTAAGTAATCGAAATGGGATAATGATGACTTTATATGTCGGGGTCATATTCTCAATGGGATGGAGGATGATTTGTTTGATGTATATCAACATGTTGAGTCCGCTAAGGAGTTATGGGAGTCGTTGGAGAGTAAGTATATGGCGGAGGATGTTTCAAGCAAGAAATTTCTTGTAAGTAACTTTGATGATTTCAAATTTGTTGATGGTAGATCAATTATGGATCAATTTCATGAGGTACAACGTATATATAGTAACTTGAAACAACATGGAATTAATGTTGATGAATTATCTGTTGTTTCGAGTATTATTGATAAGCTGCCTTCTAGTTGGAAAAGTGTTAAGCATGAGCTTAAACACAAGAAAGAGGACATGTCATTGTCCGAGTTGGCCACCCATCTTCAAATTGAAGAAGGGATTAGGGCCATGGAAAAGGCTAAGGATGGAAATCCTAGCTCTTCTACCATCAATGTGGTGGAAGAAGGAAAATCTGGTGCTTCAACTAGTGGAAAGAGGAAGAATTTTAATTCTTCCAAGGGAAAGTCCAAGAAAAAGAAGGACAACAACAAGAATGCTTGTTGGGAGTGCAGTAAGACTGGACACCGCAAGAAGGATTGCTACATTTTCAAGAAGAAAATGGAGAAATCCAAGGAGGGTCAAGCTTCTAAGAGCAAGGACTCATCCACCAAAGGTAATCTTTTACATGAGGTTGAATTTAATTTCGATATGGATTTAAATGCAACGGATCCTAACATTTTTATGGTACATGATGATGACTCATGGTGGATGGATTCGGGGGCTTCAAGGCATGTATGCAAGGTGAAGCATTAGTTCAAAACCTTTCACAAGGTTGTTGATGGTGAAGAGCTCTATATGGGGAACAACTCTTCCACCATGGTCCAAGGAAGAGGACAAGTTGAGCTGATGTTTAGTTCAGGCAATAGTATCATTCTTAGGGATGTATTATATGCTCCGGATATTTCTAGAAATCTTGTATCAGGCCCTACCCTGAATAGACTTGGATATAAGCTAGTATTTGAAGCAGATAGATGTATTATTACTAGAGGTAGCACTTTTATAGGACGTTGTTACTTGACTCATGGTTTGTTTAAACTCTCGTTAAAAGAGAAGTGTGTATTGTTGAATGATGTTTGTATGAATGTTGGTAATGACAATGGAGTGAATTTGTTTTATTTATGGCATTCTAGATTGGGCCATGTTAATTACAATAAGTTTAATTCCATGTCCAAACTAGAGTTAATTCCTCCATGTGATATTTCTCTTGATAAATGTTCTACTTGCATGCTTAATAAGATCACTAGAACTCCTTTTAAGAAAGTTGAGAGATGTTCTAAGATCTAAGAATTGGTTCATAGTGATTTGTGTGACTTTTATAGTACACCTTCTTTGGGAAATAAAAGATACATAGTTACATTTATTAATGATTTTTCAAGATTTTGCTATGTGTATCTTTTATATTCCAAAGATGAAGCCTTGGTTAAATTTGATATTTATAAGAAAGAGGTAGAAGTGCAAGTAGAATCTTTAATTAAGAGATTGAGAACCGATAAGGGAGGGGAGTATTATGATCCTGCTTATTTCCAATCTTTAGGTAATTATTTATGAGACTACAGCTGGTTATGCACCACAATCAAATGGTGTAGCTGATAGGAAGAACATAACTCTTCAAGAAATGGTTAATTCTATGCTATCTTACTCCGGTTTGAGTGAAGGGTTTTGGGGTGAAGCTATGTTGACGGCTTGTCACATACTTAACCGTGTTCCCACTAAGGGAAAGGATTCCACTCCTTATGAACTTTGGTACAAAAGGAAACCAAACTTGAAGTATCTCAAGGTTTGGGGTTGTAGGGCAGTTGTAAGAGTGCCCGGTAACAAAAAGAGAAAGCTCGATGAAAGGGGCTTGGAATGCATTTTTATAGGTTATGCTGAGCATAGCAAAACCTATAGGTTCTATGTTATAGAACAAAGTGACTTTATATCGAAACATTCGATTATTGAGTCAAGAGATGCAATTTTTGATGAAAACCGATTTTCATCAATGAGTAGACCTAAGGATCTACAAGTAAGTACCAAAGGGAAGGAAATTGTTGATTATAATGATCAACTTGATTCTCATGCAGGTTCATCTAATAATGAGGATGAGACTCTTCATGTTAGAAGAAGTAAAAGACAAAGGAAAATTAGGAATCCTCTAGATGACTTCATAATTTATTTGGTTGAAGGATCTAGGGATGTCCTTAGTTCCACTACTCCATATTGTTTTAATGTGGATAGTGACCCAAAAACTTATAGCGAGGCCATATCTTCCCAAGATAGTGCATTTTGGAAAGAAGCTATAAATAACGAGATGGACTCCATCATGGGAAATGATACTTGGGTCTTAGAGGATTTACCTCCCGGTTGCAAACCTCTTGGTTGCAAGTGGATTTTCACTAGGAAAAGAAGGCTTGATGGCTCCATAGTGAAATTTAAAGCCAGGTTGGTTATCCAAGGCTTTAGGCAAAAGCATGGTGTTGATTATTTCGATACCTATATGCACCGGTTGCAAGAATTACCTCAATAAGGTTATTGATTGCAATGGCTTCGGTATATAATCTAGTGATTCATCAAATGGATGTCAAAACGACATTCCTTTATGGAGATCTAGAGGAAGAAGTGTATATGAAACAGCCCGAAGGGTTTGTTTTGGAAGGACGTGTAAATTGGTTAAGTCATTGTATGTACTTAAACAAACACCAAAACAGTGGCATCGGAAATTTGATGACACGATTTTGTCCTTTGGATTCAAAGTGAATCAAGCTGATAAGTGTATATATAGCAAATTTGATGACAAAGGTCATGGTGTCATCATTTGTCTATATGTTGATGATATGCTTATTTTTGGTACAAGTCTACAACAAGTAGAATTGACCAAGGAATTCTTAACATCATCTTTTCAGATGAAGGATTTGGTGGAGGCGGATGTCATTTTGGGCATCAAGATCATTAGGGACAATGGAAGACTTATTCTAAGTCAATCTCATTACATTGAGAAGATGATCAAACGGTTTAATATGTTTGATAAGAGTCCGGTGAATACCCCCATGGAACCTAATGTTAAATTGGTCAAGAATTCGGGGAAAACGATTTCCCAATTGGAGTATTCAAGGATAATTGGATCCTTGATGTATGCCATGACTAGTACAAGACCGGATATTGCATTAGCTGTGGGAAAACTTAGTAGATTTACTAGTAACCCGGGTGCCAACATTGGTTTGCAGTTCGGAGGGTCTTGAGGTACCTTAAGGGTACGTTGGATTATGGTTTGTCTTATAGTGGATTTCCTTCGGTTTTATAAGGATATTCTGATGCAAGTTGGATCACTTACAAAGAGGATGACTCTTCTGTAAGTGGTTGGGTGTTCATGTTTGGGGGAGGTGCCATTTCATGGTCTTCCAAGAAACAAACTTGCATTGCCGATTCCACTATGGCAGCAGAATTCATAGTTCTTGCCTCAGCTAGTAAGGAAGCTGAGTGGTTGAGAAATCTCATGTTAGAGTTGCCTTTTTTTCCTAAGCCAATGTCAACTGTGGCAATCCATTGTGATTCGAATTTGGCTTTGATAAAGGCATATAGTCAAGTGTATAATGGTAAGTCTCGGCATATTTCACTAAGGCATAGCCTAGTGAAAGAGCTTATCAATGATGGGATCATAAGTCTTGACTATGTTCCTACGAAAATGAATTTGGTGAATTGCTTTACTAAAGCAATGCCAAGACATTCCTTCATATTTGCTTTGACTGAAATGGGTTTATGTCCTAAAGCACAAATCTGTGAAACTCAATCTAACGCTTGAAGAAACATCAAGTCTTAGATTCAATGTGGTTGAATTACATTTTTGTTGTTTGTTAGCAATATTTAACAGCCCGAATTGCTATGATACTTGTGATGTGCTAGGTAGCGTTTATTTAAAGTTCTCAAAGATTTAGAGTTGAGAAGCTCTAGATGATGGTGTCTTATCACAAGGACATTTTTACGTATATGAGAACCTACCTATATAAGTTCGAAGTTTAGCCGCTTCAAGAAGTCTAGTTGGACATTGACATTTAAGCATGAGATGAAGCTTAATTGATAGAAGTAGAGAAGGTTTTAAAGGAACACTCTAAATGGGGGAGGATTGTTGAGTTATTTAGAGTGTTGAAGTGGAGAGCTCGCTCCACTTGTTAGCGCGCTCGTGAAAGGCAGGCGCAACCCGCTCCGAAAGCCAAACAAAATCGCGTTGAGTTTCTAGAAAATCTGGCAGATTTTGGAGGCGCGCCCGCTCCTTCGGTTGGCGCGCCCGCGCCAAAGTTTGGCACGACCCGCGCCTAAGGCGCGACAAAATCACGCCAGGTTTATGGAAAAATTGGAAATTTGGCATAACAGGGAGGAGCGCCTGCGCACGAAGGTGGCGCGCCCGCGCCGGAGGGTGGTGCGCCCGCTCCTCACGGTGGAGCGCCGGCCCCTCCTCCCTCTTCTACGGTTTTGCGGTTATTTCCTTTATATTGTATCGGGGCTTTTGTTTTTTGAGACACAGGAAATTATCTTCCTCTCTGAAATTCTTCCCTCTCTACACCATTATTGAAGAAACTTGCAATCTCTTCTTTAATCCTCTATCATTTAAGTTAATTGATTGAGAATTTGATCATCATTCTACACATTTAAGTGCTTAAAGTGTAGAGTTTGTATATTGTATCTCAAAGCGTATTTCTAGTTCAACCCAAGCACCGTTGTGGGGGAAATTAACGCTTTAGGAAAGTGTTCTCACGCCTTAGACGAGTATCAAGTATCGAAGACTCACGTGGTCCATGGTATTCTCGTGTTCTTGGATGTTCTTTTGGCTTGGAGTGAGGCAAGTATTGTTTTTCATACTTGTAGTTTAGTGTGATTCTCTGTAATTTTTACTTACTAAACTTGTTGGTGTTTGGTTGTTGTTGTAATTGGTATTATATTACTTTGTAATTTCAGTTTTCTCAAATTCTTAGAATTAAAATTTGTTCTTTATTAGCATTATTTCCTAACACACATGAGAGCCTTTTAGGCTTGAAGTGTGGATGCGACATGGGCCTTCCTTATACCCAACACTTAAATTCCACTTTGAAGAGAGGGGTGGATGGAACATGTGACCTTTATGTCACGCTGGCTCCGATACCAGGACCAAAACCTTTGGTTGAGAGGTCCTTCAACATGGTATCAAAGCCAATGTGACACAAAGGTCACGGGTTCAAATCTCATCCACCCCTCATTGGAAAGTGGAATATTTCGCACAGGATATGTGGGAGGCCCATGTTGCATCCGCATTTCAAGCCCAAAGGGCTCTCATGTAAGGGGGCGTGATAGAGTATAAAACATATTCCTAGGCCTTAACCATCAGCTTAAACTTTTGGTTGAGTTGGTCCTCCAACAGTAATATAACGTTAACTTTAGCTATATTTTTTTAAAATTAAAGTGTACGATATAATATAAATATAGTACATGATCTTACGGCTTGTTTGGTCGGTGACCATAAATGATGATAAAATCAAGGTTCATCCCCATGACTATACTAGATCACCCCAAATTGTCCATTTTTGTTTATAAATTTCTATCCTTACTACCTAATACATCTACTCAATAAATACGTGGTAATGGATGGTATGAAAAAACAAGAAAACACATGCTTGAGGATGAATTTACATTATTATGGGGATTATTACAATGTTAATTTCCTTCTAATTTACACTAATTTATTCCCATTATCAACATTTATAACCGGCTACCAAACGAGCCATCATGTAAATTAAGTGAATTGAATTGTTGATAGCTTTAGTGAATTGCATAATAAACTAATATTGAGATGATTTGATGAATCAAGTGCTCTTGGTCAGCGTATCTGATCGACAAAAAAAGATTACATTGATTTTCATTATTAGTTTGTATTATTTGCACGACTCACTAACATTATTAGCTAAATTGTCGCACGAATTATTGTTTAATATCGCTCGTAAGAAATGCGTACAATAAAATAATAATTTATCTGATATTTTCTAAATTTTAATAAATATTAACCAACCGTTATTGTCTTTAATCAACTGATTAAACTTGAATTCATGTATAAATAAAGATGATGCTTTTACAAGACAATTAGTTGTAAATAAAAAGCTTTAAAGTTTATTCCTTACAAAGCTAGACTTCCTCTTAAGGTATACTTTAAAGTTGTTAAATTTATTTAATTCAATGTTGAATACTTCGTATAATCCAATGTTCTTGTTGTATAACCTGTAAATCTGTATTCTGCTGATATTTTCTTTGCAGGACTGTAAGCTAAACATACAGCAATATCTTATAACTAATCGATTATTGATTGAAAGTTGATCCAATGGAGCGCGAAGATGCAGTAGTTGATCATGAGGAAGAGGTTACGGCTCCTCTCTTGGCCGTCGTCTCTGTGGATGAAATAGTAGAGAAAAGTCTAGGACGTTTAAATTGGACACAGATCATACAAGCGATCCTAGCATCTCTACCGCCTTTCTTTGACAGCCAGCAAACGTACATGAGTAACTTCGCTCATGTTCAACCAAAATGGCACTGCACAAATACATATAATAATGCTTCTTGTATCTCTAATAAGTCTAACATATGTAGCCTCTCGAGGAACGAGTGGGGTTGGGATACAGGCAATGTGCACACTTCGATCATATCAGAGTGGGATCTCGAGTGTGCTAGCTCGTTCATCACCGGCTTCCCAACAACTTGCTACTTTGTAGGATGTCTATTAGGTGGGTTCTTGCTAGCTACTCTTGGTGATTCATCGCTTGGGCGAAAGAACCTTCTTTGCATTTCATCTATGGTAATGTCCTTAGCTGCACTTGCCTCTGCATTTTCTCCCAACATTTGGGTGTATTCTGTTTTTCGATTCTTGAGTGGGGCAGGTCGTGCTCCGCTTGCAATCTGTGCACTGGTTTTGTTGACGGAAAGAGTTGGCAAAAGATGGCGGTCACAAGTAGCTATGGTAGGATTCATCCATTTTTCACTAGGAATATTGGCATTGACTGGTATTGCCTACTTAAACCGCGGTTCTTCTTGGAGAACTCTGTATTTATGGACTTCAATTCCAGGAATTTTGTGTTCCATTTTGTGTTATTTCTTTCTTTTTGAGTCCCCTAGATGGTTGTTCATGCAAGAACGATCCGTCGAATCCATTGCCATCTTACGAAAACTAGGATCTATAGGTCCAATTGGTCACGATTACATGACCTCGCTCATGACCAAACTCAACACACAACCAAACATTACACCAAACGTTACTAGTATTAGTACTAGTACATTTGCAACCCTTAAGATTCTAGTTAAGAAAAGATGGGTTGTACAACGATTGTTAGCGTCTATGCTCTTAGCATTTGGCATCGGTCTTTTGTACTTTGGCATGTTTTTAGGTGTTGGTAACTTCGGGTTTAACATCTACTTAACCTCGACGTTCAGTGCATTATTGTCCTTGGCCTCGTATCTACTCACTTTCCTGTTTTGGATCCAAAGGTGTAACAGAAGGACCTCGTTGCTCGGGTTTTGTGCAATTAGCGGAGTAACAAGCATACTTTTCTCTATAGTAGGCAAAAATAAAGGCGATCATGATTTTCATGAAGGTATATATGTTGGACTAGAACTAGTGTCACTATTTTGTGCCTGTATGGCGTACAACCTCGTGTTGATGTATACGGTGGAGCTCTTTCCTACTTGTGTACGAAGCTCGGCCTCATCACTAGTAAGGCAGGCGATGATCCTTGGGTCGGTTTTCGACCCCGTGTTGATTCTCCTAGGGAGGCAAAATATGGTTTATAGCTACGGGGTGTTCGGAGTCACAGTGCTTCTTTGTGGGTTCTTAGTTCTTTGTTTGCCTGAAACAAGAGGCAAGGTCCTTTGTGATACAATGGAAGAACATGAGTTTATGGATAACAACTTTAGCAAGTCTATAATTTGATTGAATTGATTTTTTGAGTATTTCACTCATGTATTTTCCAAATTACTATACATAATATAGTTTGTATTTTTTCCCTTGCAACCTACATATACATTGTAAAGTTTGTTAAGATCTCAATTGGGGGCCTGACTTTGATACTCTCAACTAACAATGACTCACATAGTTACGTTCCTAAAAGCGTACCCTTACATGTGAGACATCTTTAATACCAGATCCAAATGAGCTCCATTCTAAAAATATATGGTAATAGTAAGAGTAACTCCTTATAAAAATATTAAAAATATTTAACTCTTTCTTCTTTTACAATGTGGAACACTCAACCAACAAATTGAGAATTGAGATGAAGCAACTTGTAATCAAACTTAAACAATTTGAAGATCTCTAGCCTTACATCCATCCTATTTAATACTTGTCAAAAACTAAATATGATTAAATTTCTTGGACCCAATAATCAAAACAAAAAAAAAAAAAAAAAAAAAACCCTATTCAAATTGAACCAATACATCTAATTCAATTCAATAGATTTTTATTCTAACTTCAAACTACATTTTCATACATAAGTCTTTGTAATATTGCTACCATTTCTTGTTGTTTCTAGGTAAAATTAGAGCTTTACATATTAAACTATTAAAGGACATTTTTAGTCATTTGCTCGTTTAAATGATTACAAATGAGCCAAAAGCATATGCAATTGAACAACAAAAATAACTTATTAAATGTGTCTAAAAATGTCATTATCATAATTCAGGTATGAATCAGGTCAAATCAAACCGAGTTTGGTTCCTGCAATGCAAATGTGTCATGAACTAATACACATTAAACATAAAATTATATATATCCTATGTTACACAGACTCGAATTTGGGTCTTGTGTTCAACACTCTAGATTTTATAAAATGTCATATAACACCACAATATACTTAGCTGTTATATCATGTCATGTCGAAGTGTCGGAGACTTCAACGCCCAACGGTCGGCGTACATCAAGGTGTCAGAGTAACATAAATCGTATCTATTCAAGGTTAAGTTGGATTATTTTCAAATCACAATGGACCATCTCATCCAAGTATTGCCAAATATGCCAAGTAATTTGAGGCCCAATATAACAACACATTTCTCACAACAACCTGGGTCATTTTGATTTCTGCAATTCTGCATTTGGTTCAAGTTTAGAGAGAGAAAGATAGCAAATTTAAGAGAGAGAGAACATGGGAGGTGGACATGGAGGTCATGGAACAACCTACAAGGGGATGACTCTTCACGCTCCCAACGATTTCAAACGGTTGTTCATCACCTATTACCTCTTGCAAAAGAAGTAATTTCTCGTCAAAGAACCATGGTCTACCTTCAAGAACCCGATCTTTGTCGTCCTCACAGAAGAACTGAAAAACGAGTCGTCTCAACAACCCTAATTGCGAATTTCTTTTACAACCTCCATACATTCGCCAAGGTTCTCTTCGTTGCTTCAAGATTGTAGGGTTTAACTGTCCATAATTTTCCCACCAGAGTGAGATTTATTTTGGCTTTAGTATCATCGCTAACAATTTCTATGTAATCACCCCCTAACACCACACTTTCTTCATCAGTTAAACGCAGTTTTTCCCAATCCTTCACCAGGTCGTCCCCCATTATTCACACTACACCAGAATCCAGGGAAATTGACCTATGAAAGGTTGAAAATTGATCAAGATTGGCACAAAAATGGAGAAGCAACGCACAAAACCCTAACTCGGAACTTACTTACCCCAGAGAGGGACTTCTAAAAATAAAGTTAAGGGGGCTAACAGATTCTATATAAACTTAAGGAGGAATTATATTGGTATTTTCATAAATAACTCAAATATAAATTCTCAAATCACTTAATCACCCATACATCAATGTGCAAAAAGAACAATCTACCCCTTCATTTGTTGTTATAATTACAGCCAATGTCAATTAAATTACCTCTCATATTGTTATCACTTTAAACTTTAGAAAAGACTGCATTACCCATGAAGTTTCGAGTAATTACGTCAAAATGCCCCTATAAAATTTGTATACTTATAATTCCACTATAAAAAGTTACGGGACTATGAAAAAAATTTCATAGTCTATCTCTTTATCTTCCATCTCTCGAGCCATAATCTCACCATATCGAATTCTGCTTTGCATTGTCCACAAAAATCATTGTCAAATTCTGCCATAAAATCCGAGGTGCTTTATCTTCTCCCTCCTTATTTTCTCCCCTTTTTTTCAAATTTTATGTTGAGACATTATGTTTTGAGTTTTTGTAAAGCATTTGTTATCTTCTACTTGTAAATTTCTCTCGAAATTTGTTGTAAATTTGTATTATAATTTCTCAGATTGTGTTTTCTTGCCAATTGATTTTTTTATTTTGGTTGATTTTGTTTGCTCCGCTAGTATTCGTGATTTCTTGTCAAGTTGCTTGCAAACCCTAAAACCCCAAATTGAACCGCAAAGGTAATCGTCGAATCTCTTTTGTAATTTGTCAATCAATTGATTGCATAAGTTTGTAATATCTTTTTCGCACATCATAGATTTCACGTATCGATGTTCTTTTTAGGGCAATTTAATTCATACTTAGTATTCTGTAAAAAAACGGTTGATCAATTCAATTGATTGAATTGCTTTCTCTTTTTACATCGAACAGGTTATTCCTATTCCGCTGACGTCCAAATATGGCTTCCCTGGACAACAAAGACACTCCTCGTATGTGTTTTCATTTTCATACCCTTGTATGCTATTCAATTATTCATCATAGTAGCAATTTTGATTTTCTGGGAAATTTTCATTGTATTTATCTGCTATGCCTCAATTTTAATTTGTCGCATATTGTTTACAGTATCTTATAGTTGCACTTTCAAGATATAATGATATATAAATAATCTCAGTATAATTAGGATTCTCCTTTCTCATCAATCATCACTCCAGTCACGAGTCATATGCAATACATTGCGTTAGCATATACGGAGTATTATATTGTTGGATGCAATGCATTGCCTTAGCAATTAACATATTATAGATTGATTGGTGTGGAACTTCGTATACTTGGGCTGGGGGAAGGGCATGGCCCCTTGTATTTATACAATTTTGTGCATGTAAACCGTGAATTGTGTATTACTTCCTGGCTTAGTGATTGTTGACTGAATGAGCTATATACCCTTTTTTTTTTCATAAATGTTTTATAGAAAGATTAACCATTATGTCACTTAGCTTTCAACCATTATGTCGCTTAGCTTAACGAGATTATTTGATTGGTTTCAGCTGCGAAGAAGATGAAGCTTGAAGAGAAAATCCCTAATCCCCAAGATGGCAAGTCTCACTCTGTTACGATCTTTTTTTCCAATTTATCATCCTCTGCATTAATGTTTCTGCCCTTTACCTTGGTTATTCCTGCAGCTGATCTTATTTTTTTAATGTTGTGCATAATTGGGTTTTTTTTTTTTTTTTTTTTTTAATTGGCAGGAACTAATGAAAATCTTGAGTACCCTAAACCCAAAGATGTAATGTTGTTATTGTTTGTGCTTATCATTTTGTGGCTTCTATTTAAGTTTTGCAAACAGTCCTTTTATTTGTCTAGAAGAGGAACTAAAAGCATTCTACTTGTAACTTTGCAGTACTTTGTCCTGCTGAAGCTGGAAGTCATCTTACAAAATCGTGAATCCGCTGGAGATGTAATGTCTTTGTTTCATAAAGTGATGAAAGATGCTGGCTGGTATTTACATTTACACATTGTCTTCATGCTTTTGCTTTTCTATACATCTATCCTCCCACATACCTCATCCGTCCTTTATTTACTTGCATCGTTTGTGGATGTGTCACTATTCACACATGACCAAACAAAGATTGTGCCTTATATGGATAGAAAACCGTAGTCTTGTATGATCTTTTTAGATTCGTCTCAATGTTTACATTGTAAAATTTATCAATGAGGCAAGTAATAAGTATGGAGTAAGTTATATATGTGTACGTAAACAGGTTATTTCTGATGTTCTCCTTTTTTTTGGCCTGGTTTAAATTTTGTTGCAGCTCTGAATCCCAGATAAGGCCACTTCATAGCTCCTATCACTTTTTTGCACACCTTACTCCAGAGGAAGCTAAGAAGCTGGCTGGTCAGTTCATAACTTACCTTGTATTTTATGGCTAGCATACTGTTTGTTTGCTAAAGTGTGTGGTTTGTTACATGATTTCATTTTATTCGCAGGTTTGGATTCTGTGAAAAAAGTGAGGCCGAAGGTTAATTCCCGTTGGTTTTCGGCATAATGGCATTTTGGCTGTTGAATTGATGTGCTATGGCCTTGTGATTGTGGATCGATGTTCGTGTTAAGTCACATTCCCGTTGTAATAAGAGTATTACAAAATAGGATTGGGGGGTTATATTAGGGTAGCTGAATTGCTGAGTTGTGGCCTACTGGCTGTGTAGTGTGATTTATCCTCTTGTAATAAAGACGATCATTTGCAATCACTGGTTGTAATTCAACTTAACCTGGTTTGTTTATGCTTCTTCTTGTTACTAAGTATGATTACTTTTCAAGTCGCAACTAGAGTAGTTGACAGCGGAGGCAGTCCCTTACGCCTCACCCAATCAGTATACATGAGACATGATATAAATATAACCATGGTGGTTTTTGGTCAATAGTAGGGAATTTTAATAATTTTAATTAAACGAACCCTATTTTTTTAAAATTTTATATATCCTCTTCTCGCAGACTATAAAAAAAGGGTGGGGGGCAATAAAATTTTGTCGTCATATCAAGACAAACATGTATCAATTCATAGCAAGCATATATCGAAGTTGAATCGTTAATCATCACATCAAAAAAAGTTTTGACCCATTTATGTAGAGTTAAGCATACAAATGGGGATTAAACTTTTTCATTTTTCACTGTTTGGGACCTTAACTTTTATAATGATACTAGCAATTTTACAAACCCATTTATGTAGAGTTAAATTGAATGTAGAATTTGGATCCTTTTGACACATTAATTTCCAGCGGTCTTCATTTGTTCTCGGTAAATTTCTTCCGTTTTTCAATGAGTTTCGG
This sequence comes from Chenopodium berlandieri, assembly GCA_034703905.1. Lineage (NCBI taxonomy): Eukaryota > Viridiplantae > Streptophyta > Magnoliopsida > Caryophyllales > Amaranthaceae > Chenopodium > Chenopodium berlandieri. Next base: position 53,078,293 of record CM068293.1, read on the forward strand.
CGAGTTGGGTTTGTATATATATATATATGAGGAGAGAGGAAGCTTGGTTTGGGTTTGTAAAATGGCTGCCAATGGTCGGTGATGGTTGTCGGTGCCATGATGATTGTTGCTTGCTTCTGTTTGGCATACGATGGTTGTCAGTAATGATTCAAGTCGCTTGTAATTAAGGTTGCCAACTTGCCAATAGCATTGTAGCAGCTACTTCGTCCTTTATCCATCTATTGCTCTCCTCTTATTAATAAAAGGAAACTTTATTTGTTGTCCTTTTTTTACTCTATTTCATAAATGAAAATATATTTTTAACTGTGCAACTAGCCTCATGTGGGTTTTAGTGTGGTTAAGGGGTGGCCTGAAATTTCATTATAGGTCGTGAAAGGTGAACAAAAAAAATTCAGGTCGCAAAAGGTGAAAAAAGTGAAAGTTATGATTTTTTTTTTCCAATTTATCATCCTCTGCAGCTGATTTTTTTTTTTTTTTTTTTTTATTAATGTTGCGCATAATCGGTTTATTTTGGGAGGAACTAATGAAAATCTTGAGTACCCTAAACCCAAAGATGTAATGTTGTTATTGTTTGTGCTTATCATTTTGTGGCTTCTATTTGAGTTTTGCAAATAGTCCTTTTATTGTCTAGAACAGGAACTAAAATCATTCTACTTGTAACTTTGTAATATTATGTCCGGTTGGCGCTGAAAGTCATCTTACAAAATCGTGCATCTGGTGGAGATGCAATGTCTTTGTTTTGTAAAGTGATGAAAGATGCTGGCTGGTATTTACACTTACGCATTGTCTTCATAGTTTTACGGGGCGGGCCATCCACGGGGGCGAATTTAGTTTGGCAGATTGGGGTCGGGGATGGGGATGGATAAAAATCATACCTGCTAGGGTGACACTAGCAAGGCGAGAGTAGATTTATTATTGTACCCACCCCATCCCCGTTTCATACCACATGAATAATATTACTATTATGTTTACCAAGCTATCTATTTCTCGAAATTTTTTGAATTATCGAATGGTTCGACCTAGCTTTATACAAATGTTGACAAAATTGTTATAAAATACTCATAAATTACATGCATGTGATGATTTGGGGCATCGCTTGGTCCAATAACTACTTTCAGTTCTAAATAAGCTACTTCGCATTTCGTTAAGCTTCTTTAGGATATGTAAAGAGCTATTAAAATATCTCATCATCTAATTACCGATTCAGCTTCATATTATGTGCAACATTTACTAATAACGGAAGCTACACTTTATGTACAACAAATGTTTTCATTCCTTTAATTTTTAAGTTGTTCTCTCTCATCACATGCATGATGCCTATGCGTCTCTATGTTTCACTCTTCGTTTAACACTCACAAACAAAATTTGCATAAAAGTATGTGTTAAGGTCTTTGTTGCACATAATATGAAATGGAGAGTATATGAAATAGGTTAAACAAAGAAAGAGATAAGAATTTACAAAAGATCCTTCGCATATTATTCTTAGTGTTATCATTAGGGTATTAATTTATATTTGTAGCTTATCACTTTCAATTCTAATTAATTGGTTTTTTTTAGCACAATAACATCTGCACATAAACAATGTCAGCGCCAAATTTGTTAGTTCTAGTTCTACACATACCGACAGGCGCACACGTAGTGGCCAAGCCACTAGTCGGTTATAAATGCAACATTGAGTTTCCGGCTAGTCTGCTACCTTATTATCAGTACAAAGTATAAAAGAATGACTTCTTATATAGTTAGTATAAAAGAATGACTTCAAACATTTACTTCGTACTATATAACTAGTATCTTAGATCATAGGGAGCATTAATCATAATTGCCATTGTCTAGAATCTCACACAAATCAAGGATTCTTAAGAAATTGAATATGTTAAAAATCTTAACGAAATTCTTCTTCCTCATTTTCATTAGATAATTACTTATGTTGTAATAATATGAGTTTAAAATATATGTTTTTCAACGTTGGACTTTAACTGTACCGCAAATAATGGTTATTGATAGAGTATAAAATATATTTCTAGGCCTCAACCATCAGCTTAAACTTTTAGTTGAGTTGGTATTTTAACATGGTATTAAAGCCAACTTGACATAGAGGTCACGGGTTCGAATCTCATCCACCCCTCTTTCAAAGTGGAATTAATTCGCGCCGGATATGGAAGGGCCTCTGATAGAATATAAAACATATTTCTGGGCCTCAACTATCAATTATAGTGAAGAAAAACAATATTATGATTTATGAAGGCAATATCAAAACAAGTTGATGTAACTTATATTGATACAGTTTAAGAATATTTTATAATCATAGTTAGACCTTGAAATTGCAAAACCATCAAATATTTAGAAATGTAGAGAACATGGTTATTGATTGAGCTGGAGTTGAGGAGTTCGAAACATAATCAATTATATAAGGAGTATTCTTGATCGAAATATTTTACACAACAGATATGTATATGTAACACCCCCAAAATTCGGGTCTTTGTAAACGATAAGAATAACCTTTTTATCTTTCCAAAAACCAACCATCGAACCTTGGGAGTGTTACTGCTACACTTATTTTCCATAGAAAGTAAATGCAAAGCAAAACGAAATACCATTTATAACTAAGTGATCTAAGTGGCGACATGAATAAAATAGTCGTTACATCCAAACTGTAAAATATTTAAAACATTAAATGAAGGAAAATAACTAAGTTCAGAGTTAACTAAAAAGTCTTAGCTACGTGATTATTCTATCGTCTCCTCTCACGTAACCGAGTACCCTTTTTACCAACCTGCAAAATAAATCAGAAACAAGAAAAGAAGGAAAACTCCCAAAATCAGATAACTGAGTAATTCCAACTCCATCCCGTAAAATAAATAATTTTAGCTCGAAAAACATTTTACACAACACAATTTTATCGACATTATAACAAAAAAAATCAAATTGTCACATAAAATTTTATTACTTTAGTTAAGAAAGGGAAAGAGAACGCCCATAAGCCGGGACTAGTCCCTGTCACCACCTACTTTACAGAGGGTCGCGCGTAACCCTAAATGGCCATAATTTAAACAGAATGTCCCTAGTGTGCACACCCCTCACTAATACCCATTGATTAGGAGGAAGACTAAACAACAATATACGTCAATTTAAACCAACTAGTAGCAGCCATAACTACTAGTGGGCAACATGTTCTTCACCCTTTCGGGTTTCATTTCCCTTCTTAATTTAATGTACATCTTACTAGATTAAATTGTCCGATCACATTGCACACGAGTATTGCACAAAATCAATTTAATCCCAAGTAGCAATATTTTAATTTCAGTATTGTTAAACATAGTCATTTTACAAGCCATACTAGTTACAACTCGTTTCTCAATAGGTCTTGGAGACCATCAACCACATATAATCAATCATCCAATTCCCAAGAATTTAATTATATAAAAACTCATACGATACCAAATAATCACATTTTCGAAAATATTATACTAGTACACAATTATAGTAAACCAGTATATAATATAATTCCAGAATATCATACGGTAACACATCCATCACATATAATTACGTAAGCACATAGTTGGCACACAATACTTTAAAACAAGTTCCTAAAGGGATTCTAAAGACGATGGACATTGAAAATTACCTTGAATTGCGCGTAAATCTCAAGGTAAATAACCTCCGAAACGTTCACCTAGTAGCCTCCGTCTACAAATAAACAGATAATAATACTAAGTCAGTAATACCATACGCTATGCCTCTAACTCGTTTACATAAGTAGTACGAAAGAAAACACCTTTTTTTTATTTTTGTAAGAAAAGAAAAACATAAAAAAAAATAGAAACGAAATCGTAAAGGAAAATCAGTAGTGCTTTTCCTATTAAAGTCCACTAAAGGGGGTAAGGAGTCAGTGCTCCTAAGAAACTCCGCCACCATTCTACGGCTTGCAACCAGCTTCAGGTATGTTAACCTTCTTCCTCCCTTCGCCCCTTTATCATTTCTCACTTATGTGTTATATTTTTATTTATTTTTTTTTCAAGGAAAAAGGGTATATACTAAGAGCAGTTTGGTGAATTTGGCAATTTCAGAAGGTGTGCTAATACGGAAACGGTGTTGACGGCAAGTGGTAGCTATGGTGGTCTAAGATGGAGACAAGAACAAGATTCAATTTGAGTGCCAAATCGTCGGGTTCGTCGACGGAGTTACGGGTTTAGCATTGAAAGGTGTTAATTAAAGACTACTAGCCGAAAATTAAAGCTTGATTGACTAGTTAAAGTCATCTAGATAAAGAAGAGATTATGAGCTATTTGAGCTCTCATACCTATTGATCAATGGAGATGAAGGGTGGAAGAAGAACAGTAGTTCTCTCTCTTTTTTTTTTTTTTTTTTTTTTTTTTTTTTTTTTTTTTTTAAATCCGAAAATAATAATACTTATAAATTTTTCTCATATAAATTAAACTAATGGACATATGATGGATATTGGAGTATGAAATAAAAAGTTGCCAGAAGAAATAAATTTCACTTTGTTTACAAATCTCACGGCAAAGGATAGACAATTTTTTTTTTAAAAAAATATATTATTTGAAAAATAACTATAAATTTAAAACTCAATACTAGAAAAATCGTTGATTATATATACTCAAAAATTTGGGGTATTACATCTACTCCCCCTAAAAACGAAAGTTCGTCCTCAAACTTTAAAGTTAGCTCTCAAAATTAGGCTCGCACGATGACGAGATAAGTTAGTATTACATTCTACCCCCCTTTAAAAGTTTCGACTTCGAAACTTAGAGTACCTGTTCAAAAAGTTCTGGGTAGCGCTTTTTCATATCATGCTCGGCTTCCCAAGTTGCTTCTTCAGAATTCTGATTAGACCACAACACTTTGACTATCTTTACTGCCTTATTTCGAGTATTTCTTGTTTTGGTATCAAGAATCTTCACTGGGCGCTCTTCGAAGGTTAAGGTCTCATCTAGCTCAATAGTCTCAGGTTGGATAACATGGGTAGGGTCATGAACATACTTTCGAAGTTGTGAAACATGAAAAACATTGTGAACATTGGCTAACTCCATGGGTAAGGCTAAGCTAGTTGGTATGCCACCTCTCCAACTCTCTTTAATACCTCATATGGCCCAATATATCTAGGACTTAGTTTCCCTTTTCTACCAAACCGCATGACTCCCTTGGTAGGTGAAACCTTAAGTAAAGCTTTTTCCCCGACTTCAAATTCCACTGTTCTCCTATTCTGGTCTGCATATGACTTTTGTCGATCCTGAGCCGCCTTCATGTTTGCCTGTATGAGCCTAACTTGCTTCGTTGTTTCTTCAATCATTTCTGGCCCCAAAGTCAAAGACTCACTAATATCACTCCAACATAAGGGACTTCTACATTTTCTCCCGTACAATGCTTCATAAGGTGCTATTCCTATGCTCGCATGATGACTATTATTATATGAAAATTCGATCGTAGGTAATCTTTCGTCCCACGATCCACCAAGGTCCATCACACAAGCTCTCAACATGTCCTCTAGGGTCTGAATTGTTCTCTCTGTTTGTCCATCCGTAGCAAGGTGAAACGCTGTGCTAAACTTCATGATAGTGCCAAATGCTTGCTGAAACATTTCCCAAAACTTTGATAAAAATCTGGGATATCTGTCTGAAATGATATCTTTGGCAACTCCATGTAGTCTCACAATTTCCTTTACATAGGCGTCTGCCAACTGATTCACATTCCAAGTGTCCTTTATTGCTATGAATCTTGCTGTCTTAGTTAAACGATCAACTATGACCCAAATAGAATTCTTTGCTGCCCTTGTAAGTGGTAATCCCATCACAAAATCCATAGAGATAGACTCCCACTTCCATCCTGGCACATCTAACGATTGCAGTTTCCCTCCAGGTCTCATATGTTGTATCTTTACTTTCTGACATGTAAGGCACTTTGCCACAAACTCAGCTACTTCACGCTTCATGTTCGACCACCAAAAATATTGCTTAAGATCTTTATAGAGCTTATCTCCTCCCGGGTGTACAGAGTACGGGGTGTTGTGAGCTTCTTCTAAGATCTTCCTTTTGAGATCTTCATTCTTAGGAATACACCATCTCCCTTTGTATTTCACTGTTCCACTATCATCAACATCAAACTCAGTTGTTGCTCCTTCTTCTTTCATCTTTCTCACCTTGATCAACCACTCATCGAGCATTTGCTTCTCACGAATCTCATCATATATGGTAGGTTTGACCGACATTGCATTCAACTGCGCGTTCACCTGGCCATACTCCATCACTTCCAAGTTCAACTTCCTAAATTCTTCACAAAGTTCCTTGGCTAAAACCATCAACTTTACTGTATGACTTGTCTTCCTACTCAAAGCATCGACTACCTTGTTCGCCTTTCCTTCGTGATATAGAATCTCTGGGTTGTAATCGGTTAGAACCTCAAGCCATCTCCTTTGTCTCATGTTCAAATGACTCTGTGTGAATATGTATTTTAGACTTTTATGGTCCGTATACACCTTACATTTCACACCATACAAGTAATGTCTCCAAATCTTAAGAGCAAATACCACAGCTCCCAACTCCAGGTCATGAGTAGGGTAATTCTGTTCATGCTTCTTGAGCTGCCTCGACGCATAAGCTACAACCTTCCCATGTTGCATAAGTACACACCCAAAGCCATTCTTAGATGCGTCACTATACACTTCAAACCCTTCAGTCCCTGATGGTAAGGTTAAGACTGGTGCTGAGGTAAGTCTTCGCTTCCATTCTTGGAAAGATTGCTCACACTTCTCATCCCACTGGAACTTAGTAGTTTTCTTCATCAAATTTGTTAAGGGTTGTGCTGTCCTCGAAAAGTCTTGCACAAGTTCTACTCCAAGCCAGGAGGAATGACAAGAAATTTTATTGTACGAGTACAATAAGAAGGGTCCTCAAAAGCAGCATATATCACAAACTTTTTCCTATTACTCCTATTTTGACATAATATTAACTTTTTTTTTAGTACAATAAGAAATTTAGCAATAGATGCAAAACAACAAGAAATTTTATTGTACGAGATGCTAAGAGGGAAGAGATTAATGTTCATCGGAGATTCATTAAACAGGAACATGTGTAAATCGTTGATTTGTTCTTTAAAAATCTTTAACGTACAAACCTCATGATCCCGGGATTTTTCAACATATTATTACAAGGTAAGGTATGATATTTATAGCATTGTATTCGTTAAATCAACCATTATGGAAAATTTGTTTTTGGCCTATTGTCATTTTTTTTGTGCTATACTAGAAAAATTAAACACATACTAAACACTTTCTAGCAACAAAGACTAATTAAAGACATGAAATTAACGATTATTAATTTTTGTTGATGCATTAATGGAGTAGATTAACTTATTGGTTTAGATTGGTTTGAAATATTTTTAAAGGGCTAAATACTTCCAATGACAAATGGATGAATATTACAAGATAATTTGACTCAATTTAAGTATTATTACTTTTTTTATTAGCTTGATGAAGCTGGCTAATTAAAATTTGGCAGTTGGTTTTAGGATTATAATTGCAGCATAATCTTCATCATGACACCCTTCTTAGTCCAACAAAATCAAATTTCGAGGAGAAGAGAAACCTTGAGGCTGGACACTTTGGAAGCCTCTATCTCCAAGTACCATGACGCCGATCTTCTCATCTTCAATACTCATTTCAGGTAACATTTCGCCTCAAAGATTATGATTATGTGTTCATTGAGTCAAATTTGAACTATACATTTACATATGTACATGATCCAAATAAATACACAATTTTCAACTAGAAAAGATATGAAGCATAGATTTGCAGGAGAAATTTGGTCCTCGATTGTAGCTACCTAGAATTATCACTTCTATCACTTATGAGATTAAGGCTTTGATTGATTGATTGATATTATTTCATTTGATTGGTGTAGGGGTCAAGGGAGGTGATTGGGATTCAAGGGCACTTGTGACAACGACACAATTCCAATAACTGATGAAAATATGTTAACACCATATCCATGGTTAATGCAAAGTCTTGAAACAATAATTTCAGAAATGGAGACACTGGTGTTGTACCTCAACATTACAAAATTGACAAATTATAGAAAGGACGCGCACCTATCAATATATCGACGTCCTGGAAGCAAGCGACGAAAGGGGATTCCACAAGATTGTAGCCATTGGTGTCTCCCAGGAGTTCCAGACTCTTGGAATCATCTTTTGTTTTACTCTTTGTTACTCTCGTTGGAAGGGTCCAATACAAAGGGCTCATAGAACTAGCTAAGACTTGCATCAAAATTTTTACACAAGGGCAACTTAATGAATTTATTACTTGTTTTTATATATGGGCATGAGTTGATTGTCGTTGTGGACAACATATTTGATGCATGAACATCATAATTCACGTGGCAATCGGGGATCTATTTATTATGACTTTTAATTGGGTAGATTCAATTTAATGATTGACAATTTAGCATTGCATCTTCATTATTGATTGCAATTCATGTTATTTAATTTTGCTAAGCTTAATTAATTAACTTGATTGAGTAATTATGTTAACTTTAATTTAATCTTCACATATATATATCGATCTAAATTTATTGCAAGACCAACATCAATAGCTAACATCAAGAGGTTGTTAGATTAAATAATGTAACATGATTACAAATAATTAAGCATATTAGAAGAGAGTTAGTAGTGATAAATTGATAATAGGGCAGTAACTTAGTTATGCTAGTGACATCATTTTTTTAAAATCATAGTTAGGGTTGTTAATCATCCAAGTCTGCTCACGAACAACTCAAGCTCGGCTTGGTCAAAGCTCGGCTCGAGCTCGAGTTCGAATCGAGAATAAATCAGATAATACACGATCCATGCTAAGTTCAACTCAAAAAGCTCGCGAACCGGCTCGAGTTATATATTTATTTTATACATTTAACTAAAGCTAATGAATGAAAAGGCATAAAATAATATAAAAATAAAAATAAAACTATAATACACAAGCTCAAGTTCATATAATGGGCGGCCTAAATAAGCCTCTCTTTATAAATGAGCTTTTAAACGAGCCTCATTTAAACCTCGAGCTCGAGCGGTGCCACGAGCTCAAACCAAGCTCCGTTTTCGAGCATTCTAGCTCTAGCCGAGCTCAATATTCCAGGCTCGACGAGCCACGAGCTCAAGCTGAGCCGAATCTCCAAGCTCACGAGCTCGAGCCGAGCCGAGCCTAGCTCTAGCCGAGACCGAGCATCGGCTCGGCTCATTAACAACCCTATTTGGAACTTACAAGTGGGTAGATATTTGATTGGATGAAATTGCAAGTTAAAGAAGTAATAAAGATGATTTAAGATTTTTTATTCAAATTCAAGGTATGATAGTAAATATTTGTTGGGGTTTACATGATTAAAATAGAAAATAGTAAGTAATTTAGAACGTCCATTTAAGATAATTGGTGCAAATAATCTGAGACGGAGGGAGTATAACATTATATGAAAAAGCCCCTACTTAATTCACCTAAATTTGTATATATATACTTGCGGAAATGAGAGTTCAACCACAACTTAAAGTCTTTTCTTTTTAATTAGTGTTATACTATTTTAATAACTAGCATTTTTTGCATGCTATGCGTGCATGTTATACTACTATTTTTTTTAACCACAATTGCTTATACATTAGCGTTAGAGAAGTGCGAACAAATATTAATACTCCTTATTCTTGAAATATATCCTTATTCAAATATATTATTGAGATGGGAGGGAAATATAAAACAGAAGAAAATATGAGCTCAAATAAAGTGGAAGAGTTTGATTTATATAATATAGATTAAAGGAAAAATTCATGGGAATAATCCCACCTTTCACCCGTTCGTTTTTAATAATCCCACCTTTCAATTATTTTTCAATAATCCCATCTTTAGGTAACTTTTATTTTTATTGGTCCTTACAGGTTACCAAACCTGTTTTAGCCGGTTTTAGGCCTACGTGGCTTCTAACGGTTACTTTTTTTTTAATTTTTTTTTTGTTTGTTTAAAAGTGCCACGTCCCTTAGTTGATTTCTCTTCTTCTTCTTTCTCTGTTTCCTCTCTTCCTTAAAACACCATTGTTGGTCGCAAATTCCCCTATCAAATTCATCTCTTCTCAGTGAAATTTGGTTGCAATGGCTAGTTGTAGGCACGTTGGTTCAAGTGGATCATCTTCGTCAAGGTCGTTTGGTTGGGGTTTGCCAAAATTGAAGTGCAAATGCGGTGTTGAAGCCGTAATTCGGAGGGTGAGGAATGGAGATAATGTGGGTATGAAGTTCTACGGATGCCGTAACTGGCCTGTAAGTGTGGTTGGAAGTGACAAATTTTTTGTTTTTGGAATTGAACTTGTAAGAATATTCAATTGGAAAAACCAAATTAGGGCTTTCAAATTAATTTGATTTTGGGATTTTTTTTTACAGGAGGGTGATTGTGGGTTCTTTCAGTGGGTTAATGCTAACAATATGGACCTTGAAGATCTACGATTCCAGGTTTTTGAAAAAGATACACAAGTTGCTGAAAAGGAGATTGAAATTGATTTCATGAAGGAGCAGTTGAAAAAAATTGAGAAGAATTTGGATATTAAGGAGGATGAGTTGAATGATACAAAAATGGAGCTTTGCCACACTAGAATTGAACTAATGAAGGCGGCAAGGAATGAAAAAAACTTTTCCATTGCTCTGTTTGTGTCATGGATTTTCTTTGCTTTTCTGTTAGTGTATTTGAAGGCATGATAGTGATATTGAGTGGAGATGATAGTAGGTTAGACTCATTAAGCTTGTTTAGGTTTGGACATGATTGTATTTTTTGCATTTGTGACATGTAATATGGCTTTGAAAAAACCTTTTTAGTAGCAAGGCATGTTATTGTAACAGTGAATTAATGGAAGTTATTGTTACATTGATTTGCTTTCAACTTGAATTATGTTGGTGAGGAGGTTATGTTGAACAAATTAAGTTGGTGAAGTTGTTATGTTGAACAAATTAAGTTGGTGAGGTTGTTGTGTTGAACAAAATAGCTTGGAAATGGTGTGGCCAACAAACACAAAATGAACACTGCCATGGTTCATTGCATTACATTGTAATATGCCCAAAAACAATAAAAACTGTTGTGAAAAGATTACATAAATAAAGTACCAACACTTAATTACTTAATTACACCAAAATGACTTATTGTTCATGCCACTACTTAGATGACTACTGAGTTGGTTGATGCAAGGTCGAACGTTGACTTTCTTGACTGTACTGGAACCAGTCCATAGCTGTTCTTGCTGATCTTGTTCTCCTGTCATTGCCTTGGGTCTGCAAACAGATACAGTAGCATATTAGCATTAGTATGACATTAGTTGCAAGCAAAATGAGACACACTAATAGTGCCAACATAAAGGCACTCACATTAGTGATTGCAGATCCATCTGATGCAATGAAGACACCTACACCTGCTGGGACCTGGTTCCTTCCTCTGCCCCTCGTTCCACCCCTGGCCCTTCCTACTCCCCTGTTCCCACTTGAAGCACCTCTGCTAGAGCCAGCAACATGTGAACCCCTTCCTCTTCCTGTCCCAGCATTGGCAGCAGCACCTCCTCTACCCCTTCCACCCCTTGATCCCCTTCCCATCAAAATTGTTCTTCCCCCTCTACCAAGTATGGTAGGTTGACCAGTTAGGGAGTGGTGGGTTGTATCAGCCTGAGTGGATTGCACAGATGCAGCTGTAGGTTGAGGTGTAGCTGTTGTTATAGTTTGTGATGCTGCTGTGTGTTCAGCATCCTTGCGAGGCCTCCCTCTTGCCCTCTTTGGAGCAGGTTCAGCTGGCTGCACATTGTCCTTGTTAGGGCACTTCCTTTTGTTATGCCCTTTCAGTTGGCAGAGAGAACAAGTCATTTCAATCCCTGTTCTTGTCAAAGAACCAGATTTTTTGGGGTTCTCATGTGGATCTTTAATTCGATTTTTTCTTGGCCTCCCTGGACCAATTTTGATTGGAGGAGGATCAATAGGCATGGACACTACTGGCCAGTGCCTTTCACCTTGAATTGGTGGAATACAACCTATCAACATCCACAAAATGAATGCATTAGTTGACAACTACAGTGGCAGACAAAAATGTTTGCATTAATGGAATTGCTTTGTTACCTGCATACACTGACAAATAAGTGTCCCTGTGGTAGCATTTATCCACAAACACCTCTGGTTCCTTGCCCATGAAAAAAATAGAAGCCACTGCATGGCAACATGGGATGCCCAGCATGTCCCATTTCCTACAAGTAAAGCTTCTGCTTTCCAAGTCCACCACCAGCTGATCTAAGTTGTAGTTCACATTGAAAAGGGTTTCAGATGAAGGAGTAACTTCACACTCTGCAGCCTTTGCCTTCTCAACTTCCAACTTGGCTTGTATTCTTGGACATAGCAATGTGGTGACTTTCATCATACCTTGCCTTTTCACCACCAATCTCTGCATCAAAGTAGCTCTTATCTCTTCTAACATGTAGAGCAAATGTTTTGTCCTTGCTTGAATGATGTACCCATTGAATGTCTCTGCTATGTTTGAAGTAATTGCATCAGTCTTCACTCCTGGATTTAGAAAAGCTCTGCAGAATAATTCAGGCCTATGCAATTTGAAGTCATTGGCTGCATCCACATTCAACTCTGCAAGCTCCTGCAGTCCTTCATTGTAATCAGCCATATTGTATGCCTTAGCAATTCTCCAGAACAACAATTTCAGCTCATCTCCTTTATACTTCTTGTGCCAGTGAGCAAATATGTGTCTAGCACAGTGTCTATGCTCTGCCTTAGGCAGAACAGTTGAGACACTATGCATTATACTCTGCCAAATTACAATACAAACAATACAGAATTCAAATTAGCACAGAATAGGCAAAGAATTCAAATTAGAATACAAACAATACAGAATATACAATTAGCTCACAGTTGAGAAATAAGTTAGGACTCATACCTGATGCTCATCAGAAATGATAGAGACCCCTTCTCCTTCTTCCAGATTTAGACAAGCAGCAACTTTCATGAAGAACCACTCCCAGCTGGAGTTGTTTTCACCTTCAACAACAGCCCAACACACTGGGAACATCTGGTCATTACTGTCCCTGCCAACAGCAGCCAACAGTTGACCCCCCAAAAAGGTCTTGAGAAAACAAGCATCTACTGCCAACACCTTCCTACAACCTTGAATCCACCCATTTTTCAAAGCTTCAAAACAGATGAACAACCTCTGGAACATAGGTGGGAAAGCCTGCTTTTCAATGTCAGTGACAAGCTCTTATTTTGTTCCAGGACTGCATTCCTCTATTGCCTTCAAATACCCACCTAGCTTGTTGTAGTGGTCATGCATTGACCCATGTAACAGTCTATGGGCATTGTACTTGACTCTATAGGCAAAGCATCTAGTCACCAACATCCTGTATGCCTTCCTTATACACTCAATAATGTCTTTTGCTGGCCAATGTGGCCTAATTTTGAACACATCTAAATATTGCTTTGCAACAAAACTTGATTTGAGTTGCCTGTTCCTCTTCATATTTCTCTGACAAGTGTGAAGTCCTTTCACTGTCTTCACAACTATTGTAGCCCTCCTACTATCCCAGGAAGTATACACATAGAATGGACAGCTTCCTCTGCATTTCACACCTAACCTCTGTGATCTCTGTTTGTTACTCACAACAATACTCACATCTCTGCCCTGCAACACACCATACTTAGCTACAGCATCCTTGAAATCATCTCTGTTTGCAAATTTCTGCCCAACTTTCCACTCAAAACTTGAAAAATCTGTTTGTTTAGACACCAACAAACCTAGTCTTTTTCTCCTTCCAGGAATCAAATCTTCCTCACCACTATCAGGTGGGGTATGTATTTCATCATCACTCTCTTCATAATCACTCTGGGGGCCAGAAGGTTCACCACCTAAATCTTCCCCAACATATGTCCTGTTCACAGCCTCCTGCTGTAGTTTAATTCCCTGAGCTGCTTCAATTTGTATTTTTCTTGCAATATCCACAAGCTGGGCAGTTGTATCCCTTACCCTTTGCCTAGCTATGTTGTACTCTTCATCCCCACTGTCAGACTGATATTGAAGCTCCTCATTCAAGATCTCTTCACTCTCCTTCTCAAACTCATCCTCTGCCTCCTCAGAATCATAATAATCTTCAACTAAATCATCACCACCATCCAACTCTGCATGTAACAGATCCTCTTCCCCACTGTCATTTGAGTCTTCCCCACTGTCATCTGTACCCACTTCTCCAAAGAAAGGCTTGCTACTAACTCCTTTGCCTTTGTCAACCAGTGGGTTATAACTAGGGTCAACTGTGTCACTATCACTGCTATATTCTGGTATCAAATCATTAATGGGGATAGGGCTTTCAGGCCTTGTATCTTCCCACTCAAAAGTGTTTACAGGGTCATTTTCTGGAGTTTGGTGAGCTATTTCAGGTGTTGTACTAGGGTTTATAACATATTTTATTCTACATGTACTTTTGTTAGATGGGGAAATGGTTGGTGGAATGGTAATAAGTTCAGTGGGAGCATCTTCTTTTGGCTTTAGTGAGCTGTCAAGGGATTTTTGGAAAGTTTCAACAAGGGCTTTTTGGAAAGGTTCAACAAGAGTCAATGCATTACTTTTCTTCCTTGGACTACATCTAACAGGTGGTCCCCTCTTTATTGGAAGTTTTTTGGCTCTCATAGATTTGGGTTGGGTCTTCTGTTTTGAGGAGGCATGTTGTAGTTCTTTGGGAAAGAGAATTGGGTCATTTTCACAGTGCATAGCATAAACCTCCACCCCCCTATTCTTCTCTGCTACCCTTATCATTTCCCTCATACTCTCATCATCTGTGACCCTCCTCAACCCATCCTCCATACTCAGTCCAGGAACTAAGTATAAAAACCCCTGAATTCTACCATCATATCCAGCACACTTCATAACCAACTCCACAAGATAAAAAGAGCATAGTTCATCAGGGTCTACATTAAAGGTTCTGTTTTGCCCATTCATATAACACAACACTCCATTGACACGCTGCTGAAACACCCCTCCATGCCACATTTTCAAGGTTATTTTACTACAACCCATACCTAAGTTCACAGAAACTATAACACAATTAACATTCAACAAAAACCAACAGCACAACACAACAAAAACCTAGCATTTAGGTTTCGAAATCAAATCACATAAACCGACAAAATAATCACAACATAACACAAATAAACAACAATTCGCAACAATAAGTATCAAATACATTGCAATCGATCATATAGAAAAATCATCAATTTCGGGTTAAGGTTCGACATTTACTTCGAAATTTAGCAAATTTTCAGGCGGAAATCAGGGTTCGAAAAACTTACCTAAAATGGGGTTCTTCGCTTTTCAATTTTTACCAACGATGGAAGCTTCACAATTTATGGCACCGTACTCAAGTTGTTGAAGCTTCAATCATGGCTGATTAGATTTTTTACAGAGCCTCTGTTCAAGTGAGTAATGAGGGAGGGAGGAACTCTACAGACATTAACGAGGGTAGTTGGAAGGAGAGAGAGATGACATGGCATGTTTTAGGGGGGAAATCAGACTACCCAAGTACACGTCACAATTGCTTACCTTGTCAGCCGGTTTCAAGTTAGATGGGTCCAATAAAAATAAAAGTTACCTAAAGGTGGGATTATTGAAAAATAATTGAAAGGTGGGATTATTAAAAACGAACGGGTGAAAGGTGGGATTATTCCCATGAATTTTTCCTAGATTAAATGATGATCAATATTTAGCTAAGTTTTAAAATATTAATTATTAGTAAAATTATTAATACAAAATTCAAGTTAATGTTTTTTTCTTTAGTTGTATGTGTTAATTAAGTTTGTCCGTTTAATTTTTTTTACTGGATTTTTAAATTTAATAAATACTTATTTCATTTTTAACATGTTTAATTAGTATGATAAGCAATGGGAGGAAACAATTCTCCTCCATTGAATACTAAATTGAAATTTCAAATTTTATAATTTAATAAAAAATAGTTTTTCCACAACTATATATTTTTTATGATGAATATTTTTATTTTTATAAATAAATTAAAATATTTAACAAATAATATCTTTGTTTTTCTCACAATTTTATTTGTTAAAGATTTTTGTTTATTGTATCTTCAATAAGTAATTACAAAAATAGTTTTTCCATAACTATACATTATTAATATACTAATACCAATTTAGTTGATTTTATTAAATTACATTAATTTTATTGTTATAAAATATTTTATTGAACTTACTTAAT
Organism: Chenopodium berlandieri; assembly: GCA_034703905.1. NCBI lineage: Eukaryota > Viridiplantae > Streptophyta > Magnoliopsida > Caryophyllales > Amaranthaceae > Chenopodium > Chenopodium berlandieri. The sequence continues at coordinate 53,094,560 of CM068293.1, forward strand.
ATAATACGGACATAACACGGGCATAACATCTAGTAATTAACCATTTTTTTATACCACTTTCTCTTCTCTCCTTTTTATCTTATTAACCCACCAAAACTACAAGTCTAAAATTAGGAAAAAACTTGGTTGACCCAATGGGTAGACTACCCACACTTATTACTTCCTCCGTTCTTTAGTACTTGCATCCTTTTCCACTTTTGAAAGTTTCATATTACTTGCATCCTTTTCCTTTTGAGCAATATACTCTCTCTATCTCTCCCCTAACACATGAGATCCATTATTTCAATTTATGCCAAGTTGCTTGGATGCAACTAATAAAGAACAGAGGAAGTATAAGGTTATGATAATTATGTTAGTGGAATCCAACCTGACTTAAACATTAATATTTTAATAGTCTATTAGTTTTGGGTAGACTACCCGGTGGGTAGATGTGTAACAATGTCCCTAAAATTAATATTTACTTTGTAAGAGTCGGTATTGGTAAAAAATATTGTAATTAAAACGTTACGAAAAAAATGTTCAATTTGTATCGTGTTAGTGTTTGGCGGGTTTGCTTAAACGCATATATAAGGGGTAGCAAAATAATTCGAACTTTGGAGTACGACCGGAAAAGAAAAGAAAAGAAAAGAAAAGGGAAGAAAGGAAGGAACGAATCCCGACTTCCAGCTTTCGCTCCAAGTCAGCGGTCAACACTGAAACGAATTTGACGATTCGCTACGTACTTCCTTTTCTCGCTTCATCATCGTCTTCTCTCCTCTGAATTTTGTTACGGTTGTTGTTGAATGAGCTTACTACTTAGAGCGGTTCTGTTATTGCTACTTCTATGCTGTGAAGAATTGAATGAAGTGATATCTGAATGATTTCATTAGGTAATGAAATACTTCTTTGATCGAATTTAGGTTTTTAGGGGTTTGAATATGATAATGTTATTGAATGTTAACACTTTTTTGGAGTGGTTCTGTTATTGCTAGTTCTATGCTATGAAGAATGAAATGAAGTAATATTTGAATGATTTCATTAGGTAATGAAATACTTTTGTGATTGAATTTGGGGTTTTAGCGTTTGAATGCGATAATGTCAGTCATTGAATGAGGTTAATACTTTCTCGGAGTGGTTATGTTATTGCTGCTTCTATGCTATGAAGTATAAAATGAATTCTGTGTTCGAATTTGGGTTTTGAGCGTTTGAATGTGATAATGTTGTTGTGCTTTAGTTGGAATTCGGAATTCGCTTTTCTAATTATGATTGATTTGTAAGCGCTTCATTTTTCACGTCAATATTCTTGCAGCTGCTCTCAATCTTCAATTTATCACCCTTCTTCTTGCGCGCAACTGTAAAATCTCTCATCATCGGTAAGTTTGTTCTTAATTCAGTTGGCTTACACGAATTTGGTACATTCTAAATTTCTGATTCAATTTTGAATTTTCACCTGCCTGTTTATCATTTTTAAACTCGAAAACTCCATATTTTACGAAAATCAATTTATATACGTTAAATTTAATGTCTAATCACAAAGAATAACTTCTGGGTATTGCTTATTTAGATTTCTGTTGCTTTTTTTCTTATTTGGAATTATGCCCACCACCTGTTCGATGAAATGACAGTGGTTCTGTTTTGCCCAGTTTCATGGTATTGGTTTTGAATGAAATTGAAGAGATGTTTAAAATAATTAGCTCAATGTAAAATAATTTGGAGCTTCCTAAATGTTTTTAACATGCTGTATTTTTTGGCTAATATGACAGGTCTTCTTTACTTCAGTCCTGGTTCCTAGTTTTACCAGTTAGAACTTTACTGCTGAGAGGAAATGTTGTTCTGTTTCCCCTTTTAATTAGTTTCGTAATCAAATTGAATTGTGAAATATCTTGATAATTTCAAAATTGTTGTTCTGGTTGTGCAAAATCAATGACAATGTGCATCATCAATCCCATTTATTCTGTATACTTGTATAGTACATTGTATTTAATTCCATTTTTTGGACAGGATTGTTACAGTTCTCCCATCTCTAGACATAATCCATGCAAGGCAATAGAACAAACAAAACAGTTAACATCTCAGCTGAAACCAATTCAAAAGCTAGCTACAAAAAAATATTGCATTTATAAACCTTGTTCCAACTGCACAAAATACACATAATACTTCTGTATTTCAAGTGCACTAACTGCACATAATACTATTGTTTCCTTGTGCAATGAATGTAAACAAAGTTTCCTGTCACAAGGATCCAAAAAATACCCTAACCATCAACACTAAACACTAACTACTTCCTAACTGTTCTCAACTTAGGCCTCAACTCAGAACATGCTGCTGTTGGGCCTGATACATTTATTGTTGATACATTTATTGTTGATGCTTGACTGAGATGCAACAGAATGCGCGAGCTAGCTAGCAAACACAGGTTCAAGGAAGATAATAGAGGGAAAGACAAGTTGATTGATTAAATAGTTGCAGAACAAGTTAGTGACTTTAGGTCATAAGTCTCCGAGGCTCTTTTCTGAATGAATTCTCTTTCCTAAGCTTCCCATATATATAGGGCTACACTAACTAGTGATGTGGCATCAAGGCTTAATTGCTACATTCTTCATTTACCCAAAAGCACAAAAAGCAACATAAAGTAAGCTAATAAGACACCAACTGTTACAGCTCTAAGGGGTTGGTGTTGCAGGCTGCTGCTGTGGGTGGAGGGTGCTCCCCTGCCTCTGTTGCTGCTGCTGCATTTGTCTCTTTCTCCTGCTGTAAGTGTGGAGTAGTGGTGGTGTGGGCTGGTTCATTACATTACCCACCCCCAAAAGACACACCTTGTCCTCAAGGTGGAAGTCAGGGAATCGCAACTTGATTGCTTCAGCTTCCTCCTAAGTGGCCTCCATATCTGGCAACCCTTTCCATTTAATAAGGACCTCTCGGACCCCTTTTCCATCCCTTGCGTGCCGGACTGCGGTGACTGATTCGGGTTCCACCGCCAATTCCAACTCTGGAGTTACCTGATCAGGATTGGTGGGTGAGCTTGGCAAGTTCCCAATAGCGCGCTTCAATTGTGAAACATGGAAGACAGGATGAATGGAGCATTGATCCGGCAACTGTAACTTGTACGCAACCTTCCCCACTCTCTGAACCACCTCATATGGTGCATAGTAACGTGTTGCCAGTTTTTCGAAGGGTCGCCTTGCAAGTGATTTTTGGCGATACGGTTGGAGTTTGAGAGAGACAAACTCTCCCACACTGAATTCTACTTCCCTTCTCTTCGAGTCATCCCCTTGTTTCATGACTTGCTGTGCCTTTAACAGATTAAGGCGTAACTCATCCAAGATCACATCCCTGTGTTGGAGCATCTCCTCTAGACTATCGACTGGATTTTGACCAATGCCATACAGGCCTCGAAAGGGGGACATTTGGGTGGAAGAGTGGACTGCTGTATTATAAGAATACTCAGCCAGGAAAGCCACCGTGCCCATGCTTTCGGCTGCTCTCCGGCAAAGCAACGAAGATAGGTCTCAAGACCCTTGTTAACCACCTCTGTGTGACCGTCCGTTTGAGGGTGGTTAGACGTACTCCTTCGTAATTCTGTCCCTTGCAGCTTTGAAGAGTTCTCGCCAAAACACACTTAAGAAAATTCGGTCCCGATCTGTAACAATACTTCTCGGAAACCCGTGCAACCTCACAACCTCATTGATAAAGTGGTCAGCCACCACCGCCGCCGCTGTGAACGGATGTTTAAGCCCAATTCAATGAGCATATTTTGTGAGTCGATCCACCACGACTAAGATCACATCCACCCCCTTGGATTTAGGAAGTCCTTCAATAAAATCCATCGTGATATCCTCCCACACCGCCCCGGGAATAGGGAGTGGTTGTAGCAGCCCTGCCGGACTTTGTTGTGAGTGTTTGTTCCTTTGGCACGTCGAACACCCTCGCACGTACTCCGCCACATCGCGCCTCATTCCCTACCAGAACCACTCAGCAGCCATCCTCAAATATGTCTTTGTTTCTCCTACACGCCCTGCTTCCGATGAGTCGTGATAAGCCTTAAGTAATGCCGGCTTAATTACCGAATTTTTGGGCACCACCATGCGCCCCTTAGTTTCTGGTGTTCAATTGCGAACCCAGGAATTTACCTTCCCTCCGCAAGGTCCTGCTTCACCTTCTGGAGCAGCTTATCCCTTGCAATTTCTTTCTCCAGCTCACCCCAATCCACCGCATGAACGGTGATTATGGACCCTAACTCAGATTCCTCCTCACCTTTGCGTGAGAGGGCGTCAGCCACGTGGTTCGCTTCCCCGGGTTTATACTGTATCTCAAAGTCGAAGCCAATGAGCTTCCTGATCCACCTTTGATACTCCATCCCGACCTCTCGCTGTTGAGTTATGAATCTCAGACTCTGCTGGTCATTTCTCACTATAAACCTTCTGCCAATAAATAATGTTTCCATTTTTGTACCGATAAACACACCGCAAATCAGCTCCTTCTCATAGATCGACTTACTCCGGCCACCTGGCCCCAAAACCTTGCTAAAGAAGGCAATCGGCCTTCCATCTTGCACCAAAACCGCTGTGAGTCCGAAACCCGAGGCATTCGATTCCACCACGAACATCTTGGTGAAGTTTGGCATGGCTAAAACCGGTGCGGAGCACATGGCCTTCTTGAGCTAACGATTAGTTTTAGGGTTCTAAGTCTAACGATGTGTTTGAGGAATCATTATAGAAAAACATTCGACTTTTTGGTCAAAATGTACCACCCTGTTTGGGGACAAAGGGGGAGTACCTCTTAAGTAGGTATGAGTGAAAACCAAATTCTACAATTATATGCAACTAAGATCTGATATGTTTGCACTATTAGATATAAAAAATGCAAATTTTTAGTGCATTTGTAATCCTGTGGTGTGGCTTTTCTATCAACAATAATGTACATTATTCTATGCAGGGTTTTCTTACACGTACTTACATAATCACTGCTCCAGGGGAGTAATGAATTTGTTTTTATTTAACCAAGAACCGCTATTGAAAAGTTTTATTGGTTTTGTGTATGAATGATCTCAAAGTGATTTTGTATTGATTAATCTCACAAGTTCTTGAGCGTTGTATAATCCATATTGGAATTCCATCTTTCCAATGTTACAATATGTAGAACACTGGATATGCGGCAATAACTTTGGATTAGATTCTGACTTCTATATGTTTAATGCACAAAGAGGAAATATGATTATGAGCTTGTCGAGAATGTATTTTCTTATTTGTTCCTATATATACATAAGTGTCTCTAGGCCTTTTATTGTAGATTTTTTTGAAGTACATGTTCGGTTGGAAATTTTTTGGTTAACATACACGTGCTTTCAACTTCCACTAGTAAAATCATTGTTATAGGAGTCAATTGCCATTGTTTTTTAAATTTTTATTTTGCTTTATTTACAATGTCATGTTTAGAGTTTTCAACTCGATATTTAGATTCAGCTCTAAAAAATTCATATACTACTGCTATTATAATCTGTAATGGAAACAATGTAATGGGATTAATGCAGCACATACGTAATATGTTATTTATGTTATATATGCAGGTTAGTGTAAGTGAAAGGATATGGATCCATTTGAGTCTTCTAGTAGCAGCATCTATAATCAATCCACTGTTGCTATTATAGATGGTTGTCGGAAGACATCTATTCATTGTGATAGAAATGCTTTGACATTTCTTTGTGATCATAGGTGAGACCTGAGAGTTTTGAATTATTTTTTATATTATATTCAAATCCTTACTATAGAGTATATTATTAATGTTTTTTTTTCTTCGTTGATTTAGCGGGTTAGAGGATTACAAGTCTATTGATAAGTTGTGTGAGGACTGCTATGAGGCAGGCAAACAATCTACACCGGTAGGAATAAACGCACACGGCTATTTTTGTTCTTCTATCATAGCGTCACGTCGTTTTGTTGATGCTAGTCTTGGACGGATCAAATTAGGCACCATTAGTGGCATCTCACCCCCACCCCGCATTGCAATCTATGCAATTGGATGCCCTTGTGGTTACATTGATAATGATAGTGTAAATCATGCTATTTATGAAGCAATCTCAGCTAAAGTGGATGTGATATCAATGTCACTTTCGAAATCGTTTTCATCTCTTTTTTCTGATGAATCTAGTGATGCATGGGGCTTAGCGATTATGGAAGCATTGAGAGAAGATATCCTCATTGTACTATCAGCTGGAAACTATGGCAAATTAGGTCTTCAATCAATACAAAAAACTCCTCCTTGGACCGTAACCGTTGCTTCATGCACCCCAACCACCAAATTCAAAAGTAAAGTTGAATTTGTATCTGATACAGATTTTTATGAGCTAGAAGATATTGAGGTACTCTAACTTTATGACTTATTAATTTTTTTATAGTATAATCATGTTATTTGAATTTCCTGTTTCATTTATTTATTTCTTTGTTAATCTATATCAGGGGTACTCCATTAGTATGTTCTCAAGTTCAAGTTCTAATGATGATTTTCTACCTGTAAGGTAATCGAATTTTCTTATATGCATTTTTATTTCTTTCTTGTCAGTAAGATATTTATATAGCTAGAACTTCCTCTAATTGCCTCTAGCATGTTACAGTATTTTCTTAGATTATTTTGTAGTATATTTTTTTTTAACAGACCAACAAGAAAAGTTTAAAAAATAAAGACAAAATTGTAATATGAATGTGATGCGTTAAACTAAAGTAGTCATTTAGTAGAGTCATACACGACTTATCATACATCATTATCAAGTTCAGTTTGCTTGTTATAACAAAATCTTTTCCACATACCATGCTTTTGGTTTCTCATTAGCTTTTAGAGATAGAGTAATTATTTAACAATATTATTAACCATGATTTGACTTTATTTTAGGAAGTTGGGCGATATCCAAGATACACGAAGCATCATGTATCTTAAAAACTCGGAAATTTTAGTTGAACCCTCTTCAGATTTTTCGGATAGTGCAAGCATACAACTAATTGTCCTACTTTCAAAAGAAGCAAGTAATATAGTTTGCTACTATTTGGAAAGCGTAACTGCAAAAAATGGGTGCGTATTTTTTTTAAGAAAAATTGTATTAAATGTTTCATAGTAGAGATATTTAAAAACAATTTTCTTGTTAATTTTCTTTAAATTATTTTAAAGAGCATCACAATATCTTAGTCTCTTAAATTATTATATGTTATATGAAGGTCACTCTATGCTATTATCCATTGCTCGTCGTGAAAAGAAGTTGGTAGTACACCTTTAGTTTCAGACTTTTCTGGCCGTGGACCATGTCGTACTTACACAGAATTCATGAAGGTAATTTTCTTTCTAGATGTTATTATTATTACTTTATTAATGATATTGCTATTGTTATTGTTGTTGTTGGTGCTAGTGCTGTTGGTGTCTATGTATTTATTATTAGTGATATGTGTTTTTTTGTTTGGACATGATAAACCTCCTTCTATTCAATCAGCTTTTGCAAATCAAATCATGTCTTCCACCCAAACCCTCTTTTTTTTTTTTTTTTTTTTTTTGACAAAGGATAAGACCACCAAAGAAACTCAGTCTTTGTGGCAGTGCTTAAAAAGATTACAATTTAATATCAAATAGTAAGATAAACCTGTGTTACTCGGACTCGTGTACCCATATCCGACATGGGTACGTGTCCAATGTACGACTCGGCTAATTTTTGAATTTTTTTCAAGATTTTAGCCCAAATTGAAGTGTCCAAGTATTGTACCCATGTCCGAGTGTCAAGGATCCGACACGGGTGTTTGAGGCAAAATGAAGAGTCCGAGTAACATAGAGATAAACAATGAAAAGAAGCACAATCCTTTAAGGTATCTCCTAAAGCAGCAAAACGTTGGCCGTTGTCATCAAAAAATTCATGAATTCCTTTTTTATTCGTGAGGCAACCCAATCTAGACGCCACTCTAAGCCCTTTGCTTAGACTCAAGAGGCCGATTTTCTCTTGTCTTTTGTCTGGTAGGCATTCGATTCTTTGTCAAACGGGCTTCACCCGCAACTAAGAGAGAGAGAAAGTCCACTTCACAAGACCAAGGAGGTTTCTCTTCAAAACCATATGGCCATGAGGGAATCGGAGTAGCCCCTTAATCTTATATTGTGGTCTCAACTCTCAATTTCTATTAATGTGGGACACTCATGTGTTATTTGGTGGGATCTACTTCAACATTTTTCGTGCAAAATTTGTCCGTGTCTCATTAATCTCCAAGTTATGTCGATGCGCTCTCCTTCCTTTTTCCTTTTCCCCATCTTGATCTGGAATTCACTTACCTCCTTGCATTCGTTATGACCGATTATCATCTGAATTGGCTGAATCTCGAAACCTGGAGGACCTTCTTTCATGTCTTTCCTTGGAATTTTGGGGATTGGGATTTGTTGGCTGGTCCAGCTTGTATTGATTGTCGACTCCGCTCTTCGAATGATGCCCAGGGGGTTAATACAAACTCCTTCGAACACCACTTTGTTCCTCTGAAGCCAGATACCTTGGAGGAGATTGACAAAAATGGGAGTGCTCCGACCTGTTTTCTCTCTAAAGGTAAGCAATCCAGTCGGTGATCCAATCGACCAATGGAATGGATCTGTCATTGTTAGTTCTAATACCCAGGCTGCTTCCAGCCCACACTCTCCTGATCGTTGGACAGTCCCTCAATAGATGAGTTGTACTTTCCTCCATAGCTGGGCCTCCCTAAGAACTGCACATAAGGCAATTCCGTTGGTTTTAACTCCTCGTTTCTTTAGGTTGTGCCCTGTAGGGAGGGCGTTGTTCAAAATCCTCCACAAAAATAATCGTTGATCCCTTCTTCCACTCAAACCCTCATTCCCGTATAAATTATTAAATTCTACTCAAATAAGCAAGTTTGTGAGCTACCCCATTCCCTTCCCTACCCACATGTGAGTAAGAAATACAGCAGCAGCTCCTTGCCAAATGTAGAATATCATCTACAATTTTTCTCAAGATGCTATTCTCACATACAACTTTTCTGCAGATGATTGCATAAAGCTTGAAACTGTCCATTTTTAGAACCACTCTTCGACATCCCCCCTTCACTGCAATCAGTAAAGCATGACACGCCGCAAGAGCCTCTGCAATATCCATGCCAACTGCCCCTCCTTAACACAAGTAGCTAAAATCACATCACCCACATGGTCACGCACGCTTCACCCCACTTAAACCAACCGAATTATTCCCAAAAACGTCAGAATTGATTTTATAAGTATCCATGTCAGGTGGCTTCCACCTTTTCAGGACAGCAAGCACCACGCAGCTCTTGTGCTTTCTCAACATTATTAGTAATGGAAACATTCATAGGCCACTAAAATATTATTAGTAATCAACTTACTTGGCATCAGAATATTATATTGTTATTGTTATTATTGTTATCATCGTTAACATTATTTTTCTTATTGTTGATTTTGTTTTTATTATTATAACTGATTCCGGTGATTTTTGCAGCCTGATCTTTGCGCTCCAGGGGAGCATATTGTTGCATCTTGGCCAGACGACGTGCCTTTAGGAGACGATGGGGATTCATTTTTTGTTCCATATAATGTCTTGTCCGGCACTTCTTTTGCAACACCCCTCGTTGCTGCTGGACTTGCTATGATCAAAGCGGAGAAAAACTTTTCTGTTTCTGCAACAATTTCTGCAGCCATAACTACTGGTAAGCTTGCGTAGTAACTTTTTTTTTTTAATGTAATAATTGCAAATGTTATATTTTCACATGATACATGCGTAGTAGTTGATTGGAGACATCAGTACATGATGGGCAAAATTTAATGCCTAATTAGTTCGTGTTGCACCCACTAGTTTTTAAAACATAGTGTTATTAGGCATTCACTTCCATAGTTTCATTTAGGTGCTAACGTTCTTAATTGCTTTGGTTCTTACAGTCTAAATAGTACATACAACTATGTTTTGTGTTAATGAATTTTTTGACTAACCCACTTTAGCTCCAAAGCTTGTATACTCCAGAGACAATTTTATTATGCACATGAATCCAATTGAGAAGGGAAATAAATCAATCATTGAGATGAGGTCCAACCCCTATGGAGACCAGCAAGCAACCTAAGTTAATGAGAATTGACCAATGACCCGAGCATCCAGGAGTCTAGAACCGGCCAAATTATCTACATAAGGGCACCTATCCCTACCCAATTATCGTACCAAAAAGAAATTACATTCCCATCACCCAAGTCCCAAGAGGCATTATGTGAGAGATGGTGCCACCCCTTTATGCCAAATAACCGAACCTTTCTTGAAGTGAGTTTTTTGCCATTAAACAATCTTTTGCAAGGTTATTGGTGTTTTGACTCATTTTCCAACCTAGTTTCATCATAAAGGCTTGGTTTATACTTTATAGTCTCCAAATTACGTATCCCTAACCAACACTAGTCTTTGGCTGGTATAACCTCTCTTTGCTTACTAAATGAAGTTTTTACTCTCATTGCTCCCTCCCAAAATGAAATAAATCAAGGGTTATTTTCTCTAGTTTATGAATACTTGCTTTCAGTTTGCATATTTTTGTAAAAAAACCACTGGAAGCATCAATTAATTAGAATGAAAAGAGAACGAGTGCAAGATGGCTCTTGCCTCTTTGAATTCAGACTACGAAACACAACATGAAAGAAAATACAAACAGCAGCATACTGCCTATACTACAAAGATATAAAAGAAACAGTGGACCGAACAAGGCAGGTAATATCTAGTTTTCCAAGTGATTTTCCTCATTTTTTCTCCTCTCACTTCCTCCATTATATTTTCCATTCTCTTTCTAATCTTTCCCCACATTGTACGACACCACCAAATTCTCTCTCCTCTTCTTTCCCCATAAATTGCAAAACTACCCCTTGCCCCATATGAACAACAACGATGAATCTCCCACAACCCGATAAAGATGAAACACAAAAATCAATGAGGAGCATGTGTCTTTTGGGTATGTGGATTTAAGTAGTAGCTAGTTATTTATTTTTTTTCCTTTTCTTTTTTGAATTATGTGGATTAAGATGATTGTGTTATATCACTTAGTTTTATAAGTATTTAGAGGAAGTATTACTTTGTATTTTTGGTGTATGTGTTACTAATTTAAAATTGATTTTAATGTGAATTTTGTATTAAATTCATGTGGCCACACAATTAGTAAATGGTGTGACCAGCCTCACAGAAAATTCATTTTATTTACATTATTGTTGAGACTACATCTCTTGTTAAGGATCAGAGCACCTACATCAAGCCTACAGTTACTCAAGCTCCTAGTGCATAGTAAAGTTTGTTATTATGATAGAATTCTGTTATAACAGAATTCCACATCAGCAAGTCAACTGATGCTTTGTATGGCTTGGTTAGCCTCTTTCAGTCCTTGTATATAAGGCTGATCCGTTTAATTCTTTCCTAACTTAATGAAAATAATTCCTCTTTTTCTCTCTTAATCTTTTTCTCTCTATTTTTCTGCTCTCATTTACTTTTCTTCTACAGCATTGTTTTGCTACTGAAATATTGATCACAATCTCAGTTTGATCATTAGTGCTATTCTTTTATACTTGGTTACAAATTGTTTCTGATGCTTTGCTAGTTGTTAGTGGTATCTGATTGATCATTACTGAATGATTTAACAATCATATAACTTGATGTTGTTTTAAATTATGTGTCATTGTTTTATTATGCAGCTAACAAAATGCATGGAAAAGATCTTGCTTTTGAGTTTGCATATGGAGCAGGAGAGTTTAATTTGAAAAAGGCAAGACAACCCGGGCTGGTGTATGAGGAGAAAAATTGTATTTTTGAAAGATTCTATTTGTCTGATGGAGAAGATCCACCTTACTTTCACCTTAATCTACCTTATTTCTCAGCTACATTTCCTCCACATTGTGAAGAAAAATGGGCTATTAAATTCAGTAGAAAATTAAGAAGTGTTGAGAAGGGGCGAAGTACATATACTGCTAAGATTGAAATTCATTCTTCTACGATGCGCATGCCTACAGAGTCAATCAGCATCAGCGTTGTTCCGAAAATATTGGAATTTGATGATATGGACTGTGAACAACAATTTACTTTGAATGTGAGTTTGCCTAACACCAAATATTATGAATGGTCTTTTGGTGTGATTTCTGGTTCTTTAATATGGACAAAAAATGCTGATAAAGAAGATCAGAGAACTGTAGTTGATTCTCCCATTCTACTTTCATCCAGACATGTACCATCTAGGCCAGTTGGAGTTTATCCTTCCTCATGTTAGTACTTCATGACTTTTATGTTTGATGGTGAACTCATTCGATATGTACATATCATTTTTGTATGAAATTTTATTGATTTACAATTTTATAGTAGTGTTTCACCAAATATATTAATTTACACTAATATAATACTTATTTGCAAGGGTGAATAATTTGCATGGGTGATATTATACTATGACAATGTTATTTGACATTATATAATATTTTGTAATATTACTTGCATCAAATAATACACCACCGGTGCTAGGCCGACACTAGGTGAGCGATGCAACAGGGCCCCAAATAAAACATACTAATATTAGTTGTTGCAATCAAAAATTAGTTAAAATAGTTTGGATTCATGGTAAATGCTTTATTGGAGTGCACATAGGATCGGGACCTGTTGGACCGGAGACCGGAATCTGTTGAAATCATGGACCGGAGACCGAACCTGAAAAACCGGTCCGGTCCGGGTTTGGACCTGTTAGACCTGTTTTGAGCAAAAATTATTCTCTTTTCCTAGAACTTAACTAGGATAAGAATACGCTTTTAGAAAATCGCACCTGTAAAGTTTGGGAGACAGATTGAACCAAATGATCAAACTCTAATAAATTTCTCACTAATTAAGCAAATAACATATGTTAAGAAATTAAACTCAAATAATCAACAAATATGTAGCTTTCGAAGATATTAAACTCAAACTCAAACTCAAATAAACACATTGAACCAGTAGACCAGCAAGAATATGTAACATTTGGAAGTGTATTTGTAGCTTTTGTACAACACAATAGCAATAACAACATGCGAATATGTAACATTTGGAAGTGTATGTGACTGAGTGAGTAGGGTTTGTGAATTGTGAGAAGATAGAAGAGGGTAGCGTTTGCGGTTTGTGAGAAATGGACTGAAAAATAACCTTAATGGGTTGATTTTTTTTTTTAATATATACATATTTATATATTCCGGGTAATCCGGTCCGAACTGGAATATTCCCGGTTTGGACCATACCTGAAACCCAGAATGTCAATTCTTTGGACCAAAGACTGGACCTGTTTCATCCGGTCTGGTCCGTACTCGGTCCAGTTTGGTTCAGGCCCAAAATACGGTCCGGACCGAAATGTGTGTAGTCCTAATGCTTTAGACCGCATAACCGATGGTCGAATCTTGTCAAAAAAAATTGATGCATTTTTTCCAACAATCACATGCAATAATTGCAATTAATTGCTAGTGTTTCATCGCTTAAAAGTTAGATTTCCTTTCTTAAAACTCAATTTTACTATAACTAGTCACTAAAACTTTTTCTTAATTAATTTTTCTTGTCCTACATTCTTACTCTTAATTAACTAGATATTGTCACGGGCCTGTGTTATGTTTGATAAGTTCAATAAAATATTTTATAAAAATAAAATTGAGATTTTCTACACTATACCCCTGAGGTATTGGGTTTTTCACGCCGTACCCCTCCAAATTTTTTCTTCCTTACCGTGCCCCTGAGTTTTAGGTTTTTTATACGTACTACCTTTAATGAATGCTGAAGTTAACGGATCGTTAACTTGTTTGTCGAATTGTATTGGGGCTTGCTCATGTTTGGCGACATTGCATTGAAAAAAAGGTTGGTGACATTCTTTTCATCTGAAGCAACCACACTGCACCACCTTTGCAGTCCAGCGCGACACACCAGCCACCGACGCCACCTCGTCGCACCACCATTGCAGTCCGGCGCAACACATCAGCCACTGACGCCACCTCGTCGCACCACCAAAGCACTGCGCAAAGCCTTCATCATAGCCTTCAACTGCTTACACTTCGAAATTGAGGACTTCAAATGTTGAATTCGAGGTCCATTAACGGTGGCAAACCGCATCTTGTGAGTTCCCACAAACTCTTCGCATCTTTATACTTGGACAGAGTACTCTTGACTTCGGGGCCAATTGTGTTCATGAGCCACGAAATCAACATAGCATGGATGGTATCCAATCTGTCTGAGTACATGACAGGCTCTAGTCACCTAATCAAAAGTAATTACCTAAGTTCTCTAACTAAAGTAGATAGGGAAGTAGGGTCGAATCCACAGGGAAACAATGTTCTTTTACTCCTAATTAATTATTATAATCTAAATTATAGGGTAACCAATTTGTATTTGTATGAATTTAACTAAAAATTAAACTAAGCAAATAAATCAAAGGAATAATCAATAATAAAAAGATCTAGGGTATAGGTTCACCAATAAATAATACTCCAGGGTAAAACATACGATCAATTATCAATGCATAAATTAACCAGATTATAAAGGGTTGTCGCTACGTATTATAATCACATAATTAATCTACTGGTATTAAATCTCATCTCTCAAATCTGGACTTAACCATTAATAGATTAACATGCTATTGAAACTAAGCCTAAACATCAATTCTCATCTGTCGAATCTCGAATCAATATTGCATGACTCATACAATTAAACCAGGCCTAATCTAATTGCATATCATTAAATCAATCAATAGGAAATTAACCAATCATCAATAATAAATAATAATAAATTACCCCTTTTTATTATTCATGGATCCCCACAACCCTAGAAATAAGTCTACTCACTCATAGATAAAACTAAGCTAAACATAATAATTAAACAAGACATGATTAAATCAAAGCAATTAAATTACTGAAAGTAAAGAGGGAAGAAATCGTTACCAAAATTAAAGGAATTAATGAATTGCATAAATCAAAGAGTGTAGAGAGAATAATAGTATCAAGAACAAGCTTAAAAACTAAATCTAGAATTAAGAAAACAGAATAGTAGACAATGAAAAGCGTAAAACGCAAAATAAGCTAAAAACGTATTTATACTAAACAACTAAAACTAAATAAAGAAAAAGATAAAATAAATTAAAATAACTTAATTAATCACGCGCCCGGTCGGGCGAGCCTTTTTGATCTTAAGTGCGTAGCTCGCGCCCGGTTGGGCGCGCCTCCGGGCGAACCTTCGCCCTATGGTCTTCTCCCTCGCCCAGCCGGGCGCGCCTTCGGGCGAGCCTTTGCCCGGTCGGGCGGATGCTTGGGCAGGCCTTTTCTTCTTCTTTTCAATTGGGATTCACACTTCTTGGCCCAAAACTAATCTTCTTCATAGGTCCAATTTGCCCAAACTCCTATTTACTTCATCGAGCCCTTAATCACCGGATTGATTTCTCAAATACGGTCCTGGGCTTCGGAATACGATCATAGAAATGCGTCTTGTCTCCAATGCTCGCGGTGGCTCCACTAAGTGCCGGAAAATGTTCCAAATCTGCAATTTCCTGTAGAATAATACCACAACTATGAAAACACTAGAAAACGCATATTAGTAATAAAATTGGCTCTAAAGAACCAAAAATACTCCTAATTATGATCACAGGATGGGGATAAAATACTATATAAAATTAACACATCAGTACACGGAGAGGAAGGTGTGGTAATTGTTCCGTCAAGAAAGACAAATTTACGACGTGCCTCCAACGCGGTTTGAATGTCATCGGCGGCCCATTCATCGTAATTTTCGCCACGAAGTCGGGTCGGAGTTATGAAATCTCCAGGTCTGTCATGAGGACTTAGGTAATATGGAGATGTGATGTCAATGCGTGGTGGTGGTGGTGGTGGTGTATCATCACCGACCATGATGATGGTTTATGTATCTCGGATTTTTTTTTTTTTTATTAAATTTCCTATGCAGCTGATACCATGATGAATTAATTAGGGCTCGAGCTTCTTGTCATTCATTCAAATCATATGTAGAGTACAAAAACTTCCCAAAATACAAGAGATAAGATTAAAGATATTCAAGATATTATCTTGTGTCAATCAAAGCCTATGAACAAGGAAACTATAATATATGATAATTATGAATAATATTCTCCTAATATTTTCCTAACAAAAATATGTATGTTAAAAGGTAAAAAGAACATATTTCCTATAAGAAAAAAAGGTAAAATGAACATATTTCTTCAAGAAAAAAAAAAATGTTGAAGAACATATAGTCCAAATCATCTTTGATTTTTTTTTTTTTGACAACATATTTTTTTTACAACAGTACACTTGATTTATTTATGAATAAAGAGCATATGTACTAGTCACAATAAAATAAATTTAGCAAGAAACATCTAGTACTATACACTCTGTAGCATAAAAGCTCATAATAGATTTGTGATGGAATTATATAAAGGACTTTTTGTGAGAAACTACCTAATAGAACCAAAATTTTGTGAGAAACTACCTAATAAAAAAAATGTTGTAAGAAACTACCTAATAAAAGATAAAATGTTGTAATAAGATATTACCTTTGACCGAACTCTGGGTAGGTTCGGTCGAACCCCTGCTGCTCTGTTTCTACGTTGCGATTTCAGCCCGTGTGCTTGATTAATTGCTAGCCCTTGGATTGTCATTTAATACCTAGACTATATATAGTTTTACTAAGCCTCTTTTATATGTATTCGCAAACAATAAACACTAAGTGAGGGTTTGAGAGAGTTTGTGAGCAGCATTTGAATTCCTTAATTCTTGATTTCATTCATCATTAATACTACTCCATAGCGCAATGGTGGGTTTTTTCTCCCGATTCTCGAGTTTTCCCATAGTATACTAGACAAAAAAGATAAAAAGGCACCGGTCCAAACCCCCCCTTTGGCACCGGTTTTGAACCGTTGAATTCCATATGCTATTCTTGATTTCATTCATCATCAATACTACTCCATAGTGCAAGGGTGGGTTTTTTCTCCCGATTCTCGGGTTTTCCAACGTTAACATTGTCTCCCTTTTACTTGCTTTAATTTCTTCATGGTTGTTCATAGTTGTTGTGCTTGGTTGTTCTTCATTGTTGTGGGTTGCTTGCAATTAGTTTGAGCCCTTAATCCTTTCACCATCACCTCCCCTTCTACCAGGCCACCTGCAGTTTTTCGAACAGCAATTAAAAAAACAGGGGTTTGAAACCCCCTCTTCTCTTCTTCTCTGGCCGCTGTAGCCGCCGCGCCACCACAGTCGGTCCTCCTCTCCTCTATGTTGTGTTCAAAAAACAGCAAGAATTGAACTAACCATTGCATTGAATTGAACTAGCCATACAACACCTTATACGCCGACTTCTTCGTCTTCTTGTCTTTCTTCTTCTTCTTTCCTACATCAATCTGCAATTATTATTGTTGTGATTCTCTATTGCTACTTGTTAATGCTGAAGTCCCTCTATTTTTGTAAAATTTCATAATTTATCTACTTTTTTTTATGCAATTTAATTGAACTTGTTGAATAACAATGTATAAAGGACAAAACGGAAAGGGGTTTTTGAATTAACAAATGATGAAATTACATGCTTAAAGGAAGAGACAGAAAGGGATTTTTGAAGGAGGAAAACAAAGGTTTAATTTAGAACGAAAAACAACGGCAATAAATTGGAGCAAAACAAGTTAAAAACCGACAACAACAACAACTTGGAACAACAACAGCAGCAACAGCAAAATGGAACAACAACAAAAAAAAATCTGATTTTTCAAACCAAATTGGAGCAAAACAGGCCAAAAGCCGACCAAAATCATCTCCCAAAAACGAATAAAAATTCGAATTTATGTTATGATTTTGCATTGTGATGGGGATGAATTTCGAGTGGTTAATTTGAGTGATAATGGAGGTTTGTGAGTGCTTTGATGGAAAGATTTGAGTTTGAGTGTGAATAGGTGAGATTAAGAGGAAAGAAACCGAAAAAGACAAAGAAGAAATGAAAACTTAACGTTTGATTAACGTCCACTTAACGGAAGGTTAGTAGGTATAAAAAACCTAAAACTCAAGGGCACGGTGTGGAAGAAAATTTTTGGAGGGGTACTGCGTGGAAACCCAATACCTCAAGGTAGGTAGCACTGTCAAATTTCAAACCGAAACCGTTTAACTGCCCGAATCCAACCAACCCAAATGAGAACTGAACCGATTAAAAACCGATTTTTGAAACCGAAAACCGACCCTAACCGCATTTTAGTAAACCCGAAACCGAACCGATCCGAGTAACGTTAAACCGTTTAAGAACCAAACCAAATCTAAACCGAACTGAAAGAAAACCGAACCGATAATGAATCGAACCGTTTTGAACCCGAAACCGTTTAAACTGACATAAAAATCGTTTACACCAAACCGTTAACAAACTGCAACCCGTATGCACCGAACTGTTTATAAACCTAACTGATTATAAACCGAACCGGTTATAAGGTCGGGTTCAGGTTGACCTGACCTGATTTTCCCAAAAATAATTTCGGGTTACGTGGGTCATTTTCGGGTTGAAATTTTCAACCTTAACCTAACCCATTTAATTTCGGGTCGGTGAAGATGGTGATCCGTGTGTGTTGTGGGAGGAAGAAGTTAACCATAGATTGTTTTTAATCTATGGTTGGGAGTAGATGATGTTTTGTGTGTTGTATATTCATATCTACAAAAAAATACTCCCTCTATTCCTATTTTTGCCTCATTTGATCGGGCACGGTCTCCAAGACGTGTATTAAAATGTCTATATCTTTATTTTCATACAATACATGTAATAAATACAAAAACGTGATATTAATAAAATATATAATGAGACAAATTTAACAAGACCACTTATGACTAAATGATGTTTTATAGATTAACGGTAATTTATAGTCAACGTTTTCAAACTTTGACCCCAAAAATGATAATGAGGCAAAAATAAAGGGACAAAGGGAGTATTAAAATAAAAGCTGGTGACGGTGTAGATCATTATACTTTGAACTACACGAACAATGATATTTAGCTAATCTTAAGACTACAACTCAAATTATTGATATAGTCAAAATAATGTTACTAATCCATAACTTTATACTAATAAATATTTAACTATGAGAATATAAGATGGTTAGATGTTATGTGTATGTATAACCGATTGAACAAATCAATATTACCTTCTTAATCATTAATGTTTTCTTTCATTATACAAATCAAACTACTTTGTAATATCTTCATATATAACTTTATGCAAATATATAATGATAAACGAGTCTTAATTATCAGTCTTGTTGACTAATTAAGTATCGAATACCAAATTGCAAATTTCGATGTAACGACAACTCATCAAATCATGATTATGACACTATTAATTAAATGATCAAATAAGAAGCAGATAATAATCTGGTAGTAAAACAATAATACATTAATGCACTAAACTTTTATAATCTACTTCGTAATAAACTAGTAAGATCAGTATGGCTAAACTTGAAACATAACATGATATGTATTTATAAAATTAATGAGAATTTGTATATAATATGATGCCTAAATATGAAGAGATGAAGTCTCGGCTTGATATAAAACTTGTTAACCAGCAAAAAGTTAGAAAGTACTATCAAATTTCAAACCAAAACCGTTTAATTGCCCGAATCCAAACGACTAGATAAAAAACCGATTTTTTGAAATAAAAAACAGACCCGAACCATAATTTAGTACACCTGAAATAAAACCGATCCGAATAATGTTAAATCGTAAAAGAACGAACCCGTCAACCAATTGAACCAAACCAATTATAAACCCAACTAAAATAAAACTGAACCAAAAAAGAACCGAACCGTTTCTAACCCGAAACCGTCTGAACCGGAATAAAAACCGTTTACACCGAACCGTTAACAAACCACAACCCGTCTGCACCGAACCGTTTACTACCCGGACCGTTTACAACCCGAACCGAATTTAAATCGCTCAAGAATAAACCGAAACCGAATTGCAAGAACTGAATAATTATTTAAACCGAACTGAAACCAACCCGTAAGACACTTGAACCGATTTCAAACTGAACCGAAACCGAACTGTCAAACCGTTTTGATAGTACTACCTTGGGGGTATAGTGAAGAAAATCCCAATAAAATTAATGAAAATTGAATTAAATTGGTATGGGAAAATTATAGTTATGGACTACCTAAATCAATTAAGGAAATTTGTTTCTAAAATTGAAGATATTTATTGATACACATATTTATTTATTTATTTTCAAATATTTTAATTCATCTTATAGAAAAAAAACATTTTTGTATGATAATATATAATCAATTAACAGTTTTACCCCATCAAAAAAAATAAATAACAATTTTAAGATCATAGCTTTCTCATTATTAGTGTAGAATAATATTCCCTAATTCGTCGTGACCATATCTATAAGATGTTGTAGAATAATCTTTTCGTGATGTTGTAAATTTTACAATTAGATATTCATAACTATGAGGTTATCAATCACATGACCCTTTCTGGTTAATTAGAACAATTCCTGCTCTTTTTATTAGGAGTATAAATAAAAATATATCTTTTGACTAGATAAATAAATAAAAATATTTAACAAGGAAACAACCTATCAATAAGTATCTTTAATTTTGAAAATATATATTATTCCTATTCCGCTGACGTCCAAATATGGCTTCCCTGGACAACAAAGACACTCCTCGTATGTGTTTTCATTTTCATACCCTTGTATGTTATTCAATTATTCATCATAGTAGCAATTTTGATTTTCTGGGAAATTTTCATTGTATTTATCTGCTATGCCTCAATTTTAATTTGTCGCATATTATTTGATTGGTTTCAGCTGCGAAGATGGAGCTTGAAGAGAAAATCCCTAATCCCCAAGATGGCAAGTCTCACCCTGTTATGATCTTTTTTTCCAATTTATCATCCTCTGCATTAATGTTTCTGCCCTTTACCTTGGTTATTCCTGCAGCTGATTTTATTTTTTTTAATGTTGTGCATAATCGGTTTTTTTTGGCAGGAACTAATGAAAATCTTGAGTACCCTAAACCCAAAGATGTAATGTTGTTATTGTTTGTGCTTATCATTTTGTGGCTTCTATTTGAGTTTTGCAAATAGTCCTTTTATTGTCTAGAACAGGAACTAAAATCATTCTACTTGTAACTTTGCAGTATTATGTCCGGTTGGCGCTGAAAGTCATCTTACAAAATCGTGCATCTGGTGGAGATGCAATGTCTTTGTTTTGTAAAGTGATGAAAGATGCTGGCTGGTATTTACACTTACGCATTGTCTTCATAGTTTTACGGGACGGGCCATCCGCGGGGGCGAATTTAGTTTGGCAGATTGGGGTCGGGGATGGGGATGGATAAAAATCATACCTACTAGGGTGACACTAGCAAGGCGAGAGTAGATTTATTATTGTACCCACCCCATCCCCGTTTCATACCACATGAATAATATTACTATTATGTTTACCAAGCTATCTATTTCTCGAAATTTTTTGAATTATCGAATGGTTCGACCTAGCTTTATACAAATGTCGACAAAATTGTTATAAAATACTCACAAATTACATGCGTGTGACGATTTAGGGCATTGCTTGATCCAATAACTACTTTCAGTTTTAAATAAGCTACTTCGCATTTTGTTAACCTTCTTTAGGATATGTAAAGAGCTATTAAAATATCTCATCATCTAATTACCAATTCAATTTCATGTTATGTGCAACATATACTTATAACGGAAGCTACACTTTATGTACAACAAATGTTTTCATTCCTTTAATTTTTAAGTTGTTCTCTCTCATCACATGCATGATGCCTATGCGTCTCTATATTTCTCTCTTCGTTTAACATTCACAAACAAAATTTGCATAAGAGTATGTGTTAAGGTCTTTGTTGCACATAATATGAAATGGAGAGTATATGAAATAGGTTAAACAAAGAAAGTGATAAGAATTTACAAAAGATCCTTCGCATATTATTCTTAGTGTTATCATTAGGGTATTAATTTATATTTGTAGCTTATCACTTTTAATTCTAATTAATTGGTTTTTTTTAGCACAATCACATCTGCGCATAAACAATGTCAGCGCCAAATTTATTAGTTCTAGTTCTACACATACCGGCAGGCGCGCACGTAGCGGCCAAGCCACTAGTCGGTTATAAATGCAACATTGAGTTTCCAGCTAGTCTGCTACCTTATTATCAGTACGAAGTATAAAAGAATGACTTCAAACATTTACTTCGTACAATATAACTAGTATCTTAGATCATAGGGAGCATTAATCATAATTGCCATTGTCTAGAATCTCACACAAATCAAGGATTCTTAAGAAATTGAATATGTTAAAAATCTTAACAAAATTCTTCTTCCTCATTTTCGTTAGATAATTACTCTGCTATAATAATATGAGTTTGGTATATATGTTTTTTAACGTTGGACTTTAACCGTACCGTAAATAATAGTTATTGATAGAGTATAAAACATATTTTTGGGCCTCAACCATCAGCTTAACCTTTTGGTTGAGTTGGTCCTTTAACATGGTATTAGAGCCAACGTGACATAGAGGTCACGAGTTCGAATCTCATCCACCCCTCCTTCAAAGTGAAATTAATTTGTGCTGGATATGAAAGGGCCTCTGATAGAGTATAAAACATATTTTTGGACCTCAACTATTAGTTATAGTGAAGAAAAACAATATTATGAAGGCAATATCAAAACAAATCTAGTAAAATAGTTGATGTAACTTATATCGATACAATTTAAGAATATTATATAATCATAGTTAGATCTCGAAATGCAAAACCATCAAATATTTAGTAATGGAGAGAACATGGTTATTGATCAAGCTGAACTTGAGGAGTACGAAACATAATCAATTATATAAGGAGTATTCTTCGATCGAAATATTTTACATATCAGATATGTATATGCTTGATTGCTTGCACAAGTTCTACTCCAAGCCAGGAGGAATGACAAGAAATTTAATTGTACAATAAGAAGGGTCCTCAAAAGCAGCATATATCACAAACTTTTTCATATTACTCCTATTTTGTCATAATATTAACTTTTTTTTTTTAAAAAAATATTTTTTACTAATATTTAGTCATATATATTGAAGGTCAAACAAGTGTATTGACATGTGTGTCAAATTTAACTGTGTTGATTATTTAAAAACAGAGAAAGTATATAATAAGACCATGTATAGATTTTAAGTTGTTACACCTCACGTTATAATTAAAAGTGAGAATCATTTTTCTATGTAAAAATAGATCCCTTCTTGGAGCGATGTGAGGATTAAATAAAAATTGTCCATTTAATCTCCCTAGTTATAATTTCTTTGATAATCATTATTAATACTTCTTGATGAGCTTCAATTCGCAGGATTATATACATATCCATTTTGTAGTAAAAATCAAATCTAAAGTCTTAACTATTTTTTTTCCTAGCAGAATGGAGCAAGTTGGTGCAACACATATAAAAGAGGCTACTAGATCCGACCGAGTCCGGCCTTCAATCTCCATAGATGAGATGATCGAGAAGAGTGTAGGTCGTATAACCGCGACTCAGATCTTGCAAGCCATCCTCACATCACTACCAACATTTTTCGATAGTCAACAAACATACATGAGTATATTTGCTCATGCTCAACCAACATGGCATTGCACAAGTAAGCATAATACCTCTTGTATCTCTAATAAGTCTAACATATGCACCCTTTCAAGGAACGAATGGGCTTGGGACATTGGCAACGACGTGCATAGTCATACCTCAATCATATCACAACGGGATCTCGAGTGTGATAATCCCTTCATCACTGGCTTCCCTACGACTTGTTACTTTGTTGGATGCCTATTAGGCGGGTTGGTGCTAGCCACACTCGGGGATTCATCATTAGGCCGAAAAAATCTTCTTTGCCTATCTTCATTGGTAATGTCCCTTGCTGCACTAGCATCTGCTTTTTCTCCCAATATTTGGGTGTATTCGGTTTTTCGTTTCTTAAGTGGGGCGGGTCGTGCTCCAATTGCAGTTTGTGCAATGGTTTTGATGACTGAAAGAGTAGGCAAAAGATGGTGGTCACTATTTATTATGGTATTTTTTATTCACTTTTCATTTGGAATCTTGGCACTAACTGGCGTTGCCTATTTAACAAGGTCCTCGTCCTGGAGGACCTTGTATTTAGGTATTTCGATTCCAAGAATTGTTTGTTCAGTATTGTGTTATTTTTTCGTGTATGAGTCCCCTAGATGGTTGTTTATGCAAGGGCGAGAAAAGGAATCCATGACCGTCTTAAGGAAATTAGGAACAACAACTCAAGTTTACTCGACCTCGATTATTACTACCAACATTAGTACTCTACAAATCGCGGTACCTACTAGCACTAGTCCCTTTGAAGCCCTTAAGATTTTGATCAAGAAAAGATGGGCTATACAACGATTGTTCGCGTCTATGTTCTTAGCATTTGGCATCGGTCTTATGTACTTTGGCATGTTTTTAGGTGTTGGTAACTTGGGGTTCAATATCTACTTAACGTTGACATTTAGTGCATTGTTGTCCTTGGCCTCGTATTTACTCACTTTCCTTTTTTGGATCCAAAGATGTAATAGACGGACCTCGTTGCTCGGGTTTTGTACCATAAGTGGTGCAACGAGCATGACATTTTCCGTAATAGGAAAACATAGTCATGAGGGATTATTTATTGCGTTAGAGCTAGTGTCTTTATTTTGTGCATGTATGTCGTACAACCTAGTGTTGATGTACATGGTGGAGATGTTTCCGACTTGTGTTAGAAACTCGGCCTCATCGTTAGTAAGGCAGGCAATGATTTTTGGCTCGGTTTTCGACCCGGTGTTGATCCTAATCGGGAGGCGAAACATGGTTTATAGCTATGGGGTGTTTGGAATCACAGTTCTTGTTTGTGGACTCCTAGTTGTTTTCTTGCCTGAGACAAGACGTAAAGTGCTATGTGATACCATGGAGGAACAAGAGACTAGAGATAACGGTATATAGACATATAGTTTGTCAACAATTTGATTATACTTACTTAAAATAAATGTGATGGAGCAATGATATAATTATTATATATTCTCAATGAAGGACAAACTTTTTGTCTGCTGACAAAAAAGAAGGAAACATATACTTGTACCTTTCTTATATAATCGCAATAATTTGATTTAACTTCTAATTATATATAGCATATATAAGTAATGTTGAAAGATCATCTTAACCAAAAGTTTAATTAAGTTAATGGTTAAAGCCCTAAATCGGTTTATATACTCTGTTTCGCCCCCTCACATGAGAGTCCTTTAAGCTTGAAGTGTGGATGCGACATGAGCCTTCCTCATACCCAACACTTAAATTCCACTTTGAAAAGAGGGGTGGATGAGAATCGAACCCGTGACCTTTATGTCACGCTGACTCCAATACCATGTTGGAGAACCAAAACCTTTGGTTGAGATGGTCCTCCAACATGGTATCAGAGCCAATGTGACACAAAGGTCACGGGTTTGAATCTCATCCACCCCTCCTTTGAAAGTGGAATATTTCGCGCAGGGTATGTGGGAGGCCCATGCTGCATCCGCATTTCAAGTCCAAAGGGCTCTCATGCGAGGGGGCGTGATAGAGTATTAAACATATTCCTAAGCCTCAATTATCAGCTTAAACTTTTGGTTGAGTTGGTCCTCCAACAGTAACATAACGTTAACTTTAGCTACATTTTTTTTAATTAAAGTGTACGATATAGTATAAATATAGTACATGATCTTACGGCTCGTTTGGTAGGTGGCCATAAATGATGATAATGAGAATGAATAAAATCAAGGATCATTCCCATGACTATACTAGATCACCCCAAATTGTCCATTTTTCTTTATAAATTTCTATTCCTATTACCTAATACATCCTCTCAATAAGTACGTGGTAATGGATGGTAATGAAAAAACAAGAAAACACATGCTTGAGGTTACATTATTATAGGGATTATTATAATGTTAATTTCCTTCTAATTTACACTCATTCATTCCCATTACTAATATTTATAATCGGCTACCAAACGAGCCATAATGTAAATTAAGTGAATTGAGTTGTTGATATCTTTAGTGAATTGCATAATAAACTAATATTGAGATGATTTGATGAATCAAGTGCTTTTGGTCAGCGTATCTGATCGACAAAAAAAGATTCCATTGATTTTCGTTATTTGTTTGTATTATTTGCACGACTCACTTACATTATTAGCTAAATTGTCACACTAATTATTGTTTATTATCGCTCGTAAGAAATGCGTACAATAAAATAATAATTTATCTGATATTTTCTAAATTTTAATAAATAATAACCAACCATTATTGTCTTTAATCAACTGATTAAACTTGAACTCATGTATAAATAAAGATGATGCTTTTTCAAGACAATTAGTTGTAAATAAAAAGCTTTAAAGTTTATTCCTTACAAAAGCTAGACTTCCTCTTAAGGTATACTTTAAAGTTGTTAAATTTATTTAATTCAATGTTGAATACTTCGTATAATCCAATGTTCTTGTTGTATAACCTGTAAATCTGTATTCTGCTGATATTTTCTTTGTAGGACTGTAAGCTAAACATACAGCAATATCTTATAACTAATTGATTATTGATTGAAAGTTGATCCAATGGAGCGCGAAGATGCAGTAGTTGATCATGAGGAAGAGGTTACGGCTCCTCTCTTGGTCGTCGTCTCTGTGGATGAAATAGTAGAGAAAAGTCTAGGACGTTTAAATTGGACACAGATCATACAAGCGATCCTAGCATCTCTACCGCCTTTCTTTGACAACCAGCAAACGTACATGAGTAACTTCGCTCATGTTCAACCAAAATGGCACTGCACAAATACATATAATAATGCTTCTTGTATCTCTAATAAGTCTAACATATGTAGCCTCTCGAGGAACGAGTGGGGTTGGGATACAGGCAATGTGCACACTTCGATCATATCAGAGTGGGATCTCGAGTGTGCTAGCTCGTTCATCACCGGCTTCCCAACAACTTGCTACTTTGTAGGATGTCTATTAGGTGGGTTCTTGCTAGCTACTCTTGGTGATTCATCGCTTGGGCGAAAGAACCTTCTTTGCATTTCATCTATGGTAATGTCCTTAGCTGCACTTGCCTCTGCATTTTCTCCCAACATTTGGGTGTATTCTGTTTTTCGATTCTTGAGTGGGGCAGGTCGTGCTCCGCTTGCAATCTGTGCACTGGTTTTGTTGACGGAAAGAGTTGGCAAAAGATGGCGGTCACAAGTAGCTATGGTAGGATTCATCCATTTTTCACTAGGAATATTGGCATTGACTGGTATTGCCTACTTAAACCGCGGTTCTTCTTGGAGAACTCTGTATTTATGGACTTCAATTCCAGGAATTTTGTGTTCCATTTTGTGTTATTTCTTTCTTTTTGAGTCCCCTAGATGGTTGTTCATGCAAGAACGATCCATCGAATCCATTGCCATCTTACGAAAACTAGGATCTATAGGTCCAATTGGTCACGATTACATGACCTCGCTCATGACCAAACTCGACACACAACCAAACATTACACCAAACGTTACAAGTATTAGTACTAGTACATTTGCAGCCCTTAAGATTCTAGTTAAGAAAAGATGGGCTGTACAACGATTGTTAGCGTCTATGCTCTTAGCATTTGGCATCGGTCTTTTGTACTTTGGCATGTTTTTAGGTGTTGGTAACTTCGGGTTTAACATCTACTTAACCTCGACGTTCAGTGCATTATTGTCCTTGGCCTCGTATCTACTCACTTTCCTGTTTTGGATCCAAAGGTGTAACAGAAGGACCTCGTTGCTCGGGTTTTGTGCAATTAGCGGAGTAACAAGCATACTTTTCTCTATAGTAGGCAAAAATAAAGGCGATCATAATTTTCATGAAGGTATATATGTTGGACTAGAACTAGTGTCACTATTTTGTGCCTGTATGGCGTACAACCTCGTGTTGATGTATACGGTGGAGCTCTTTCCTACTTGTGTACGAAGCTCGGCCTCATCACTAGTAAGGCAGGCGATGATCCTTGGGTCGGTTTTCGACCCCGTGTTGATTCTCCTAGGGAGGCAAAATATGGTTTATAGCTACGGGGTGTTCGGAGTCACAGTGCTTCTTTGTGGGTTCTTAGTTCTTTGTTTGCCTGAAACAAGAGGCAAGGTCCTTTGTGATACAATGGAAGAACAGGAGTTTATGGATAACAACTTTAGCAAGTCTATAATTTGATTGAATTGATTTTTTGAGTATTTCACTCATGTATTTTCCAAATTACTATACATAATATAGTTTGTATTTTTTCCCTTGCAACCTACATATACACTGTAAAGTTTGTTAAGATCTCAATTGGGGGCCTGACTTTGATACTCTCAACTAACAACGACTCACATAATTACGTTCCTAAAAGCGTACCCTTACATGTGAGACATCTTTAATACCAGATCCAAATGAGCTCCATTTTAAAAATATATGGTAATAGTAAGAGTAACTCCTTATAAAAATATTAAAAATATTTAGCTCTTTCTTCTTTTACAATGTGGAACACTCAACCAACAAATTGAGAATTGAGATGAAGCAACTTGTAATCAAACTTAAACAATTTGAAGATCTCTAGCCTTACATCCATCCTATTTAATACTTGTCAAAAACTAAATATGATTAAATTTCTTGGACCCAATAATCAAAACAAAAAAAAAAAAAAAAAAAAACCCTATTCAAATTGAACCAATACATCTAATTCAATTCAATAGATTTTTATTCTAACTTCAAACTACATTTTCATACATAAGTCTTTGTAATATTGCTACCATTTCTTGTTGTTTCTAGGTAAAATTAGAGCTTTACATATTAAACTATTAAAGGACATTTTTAGTCATTTGCTCGTTTAAATGATTACAAATGAGCCAAAAGCATATGCAATTGAACAACAAAAATAACTTATTAAATGTGTCTAAAAATGTCATTATCATAATTCAGGTATGAATCAGGTCAAATCAAACCGAGTTTGGTTCCTGCAATGCAAATGTGTCATGAACTAATACACATTAAACATATAATTATATATATCCTATGTTACACAGACTCGAATTTGGGCCTTGTGTTCAACACTCTAGATTTTATAAAATGTCATATAACACCACAATATACTTAGCTGTTATATTATGTCATGTCGAAGTGTCGGAGACTTCAACGCCCAATAGTCGGCGTACATCAAGGTGTCAGAGTAACATAAATCGTATCTATTCAAGGGTAAGTCGGATTATTTTCAAATCACAATGGACCATCTCATCCAAGTATTGCCAAATATGCCAAGTAATTTGAGGCCCAATATAACAACACATTTCTCACAACAACCTGGGTCATTTTGATTTCTGCAATTCTGCATTTGGTTCAAGTTTAGAGAGAGAAAGATAGCAAATTTAAGAGAGAGAGAACATGGGAGGTGGACATGGAGGTCATGGAACAACCTACAAGGGGATGACTCTTCACGCTCCCAAACGATGGCATTCCGTCACCGGCAAGGGCATGTGCGCCATTATGTGGTAATCTTTCTCTCTCCTCCATTTTTTCTTGATTCAATTTTAATTTAATCAAAACCCTAATCGATTCGAACAAATTCTTCATATCTTGTCTTCATTAATGGAGGGTCTAATTCAGTTGTTTGATTACTGATCGATTTCACATGTTTGATATTTTTTTTGATGTGGATTTTGCGTTTTCTGAGAATTTTAGATATTGGAGGATTGATGTGATTTCGTTTAGGGTTTGTTATCGGAAAGTTTGAGGCTTTGATGATTTGAGTTTAATTTTATTAGATGTTTATTGTTGGTATTCTTGGTACCCAATGTAAGAGTGATTAAGATTATGGAATTTGTGGAATTTGTAATTGATTTGGGGAGGTACTTTGATACTCGTATGATTCTGGAACTGATCAGTGTAGAACCTTGCTCGAAGATGACTTGTGTGGAATCTCGCTCAAAGATGACTAGTGTAGAATCTCCCTCGAAGATGAATTTTTGGATTGTTGGAACTGAGAACCTTATTATTGATATACTTAAGTTGGGTGAGAGGCTCTCTTAATAATCTTTGTTACATAGACCTGTTGCCTGATAACACTCGACTATTCTGAGTAGGAGCAATATCCTGGATTTTGCATGTCCTTGCCTGAGTGCTCATTGCTGTAGATAAACCCTTATATTTCTAGCTAAGGACCTTGTAAAAACCTTGGGCAACACAATCCAAAAACACTTGAGCAGAAAAATTTGCATCCTTGCTTTTTTTAGGGATCAAATTTTCTGTATTATGTGCGCATTTGCTCAAGGATTTTGTAAATGGAAATAATTTTGAGGAAATTGTGACGATGGAGATGATTGACTGCATAGTGAGATGTAGGTAGAAAGCCGTTGCTTGTCATGTGCAGCCCAACAAGCTCATTTCCCCCCACCACTAAGAAGAAGAAGAGCCTGCAAAACTTAAAAAGGAAATGCTGGTACTCATTGTGTGGACATTCTCTTGAGATTTTGAAGTTATTGATGAAATATTAGTTAGCCCGCAGCTCTTGCTGTCCTTTTTCATGAGCTAAAGTCTTCATTTATCAAGGACTGTATATTTTCCTTGTTGATTGAGGAAGTAGATGGAATTGACTGCTATCAATCTATTTTGGAGAAAAGGAATGCAGATTTCAATTTATCTGGTCCTAAATATATCTTTCAGGTCTGAAGTTTTAAATAGTGACTTGTTATCATGTGATACTTGGGTTCATATAATGATCGAGTTTAGTAAAACAAGAGGCAGACTGGTTTGTGATAGTTGATGCGTGAAATTTTTTTAGTTAATTGCTGCTTTAACACAATCTAGAGGTTGAGGAGTGAGGAGCTGAGTACAGTTGAATGAGAGTTGTGAGCTTGTGACATTTAACTTGAGAAACTTTTGTACAATTAATGGTCAACTTAGTAATTAACTTCAAGTATTTCTTATGAGTATCTTTTTGTATATGGGTGACACTACCAAGTGTATAATCAGAGTGTGCCTTCTTTCTCTCTCCTCCATATTCTGCTACTGCAAATTCCTCTTGAGTCAACCATCTCTTTTAAAATTTTTTAAGGGGCTCCTGCAAACTTATCATGTCCTAACATAATTGTCCATGACTGTTCAATTTTCTGAAATTATTTTTGGAAGTGTAACGAGTTACATATGTCATTTCTTAATCTTCTAGTTTTGCACTCTAGAGATGGTGCCAATTGTCATTTTCTTCGTTTGACTTGGCTGCACTCTTTTTGATCAATTCTAAATATATTCTTGGGTACATATGCTTTTGATATCTGTTTGGGTAACGTTTAAATATTTGTTTGAAAGGCTTTTGGTCAAATTGGACACCAATGCACCTAAAATGTCTTACCTTGGTCCATTAGTTGTTTCCTAGACGATTAATATTTTTTCTAAAAAGCTAAGATATTTTAATTTTCAGGTTTTGGGTTCTGTACAGAGCTAGGCAAGATGGTCCAGTTGTATTGGTGAGCTCTATCTCTACCGCTTTTTTTTTTTTTTTTTTTTTTTTTTTTTAATCATGGAGCAGAATTTCCCTCCTTAAGTTTCTTTTCAAAGCTTTCTTACACTCGCTATGAAACTTATGTCTTGTGCACTTGTTTTTTAGGGTTGGAGACATCCCTGGGACGGGCATGATGATCATGGACATGGAGATGGACATTAGACAGATTTCTGGTATTTCATCAAACCTTGTGATTTCATTTGGTGATTTGATATGTTAGGTTACATGATTTAAAATTTTAGTTTGAAAGACCAGTAGTTATATTATCAGAAAGCATCAATTGTGATTGAGTAATTGTAATTCACAACTATTATTGTATCATAGAATTTTCATCCAACAATTTTTTCTTCTTTTATAAAGTCATTGTATTTTGAACAGGACTTATGAAGTTAAATAATAGTAGAGGATAACAGCATAACACACCTTTTCAATAGCTAGCTCACTCAAACTATACAACTAGTTACTCCCTCCATTCCAAGAATCCGCCATTTTCCAGTTTGATTTATGAAGCACGTATCATATACTCTGTTGCACTAAAAAATGTGGCTTCCTCATTTGGAGTTCCAGAATTTTAGTCTGTGCTGGAGTAAACTCTAGTATTAGCTGATTTAGAAATGAAATCAGTATCCCGCAATGCTGGTTTTGTGGAGTGCATATAGAAATTAGTGAGCTGCCCATGGATCATAAAATGAAGTAATTGAGATACCAAATTTTTTTAGTAGCTCTAAGGATCCACATATACTGAAGTGAAGGTGTGCCTTTTTTCCGTCTGAAGGAAATGAATTTCACCTGCTTCTCATATTTGTTTGATTTCAGGCAGCTAAATTAAGAGCTTGAGCTGAATGGTGAAAAGATTTGCTGTTCGACCTTATTGTGAATGCAACATCAGACCTCTGAGTAATTTCTGTTCAATAATGTAATCTTGATATTTGCTGTATTATCGTATTACAATCTGGTGTCGCTGTTTTTAATTAAGTTTTGGCAGCATGTTTGGTTTATTTTTAATATGTATGGTTTGGCGAAACACTGCTTTCAATCAATTGCATGTTTTCCAGGGTTGATTATCTAGCAAGTAAATCAGGACCTGGTTTCTGAAGTTTTCAATGTCTTCCATCTTTTGCAGTGTGTTTGGATTCCTGTTCTATGTGTTAAAATCCTTTTCTGTAGCCATGCTGGATCCAACCACCTTGCCACTGAATAGCTCCTTTCACCCTTGTTATAGTCACCACCACCTTCAACATCTCTTTCCGACCACTTGTAGACACCAAAAACGTAGGCAGGTTTCATGTAAGATTTTGCGAGACTTGTAGTGCAAAACTTGCTAGCAAAACTTGCTAGCAAAACTTTGCGAATTTTTAAGAGGTTAAAGCAAGTAGAGAATAACGATAAGAGAGATTCAACAAGAAGACATTACAAGGCCAGACCTTTTTTTTTTTTTACTACTCGTAGTAGATAATGATACTGTTACTACAGGGACTCACTAAAGTTCATACCCCAAATCTGATATAAGAATTCACTCAAATTTGTGACCAAAATTCCTATCACAAGTGTTCACTCTAACCCTTGACCAACTCTTAAAACAGACGATTTATTATTTCTTTCTTAGATAGGAAGATTTGGTTCATTTTCTCCCAAGATAAGACTTAACTTAGATTAAAGAAAACAAGAAAATATTGTTGCAGCTCTGTTCGATTCTCAGGTGAATCTTTTAAGGGCGATTAGCTTATCCCTATAAAATAGTAACAAAAACATGGTGTATCACTTTTAGATAAATGTAGGATTAAAGTTAATATAAAGGGTTAGTGATAACCATTACAAATAGGAATAGCCACCAATTAGTGATTCCCCGCAATAACAATATATGTCGAGATTAAAAGCCTTATTCTAATGAGTGTATGGATGTAATAATATTGAATGACTATGTTTGCTAATGGAAAATTATTGTTTATATTAAATGAATGAGCCATCAAAGTTTTAATTCATTATAGACTCTTTCAAAGGTTAAACTTATAAACAATAAGTATCTCGAAACTTTAAAAAACTTGGAACTTGTGGAACCGACTCAAATACATGAAATACAAAAAACATTTTTTTATCAAAATAGGGTTGATTTAAACATGTGATCTATCTTAACACTTGGTTAAAACCGCATTGATTTGAAAAAATGTAATTAGTTGAGCATACTAGCTACTCTGCCTTGATAATTATGTACGGAGTATAATAATCAATTAAAAAGGTTTTACGGTGCAAGAACATTCCATACAAGTTATGTACCAACTTTAACTATCTAGTGATTTCATAGTCAATAAAATAAAATCACAAGTGTATATGCTAAAACCTTAAAATCGTGAGATATAAATATACTCTCTTCCACCCACTACTACACTATATAATGGAGGGCCTCTTTATGGTTTCAGATAATTCAAATGAAACAAGTTATCACTTCTCTCTTTGAATTATAGCCTTGTAACATAATCTGAAGTAAACATACTTATGTGAATTATATAAGTTACCAATATATGTATTATTTTGTAGACACGACCTTTTAAGCTTTACCAATTAAAAGACACATAATTTAAAATTTGTGGAATTTGTGGAATTAATAACAAGTTTCATCCAATTTTAACTCGTCACAACAAATTTATGAATACCTAAAATTTTACTCCGAAAAAAATAAAAATATTATATAAAAGAGAGTGAGAAACTACCGAAAGATAAATATAAAATGTAAATTTGTAATTATATTATCAAAATAATGAAGTCGATATGATAACAAAATTATAGATAACATTTCAGGTATTTCTAAGATATATTATCAATTTAAAACCCACTCTTATCTCGACTATTGTATGACTACACTTGTTGTAAACAAGAATTACCTTCCTACCACAACTATTGTGGCGTCGTCTTATCTTGACAAGGAAGTAACACCTCATCGTTCTCGTATGTCTTTTTCGTTGGTATTGTATCAATTAATAATTATAATTATTTTTAATTAACTGTAATTATTTTATTAAACTTAAATTATTATAAACTAGATGGAAGCTTGTGCGATGCACGGCTTTTTCATCTAAGATTTTTAATTATTTGATTTATTGTATTTAATAATTTCAGACAAAATTATAAAAGTTTAATATATTTTTTTTTACTATAATTTATAATGAATTTATCAAATATAAATAAATTGTAAATATGATATTTTTTCCGTTATATAAAATCTTTAATGTGAAATGATAAATTTTTAATATTTTAAATCCTAAATCATTATTCATTGTTTTACCATGTCTTTTATTTCGATAAAATCACCAACCTCGTCCACAACCAACCTATCACATCAATGGATAAATTGAACCGTGTTGCAATATAAAATCAGATCTACGCATTGGAATTTTTTCATCATCTCCAAAAATAACCAAAGCCATCCATATATTAAGTACACAACATCTAATCGTATGTCATTACATAAACAAATAATCGTTAAGTATCCTACATAAATATATACAATGTAACTAATAATTACAAATATTAATTTAAACATAAGATTTTAAAAATTACCCGGACATTAATGACCTAAAACTAACACAAAATTCGCTTGATAAGTTTTGTATTGATACGAAATTTTATTTGTGTTGTATAATGTGTTAGATTTGCATGTTAAAAAACATGTAGTAAATAAAACATAAACATATAATCTTTGAGTATCCCAAATAAAATGTAAGTAATAATTAAAAATACTAATTTAAACATAGGATTTTAAAAATTAAGCTAAAAATTACCCGGCCATTGATGACAAAATATTAACACAAAATTCGCTTGATGGGGGTTTTTTATTGATACAAAATTTTGTTTGTGTTGTATGATGTGTCGATTTATAATGGTAGGTGATTAGGGGGTTTTCCCCCGCCCAATCAGAATGCGCAACGTGGACTGTTTAGGTTCTGCCAAGTGTCCACCATTTGGACTTATCAGGGCCTTCCACTTGGCGCGCAGTTATTCGTCCACCTTGGACCAGTCACAGCATGCCACGTGGCATCCCCATGTCAAATGGGAAAGCCGGCCACCTAGGCCCATTTACCGAGGAAAGCCCAGTCAGCCCAAAGTTGACCTAAACCTAGGGTTTGGCACGCTTCCCAAGGTTATAAATACTATCATTAATCCTCATTTACGGAGGTTAATCACTTTTTACTCTCACCTAGAGAATACACATTTTACCTTTTCCGCATTAATTACTCCTTAAACACGAACTAACTTGATCGTCGGAGGCGGAGCTCCTGCCAACCGGAGTCTTCGTTCATTTTGCAGGTACAGGCGCACGGTTCTCAGTCTCGGAATTGTAACTCTCCCAAAGGACATCGGAAAACCCCGAAATATTTTGGCGCCGTCTGTGGGGAGAATACTTTTGAGATGACAACCAAGTCTGTACCGAATCCAGAAGAGAGGCGTCCAGAGGACGAACCTCAAGTATACTCGGACCATGATACTGAGAATGAGAATGAAGTTGAGGTTGAAGCGCACACAGCCTCAGACGGGACCCTAAGGGCCCGGCGCACCCGTCACACCGAAAGGAAAGAACGGGTAGATAACCAGGCTGGACCTAAGTAATCCAGCAATCTTACCGCCTGATCAACAACAGGCGGCAGACGGATCTGCTCCCATCACAAGAAATGATCTCATGAACTTCATGAGGGGATTCAAGGGGGAGATCCAAGACATGATTAATAAGGTGACGCCTGCTCTACCCAAAGAGCAGTCGGCCAGAAAGCAATCTTATCCTGAGAGGAAGAAGCTTGTCAAGGATCGGGAGGCAACCCCACATCCTAAGTCAAAGAAGTGGGAGCCGCCTGTGATCGATCTAACCAAGTACCACTTCCGAACACCAGGAAAGAGAAAACCCCTCCGACATCTTCAGGCGGATGGGTCGAAGAAAACGTATTCTGATGCTCGAACACTGTTAGAGCAGAAGAGAGATGACCGACTATCACAGTCGGCCTCTACGTCTGATTTTCCAGACACGTTACAAGATGCCTCAATGAGGCATTCGAGATCGTATTATGAGGACCAAACAGGCGGTACCTCCCGTCAGTCCGAGTCCCATAAAAACCAGACGGTACCGTATGTTCCTCAACAGCCATACGTGCCGCAGCAACAATATTTCTTGCAGCCTCCTCTGTTTGGAGGACAGGCGGCAAGAAATGCACAGCCTTTGGATTGGCAACTACGGTTGCAAAGACTTGGAGAACAGCCATCTGCCTTCTCCAAGGATATTATTGAAGCCGCTCAGCCGGCTAAAGTAAAAAATGTGTTAGTAGGCGCCTATGATGGCACTACTAACCCTGAAGACCATTTGATGGCGTTCACCAACTTAATGTATCTACAAGGGTTGGATGATCCCGTCTGGTGCAAGTGTTTCCCAGCGACCCTCAAGGGAGTTGCGCAATAATGGTTCGACAACTTGCCGACTGGTTGCGTAAACAACTTTAGGACGCTTGCTTATCTGTTCACCTCCAACTTCGCTATGAATATTCCTGCGAAGAAAACTACCCTTGATCTAGGGACCATACAGCAGGGGGAAAAGGAGGGGTTACGTTCCTACATCAGGCGGTTTAACCTGATGAGGATTCAGATACAAGGGCTACCGGATGAGGTAGCCTACACAGACTTCTTTAGAGGTCTTAAGGATGGGTCAACTTTCAAGTTTGACCTGGTCAGAAAGAGGGTCTCTACCCTTCAAGAAGCCTTAGTTGAGGCGGAAGCATATATACAGGCGACTGACCTGTGTAGTGTTGGAAAATAGTCGGAAGGAAGAAGGTCCGACAAAAAAGATAACCGGCCAAAGCAATCGGCCGGTAAAGATGAAAAGAAAAGAAAGGAGGTCTGGGCGGCCGAATCATCAAAACAGCCGGCCTAGAAAAAGAAAAAGGAATTCAAGCCATACTCCCCGAAGTATGCATTCAACAAGGATAGCCAAGCTATCCTGAAAGAAATAAAGAGCCGGATCTCAATTGAGAAGCTGGCCCCCATGAAGGGTTCCGCAAGCAATCGGAACCAGGACAAATTTTGTCATTATCATGAGGATGTTGGTCATGAAACCAACGAGTGTATCAGCCTCATGCGCTACCTTGACCGCCTGGCTGAACAAGGCGACCTTGACACCTACGTCAAGAAGTCCTAGGGGAGCGCTTCTTCAAAGAATAAACAGTCGGCAAAAAAGAATGACCGTCCAGCCGACAGTTCTGATACAGATGATGCAATGGTTTACACCATTGCAGGTGGCTTCTCAGGAGGCGGCCCCACCATTAGGGGCAACAAAGATAATATAAGGCGGCTTGATGTTAACTCGGTACATCAGCCACAGGTCGCCAAGGGTTCCTTCCCAGAGATCATTATTACTGAAGAGGACCTGGGAGGAGTTCGGGGGCCGCATGACGACCCCATTGTCATTGAATGTAAGGTGGCCAACCAGAGAGTTGGCCGGATCCTCATAGATACCGGCAGTTCTTCTGATCTCATCAGCAACAAGTGCTTGACAAAGCTCAAGTACAAGACTGACTGCTTACATCCGGTATCTCACCCTTTAGTGGGGTTTGGAGGAAGTATTGTGCATCCGGTAGGACGGGTGGACTTGCCCATTCGCCTAGGTGAAAAAGGGGAGGGCCTCCACATGGTGGTTCGTTTCTTGGTGGTCGAAGAACTCTCGGCCTACAACATGATTTTGGGGCGTCCCACCCTGAATAATTCAAAAGCTGTCATTATCCCCTCACTTATGCTGCTTAAGTTTGAGAGAGATGATGGAACAGTCGGCTCCTTGAGAGGAGATCAGAAGATGGCACGAGAGTGCTATCTCTCGGATATCAAACCCACTGTGGCGACTGCTGGCCCAAGTGGAGGCGCCTGCTCAAGCAGCAGGCGCCAAGAAAAGAAACGCATCCCAAATGGGTGCCGAGAAAAAAGAGAAACGATAGCAATCACTGGCTCAGGAGCGGTCAGACGAGTTCCGTCCTCATCCGGCTGGTGAGCATGCGGATGTTGTCCTGGACGACTCCTGTCCTGATCGAACAGTCAAGGTTGGGACGATTGCTCTCACAGTGCTCGGTGATGGTCTTCACCAGCTCTTGAAAGAGTTCAAGGACATTTTTGCGTTTGAAGTGCATGAAATGCCAGGTATCAGTCCAGACTTGGCAGTACATAAACTAGCTGTGGATCCGAAAAAGAAGTCGGTCAGGCAAAAGAAGCGGAACCATGGAGAAGAAAGAAGTCAGGCGGCAGCCGCCGAAGTTAAAAAGCTGCTTGATGCAGGTTTCATTCGGCAATGTTATTTCCCAGATTGGGTGGTAAATGTTGTTTTAGTTAAAAAGCCAAATGGTACCTGGCGAATGTGTGTGGACTACACTGATTTGAACAAGGCATGCCCAAAGGATAGTTATCCGTTGCCTAAGATAGACAGCTTGGTCGACTCAACAGCCGGCCATGCGCTGATGAGCTTCATGGATGCCTACTCTGGTTTCCATCAGATTCCTTTGTGGAAGAAAGATCAGGAGAAGACGGCCTTCGTCACTGATCAAGGACTGTATTGTTATACGGTCATGCCGTTTGGTCTGAAGAACGCCCCGGCTACTTTCCAAAGAATGATCAACACGGTCTTCTTTGATCAAATTGGAAGAAATGTCGAGGCATATATCGATGATATGATTGTAAAATTAAAGCTTCAGAAGGACCATCTGGCAGATCTCCGAGAAACATTCACCACCCTCAGGCGGCACCATGTCATGCCCAATCCCAAGAAATGTGTTTTTGGAGTTGAGTCTGGGAAGTTTCTCGGATTTCTCATCAATCAGAGAGGTATAGAGGCGAACCCTGAGAAGGTGCAGGCGGTCATAGACATGCAGTCGCCCCGCACAGTCCGAGAGGTTCAGAAACTGACAGGCTGTTTGGCGGCCCTTGGAAGGTTTCTCAGCCGGTCAGACGACAAATGCCTTTACTTTTTCCAGGCCATTAAAAAGAAAGCTAGATTTGAGTGGGTGCCGGATGCTGAGGCGGCCTTCCAAAAGCTAAAGGTTCATTTGCATTCCTTACCAAGGCTGGTCAGCCCTTTGCCCAAAGAAGTGCTCTATATGTATCTTGCGGTATCTGACCATGTGCTAAGCGCCGTTCTTTTGGCTGAAAGAGGTGGCTGCCAACTCCCGGTTTACTTCGTCAGCCATGTGTTGAAAAATGCTGAGTTGAGATACCCCCTAGTGGAAAAATTTGGGCTCGCTCTATTTATGGCAGTCAAGAAATTGAAGCCTTACTTCTTGGCACATTCAGTCGTTGTATTCACGGATTAGCCAATCAAGCGGCCGCTGACAACCATGGAATCGTTAGGCCGGATGATCAAATGGGCAATAGAGATTCAGAGTCTTGAAATTACATTTGAGCCAAGAAAAGCAGTAAAGGGGCAAGCATTTGCCGATTTTATTGTAGAAATGACTCGGCCGTCTGATTCGCACATTCCAGACCAAGTCTGGAAGGTCTATGTGGACGGAAGCTCCACCTCGAATGGTTGTGGAGCAGGCGTCATATGTCAGTCGCCAGAAGGCGATAGATATGAGTATGCTTTACGTTTCAACTTCCAAGCCTCAAACAACGAGGCAGAATATGAGGCTTTACTAGCTGGAATCCGCATGTGCAAGGCAGCTGGGGCAAGAAAGATAGACGCTTGTTCTGACTCGCAATTGATAGTGAGTCAGTACAATGGCGAATATGAAGCAACTCATCCAGCTATGGTAAAGTATCTGCAAGCGGTGCGGCAAGCAGTCGGGACCCTTGAACATTTTCATCTGACTCAGGTTCCCAGATCTGAAAATAATCAGGCATATGCCCTCTCAAAATTGGCATCCTCGGCCTCCTATGATAATCCAAGAACCGTTTTCTGGGAAGTTATGGAAAAGAGAAGTATTGAGGAAGAACCAATTGCGATCCTTGATAGAAGCTCAACTTGGATGGACGACATCCGAGCGTATTTAACATCCGGCACCTTGCCGAGCGATCGTTCCCAGGCGGTCCTACTGAAAAAGCGGGCGGCCAGTTTTGAAATGAAAAAGGGGGAACTTTTCAAGAAAGGGCACCTTCAACCCTTCTTGAAATGTGTTACTCCAGAAAAAGGACGTGAGGTCCTAGATGACTTGCATTCAGGGTTTTGCGCTTCTCATGTAGGCGGCAGGTCGCTTGCACAAAGAGCCAGGCGGCAGGGCTACTTTTGGCCCACACTGGAAGCAGATGCAATGGAGATGGTGAAAAAATGTGACAAGTGCCAAAAGTTTGGCAAACTGATTCATCGTCCGGCCACAGACCTCACAGCAATTCATAGTCCCATACCTTTCGCTAAGTGGGGCATGGACATTTTGGGTCCCTACACGCCTGCTACAGGCGGCAGACGTTACATACTGGTAGCAGTCGACTACTTCACCAAATGGGTGGAGGCAGAGGCTGTC
Organism: Chenopodium berlandieri; assembly: GCA_034703905.1. Classification (NCBI taxonomy): domain Eukaryota; kingdom Viridiplantae; phylum Streptophyta; class Magnoliopsida; order Caryophyllales; family Amaranthaceae; genus Chenopodium; species Chenopodium berlandieri. The sequence continues at coordinate 53,135,556 of CM068293.1, forward strand.
AAGGGTATCAAGACGAAGGATGTAATCTCATTCATCTGGAAAAATGTTATTACTCGGTTTGGGGTGCCCATGTCCATGGTTTTTGATAATGGTCCCCAATTTGAGACGTCTGTTCTTAAAGATTGGCTGGGTGACCAAGGCATTTCATACTACTTTGCATCAGTAGGCCGACCACAAGCAAACGGCCAAGTAGAAGCTTTCAATAAGATCATCTCAGACGGTCTAAAAAAGAAAAACTTGAACGAGCAGGCGGCCTATGGGCAGATGAATTACCACATGTTCTCTGGGCCATTAGGACGACTGAAAAAGGGGCGACTGGAGAAACTCCATTCCTCCTAACTTATGGGGCAGAAGCTGTTCTTCCTATAGAACACTATGAGCCGACTCTTCGCATAATGTTGTATGACGAAGAGGCAAATTGGGAGGCCATGCGCCTAGCATTGGACTCACTCCCAGAAAGAAGGGGCAATGCAGCCTTGCGCCATGAAATCTATCGTCTGAGAATGACAAGGTCATACAATAAAAGAGTGCACAAGCGTCCACTCAAAGTGGGGGACTTTGTACTAAGAAAAATGGAAGCAGTCGGTAGGGCTAATGAATTAGGCAAATTAACTCCCAACTGGGAGGGACCCTACCGAATCTATGAAGAGGTAAGGGACGGCACCTACCGCCTGGAAACACCAGACGGCCAACCTTTGCCTCGAACCTGGAATGTAGATAACTTAAAAAAGTATTATTTTTAATGTAAATAGCCGAGAGCTACTAATAAAATTTTGTTATTTCACTTTATATTATTGTGTACCAAGAGGGGCACGCCTACTGATAAAACAGTTGGCTACTCTCCATCCTTTATTATAAACATTCAAAGAGGGGCATGCCGCCTGTTCTATACAATTGGCTACTCTCCCATGTTTAGTTCACCTCGAACTACCCAAGGCTTATGGCCAAAATGATCAGACCAGGCGCCCAGCCACCTGATCCAACTATTCAAAATCTAATCCGACCTGTCCCAACATCATAGCAGGCGTCCGACGGCATCCATTCGGATGAAATTCGTCGCAGATAGCAGCTCCCTTTTGGGTGGTACATTGTTCTATAAACTAATGACACGGCACCTAGACGACTGCCACCAAAAGGCATCCACATAGCCGTTTTTGAGACAAGGATAGCTCAACACTAAACAAACAAGTGGTTGCAGCTAACATCCGCGTCGGATGATCGACCGTATTACTTGGGATAAGTACAGTCGGTACTTCCTGAGTAAATAGCCAACAAAAATTGGCGAATCAAGGGGAACAGCCGGTCTACACCGCCTGTCGCCTCTACTACTCAGACTCAGAAGTTGACAAATGAATAGTCTCGAAGATTACACATAGGTCGCTCTATTATACTTGGCCTAGGATCAAAGAGGTATGGCATGTCCGCCTGATCAAAGGCAACTAAAAGCTATCGTACCAAGATCCTTACCAAAGTGTGTTCCTAAGAAATCAAACTAGTTTCCTAAAAAGCTTTGAGAATCGGCTAAGTAAATGGTCGACTAATTGCCTAACCTACAGCAAAGACAACAAGTCGTCCAGGGGCATAGGCAGTTGGTATCAATGAATGCTTGCTCAGAGTAAGTCACTACGTTTTTTAAATGGTTTAGCTGAAACAGCCGGCATGAAGTGCATGCGGACAAAATGATCCTCTACACTTGGCAAAATCAGTATAAATCAAATGCAGTAAGCAAAAATTTGTGATCAAGACGACTGAAATATGGTTGTCAAAAATTTCATATTAACAAGCCAGCCATTAAGACCGGCGACTGTGTTCATAAAACCCCGGCCCCCTGGCCGGGTAAAGAGACAAAAATAAAGCCAGCCATAAAGACTGGCCAAATATTCAAAAACCCTGGCCCCTTGGCCGGGTAAAAGAGAAACAAGCGGCACGCAGGCCGAAGAAAAATTAAACAAAGCTTTAATGAGGAGGCAGATCTTCAACAACCACAGCCGACTAATCAGCATGAGACGCCTTCTTCTTCGAAGAACTTCTCTTGCTTGTCTCAGCATCAGTCGGACCCTTTTTGCGCGCATCTGCCCCAATTGGCACCAAGGCCATGATTGGCAGCTCCTCCTCCTCCTCTTCCCGCGCCTCGTCCTAAACAGCCAGCAGCACTTCTTGGTTGTACGTTTCAGAGCATTGGCGAAAGGTTTTTTCCCAAGAAGAGAAGTCGGCGTTTGGAAAGAGGCGGCTCCAGGTCATTTTCTGGATATGGGCCGAGTCATCCATCATGACTTGAACCAAATCCTTCTTCTCTTGCTCTGCCTGGGCCGAGAGCTCATCCGTCAGGATTTTCTCCTGCTCCTCCAGGCGCTTCTTAGTTCTCTCCAAAGCCTTTTCCATGGAGTCGAACTGGGTCAGGCGGTCTTTAAGAGGCGTCAGCTCGTTGGTGAGTTTGGTGACGGTTTTCTCCAACTCGCTATTTTTCTTCTTGGCTGCCTCCAACTCGGCCCTAATCGTGGAGGTTGCCAGCGCCTGATAATAAAGAATATCAGTTGTCAAAATTTCATTTTGGGCAATTTGAAACATTGCCTTGTCACAGTCAGAGACGACCATGGCTTTAGCAGCCTTTACCTCTTTGTTTTTCTCAGCAATCGGCTTGCAAAGGCCGTGTACTCGCAGCAAGGTCTGTAAGAGGAAACAGGCGTCAGAAGTCAGTATTATGTGTGATAAAGACGTGATAAATTAAATGGCAAAAATACTCCAAGTATATACCTCAGCGAGGAGCCCTGCAATTCCATCAAGGTCAAGGGTGCCGACACCTTTGACCGCGTCCCTCTCAGCTGGAGGGACGGCTCTAATCATGGACTTGGCTACCTCAACCAAGTCCGGTTCTTGGGGGCCGGCTGCATCAAAAGTTTACAAATTTTAGGCAAAGTACAAAGAAAAATGGTAACAGCCTAGAAGAACAGTTTCATACCTCTAGGCGGCCTGCTGGGGGTTGAGGGGTTGGCTGGCTGTTTTTCAGCAGCCGGCTGTTTCCTGGCAGAACCAGGCGAACTCCCAACAGTAGTCTTCCGGACTTTTGGGTCCGGCTGTTGGGAGGAAGAAGCTTTTGGGGTGCCCGTCTGCAAAAAGAAGATGGTTAATATTTGCTTACACCTTTCCTCTTAAAAACAAAGGGGGAGGTAAAAGTTGGGAGCTCACTGAGGGCGTCTCCTTTGAAGGAGAATCAGCAGATTTTTTCAGCAGTGATGCTCGTAGCAGAGCAGCCGCTGTTTGGGAGGCGGTAATTTTGCTCATGGCTTCAGCTGCATAAAGAAACGCAGAAGTTAAAAAAAATAAAATAAAATAAAATAATAATAATAAGCAAGGGTACGTATTCAACAGGCCGGCTACCTCTAGAGCACCGATTGCTAAGGCCGCAAGCGGCCAGGAAGTACTCATCATACAGCCACTTGAAGCTAGGGACACAGTTCAGGGATACTTGCTCTCGTACCCCTGTAGTAGAGTTTGCCCTAGTCTCTACTTGGAAGAGTCCTCGGTCCAGGATCTCTTTTTTGGCCTTAGGAGGGACAGGCGGCATGCTACGACCGCCTGCTAGAAGAGGCGGGTCTCTGTTCCACCTATTGAAGCGCTGGTTCAGCTCTCTGTCTGAACCCTCAATGATGAGGAAGGAATGCCTCCAATCCTTCCATTTGTTCTCTTTACCTCTTGTCATGAGGTAGCCTCGATGGCTCGTTAATTGGTACCAGCCGGTACCGCCCGCCTTAGGGGTCCGGCTGAGGTAATTCATATGGGCGAAGGCCTCAAAATTCGGCTCCGCGCCATGCATCTCGCACCCGGCTACATAGCCGAGAATATTGAACCAGGAATTTGGGGCTAGCTGCCATAACCCCAAGTTATATCCATCCAGGATCGGTTGAACAGCCGAATGTAAAGGGAAGCGCAATCCAGCTCTAATGGCAGCCTCATAACAGCCAAAGCAGGCGCTGCCATAATTAGACCCAGCCGGCCAGACGACTGTGTCTTCCGGATCTGGTGTAAAGGCAAGAAAACCAGGACCCATTACATGGTCCGCCAAGAAGCTGTCCATCTTCTCTTGCATGACCTTGATTCGGCCTCTTGGAACAGTGCAGTAGTAAGGGGTGTATTGCTCTCTTTGAGAGGCGGATGGCTCCGCCTAGTTGTCCCCCTTCTCGGCTGCATGGGAGAGCCTCGCCTCATGAAGGCGGCCATGCCTCTCCTCTGATTCAATGGAGAGGTGTCCAGAAGAATTGGAATCAGACTCACTTTCAGAAGAGCCCGACTCCTCCCCTCTCCCTGAGGGGCCCGCTTCCTCTCTTTCAACAGGGGCGGGAGAATAAGTGCTCATGTCCACCATAAAATGGGAAGGGACCACTTTGGTCCCACCCTCAGAGCTGTCGGCAGTCAAGCTGCCTTTATTTACTTCTACATCTGGCGCCTGGTCAGATGTTTCACTGATTGGCACCTGGAAAGAGGAGCCGTCTGAATTGGTGTACCTAGCTGTTCTCTTTGTTCTGGCCATTTCGTTCTGCATAGACACAGAGACAGTCGGACTTTGTATAAAGGGCAAAGATGGGTTCGACAATGGGCAGGCGGCACTCCTAGTCCTAGATTCAGCCGTCCCCGGTGACCGGCTGATCACTAACCTAGGCCGTGTCGTGTGCTTCCAAGGAGCCATTTCAAAAAAGGAAATAATAACAGAAATAAAAAGAATAAGAGAACAGACGGTTACCTGAATATTTGAGAAGTTGACGAAGTTCTGGAAATATTATCTGAAGATCAGCCGGCTTGTCAGAGCAGGCGGTTGGTCAAGAAAGTCAAGTGTGTCAGAGCAAGTTCAGGGGTCCGAGTGTTCTCTTAAAAAGTTTGCAAGTGTGAAAGAAATGTGAAGTCAACATGTCCTTATATAGGCAAGGGAGGAATTTGAAGGGTCACCTCCCAAATTCAAAAAATGAGCGGGGAAAACTTCCGCCCTTTCACCAAGCGACACCTGTAGCAGGCCGTCGCCTGTTACAGGCCGACGCCTGTTACAGGCCGACACCTGTCACAGGTGATACGTGACCATCACGTGCCACCTGTGAGGGGCAAATGATTAGGGGGTTTTCCCCGCCCAATCAGAATGCGCCACGTGGACCGTTTAGGTTCTGCCAAGTGTCCACCATTTGGACTTATCAGGGCCTTCCACTTGGCGCGCAGTTATTCGTCCACCTTGGACCAGTCACAGCATGCCACGTGGCATCCCCATGTCAAATGGGAAAACCGGCCATCTAGGCCCATTTACCGAGGAAAGCCCAGTCAGCCCAAAGTTGACCTAAACCTAGGGTTTGGCACGCTTCCCAAGGTTATAAATACTATCATTAATCCTCATTTACGGAGGTTAATCACTTTTTACTCTCACCTAGAGAATACACATTTTACCTTTTCCGCATTAATTACTCCTTAAACACGAACTAACTTGATCGTCGGAGGCGGAGCTCCTGCCAACCGGAGTCTTCGTTCATTTTGCAGGTACAGGCGCACGGTTCTCAGTCTCGAAATTGTAACTCTCCCAAAGGACATCGGAAAACCCCGAAACAGTAGGTATAACAAATTTTAATTTAATTATAATTAACGAACAATTTGTATTTCTTATCAAAATACTATCAAAATTTATCTTATAATGATAGGTATCAAACTTTATTATAAGCGTTTATTATTTAAATATTTTTTAGTATATTTTTTTTGGATTTCTTATACTCGTAGTATTGAATTAATAAATTTATCTTTTCATATATTTTTACTTTATTTTTTTCATTAAAATAATTTAAATCGTGGATTATAATCTATGTGGCATTAAAATTTTAGATATATCAAATCTAATTCGTTACTTTTATCTAGGTGGCGGCATCATGTTTTAATTCAGAAATAAAATAAAAAAATTTCTTCTTATTGGTCGAAATAAGTGTATTTCTTACGTGGCCCTCTGCTCTCCAAAAATGTCTACTTTATTTATATATATATTAGATTTTTTTTTTATAAGGTTAAAACCCCATCAACTCGTTTACTTTGTGTCCTCGTCAATCATCATTATCATCTTTCTTCTTACTTGTGGGTTATTTTGATATTGGTCTGAAATTTGCTAGTTTTGAAATGGATAATTCAATTTTATTCAACTTGTTCCTCCATGCACTATTCAAAAAAAATTGTTCTGTGCAAGAAGTACATTATTGAGAATTTATGGAGTTTGATAAAGTGATTGTTTTGATGACAAGTCTTTGTTTAGTAAGGATTAGTTTTAAGAAAAAACTTAGGCTAAATTATTGTTGTTCGTCCACTACTTTTGAAGACAATAATCATAATATGAATTTTTACTTGTATTATTTTTGTAAAAAAATTTAATCTTCTAGCAGTCGATTAAAGCATTTGTTAAAAAAGATTAGATATATTTAAACTCTTGAAGGGTATTTTTGACTAAATTACTGACATATCAATCTGAAGTTTGATGAGCATGTGAGAATTACTTAGCTGGTTTTATCTAATAAAACCTATTTGTTAAACTCTTGAAGAGTAACTTTTGACTAAATTATTAACATTTCATCAGCATGTAAGAGTTAATTAGTGAGATTTATTTGTATTCGCAAGAGAACTATCGTATCAATTATGAAATATCAAAGTATGGAATTTGATGTGTTATATATTACTAATTCATACTGTATAAGATTGGACAACGACATTTGATGATATATATCATGTTTTGTCATCAAATTATTATTAATAGTTGTTCGGTCAAATATTGATCATCATTAATTTCTATTATACATGAACAAGGCATAAATTTATGTTTAAGGTAACTTTAAATAGAGATTTTTTGTGAGAGGAACCCATTTTGCACCAATTTGGCTTTTAAGGGTTATAGATTAGGTTTTTTTTATAGGGTTTTTCCTAATAAGGTTTTAAGAAATCACAATCTTCGATAATGGACATCCAAGGAGAGCGTTATGAAATATTGGTGAATGTCCATTATCCACCTATGCTCTTTGGAATATTCTAAGTCTAGGAGCTCCTATTATATGGAATGATAAACACCTATTCTCTCATTTATTATTATCTCTTTTTTATAACAAGGTATGGAGTAACTTTTTATCTTTCACTTTGGTGAATTAGAAAGAAAAAAAAAATTTGTCTTTGATAAACTAGGTCACCCTGGCCTCATATTAGGAGAAAATACAAGTTTATCACCTTGATGAATAAATTTTTTTTTATCAAATGGAAAAACTGTAAATAAATAAACAATTTTTTATTAAATATGAATCCCACATTTGTTGATATAATTACGAAAATGTCATTGGTGACTGAACTTTTTGTTGATTTATTTACGAGTTCGACACTTGGTAAAAAAATTGGGGCACCCTCAAATATTAGTGAGGCTTTTTTTGTAAATTTATAACATATTCCTTACATCATTACATGCTACCATTTACAACCAAACAACACATAGTCTGATTTTTTTTTTTTTGGTGTTCCACCCGATTCACCCTTTAGGCTAATCCGGATTCAAGGATTAGTTCTGGGTGATTTTTATGAATCATCATTTGCATATATATCCTACTCTTTATAGTTTATACCGATCTTTATTCCCTAAACTCTTAATCCCACATGCCTAACGCCCGGTTAGCACAACTTTGACCATTTATCGTAGAACATATATGTAAATAAGGAGTCTTGATTTTTGCGTTGCATCATTACAAAAATAAGCCCCTCTCCTTTTAGGACAAGTAGCATTAACAACTTTGTATTCCCGACGTTCGCGGATACAATTGATCACTTTCATAGATGATCAGAAATGCCGCATCAAGCTCAATTAAATCTGAAATGCAATTGAAATTCAAAATAGAGTTTCTTCACCTTCTCGCAAACTTCAACAATGGAGGAAGATTTTCAATAAGAAATAATTTTCAGCGGCACAAAGAAAACCCAAAGAAAAAAAAAATGAAAATAAAGGAAATGATTAACCCCAATAGAGTAGGAGTTTGTCATGGCCTGGGAAGATCTTTAACGATGGAGGAAGATAAAACTTCTCGCAAACGTCAACAACGGAGGTAGATAAAGATTCAACAATAGAGGAAGAGAATAATGACAATACGATGAATGTCATCGCCATCTGCTGCCAACAACTCTCTCTACGAACACGAATTAGTTAAATACTCCTTACTGTCCACATGAAAATACTTTTATACCCCTTGCTAAACATGAAAGTTATAAACTTGAATTTTCTTATTATTGGATCTATCTTAGTGTATACTACATGTATTAGTTTTTAACTTTTACTGATACATAATATAAATATTGGAAGTTAAAGCCTGAAAGGTACGATGATAAAAGTCAAAGCGTGTCATATATTCAGAAATCTATAGATTAAAAATATACGAATTGAAGTACTCCCTTCGTTTCAAAATAATATTTCACTTTGACTTTTGCACTATTCATGTACCTCCGTTAATAATCATACATAAGAAGATAAATATGTTTGGCAAAATTGTCGGAAAAATAATTGTCGAACTATACCGTACTTTAATTAATTTATTTTTTTATCAACTAATACCATGAATTAAATTTTGCTTTTAAAAATTGTGCCTTAATGACAAATTCTGGCCAAAAACTTATTTTTATTTAAGGTACTAATTCACAAATTGACTAGGGTCATTGGGAGGGTTTTATGTTTCCTTCTAAGGTTTCTCCTTGAGAGGGTTTTCCTTCACTCTTCCCCTTTTCTTTCTTTCTCTCTTTCATCTCTTTTCTTGAAGGTTTTAGTTGTGAATCTTTGTAGGGGCTTTCACTAGTGTGCTTACCGACGGTAAGCCCCAAACACATTTAACAGCTTTTAATAATTAGATTTCATCCTTGTGGACTTGTGGTGGTGATTTTTCTATAGTGTGTTTAATTTCTTGTCTAACAAGGATTTTATAATCACGGTAAGTATCTAGAAGGCTACATGAGTATTTTCACCCAAATGACTAAGAATATTGTATATTTTTAAGGAATTTTAATTACTCGTAATTCTAAGGTGTTATGTACTTGTGTTGAGGGGTTTTTATGTTTTTTTTTACATTTAAAAAAAAAAATCAGAATAGATTGATTTAGTTATTAATGATTTTTTTTTTCCTTTCAATAGTAAAAAGTTTTCACAAATTGAATTAAAAATAGTTTATGAATACACAAATTCTTATATGTGGTTGGTCACACCGTGTGATAGCCATCGTGGGGGTTGCTTCATTAGTGTTATAGGGGTTACTTGATTAATGTTACAGAGATTACTTCACCGGTTATAGGGGGTTACTTGGTCAGTGTTATATGGGTTACTTGGTCAGTGTAAAAGGGTTACTTTGTTCTTTAATTTACAAGCGATCAACATGATGTGACCAGCCGTACACAAGATGGGGTGCGTCTTGTGTGCGCCTAGCCATACCATGTGACTGCTTGTAAAAGAACAAAGTAATCCCTATAATACTGACTAAGTAACCCCTATAACACTCACCAAGTAACCTCTATAACATTGACGAAATATCTCTTGTAACACTGAGCAAGTAACCCACGAAAATTGACCTGAAATCATTGACCCGAAAAATGACCCGACTTGAATTAACCAGACCCGAAAAGGAGTTTACCATAATGTGACCCGATGCCCGAAATGACTCGAAACCCGAAGTTGACCCGATCCGAAGTGACCCGACCAAAATGATACGACTCGAATTGACTCGACTCGAAGTGACCCGATAGGTACTCACGTTTTATTTAATTTTTTAAAAGAAAATTACTTTACTTTCTAATTATATATAAAAGTTACTCTTATTATTGAAATAAGATGGAATTTTTCCACAAAATTTCTAAGTGAATATATTTTTGGCGATTCAACCCAAACTTGACCCGACTCGAATTGACCTGAACTGAACTAATCCGATCCGAACTTGATCGAAAATTAGTCTTGAAAATTGACTCGACTCGAATTAATCCGACCCGAACTCAACCCAAAGTATTGACTTGAAACATGAACTGATTTGACTTGACCCGAACCCGACCCGAAATGACCCGACTCGAACGACTTATTTGCTAGGTTTATCTACACAATCTATAGGTAGTCCATGATCGTGTGTTGCACAAACACAAATTCTTATATGTGACTGGCTACACTGTGTGGCCAGCCATTATAGGGATTACTTGGTCATTGTTAAAGGGGTTACATGGTCAGTATTAAAGGGATTACTTCATCTGTGTTATAGGGTTACTTAGTCAGATCAGTATTACAAGAGTTACTTGATTGAGGTTGATTGGTTAGTATTATAGGAGTTACTTTATTTTTTGGGTTTTTATAAGTGGCCGTATGGTATTACCAAGTGAATTGCTAAACATCGCCCACAAATCTCCATATAAAGCCCACAAATTTTTTTACTTTGACTCTTTTGCCCTTTTTCTAATTTTTACCGAAAACGTAATACTTTCTCACAAAAAATGTAGAGCCGGAGTCGATTGCCGAGGGACACCGGAGAGCCGTCATCGTCGCCGGAAAACGAGATAATTTGGCGAAAAAGTTACGTAAAGTAGGGGTGGCGCCTAGCCTGGACGCCGCCACCGTGGCGGTGGCGCCTGGCCAGGACACCGCCACCGTGGCGGTGACGCCTGGCCAGGACGCCGCCACCGTGGCTGTGACGCCTGGCCAGGACGCCACCCCTACTTCAATTTTTTTTTTTTTTGTAATTTTTTTTTTGGAAAATCAGTTTTTTTTTTTTTTTTTTTTTTTTGTTTTTTTAAGTAATTTTTTTAATTACAATTTTTTTTTTTTTTTGTTTTTTTAAAATATTTATTTTGAAAATCAGATTTTTTTTAATTTGGTTATTTTTTTGAAAATCATTATTTTTATTTTGATTTTTGTTTTTTGTTTTTTGTTTTTTACATACAAAACATTTTTTCTTTATTAACAAAATTATAAAATAAATTTATTAACAAATATTTAAAACATAATTTCAAATAAAACCTTTTTTTTACAATTTCAATTTATCAAATATATAAAAAAAAAATTAAAAAAAAAGCACATAGGCGGTGGCGCTTGGCCGGACCACCACCACCATGGCAGTGGCGCCTGGCCAGGACGCCGCCACCGTGGAAGTGGCGCCTGGCCAGGACGCCCGCACCGTGGGAGTGGCGCCTAGCCTGGAAGCCATCACCACGGTTCCGGCGTCCTGGCCAGGCGCCACTTCCACGGTGGCGGCGTCCTGGCCAGGCGCCACTGCCATTACGGTGGTGGTCCAGCCTCACGACGGTGGCTTTTCGGCGTCCTTCGGCTCTCCGGTCTCCCGCAGGGACCCATTACGGCTCCACATTTTCCGATGTCAAAATTTATCGGTTTTTGGAAAGATTTCACAAATGGGCAAAAGTGTCAAACCAAATCTATTTTGTGGGCTTTATGTAGTAATTTGTGGGCGATGTTTAACAAATCCCACAAAACAGAATGTTTCAAAAAAAAAAATCATTTTGGAGGCACACACAACTACACAAGACGGACTGTTTCACAAAAAAAATCATTTTGGAGGGAGATCTCACACATTCACACTAGATAATAATCTTTGTTGTCATCTCTCAAACACTGTAAGAACAAGCTCAGTCTATGAAGCTCAAAACCACGACTTTCATGGCGGATTTAGCTCTTCAATAATCAATATCACCTTCCATTAATCCACCTTCAATGGATAAGCTTCCTTCGAAGAAAACCCATCTCACAGTTCAAGAATGGGAGTCTCTCATCGACGACTTTCACCATGGAAATTCTCATCGATGGTCTTCTTCAATCTCCTCACTCTCTCTCCTCGATTTTTCTCTCTCTTCTCTTCTCAAGAAGGATTTCCCTCTTCCCCTCAAACTCCATCTTCTCATCTTCCTTGACGAATTCGCCGATCAAATTTTTGTTTCTGATGATGAAGAACAAGTTCTTTCGAGATTGATTGATGCCCTGAAAGTTGTAATTCAATCCCCAATTGATGGGGTTTCGATTAATTACTCGCTTAAGGAGCAGATGCTTGTTTCTGTTACTTCGATTGTGATGACAATTTGTTCAATTAGGGTTAGGGTTTTTGTGACTCAAATTGAGGTGTTGGTTGCGATTCTATTGACGATTATTAATCGGCCGAATCATGGGGTTGATCGGCAAACGAGGGCGGTTGCTTGTGAATGTTTGAGGGAATTGGAGAGAGAATTTCCGTGTTTGTTGGCAGAAATTGTGGGGCATTTATGGGGGCTTTGTCAGAATGAACGAACTCATGCTTCTCAGAGTTATCTTCTTTTGCTTTTAGAGGTAATTCATGACATTGTTGTTTGTAAATTGAATGTTGCTTCGATTTTTCGTACTGCTGTTCCTTTAGTTCCTTTTAATGTTCCGCAATGGGTGACTGCCTATAATGGGGAGGATAATGTGGAGGGTATGCATTTTGGGGTTGAATTGTCGGGTTCGAATGAGAAGGAGTTGAAGCGGGTGATGTCGTTTTTGTTGGAGAATTCTCAGGTTTTGACTTGTTGTGGGATGGTGGAGTTCATGTCGATGGTGATGCCATTGGCAGTTGGTTTAGAGCTTCAGAATTCTTTATTGAAGGTACAGTTCACTGGGTTGCTTTATAACTATGATCCCTTGCTTTGGCATGTGGTTTTGATGCTTTGTAAACGGTTTTTGGATGCGTTTGATGGGGACGAGGCTGAGATTTGTAAGCGGCTGGTGTTAATTGCCAAGGTGGGACAACAGCCTTTGGTGTTTCGATTACTGGTTCTTCATTGGTTGTTAGGTTTTGTCGAGTTGGTGTCTGAAAAAGATGTTGGGAAAAGGAAGTTAGTTGTTGGGATGAGCTCACACTTCTATCCGAATGTATATGATGCACTTGCATTGAAGTCATTGAAGCTAGATATGATTGCATTTTGCTCTGTCATCATTGATTCAGCCGTGAGCCAGGATGACTTTTCAGGGAAATCTGTGATGAAGTACTTTGAGGACGGTCTTGTCTGTGTATCAGGATTTAAATGGCTGCCACCTTGGAGCACGGAGACAGCAGTCGCTTTCAGGACCTTGCATAAGTTCTTGATTGGTGGATCAACTCATTCCAATGCTAATCCATCTGCCAGCAAAGATATCATGGAGTCTGCAATCTTCTGTGGTATACAGGTACTATCATTTACTCTACCTTGTTTTGTTAGCTGAATACTGTATCAATCTTTCAATATTTTGGAAGTAATCATCATATTAGAATTAGAGAACTCTTTGGTAAAGCTATGGTAGTGCTTGTAATTAAACACTTAGGGGAGACCTCCAGTCCACGCAGGTGATAAGAATGCATGCAAAATGCATGGCATGATTGTATTGGTTTGGTTACTTGGTTGGGAATAATTTTCTGGTCGAGTGCCCAGATGCTTGTATTTTAGGCAGTCTTTTATGTTACACTGAACTTGTACTCCGTAGTCCGTATGTCATCTAATATTCAATATTCGATTCATACATAATAGCATGCATCTTTTGTTTGAAGATTGTCGCCTTTCAACAAATGAACGATCCACTCTATGAACATACTGCTGATAATTTAAGATAATTTGTGATGATCTCTATTATATTATATAAGCCAACTCTTGAGGAGTTCATTGTCCTTTCCTAAATAAAAAAACATAAAAAAAAAGAGTTCGTTGTCCACCTATAATACCTAAAACACCCTACTTCTTACATGTACTCTTATATAATTTAATATTTTCAATGCTAAGATAAACAGCTATCGTACATGTTTTTCGAAATGTGAAGCTCTCATCATGTGCATATTAATCTAGTACTATCTAATAAAAGTGTGTTTCCACACCCTTCTTATAGAATGATTTCTATATTGACTATCTTCGAGGGGTCTGTGGTGACAATGAAGTGGAAATCTCAAGAAATTTGTGCAATCTTAGTGACATCTTTTGTTCGTTCTCTTCTTTTGTTATGTCTTCACATATTATGCGGTCCAGTATGTTAGCTTCTCCAATATTTACTTTTTATAGCCTCTTTGCACCCAAATAATATACAAGCTTTTATTGGATTCTATCCTTCTCTTGGGGGATCTATTGAACTTCATTAAGGATTTGTCTGAATAAATAATGATCAAAACGCTTTCTGATTGATTATGTCGACTCCTCATATATAAGGCAGACATGTGTAGAAGTTAAATAAACAAGGTTGTGGCCTTGTGGGAGCATAAATAAATATGGAAATCATGTTGTATCAAGAGCTTCTAAATATTGGGGTTTGTATACAAAAAATAGCAAGGCTGTGCTAGTTTGAGGGAGCTAGGAGATAGCCCTTGGAGCATAATCAGTTTTCTGGTGCTGAATTGAAGAGTGTTTGGATGCAAACTAATGAGATAGATGGAGGTGTAGGAGCTATATGTGAGCTAAGATTTACACTTTGTTTGGATTGAGAAAATTGGAGGGAAAGGAAGAGAAGAGAAATGAAGGGATCCATCCTCCCTTGTTTGGATACCATCTGGTAGAAGGGAAGGGAAGGGAAGGGAAGGGAAAGAAAATGGACAGATACTGGTATTCTACATCCATACTTGGTTTAAGGTGTCAGATGCTCTAGTAGTCTAGTTGCTTGGAAGAGGAAGTTAAAGGGCAAGTGGATTGCAGAATTCTGGAAGCTAATTCAGTGACTGTAGGAAGGAGAGAAATTGGTGGATATTTTAAGTGAAATTCCTACTCCTTTTGACCATTTAAAGTAATCTATATATTAAAGTATCTTGTATAGTTGGACTGTTGGAGTCACTTGCTTTAGCATAAGCATTTACCATCCTTTCTTCATGCTGTGAGTGATAATTCATGGTTTTTATAAATCAGGTACTCCGTATTTGTGGATTGTCTATAGAATTTTTTGTTTGGGTGGGTACTGGGTACACAGACTCGTAACTTTGTAAGCTCTAAGTTTATTTGGTGGCATGTTACTTTTTTCTATTGGGCTTGACACTTCCTTGGTGTCCCTTCTAGCATAGATCTTTATTATATTCATTTCAAAAGAGGGGAAAAAAAAGTAAAAGAAAGAAAATACGAAAAAAGCATTGCCAGTGTAGAAGCACTACTAAATTGTCAAGCACAGGGAAGTGAAAGACATTTTTATTATGTTTGCTTGTTCATATTTGTACGAGTTTTGCTAAAAGTATCTTAATCTGAAACAAGCGTAATTGCAAGAAACATTTGTAGCTCAATTTTTTATCAATAAATATGGAGGTAACTCTGAATCTGAATTAATACTACCTCTGCTTTCCTAAGCTCTACATGCTTTCTGTTTTTATTCATTTTTTCGAGTTCTACTCACTTTTACTTTTATTCCAACCTTTTTCAATTCCTCACCTTGTGGGACCCAGTGTTTGAAAAAGCGCGCCTAAGGCGCAAGGCGATCAGGGGTATGTGCTTAATTTTGGTTTGGCGAGGCGTTTTGGGTTAGGCGCACCAAAAGCGCCCGAGGCACACATGAGGCGCACTTGAGGCAAACTTCAGCCAAATTTTTTTAACTGGCCATATACTGCGCCTCACTTCAAAGAGGCGCACTGAGGCGCGCCTTAGGCGCAGCAGAACCCCTCTCGCTTCAGTGCGCCTTGAGCTTTTTTATACATTGGTGGGACCTTATGGTATTTACAAAACTCTCTCTCTCCAAAAAGTGACCTTTATTGGGTTTTTTATTTTTTATTTTTTTTTTTTTTTTTTTTTTTTTGGGATCTTTGATACTGAATAGGAAACGGAGGTAGTATCAGTAGGAAATAGTATGCATTTGAACAGAATCTGTGTATGTGGCTTCAGAGCTAGCTACTTTGTTAAGCTTGTGTAAAATATTTCAACTAAGACACTCTATGGGGGTCGTTTGGTTAGAACAATGGAAACGAAGTGGAAAGGAAACAAATAAAAAGGGGGAAAGGAATCATGTAACTATTACATTTTCATTTGTTTGGTTTAATTATGGAAAGGAATCCATTTGTGTTTGAGGAGGGTAAGGTATTTGTTACTATAGGTTTTAGAGTAGTAACAAATGGGTGGAATCCCTTACCCTTAGGTAAAGGTAATTGTTACCAAATCTCTTAACCAAACATTTGATAACGGTAATAGTTTAACCGAATCCGTTTCCAACCTAAAAAATACACTAACCAAACATGCTCTATATATATACCAAAATAATGCTTCAATAGAAGACATCAAGAAATGATTTTAAGAGATTCGGTGACTTAAAAAGGAAGCATAGATTAGTCAGTATCATCTACTGATCTTGGTGAGACTTAGAAACATTCCTTCTCCTTCATCCTTTTATCATAACATTATGTTGACTACTTTAGAAACATAGGTTTGTTCTTCTGTTTTTTTTTTTTTTTTTTTTTTTTTTTTTTTTTTTTTTTTTTGTTTGTTTAAAAAAGAACTTATGAAATGAATTTTATCATGATTAAGTATAAGTTTGAATTCCTAGGCTGCAAAGTTTCTTGGAGAAATACAATCAACCAATAAACTGTTATGCCCAATTTGCTAATAATTACTTGTATTTTTCTGTGTGCCTCATCTGTGTGATTGTCTTTCTTCTTTTTTTTTTCTTTTTTTTTTTCAGAATTCCATAATTTGCTACTTTGCATTGTTCTTCTGCATAGTTGTTTTCATCTAGAAACCTTGAAGGATGGGTCTTGCTCAAGTAATCCACTCCCCATTATAGTTTCATGTTTCCTGGCCTTTAGCTAGAAGCCTAAAACAATAACTCTCACCAATGATTAGAACAAAATGAAAATTTTATCTTTAACATTTCGTATGAGTGATACTTATGCTTTATATGGTAGCCACTTTTTTTGAGCAGCTATCTTATTAGAAATAACAAAACTGCTTAAGGTATCCATGTTTAATACTCAAAGTATTTCTTAAGAATTGCTTGAGTCAAGGGAAAGCTTCTCTCTAGGCTTACCTCTGTTGACAAGGCATTTAGAGATATAAAACACAAGAAAAATTCTCTGGTATAATGAGAAGTGGGTTAGGTCCATCAAATCCATCTTTTATATTTATTGTATTTACATTGTTTTCCCTGATAAATAAATTTATTTTTTCCCCTATTTCTCTTTGTCCCTATATTGAGATTTACAGTGGAAAAAGATTTTTTCTTTTTTTTTTTTTTTTTTTTTTTGGGGGGGTAGTAAGAGTAAGGGTTATTCTCACAAGATCTGCCTTGCTTTTCACAATGTTGATGTAGTTGTTTTCTCCATCCTCTATGGACAAAACATGGATAGTGAAGCTTTCTACTTTGTTAAGTTTATCTTATGGTTTATATCCACAATTCTATTTTCATTTGTGCATTGCAGACAATGTTGGTGAAGTTGCTATCAGACTTCCAAAAGTTGGTTCCTGTGGTTGTTACGTTAATTGATCGATTATTGAGCTGTCAAAAGCACTGCTACCTTGGGGAGAAGCTTCTTCAGATCATTGATGAGCACTTACTTCCTAAGATTGTCATAAACTATCGATTTTCTTTTTATTTCCTGATTTTTGATAGAATTGGGAAAAATGATTCTGTACCTCCTCAAAGATTGCTGGAGTTGCTTATGAAGTTCACAATTTTTCTTGTTGAGAAGCATGGTCCAGATACTGAATTGAAATCCTGGTCCCAAGGAAGCAAAGTCCTTGGCATTTGCCGAACAATGCTTTTGCACCACCATAGTTCCCGTTTGTTTATGGGACTCTCTCGACTTCTTGCATTTACAACTCTTTATTTTCCTGATCTGGAGGTTCGTGACAATGCAAGGTACTGTTATGAATCTTATATTGTCATCCCTGCCCCACTTTACTTTCTGCACTCCATATCAAATAACATATAGATTCTCAGCTTTCTGCTTGCATGTTCTATGATTCTTCAATTCTGGAGATAGTAATTTATATGCATACAAAGTTTACCAACTAAGGCATGTGGGATGTATCCCTCTCTTTATATTTTAGGGGGTATTTTTTATATACAAAGTTTTCTGGAAAAAAAAAAAAAATCTTTGGGCTTATATTTGGGCCTTTATGTGCGTTTATATTGTGATTCATTTTTGTTCAGCAGACATGAAATCATGATTACGTAATTTAGGTTACGGCTTTAGAACCTTCTTCATGCTCTCTTTCACCTCAGGGAATATTAATTTATCTGTTCTGTGATTTGTAGGATTTACCTAAGAATGTTGATATGCATACCTGGAAAAAAACTCAAGCATATGCTGAACCTTGGGAATCAATTGGTTGGCATCTCACCATCACCTCATGCAAGTTCCGTCTATAATGTTCAATCTCCTCGGTTTTCTGAGGATCTTAAGAAATCCAGAAGTATTTCATCTTACATCCATCTTGAGCGGATGATACCACTGCTTGTGAAGCAATCTTGGTCATTGTCTTTACCTGCTATTGATTATGACGTTGACAAGAATGGCTATGTGGATGGCATCAAGGATAGTGAATCACAGTTGAATGGTAAAGATTCCAGTGACTATAAAGCTACCGACTTTTCCCCTGACAATAAAAGATTAGATCAGCCTCAAGAACCTCTACGAGTTATGGATTCCAAAATTTCAGGGACTTTGGATATATTGAGGAAGCATTTTTCATGTATTCCTGATCTCAGGCACATGTCAGGGATCAAAATTAGAATACCCTGTTCTTTGAGGTTTAGATCTGATCATTTCAACCGCATATGGGGATCAGATTCAACAGGAGAGGTTGCTAATGAATTAGATGCACTGCCTGCAATGTATGGAATAGTTCTCGAGTTCTCGTCCTCAGCTCCTTATGGTTCTATTCCATCATATCATATCCCATTTCTTCTTGGTGAATCAACTTTTGTGAGTCCCCAGAAGAAAGAGTCATTGGACATAGTCCCTGCTGGAATCCCCTCTAGTGAAAAGCCAGTCTCTAAGTCACCAGTTACCATTGAATTGGAACCACAAGAACCTGTGCCTGGTCTAGTTGATGTTTCCATTAATGCAAATGCAGAAAATGGTCAAGTTATACATGGCAAGCTTCAGGGGGTCTCAGTTGGAATTGAGGACATGTTTCTCAAGGCTGCTGCCCCATCTGACATCCTGGAAGGTGCAGTTCCTGGATATTACTCACGCCTTTTTAATGCTTTGTGGGAAGTATGTGGTGCCTCTTCCAGTGCTGGCCGGGAGACATTTTCACTTAAAGGCGGGAAGGGATTTGCAGCAATCCATGGAACACAATCAGTCAAACTCCTCGAAGTTCCTTCAATCTTTGCAGTTCGTGTTGTGGAAAGATATTTAGCCCCCTTTGTTGTTGGTGTGATTGGTGAATCTCTTGTGGAGATTGTGAAGGATGGGGGCTTAATCCAGGATGTTGCGTGGATAGATAAGTCTTCAGATTCTGCTGATGGAAATAACTCGGTTGCAAAGTCTGATGGTGGTCCACTATACCTCACATACTTGGATAAAGAAGATGGTAAGATCAACATTGGTAAGACAAACATGGGTTGCTTTCATGTGTTGATATTCTTACCTCCCCGTTATCATCTTCTCTTTCGGATGGAAGTTTCTGATTTTTCCACACTGGTACGAATTAGAACAGATCACTGGCCTTATTTAGCCTACATTGATGAATATTTGGAAGCTCTTTTTTCTTCATAGATGGGGTTAGTCTATTCCGCGGCTATATTTTGTAGAGAGGAAATTCCTTCTGATTTCTCTTATTTGCCTTGTGGCGGTTGATTACAATTTTCTGTTCAGATTCTTTTCCCAGATTGTTTTTTACTTGGGAAAATATTCTTTTTGCATCCGAAATAAAAGATGTACATATTCGAGTCTCTGTCACTTATGTAGTGATTTTGTATATGAAATTTTGAGTCGTTTCTGGCAGTATACTTCCCCGAGAATATGAAGTTACAGTTAATTCCAAAATTTTGGTATCCATCTGCTGTTTTTTCTGAACTTGCAAATTTTATCAAATGGCAAAACTTACTGAAAATAAATGTGTGATATCTGTACAGTCGGATAATGCTTTTGATAGAAGAGAGGGGGGGGGGGGGGGGGGGGGGGGGGGATAGGAAGTCCCTTGTAACAGTTTTAAGTAGGGTGAAATTGGATTTCCTTCTCGCAAGAGGTAAAAAGAATGATGTCCAGCTATTACGCCAACTTTGACTCTCTTCTTCACATCACAATTGGATGGAAAGAGAAAACAAAATGACCTAATGCAACCATTATGTTCACCAAAAAATACCATCTACCCTACTTGTTTCACTTGACCACCCTTCACCCACCCACTTTACTTGTTTCATTTCTTATTCGCTTTAAGAGTGAGGGATAACTCAGGTGGTTAGAGCTTTTCTCCCGATTATAAGAGATCTTGGTATCGATTAGGCGTCATTTAGAATTCTCAAAAATATCAAGGAAATATATCATTTATTCTACTTTTGACCTAAGACCAATTTAGGACTCAATAAGTCTTATGTAAGGTGGGCTTACTTTAATTTTATGGTGAAACGGTCAATATAAAGTTAACATTAACAATTTTTATGATAGCTTTAAGGGTAACTTTAATTTGTAATGAACTTGATTGTATTTTAATGTGTAATTTCTATGAATATACATGCTATGAAAGCTAATGAAAGCCCGCCTTAGAAATCAAGAATTTGTATTTAGCACTGTGGCATATCATATGTTTTATATTTTATTACAATGACAAGTAAATAATCTAAAATTAAAATAATTGACAAAAAGAATATTACTCAGAAAATATTTTAGGAGTTATAATTCAATTGTCCCTATATAATCATAATATTAGTACTCCTCTATCCCTATTTTTTTGCCCCATTTGAATTTTCACGGTCTTTAATACGCGTTTTAAAACGCATATAACTTCATTTCTATATGCGTAAATATTATAAAAATTTGATATTAATAAAATATACAATGAGACGTATTTAACAAGTACCACTTGACTATATTATCTCTTATAAATGAATGAGAATTTAAGGTCAAAGTTTTTAAAGTTTGACTCAATTATTTAGAATGGGGCAAAAAAATAGAGATAGAGGGAGTATTTGGCAATGACTTGACATGATAAGTAAGTTAAGCTATTTAGAAGGATAATATTTTACTATGAAAAGTAGTATTGTAGTATAATGTAAAAATGGGTCAATGTTATATTCGATTATAAAAATACTTCCGTCCCATAATGTAATATCCGTATTTTTTTTAATTTTTGTTTTACATAACTTTGCCTTTGTACACTTGGATCATTAGGAAAAATGCCCCTATATTTCCTCAAATTTTCTTTTACCTTTCCTATATGATCCACACATATTTTCAAAGCTTTATTAAATGTCATTACTCATTTTTGAGAAAATACTAATTTATCATCTTGATATGGCAATCTTGTATATAAACAGTAAAAAATGTGCATCATTCATTATGGAACCGCTAATGGTATTAGCGATTCCATCATGAACAATGCACATTTTTTATAAAATAAAACTGTTAATGATGCTAGGATTGCTAGCGAATCTACCATAATTAGTGCAAATTTTTAGCCATTTATTTACAAATCTGTCATTTGATAAACATGCCATGATTATCAAAAAGATCAACTAGAACGCCTCATTTTTAATCCCATAAAAAATGAAAAAAATATTTGTACTACAAGTGGGGTTACTGGAAAAAAAAAAGATGTAAATGAGCCGAGACTATATCAATCGAAGCTAGACATGGTTATACTAGAATTTGCGGACGTTTTTCCAAACTAAGCCCTATTTGCAAAGTATTTTGCAAAATGGATGTGTGGCAAAACTATTTACCAAACTAAGCTTCTAAGGTAAAACGCTGTCTCGGACAGCGTTTTATACCTTGGATTTAAAAAAAAAAAATCAAAGTATAAAACGTTGCCTGAGACAGCGTTTTATATGTTGACTTTTTTTAAAAAAAAAAAATCGTAATTTTTAATTTCTTATAAAAAAAAAACTTAAACCTAAAAACGCTTACTCAGTCAACATATCCTAAAAACGCTGACTGAGTCAGCGTTTTTAGGATAATTTTTTTTTAATTATTAATTTCTGGTTTTTTTTTTTAAAAAAAATTTATCCTAAAAATATTTTTTTTTAATTGTTAATTTCTTATTTTATTAAAAAAAATATTTACACTAAAAACGCGGACTCAGTCAGCGTTTTTAGTGTAATTTTTTTTTTAATTTTAAAATTTAAAATTACGATTTTTTTTTTTTAAAAAAAAAAGTCAACATGTAAAACGCTGTCTCAGACAACGTTTTACACTTTGAATTTTTTTTTCAGGTTATCCTGAAACTTAGTTTGGTAAATACTTTTGCCACGCATCCATTTTACAAAATACTTTGCAAAATACGGCTTAGTTTGGGAAAACGTCCATAATTTGCCGTAATAGTAATACTGTCTGGTGGGTGACTAGGCTCACTGCCACTCACTACTTGACTTGACTAGTATAGCAGATAAAGATCTATCCAAAAAAAATCAAGTTCAACACAACTTCAGCAAACCACCCAATTCTCTTTACTCTGCCATTGATTATCAACTAACTACACTACATAGTTGCAGAATGGAGACTCTTTCTAGAGGAAGTTGCCCAGTTTTTATGAACATCTTCTTTTTTGCCAGAAATTCAATTGCAAATTCAAATCAAAGTAGCAGTATATTGTTTCCCAAATCATCTTCACTCAGAAATCCCACTATTTCTGTCCTTAAATCCCCTTTTCAAGGTTATTTCTATAAATTCCTACTTTTTATTTTCTTGCTACTTCCAACATTTTCATGAATCTGTGTTTTAGAATTATTTTAAAATTATCCTTTTTTTTTTTTGGGTTAAATTTATGAAATTTCATGGATGAGGTGATCTGGTTGTTACGAATTTGAGTGTAATTTCATCATTTTGAATTGGGGTTATGTATATGAGGCATTTATTTACTTATAATGGGCTGAAATTCATACTATTTGTTGCCTATCTTATTTCTTGCTCTGGAATGTTGTGTTTGGGTATTATCCTTAAGTTCAAATTAAATTTTTTCTTAATCTTGAATTATGATTGTATTGGTTTTGTGTAACTAGATTTCCATAACTCGCCTTCTTGTGGCAGTTTGTTGTCGTTGTCCTTGTCGTCGACTTGTCGTTGTCAGTGGTGTATGAATTCAGGTGAAAGGAATAGTACCTTGGTTTTTATAAAGAATTATCTAATGTCTTACCAAACTAGAACTTGTCCTTAGGTGGATCAAATTGGCAAAAGCAAAGATTTTGCAATGTGTACTTGTATGTTCTACCATGAATCCGAGCTTAATTTTTTGATGTGCTTGCTGTCATAAAGCCGGTTGAATTGGCAATTGCAAAGACTCAAATTTAATAGAATTGAGCCTATTTTTCAAATTGCCTTACCTCAGGTTGATAGAACACTATTCTTTGGTATGCTTAAGTTGGTGATTGATGGTGGAAATCTCGCGGAGTGCTTTGATATTGTCCGGAATAAGCAGACCTCACCTTGTAAATATTGACAATATTGACTACAATGTGCTCATGTGACCATGTCTGGAATTATAAGCTGAATAAGGTTGCTCTATTATGACATCATGCTTATATCTTTTCTGATCTTCTTCAGCAAGTGAACGTGCTGATGAAGATGTTTTGCGAGAATTTTTCAGGGAAAGACAGTTGAAGGGAGATATTATAACAAAATACTCTGATAGATTTTTTCAGAAAGAGGTAATGAGAGTCATTGATGATGAAGCTGCTGATGTAGATTATAGCTCTCAACCAAATGCAGAGGTATCGCACACTTTTTAGTTCTCCATTTGATCCTTGTAGATAATGGTGTAGTTAAGTTCACCTATAAACCTAGATATTTATTCAAATATATCTGGAAATCTGGAATTGACCCAATGCATTTTTGGTTTTCTCTAGATTGCCCCAAATTTATTATTCTTTCTAGTATCTAGTATTTTAAGTGATACCTCGTGTCTTTAATTTACCATTTCGATATTCGCATGTTTCAATTTTCTTATGTTCTAAGTATTGTCAGGCCTTGACTGATGAGCCTGACGCAGGGTTTCTAAAATTGACAACAACTCAAGAATGGTTGAAGGGTGAAACTTCTGCACCAATCAATAGGAAGCCAACCAATAAGGTCTGGTTTAACATCTGTCTCATGCTTGCTAATGCTTCCTTCTTTCCTCAACCTTTTGTATTTGTAGGCTGTTATACAATTTCACTTCTTGAGGACAAACAGACAACTTACTGATTCGGCATCTGATAATAGGAATTACAGGACGATAGGGAAAGAAGAAGGAGGCTCAACTTCCTAAATTATGAAGCTGTAAGACCCTTGATTTTACATGCATGGAAATAGCTACTCATTGCCTATGTTTTTCTTACCTCAGCTTCAAGATTATATTGAAATTATGTTATATCTGATATCTTTTAGATAATGATGTCCTATTATATTTGCTTTTACATGAGAAATTGAGCAGTGATGATAATAAAATACTATCCAATTAAGAATTTCTCTTTGTTAAATTATGTCTGACCTTCATTGAGGACGACACTCCACACCAAAGATGGATCAATTATCTTTTTTTCTCAAATTTTTAGTTAAATTGTAAATATCCTACTGGAAGCTATCTTTAATCAATGAAAATCAACTTAAACCTCTCTCCTCCTCTTATCTTTTACTTATCAATGACATATTTGACAGACACTTCTCACAGTAGTAGATGTAATTGAATCTTTAATAAATACTACAACATACTATTTTTACTGTTTTAACTCAATTAGAATGTCAAACTCTGTAATCCAAAAAATAAATAAAAAAAAATGTCAAACTCTGTAAATTCTATCTGCATCCTTTGTTAAAATAAACTTTCTTTTATATAGGAATATGACAAGCCTTTTACTTTTTGCAGTAGAGGACTTTAAAAACATTCAATGTTGGCCAAAATGGTTAAACAAAGAGTTCTTGGTGCATTCCAAACAAAACTCTAAATATCCAATGGAAGAATTGGTAATATTAGTGATTAACAGGAATAGGGTGCAAATTCATCATTAAGATTGATATGAGGTTGGAGCATCTGCTTATAAACTACTCCCTCCATCCCTAAATGATTTATAAAGTAGTTTACGATCAATTTATGATCAGAGATTAAATATTACTCTTATGCTAGTTCCTTCAGGGAAAAATTATTAATTCTACAGTAGATTTAAGGTTTGTACAATTAATTAAGATGGCCTAAGAAATATTTCATATTCCTAACTGTAGTCAAACAGTACTGTTCCTGACCTATTTTTTATGCTAATTATCATGATGGGAAATTCTTGTATATATAGCCACAGTAAAATAAATATAAAAATAAACTATTTTTATTTCCTTATCTAAATTCTCTAATTTTTCCCATGGATCAATCTCCAAGTTTTTCTAGCTGATTGGTCATTAACGTTGCTGATGTTAGCATGATTACATTTCCAGCTTAAGAGGGAATTGCAGTTCATGACTCTGGGGATTGGAGCCGCCTGTACTGGGTATTGCTTATTCATATTCTCAATCCAGGTAAGATAAGTAAAAGGAAATTATGTACAGTCGGTATTCTCATTTATGCAGATAGTGTATCTACAAAAATCTTGACTATAAAGCTATTACGTAACTGCATTCCTCTGGCTTTTTTTTCAAACTGTATGTCTTGCTTATCCAATAAGTTGTCATGAGTAGTGCAAGTGCAACTACAAAGAACCACCTACTATGTTCTGTGATGCGGTCAATTAATTCCTTCTAAAAATTCTTTATTATGCTCAAGATAATATGTACTTTAGGAGGTGAGTTTTAATCATAAGAAAAAATGTTACGGAGTATTTTCTTTAATATAAATATAATGAATCTTGAAACAATGAAAACCCTGAAGCTATACCTAATCTTCTGTTATAATATTATTTCCCCTTGATTATAGCAGGTGATAATATTCTTGAACCTGGTATAGCGGTATATGATTCTATTTTCTTACTTATGCATTTCTTTTGTATGTTTCTTAGGCAGCAGTGAGTTATGCTTCAGGAGTTGGATTTAGGTTAGCTACCTTCTTTAATAGTTAAATTCTAGGTGTTGGTGAACTTGAGAATATTGTGAAGGTTGATTAAATTGAAGCCAAGCCTTTGAGATTCTCTGTAACTGCTCAGCTAATATTTGTCATTAAACTCTTGCAGTTTCTTGTATCTGCAACTGTTGTACCAGCATGCGGACAACATATCACAGGATTCAGTTCCACAAATTTTCCGGCAAAAGAAAACAAAGAAGTACACCCTTAAATTTACCTGACTTATTTTTCGCCTTTCTTACTATGCTAAACGTTAAAAAAATGTATAATAATAATTAATAAAAGATTACATCCTAATTATTCAGATGACTAATCTTTTGCTTCTCTGTCCCTTATTGTCTACTGTCATACCGATTAGAATTGGAATACGAAGTGAGGATCTGAAAGATTCACTAGAAAAATCAGTCAAGGGAAGTGGGATTGCTCTTTCGTCTCCAAGACTTGTAATCCCTTCAGCAATATATGGAATATGGGTCCTGCTTCACCAGAACTTTGCTACTGATCTCTTTGATTTCCAGGTAATACACGAACTGTTTCATAATGTGGCTGGGAGTTTTGATATCTACGTATTTGGTCTTAAGCTCTTAACTAACCTTCTGATTCACTGTTAGATTGTGCCTGCTATGTTGGGATTATTTGCTTACAAAGCTGCCGCGCTCGTTCAAGTTTATAGAGATAATGAAGACTTACAATTCATCTTTCCAGATACTGAGGAAAGCTCAGGTGTCTGAAAACTCATGTCTTGCTTCAAACATAGAACATTTTACCTTCCCCAGTTCAGAAAGCTATTGTTAATACTGAAACTGAAATTTTGGCGCTGGAGGCTGGAGCACACTTTTTCTTGGTAAAAAATTCTATATATGTATGAGTTGGTTTGATCTGTATGTATTGTAGGATACTAGGAGGCATATGTAGTACAGAGACCCAACTTTCTGCCTTTGTAGGTACTATAGCAGGTGATAATATATT
Source organism: Chenopodium berlandieri (assembly GCA_034703905.1). Taxonomy (NCBI): domain Eukaryota; kingdom Viridiplantae; phylum Streptophyta; class Magnoliopsida; order Caryophyllales; family Amaranthaceae; genus Chenopodium; species Chenopodium berlandieri. The sequence goes on from CM068293.1 coordinate 53,162,649, forward strand.
TGTTGTACCCTTTCCGTTCGAGCTATGCCATTAGTAAGCCATCCTCTCTACATTTTTTTTTCTTTGAATTTGGACCAGTGTCCGTCCTAAACTTCTCTCAACTTTTTCACCTTTTTTTAATCTTCGTGAAGTTTCTCGATGTACAGATTAATCATGGAGTTGTGAGTAATGTAAAAATGAAAGGATTGTTAGCAAAGGCAACAGTTGATCTAGATCAGGCTTCTTTTGAGCCAGATTTGTTTATAAAACAAAAGATAAAAGTTGTGCTGTAAAATTTGTTAAACAATTTTAGTCTACTGTTTTTTATAATTAATTTCAGCATTATTTGTGTTCTTATTTTTGCACATCACACAAGTCCCTCTCATCATCTCTCCTCCACACAGGAGATTCTAAAACAAATGCCCACCTACATGGCTACATTTAGCAATAATAAAAACTCAAGAATATGACGTCCATCACTCCAATACTCCATAGAATTCTATTTCTCCCGCTAAACTCTATCAACGTAACGTTCCTCGTAAAAAGCTTAATCTCTTAACGTAGCCTTCCCAAATCCTAGTGAGGCAGTGACTTTGGCTTATCCCACACAGTAGTGGAAAGGAGAATACCTTCCGATCATGAGGTTGGAGGTTCAATCCCCAAGACACTGTGGAATAGAGGATTCCCTTACCATCCTCCAACTCTCCCAAATTGTCTAGCCACTAACCCAAGTCGGGTTGGCACGTGAGGGAATTTGGCTCGGTAGGCCTCTTAATCTTACTATCAAAAACAATATAAAAAAAGCCCACATAGTACTACTCTCATGTCCAAATGACAATAGGTCATCTGCAATGTGCATAAAAAGCCATACTCTGACAAGCTCCTCGATGCATAAGTTGTTTGAAAGTGAAGTATACAACATCAGCTGAATGGGGTTGGACTAACAAGAAATACATGCATCAGAACACAATAACACATTGAAACAGTAGCAAATATAAAATTATGACGAACACGAGCAAATCCACAGACTACATATGGAGAAAAGTTAGCATTTACTATCAGAAAGTAACCCTAAATTTAGGTTAGGTACAAAAAACTAATTTAATACTTATGTACAGAAGATATTCGCAACAGAATGTTGAAAGGGGGAAATAAAGGGGATGAAAGCCTACAGCTACAACTTTCTAGGCTTCATGTATTTTTCTAATTCATCCAACTATATCATGTATTGTACTATTGTCTACAGATCAGATTCTCGCATGAGGTGATTTAGTGATGGTGTCTTGCAAATATCACAGCATCTTCATCTCTCTGTGACATGCAGCATACTCTCATGGAGCTCAGTTTGGTTCTATGTTTTCCGCGTGCAGCAATGTCAATCAGCAAGTCATCAAAACCTTCGATATAACCAAAATTTCCAATCCACTATTGCTCAGAAGACGTTTAAACTTCAAACCTGTGGTTTGAGAGGAAGTAGGCCAAAGAGAAAGTTGCCCGACTGGATGGGGTATTCTCCTCATTCGTAACATAAACCTGATTATCAAAATGTCATCCATACACATCATCAGGTCCAATTTGAATACAGAAGCATTAAAATTGCAAGAAATCATAATTTTCATCGATCTTCACACGTGTACTCCCTCCATCCCCAATATAATTACCTTTTCTCACAAAATGCTTGTCCCCAAATAAAGTTTCCATTTCATATATGAGTTGAGTTCACACAAAAAGCCAGACAAACAAACATTAAATTAACCAGCTAATTTTTTTATATTTTTTTTCTATTATTTCACTTAAATTAATACCACATTTTTTTTCTCACTACATAATACTAAACATTAAAATATACCAACTTATATTATGCACCTTTAATCAGCAAAACCTACTCTACAACTTTTAACTCCTAGATACTTGAGCCTAAGAAGAAATGGGGCCTTTATTTGAGGACAGAGAGTATACAGTTTCATTGTATTTTAACTCAACTATCAGTGCTTCAATGTTTCAACCTCACTCAGTCAACTGTTATAAGAAATCCCTGTCTTCCAGCATACAATATATTCTTCTACACTAAAAATATTGTAAAAGTGTGTTCAGTTATACAAATACAATATAAACTGAGCTCATTACCTCGTAGAAAGGACTATCTCCAATCCTGCCCACTTCTGGATGCTGAGGAAGGCCTCACAGAATCATTCGAATTCCTACTTTTAGATTCGTTATACTTCTCTCCCTTCTGTTCAGCAGCATCTTTTTGCTTACGCTGCATTTCCTCTGCATGCCTTTTCCAAAGTGCTTCTCTATCTTTTCTAGGCATTTTCGAATACCTAGGGTCTGATTTCAGAAATCTTTTAGCAGTAGACCAAGAGCTAAGAACAGTTCTCCCGTCTTCTGTCTCTTTTGTTGCGGCTTCAGGAGTTATAACCTCCGCCAAAAGAGCTCTAAAGTCATGTGCACACCTCTGGACATCGAAAGAGGCAACAAACTCCAAGTTAAACAAGCCTGGGTGGCTGGGGCAGGGGTGGTTACAGAAAATATGATCAAGCTGAAAGTTAAATCACAAAAACCTTGTGGAACTAAATCCGCGCCAAAGTAGATCGAAATTTTCACAAACTAATTGGTGCACAGTGTTTTAGGAGATAAGTTGTTCAATAACTTAGTGCCATTTCAATTGAAAAATATATGCTAGGAGTTTTTGGGGCATATTGTGTTGTTACTTCAATGAAAACATGTGTGAAGGGAGAGAGTGGGTCAAAAAGGAGAGGTATGAAATATTTAAAAAAAGGTGGTGCGTGGTACCTTTCCTACAAAAAGGAAGTGTTAAACTATTTTAGGATAGATGAAAAAGGAAACTAATCTAGGACACATGAAGTATTAAATAAGAATAATTCGCAGCAGAGGCTAACTCAGATCCTCCATCCAGAATAAATTGCAGCATAAGATCAAGCACGAGCAAGGTTATGCACAATCATACAGAAAGCCAAACTCAAATTACGTTTGGCACATGTAATAAATGCCTGTTTTAGGTAGGCAGCCACAGATCCTCAATCCAAAAAAAATTGTCACCCTGCCCTAACCCGTTATAATTAAGGAGTGGGTAATTTAATGGGATAACTACGTAATTTTCACAATTCACATGATACGCTTCACATCTAACTCTGTGCATCATACTTATCCATACAAAGCTTTATAATAGGTGTGTCCAGGCCTTCTTTCCTCACTCATTCCAATCAAGGAGAAACTTGGGAAATCTTACCAATCTATTAATACACTTTGTATTACAAATATGTTTGCTTCAAACTTCTCTTAGACATCCAAAATAGCACATGGAAATGTTAATTGTATAATAAGAAAGAAGATATTACACTTCCACTTCCAGCCACCATCTCAACTATTCAGAACACTGAAGGAAAAGAAAGGGAGGATGAAGGGGATGGAAGAATGATGAGTTTTCCTTCCAAATCTCTCCTTTGTTATCCAAATGAAAGATAGTCCATCCCTCCATTTCCCTTCCCTACCCTCTATTTCCTGCAATCCAAACAAGGTGTTACAGTCACCATCCCAATTATTCAGAACACAATTCATATTTTGGAGTAACTGCTTTCACTCCCTTCCCAACCATGGACCCCCCCCCCCCCCCCCCCCCCACCACCCACCCACCCACCCACACACACACAGAGTCCTTAACACATAATCAAAGTCCCCCTATTACTTCTTTTTGCCTCATGTCTCTCAAATACAGCTTAGAGCTAACCAAACTACATGATTCTAACTACGAAACAGATGCAACTTCTTGGTATCAGTACTAGGGTCAGCATTTGTGTCAAAAAATTCAGAAAGGCAGCAAATAAACTCAAACAGCACTATATGCATTGTAGCAAAAACTTATATCAAACATTATAATGAAGCATTATAGCATTTTTACAACTTACGTTATCATTTTTACAACCCCCACACCCCTCTCAAGGGCCCAACAAAAAAAATTGCCGAAAGCCAATTGCTAAAAAATGTATAATGTACAATGAAAAAAAATACACAGTAATTAGCAAATTAGAAATACCAGAACAAATTCATGAACGAGATTTCAGCACTTTTGTCAGCTCAGAGGATTGGAACAGTAATGATAATTTACAGGACCAAAAGACACAGCAAAGGCCATTAAAATTGAAAAGAAGATGATCATAACTCTCCTACTGCATACCTCATTAAGCATCTTGACATGTTCTCGAAAGAGCTTCTCCAAGTCAGATTCATCCAAATCAGGATTGGATGCACGTCCTTGTGGATCTTTCGCAAGTTTAGGTTTTGACTCCGTCCAAGATGCCTAGTAATAGAAGTTGGCAAACATGAACTAGCTATTGACCTAATAAGAGTGCCAGAAATTGAATAGACTACAGTTCTAGAAAGCAGATCCACCACAAAAGTTCAATAAAGAAAGTTTGTATGTCAATTGGAAACTCAAATATGGCTATAGAGCCAACATTAGTTCAAGTTAGTCAAAACGGAAGAATTTCAGGGTGATATTCTTATAAAACAAACGCTGGTGTATTCGATTACATGGATACTTTAAAGTCGTAGTTGGTGTACTGTAACCCCCTACAGATTTTAAATGGTGGTTTGTATCTGGAATATGGGAGAAATCAAGGAACATGAATGACAAGAATGGTGAGACACTATAAAAATGACAATTGAGGATGAGGAGTTGAAACTTGAAAGAGTGGTAAGCTCTTCTAGCTCCTGCACCCGTAACACCCCTCCTCTGGGAGTTAAGCCAGTAATTCTGCTGGCACTCCTGAGACAAGAAACCCACCAGTGCCCCAGTGTGCCTTCCATAAAAAAATGATGGTAATCTGGAAATCAAGAATTTACCTGAGGATTTTTAATTGTTTCAACCAGTAATGCTTGATATGATGCAACTGCTTCCTTTCTACGAACCTTCACCCGTACTCTCTCCATCTCTTGCTCCTCTCTTTCTTTTCTCTTTCGAAATTCCCTCTCGCGCTCTTTCAATTTCTCCTGCAATAGAGCAGCATATTTAAAGGATCTTCATTTACCACAATAGAGTTGTATAAAAAAAAATTATAACACAGCATTATCCTAAAAAAAAAAAAAAAGGCAACCTTATCCTACTAGCACTCTAACTTTCCAGGAGTAGGTAAACAAAATTTCCTAGATACACAGTACTCTACCGATCGTAAGTATAATGATTCGGTACATATGATAAGCTGATAATCAGGCGATTCAAATTAATTACTTCTTAAATTTTAAAGGAAACATTATTCCAAGGTACTTACTACTCAAGAGCTTTCCAGTTCACTTTTGTTGTACGTTAATAAAAATTAAGAAGGATAAATAAATAAATAACAATTTGGGGAACCAGATCCGTTGTAGATGTCATCATCAGCATCGAAAAGAGAAGATGGTTCTTCAACCATAACACAACGCATATTAAATTTGAGTAACCACAGAAGTATTTAGAAGACTCTTTCTGTAAAGATTAAGAGCAAACACATGGTTGTGTTGAACACAAGATGTGAAAATTTTGTATGGTAATTCAAGAAGTACATAATAAGAACACGCCAGGAGGGTGGAAGGCTTTGACCTAGATTTCTGCTCATTAACACCTTTAAGGGGAAAAAAAAGGGGGGGGGGGGGGGGGGGGGGGGGGGGGGGGGGGGGGGGGGGGGGGGGGGGGGAACAGATATTCTAACTTAAGCAACTTCAGTACCTGTTCCTCCCTTTTTGCCTTTTCTGCCCTCTCAGCTTCATCATCATCAGCCTTTAACTCCGATATGTATTCATTAAAGAAAACCTCTCGATCTTCATGCTTTACAGCTTTGTACCTGCTGTCGTCCCGAAGGCCATCCTTCACCTGTGACATTACTTCTTATTAATATAGCTGCAGGCAAGTTTCTATAAAAGCATAAAACAAAACCTATTGAATTGAAGTCATTAATTTTCGCATAACCTTGTACCAATAAATTTAAGAAACTTGACATTTCACAACCAACTTAATAGCCAAGTCTTCTGTGCCAATTCTAATTGGTAACCAGAAAAAAAAGAGGAAGTTCCATGGTAGCTTTCATTCAAAGCCTCAACATATATAGATATTCTTTTGGGAGGCTTGTGCTGGCAGATGAGACTCTCAGTAGGATTAGCACGTGTAGATGTATGAGTTATGGTGAGCTTTCAGTTTTCTGCTGGAATTTTAAATGTTAAATGTATAGTTGATAGCTCAAATTGAAAAGACCTTTTTCCAAGAATATGTATTTTAGTTTACTGATATAACAGAAACTATTAACAACACCGAGCACACCTAATGTTTGAGTTGCACAGTGTGTCTTCAATTTCACAAAAAAAAAAAAAAAAAAAAAAAAAAAAAAAAAAAAAAAAAAAAAAAACTAATGTAAATACACTGCTCAAACAAATACAACAATCAACAGGAAGGGCAGTCCAAATTTGTAAATAAAAATTAAATGATATAAAGATGTTATACGGTATAGTTCTTCCTTTATCAACTTCACTACATCTCCACAATTTCTGATATCAGTACACTCATCAAAGCCACAATATTAAACATTGTTCTCAAACCACATTATAAAGCACTCACCCTGGACCAACGAGAACTTGCTGTTATGTCCCCTCTTTCTTGAAGCATGGATTTAAAATTAGAAACAGCAACCGCACGTTCAGCTCGGGCTTTTTCTTCAGCAGCCCTCTTTAGTGAAAGAACCCTGCAATTCACAAAATAATGTTCAAACAATAAAGAAAGAACTTGAGAGATGAATGGAATCAATAAAATCACACAATGTACAAGATGGAAAGTATGGGGAACAAAAAAATTCTAAATCATAAGTCAGTTTTTGAGATAAGGAGTGATGATCATCAATTTCACGACGTTTAAAAAACAGGTATAAGAACAAATCACATAGGCGGAACTAGAAATCATGTTGATTTATGTCCAACACACTTTCGAGTTTCGACAAAACTAAATACAACTATGGTGCTTTGTGCCAGGTCGATACAAGGACTTGTACAATTCACCATTAGCTAGAATTTCTACCATGTCACTTGATAAGTGAGCAAAGAGAAGAACTCAAGCATCACTGCTGAAACTCTGAACAATTTAATACTTGAATATTTTTCAACATGGATCAGAGAGAAGGGATAGAAAGTAAAACTGTACAAGACATGATTTAATATATTAAAGCATATAACTATTAAAGAAGAACCAAAGATGAATAGAGAAAGCTCAAAGGTTGTAGATTAAAGCAGAACAAAGGGTATTAGCTTAGGACATGAAACTTATGACTCAAAGAGCTGATTTGATAAACAGTGATAAATAGAGGTAATAATAATGAATTTATAATTTGATATGTAAATTTGTAGGCTCATTTCCATCACCATAAATAATCTACCAAACAAGCTTTAAGAGCCTATAGCAGATGGAGAGAAAATACAAGTTTATTCTTCATGATAAACAAAAGAGTGTTTATCTAGTGACATTTCTGTAAATAATTCAACAACTTTTATTAAAAATACGGAACCCACTAATGCTGATTTATTTACGAAAATGTCATGCTGACTGTGATATTTTGTTGATTTATTTACAGAACTGCCACTAGATAAACGATTTTTTGTTTATCATGAAGATAATTTGGGGCTCCCTCGTAGATGTGAGTTTAAGGGAATTTCTGCAATATTGAGAGAGTTCGAGAAACCACAAGGAATAATTATGATCATATTTCATTTCATTTGAAATCATAGTCCAGAGATTATATGTTATATACTTGTGTACAGAGTAGCAGGCTTGCAAAAAAAACACTTAGCTGATTCCAAAATAATAAACCAGCAAAGCAAGTAGGTAACTGGGTATGAGGCAGAGGAAGCAGGTTTAGCAACCATACTGAACTACCCAATCGACAACTCAAAAAAAAAAAGACTCTATTGGCCCTCCGGCCCAAGCTTAACTTGGGAAAAGAAAACTTGGCCAAAATAAAGAAAAGCACTTCCATTAAGCATTGAGCAACTATATCTGTTAATGTATCTAGTCCAAATAAAACATTATGAAAGACAATCCAAAATAAATTCAAGAGAAATGAGGTCAAGATAGTGAAGAACGGAAGAAAGTACGCAGCACAATAAAGTCATTGTACCTCTCATTAAGCAAAGCCTCTCGATCCTTGCGCTCCAAAGCCTCAAATCGTGGATCATGGCCCCATCTCTTCCTAAATGTATAATAATCAGTAGTATGGTCAATATCCTGAAAAAAGAAAAGAATATAAATAAAAAATTAAACTCAAGTAAGAAAACTTCATGTCTTTGTGCAAGAATTAATTTTAAATTAAATTCAGAAGTCCACCCTCCTTCCGTATGGACATAATATTCTCTACAGCAAATACAAAAAAAGTTGAGCCAAAGCAAAATTAATATCGTAACCACCTCTTTTGACTCTTCCAACAATTGCTTGAAACCCTCCACTGCAGCCTTTTGAGCCGCTCGTTTTTCTTTACGCTCCTGTTCAGCTCGTGTACGAACAAAATGCTCAAATAACGATCGACGTTCAGCATAAGTAGGTATTGCCTACAGATGGAAGGGAAAAAAAAAAAAAAAAAAAAACTTTTTTTAATGGCAGGACTGATTGAAAACAGGAAGAAATAAATTGGGACTTAGTGGGGGAGCTAATCAGTTAAGCATAGCAAAGGCAAGGACACCCAGCAGCAAGCATCTACAGCATACACAAACCAATAGCATTCGCGGTAAGAATCTCTGGTGATACAGACTTTAGCAACAAATATATATCATATGTGTCCCTAATGCAGTAATGAAAACTCGAAAGTTATGGCAGCTAGGAAGCTGACTTCTTGCAAGTTCGGATGGGTCTAAAATTTGTATTTGTAGGCTCATGACATTGGGCATAGCATTAAATAAAGCCCAAAGAACTTTTCATGCTGCTCATTGGAACGCTTATCAGTTGGCAACTTTTCTTTTATTTACATGTAGAGAAATTTACATTAGTTTATGAGGAAAGAAAAACATACGATTTCAAACTGTCTTAAGGAATTCAAATAGAAAAGAAAGCAGCTAAACAATCAAGGAACATCAGACAAACTGAAAATTCTATATTTAGGCCAGCTAACTAGCATGCGCACATGGCCCACCCGTACTCAACAAAAACGTTTATTTTCAGACTACATTTTGATAGTACATTAATCAGAAAGAAACACAAGAACTTCATTTGGCATGAACTTCATAAGCAATGTAGCAGATAGATAAACTTAATTAACATTACATTAGAGCTAAACAATCTATGCAGCTGCAAATACCTATTTTGAAGGAATGAATTCTAATTTTGATGGTACGTAAAAAAACTCATATGCAGCTTAAGACAAGATAGCAGAGTGCAGCAAGATATTACATGGGAATCTATTCAGCAGGTAAATTTATCTGATTAGACCTGCTTAAGGAAAACCCTTTGCAGAGCCCTGGATCCTCAATACAGAACATTCCAAATCTTGAATTGAACGAACCTTGAAGCGTGGATCAAATACAATCTTCGGCAATTCTTTATCCCACTTAGAGAAAGGTGCCACTCCACGTTCTTTTAGCATATCCTGAAATTACAGATCATGCAAGTCATCACCCTATGTTACTTAAACTAAATTGCAATAAATGGGTGGTTAAATTAATGCAATGTTGCTTGCCAGCTTCAAAAACAAAAGGACTGTTCTTTCTGTCCCAAAATAATAGACCACACTTCAAATTTAGTTCATTCCAAAATACTCTTTTGCATTCTGAAATTAGTAAAAAATAAAAAGTTGAAACTTCTCACATAAACTTAATGATAACCCTATAAGAATTCCAAAGAAAGAATAAATTGACAACGGGAATATAAAATTTACATGGAGAAGCAAATTCTGATATTCAGCGTCTAGATTCCTAAATAAAGACCCCAACTCAGATGTGGCCAATTATTAAGAATAGGGAGAACTTTTAGTTTTGATAATTAGGGGGATAATGTAACGAATCAGGCCAACACACCACATGTTCTTCACACTTGCAGCAGGAAGCAGAAAAAAGGGGTAGGCTAACACACCACTACAAGGGGAAGCACTACCTTAAAGCTGCAGTAGTTTTTAGGTTGGCTTATTAGCTGCCATGTTGGCTTTTAGGGATGAAGACAAAAAAAAGTAAGGGTAGCAATTAAAGTTGTACTGGCTTAGCTAAGTAGTAATGTAGTATAAATAGGTAGAGAGTAGTAGAAGGAAGATATTCAGAAATTCGTATTGGGGAAACCTTAGTGATTTAAAGCCGTTGTTAGAGAGATATAGCCTCAATAGCCTAAAGCTATTAAACCTATCACTTTGTAACCCTTTTGCCATTTTCAATCAAAGATTCAAGCTTTAATCTTTATTTACTTGCCTTGTTTGTCTATTACATATAACTAATAGCCTAAATTGGACTCTTACAAAGAAAATAAGATCCTTTCAAAATAAATAAGCTATTTTTCTAATCGAGAATACACACCCTACTTTGTTCACCTTATTTCTAAATATATCAGGAAAAATAAAGTTCATATAATTTCAGATAAAATAAGTTCAAATAAGGGTTAATATGGGCTACCCAAGTTCAATCTATAACAAAAATAAGTGCAGATAAGTTTAGGTGAATAGAACACAGTCAACACACCCTTAGTAAATAGACAGCGACCATTATTTTCATTGTTTAATATTTTACATAAGAAGAAAGTTACCTTCGATGTAATGGGGATCAAATTAAAGCCCCAAAAGGCTATAATCTCATTATTAAACCCTCATCTAGATTACATTCCAATCTAGGCAACATCTACAGAATATCAATACATGCAAACAGCAAGAACACATGCACTCTTTACATGCATCATCAAATATAAAATCAGTATATCCACTCTCGCATAATCAGCCGATCAAGGTAAAACTGCAAAAAGTAAGTGCAGGACCATAAGCAGGAAACTTATATGGATCCAAATACTTCTCAAAAAAAAAAAAAATATATACAGCCAGTCATTAATACGCAGTAGTATTCTTAAACAGCTCAAACAACAACCTTCACCTTTTAAATCTCTAATTCTGAGATTTAATTAGAATGAAAGATGTATTTGCAAGGAACATACCAGATAGCCCCCACTTTAAGGATACAGTGGCAAGCTTCAACCAGCTGGGAACTTTGCAAGTATATTAAGACATGCAAGAAAAACCACAACCAATACTCTAGAGCACCATGTTATAGTAAGACCCTAAGAATACTCTTTCAACCAGGTCGCTTAGTCTACATGCAATATAAATCTCAGTTTGAGTAAACGAATTCTGTTCTATTCTTGTTTTTCAATCAAGGTTGTGGGATTCAATTTTAGATTTTAAAACAAAATTCATTGAATAGCAAAACTAATACAAAGTGAGGGACCAGAAATCCACAAAAAATTCAAGGCTATAAAAAGTCTCTCTATACACCTAAAAATGACACATTAAGGAAATCCCCATTAATGTGAGCCTAAAAAGAAGCTTACTTTACTCACTCCCAGAAGATAACCAAAGAAGAGTCCCGACACAGAAAAATCTATCAATCCTCTTCAACCAAAACAGCCACGATTTGGAAAACAAAGCATCCAGCATTTAAGCCACAAAATATTGAGCCCCTTTGCCTTCCAAACTTCATATACTGTATTTATCATGACTCTAAGTCTAATCGAAGCAATCTGATGGATTCAGAGAACAACAGATAGCCTCCACCAAAGAAACATCGCCATGTGATAACGCAAATAGACATTATTCCTTATATCTTCACTAGCAAGGCATAAAACACACACGTGAAACTCAGCCTTTAGCCACATGAATCCCAATCCATAAACAAAGACATCACACTTGACCAACATTGTATAATTTATGAGTCTGTGCTACATCACAAGGATGCTACAACAAAGCACCCAAATGCAAATGAACTAAAAACAATAGGGAATAGAAAGTAACCTTGAATTGAGCTATGCGCTCCTCCTTGGTTGGTCCACTATCTTCATCCTCTGAGTCTGATGATGAGTCAGATACATTGCCGTCTCCTTCAGCATCTTTTGGCTTATCCTTGTTTCCTTCACTCTGGGAGCCCTTAGCTGTAGGCTCAACTGTTTTAGACCCATTAACTTCTAACAATGTTGATCCTGACGAAGTAGTTGCGAAAGATGTAACCTGAGCTGCTCCTGACTCCTGAAGCTTTTTTTTAATTAAATCAAGGGCAGATGATGATCCTGGAGCACCAGAGGCTCTAAGGGCTATGGCATCACGACCACCTGTGTTGAGAGCAGGAGCACTTAAACTAGTAGGAACAGATCCTTTTTCATTTAATTCATTGGAATTTGGCACTGAAATCGAATTTTCTTTTACGTTGTCATTTTCCTGCTTTTTTCTCAGCTTGGTGACCTCTAGTGGTACTTGCCAGCTGCTAATCTGATAAAGACATTACATATGGCTGAGAACATCCATAGAATAATTAAAAATGACACAATAAACAAATAGCGAATTCAAGACAACAGTTATTTAACATTTCAACAGTTACTAAAAGCTATAAAAAACAGAGTAGCAGACAAATTGGAATACATGTAAATGTGCCAGGCGACAGATGAAGAAAACAAACTTCAAGAAATCCAAATGGATGACCTTATATACATTGATCATAACTGGACAATTCTCTAAACATGTACCAGTACATTTCAAAAATGACGATTGACAACTGTCAGAAAATTGCAAAGTACTTTATACATGAAAAGCATATCATCCTTGCAATACATTGCAGACATGTCAATTTAAAATCCGAAAAGTCAGATAACACCACTCTTGAGAAAGTCCCTACACATAGTACTTTTGTTCAAGGCTAGTGATATGCATTTACATAATATACATAATTTGTCAATGATTTAGGGTATTCTACGGCACTGCTTCCCACACAAAGGACCAGCAAGGTGGTTAGTGAAATGATAAGATCCATCTTGGGACCTAAATCTTATGTGTCATAACAGTCAGTTGAGATTGAATGCACCTCATTTAGAAGTCATATTACCTCTGTTTTGGTGTTATAATAGTACTTTTTTCCATCATTGGTGGAGACCAGAGCCCAATCAGTGCCATTCACCTTCTCCCTACACAACATAAGTTTATAAAATTAATGGGAAAATAAAGAAACCTAAGCAAAGAAACTCAAACAGACTTATAAGACCACCACTCTTGAAGTAGTAAAAATAAAAATAATAAAAAATACATAAACCCTAAATAAAGGAATCACATACAATGAACAGAATAGAGAAACAAGGCAGGGAAGGGCAACAGGAGTTTAATATACAAGCTTGAGCTATCAATTCTATTAATGGAATTTTTTTACCTTTATTTGTGTGCGTGTATGTGTTTGGGGGTGGGGGGTGAGGGTTGGGGGGGGGGGGACCAGTAAACAAGGACTGTTATCAAAACATACCAAGCCCTAAATCACATACCAGTATCTCAACGAAAATAAACTAGATAAAGACTCCAGTAACAAGATCCTCCAATAAACTTAAAAATTATTACTTGCCATTGCAAAACCTTCCTTCCCTCCCCCCCTGTCAACCACCATATAGCCAAAAACCTAGCTCCCAGTCTCCCACATCCCAAACAAACATCAACTCAGCTACTCAAATGAACACTATAGAAGCACTCTAAACAAAAAAATCAGAAGTTATGGATCAACTCTCTATTAAATTCAAGATAATAAACATACTAGCAAGATCAGAATCATTTGTTTTCAGTTCATCTTTGGTAGGGGTCTGCTGCTTTGTAACTGCCCAAAAACCAAAATGTGCTTTAGGAGGAGCCTTTGAATTTCAGGTGGTCTAAAAGGGGAAGCCGGACAACCAGCATTACCAGCCCATTCAAATCTGTTGCAGTATTTCCTCGCAGAATATACACCACCACCATAAAACCATAAATATCATTGAATATGTTACATGGACTCTACATTTCACCTTAAGTACCCATGTTGGACCCTCGACACTCGGACATGAGTATGACACAAAATAGCCGAGTCGGATGCTTGGACACATACCCATGTCGAGTCCATGTAACATAGATCATCGACATCAAATTAAGCTGATTACATGTTTGTGAATATTTATCAACAGAGGAAGTATATATAATCAAATACAGAAGAAAGAGAAGCCAGTTGACACTCTTATGGCCAACTTAAGCCACGCATTTTATAATTGAATAATGGAGAGATACACATGAATTATTGATCACATAGGACACTTTTGTGAAATTGACAAGATTGTACAAAAAGCTATTCCTAGTTATGAAAAATCTCTGGAAAGAACCTCATCACATTGAATAGAACCATAAAGCATATGCCAAAAATCTAAAACAAAATGATACTTGTAGAAGATCAACAATGATTTCCCAAAGTAAAATAGACACTAAAGCTTTTGGGTCCAACAGAGCATTATAATAGAAAGGAAGTAATGTAGCCTAATGAAAATTACTCACCATGCAACAGGAGTTGGCTGTGTAGTTGCTTTTGCAGGCTGCATCCACATTTGTTCCATAAAGAAAAGGAAAGAAATTGTCATCAGTAGCCATCATACATCAACTGAGAAGTGGACATAAAAATAAATATAGAATAAAATAGTTAAATACCAGCACGAGCCTACTCCAACATACTCGTCATTCTCTATCAGTAAATACCTTACATTTTTTTAAGTTCTACTCAATAGAGTAACAACAGAAACAAGAAAAACCCAAAAAGGGACCACCCATGTGGGTACTTTTACTTTTAGGAGAAGAGAGATAGCAAGTAAGATATTTATTAAGTATAAAAGGGTCCCACAAAGTGAGTGGTAAGACTGTAAGAGATCGTTAAAAATGAATGAAGGTATACATAATGAAAAAAAAAGTGAGTAGAGCTCATACTGGATATATATGGAAAATATGTAGAACTCGGGAAAACAAAGGTAGTATTATATACACAGAACTGCTAAAAAGTTACAGAGTAACAAATAATTAACCAGCGTTAAAGTCTTTACAGTACATATGTCTCCAAAATGGGGGACAAACCCATACCCCAGTTGATAAATGCTGAATACAACCCAACCCACATTGGACTTGAAGGAAATTTTATAGAGAATAATTAAAAAAAAAAAATTAATAATTAATAATATAAATAAATAAAGACTATCGTTGCTTCCCTAATCTCACAACATATACAAATAAAAATCCACTCCAAGACACTTTTAATAGCTAATGCCAAACAAATTTGGCTTTCTCGCCATGCAAAGACAAACGCATCCTACTACTCGCACATATGCAATATCTCTATTAGGGGACCTTCCACTTCCATGGGTTTTTCTGCGTCTCAAGAAATTTTGTCATAGAAAAGGATCTAAGAATAGCCAAAAATTTGTATGCACCCCCTAATCCCAATCTGGAGAATGTCATGTAACAATGGAGTATACAAGGGACTATAGTCAGTGATGGAAGCCAGGAAGAGAAAATAAACTTAGGAGAACAATAGGAAAAAAAAAAAGCTGCTCCACTGCCTAATTTCTCCAAACCTTTGTGGATTAAACAATATTGGATAGGCTACCGATCCGCTTTATACAACAGAAAAAAAAAATGGGTTTAGAAGTCGAAGAAGTGGCTTAATACTATTACAGCGATATTAAAAAGTGTGTGAATGCAGAACTCCAATGGCTTTCATGAGTAAAAGTAACTTTTCAAGCTTAAATATGGACTAAGGTTGCTGGGGATCATAGTGATTCGATTAGGGAGATCCAAAGCCATTGAAAATATTTCAAAATTTATTTTTAGATTGCCTCTCATAATAAGCTTAATTTATTCATCCAATCTTCAAGACACACTCTTAATTAAAGGATTTTGAAGTCGGTTTTAAAGAATATTCCCATAAGGAAATTTTTAAACAAGAGAAAGATTATGAATATCACACCCGATCATCAAAAAAGAATCTCAGTCATTACACAAGAGTCCAAGTTGAGTCTTATGACAGTAAACTTGCTCCAAAACTAAATGAGAAATATAGAACAAAACCGATTCAATATTCTAACTTCAAAATCTTGCAATCTTACCAATGAGAAAAAGAAAAGGTAAAAAAAATGGTACTCCAAGAAGCAAATCAATATGACAACTCATTCATCATTGACACAAAGCCCTCACTATAACCATGCTCCATGATTCCAAACATCCAACTGCTCAAAACATCTGCCACTTAAGTCAACACACAAGGAGTAAGCCCCCTTTTCCTCGCCTCTCACAGTTCTCTCTTGAGCCAACCATACTGAAACGTATTCTATTCATACTTCAGTATCTTGCAAACTTATCAACGAAAAATTAAAAAAGTACAGAAAGCAGCAAAACAAAACAACAGCTTATTCATCATTGACAAAGCCCTCAATATTATCATGTTCTACAAATATGAATAGCATACCACTCATAACATCCATCATTCATTCAAAAAGCAAGGAGAAAAACCAACTAGCCTAAGACCTCTCACAACACTCAACTACTTCATGTATCACCAAAGCCAAACACTCCATAGGAAATTTCAGGTTGCTCCATCATATGCCTTCTAAAAGTCAAGTTCAAACATAAAACCTCCTTCAATGTCTTTCAGTCTTTTCTAACATCATGTACAACAACATTTACAAGGAAAGCATTCTGATACTATGCCAAAGAAACTATGCCAGGAGCACCCCCCCAACTATTGTGACTGTACCTTAACCAAAACCTTGCAAAATTTTGAAGTAAAACTAATTGACCTAAAGTTCCCTTTACTGAAGTCTTTTTTATACAGGAGTAGTACAGACATAACCTCATCCATATATCAATTGAGTTCCTATAACACCAAAATTCATCCTTAGTCACACCCCACCAATAATGCAAAAAGATTGTTCCAGCTCCCAGCTTACTTCAATCCTCCAGCTTAAAAGAAATGTTGAGTAACACACCCCTTTCCACTCAAACTTCACTCCATACAAATTATTGATGTTTTCTCATTAAATGATGATCATACAGAAATGGAGAATTCCTGGGCTGGGTTAACAGATTCATCAATTTGCAAAGAGAAAGGCAACAGGCAGATAAAAGAGCACTAATAGTGCGGAGCAGAAAATAAATTAGAGAAACAAACAATGAAGCATGCAACTTTTTTTTTCCTCATATCCACCATTTACAAGTGCATAACAAGGGACAGTTCTTAGCTACCAACAGTACATATGTGTTCTCTACTGATGGCCATCCCTAAAGAGCTCAATGTGAAGGTTCCTAACCTCTTCTATATCTGATTTTTGAGAGATAAAATCATCACAAGAAAGCTGTTTCACTGCTCATCCAACAGTGTAATTTGCGCTAACCCCCCCCACCCCCCCCCCCCCCCCCCCCCAAAAAAAAAAAAAAAATTCGAATTAATACATAAGTGGTGTATTTAGGCCACTTTACAGTACTAGGTAGCAAACTACGTATCTAGACCTAAAATTTACTAACGAATTAAGTAACAATAACCCAACCTTCTGCATTTCATTTTTTTCATGAGTATTTGAGAAAACATATTAACATGAGACCAATAAGACAGCTATATCTCCCACAAAAAAAAGGAGGGCCATAAACCTGTATTATCCCTTGGGCAATCGTGCTGAAATAGTGAAATATAAACTAAAACTCTCGCATTCCGAGAGTTGTGGGCATAGTATGTGAGCATTCAGTAAAACAACAATGACAGATGAGGGCAGGGCATGATCAAGCATGAGCATATAGCACCATTTGAACTTACGAGGGCAGAATACTTGGTGCCTCTCTAACCAAAACACCTTTGAACATATGGATTCCTTACAATCATGGTGTGCATGCAATCTTTAACAAATTTTACCTCATTGGACTTCATGCTTCAATTGCGATACTCAATCATTTAGTTTTGACAAGTTTTTGAAAAGAAACAATCACTACATGCAAAAGACCGGGACACGGAGATAAACAATCACAAAACAGAAAAGTGTTGCAGAGTAGAGTACAAAACAGAAGAGCATACATTTTCCCCCCGGGGGGGGGGGGGGGGAGGCGGTAAAAACACATTCTAAATCAATCTTCACAAGAAAACAGTTTCAACAACGTGTCCAAACTTTAAAAAAAAAATACCTCTCCTTTGAAACCAGAGGGCTTTTCATACGTTGATTCCCCAGTTATAGCATTATAATAATATAAAGCCCCAGAATCAGTTCTATGTGCACTCCATGCATCCAATTGATGATTTTGATAATAAGTACCATTGGTACTAGCATCAGCAACCTGCTTACTATTATCTGCACAAGTCAAAGAAATCTTCTTACGAAAATAGAAAGCCAAGTAACACAAACTAGTGCACCAATAATTAAAATAATAAAGACAAACCAGTCCCAGGAGGTGGTACTTCGGGTTGCATCACAGAACTATGTACTAGCTGAACGCCAGGAGCAGTTACAGAAGATGAGCGCATACCACCAAGATTATTAACAGGTGTGATACCGGGAGGCTGAGCATCTGGCACAGGAACAGAAGGAAGAGACCCACGTGCTGCCAAACCAAAGGGGCCGGGAAAAGCAGGAGGATACGGTAAGAATGGAGGCCTCAGTCCACCCATTTGTGGGGGCTGCAACCAAAGTGGTTGAGGTGAAGCACCAGGAGTAGGTATAGTTGCATACGGAGGGTATGCTTGTGGTTGAAATGCTGGATTTGATGGAAGCGGGACTACTGGCATGCCCGGTCTTAACACTGCAGGCACAAAAGAACCCATCACTGAGGAAGAGACTGAATGACCGGGGGACAATATAGCAGAAGCTGCTTGCCCTGGTACACCAGGTTTCATCGAGCCAGTAGACAATCCAAAGTGTAATTCAAATGATTGGGAACCAGAAATTGATGTTGTCACTTGACTCACATTAGACGTAACAGATACAGTTGTCTCAGAACTAGAAGAAGCTTGTGCAGCTGACGAACCAGATGAAGATACTGCACTTGCATCTTTTAAAACACTAGTTGTAGCAGTCTATGATCAATAAAGTAAGAACCTTTTCAGAATCACATATCCAAATACAGTTCTTATAACTGAAAATATAAGGAAACTACTAAGAAGGATTGATATTAGATCAAATATCCAAAAGCACTCTTCGTCAGTAAGACATGTCAATGATCCCCCACAATAAGTATGAATTGTGTGATTTTAATTGCTTCATGTATTAACTCATTCTTTCTTTGAGAAAACTATAAATATTAACAATTTAATCAACTTAATTTGCTTTCTCAGCGGCACATCAAGGGATAAGTTAATCTTGCAAACAAAAGATGGATTAATCTGACATCAAATGCAATGAGTATGGAAGGAACGATACACAAACACAATAGATGGACCAAATCAGCCAATACACCTCTTATTCTTCCATACTAACTGTCTATGATTTACTAACTATATACATCTTAAATAATCAATTTACAAGGTACCTCCACACTAGACAAACATGTACGTATGCAAGGTTCTTTCATAGTTACGAAGTACTCCGTAAATGGGTAAATTGTACTCTAGAACACACCATTTGTTTTTTTTATTACCTTAAACTATGAGAAAATCCAAGTTTATCTCCGTGGTAAACAAAACTATTTATCACATGGGCAAAAGTGTAAGTTTTGTGGTAAAGTGAATAAACTGCCTTAAAACCGGTTTACCCCAAAACCGCTACTTCATTAACTGGGGCTACCTTTTAAACTCTTGAAGACACAAATTTGCTTCAAAATCAAGACACCTAAGATACCATTCTACGGGTACCAAAACCCTAACAAAATATAATTTTGCACATACTAGTTAAATCATACACACAATCAATTCAACCAAATAGCAAAACAACTGAAAAAAGAGCTATAAAAACAACGTACATTCGCGGTATAAGTAAAGTTAGTAGCAGTTGCTGATGCTCTTTGTGGCGGCATCATTTGTGAAGCGGCATTGCCCGAAACCTCGAACGCCACAGCCGGAGGACGTACCGGTACCGGCTGCGAAGGCTGCAACGCCCCGGGCGGTAGCGAGTTGTTGTTGACAACTTCTGAATACCCCATTAATCAACAAAAAATTGAGCTGAAAATATAATGAAATTACCAATGAAAAAATTGAAATTTCAGTAGAAACATGATAGTGCGAACAGGCGAAGAACCCTCAAATCTGAAAATTTAATTGAGCTTGCCAATGTAAAGTAAACCCTAAAAAAAGAAAATCAAACGAGTTGAGAGATTAAACGATTATACCTGGCGAGTGAATAAGTTCAAATTCTGGAAAAGTTTGAATTTGTAGCCCTAAATTATTTGCTCTCAGTGTTCTTAGTTGATCCTCAAATTTTTAATTTTTTTTTTTTGACACAAAGTTGAGGAAAGAGGAGATACCCTTTGCTATTTGGTTTGTATTGTTTAACGGGGTACTTCCAAGGTTCTACCGTGATTTGTAAATTACTCCCTATGTTTTGATTTTCACGAGTTTTACCCATTTACTATTAACGTCACTAAGGTTAAAATTTTGGTCGTGTCTCTTTGTTTATAAACAATTATACATGTCAAGTTGTCAACACATGTAAAATGTTACACTAATGAATTTGTATTGGATGACCCTGGATTGGATTGGATTAGAATGGATTGGAATGGAACAGGATTCCAATCACGTGAAGAGAAGCCACCCTTATTCTTCTTAACTTATTACAATGGCCCTCCAAACTTTTCCATATTATCCTAAACTTTTGAGTAATTTTCAACCTCTAATCAGAATGTCAATAACATAAACTCCAATGAAAGTAAGGCTTATACCTTTCATGCACAATAGAGTATGTGTTCATTAGAGTTAGTCTTTACGTTTTTTGAAATTAGACTTGATATAATCAACAAATGTATGTGAACATTGTGTATATGTCTCTAGTTCTCTACCATCGTAATTGCATATTTGGAAATGTCATCTTTGTCACTCTCCTTGATCTCTTTCCTTTCCCAATTCACTTCAACCACCATTATTGATTTTTCTCAAAGATGGTATCATTTTTGGCAGCAATTAACTCAAAGATAAGCTTGACATAGGTGGTGAAGCATAGCAACACCACCATCAATGTGGTCGGTAAGTTAGAGAGATAATTGGTAAAGGCAAAGTACATAGACTACAGAAAATATTAAACTGTGAGTTTCATAGTACGGAGTACATATAAAAAGTTGAATATTCTTACAGCCATACTACAAGCAAAAACCAGTGTACGACACTGCACTAATGACCTTTGTAGCCCTACAAAGAGTACGAACCCAACCCAACACAACAAAAACAAAAACAAGGAAACCCAAACCCAACTTGATCAACTAAATGTCATAGTCAACATCTATTTACATAATATTTGATATATTTGGTGAACCCAAAATTGACAGAAAGTAAACATGAAACATTCACCTAACCAGCTGAACTTATAAGAGTACGGACCTAAGAGTAAAAACTAGAAAAGGGGCCTAGACAACTTTATCAACTCAGCCTTGGGATGTATCATCTTCAAATTCTTAGACAAATCGTTTATATTCGATTGCTCGAACTCCCAAAAGATATTTGGACGTAAAATCACCCGGTCCAACGAGGGAAGACCGCTAAGTATTGAGTAAATCACTTCTGCTTCACCCTCACTATTCCCCCAAAAGTTCAATAATTCGATCACCTTGAGTTGGTTGTGAAGACACTCTGAGCTTCCTTTAGTCCAGCAAACCTTTTATTAACCAGCATCATCATATTTTCGAGAATCCTGGTTCAAATGAGATGAAAAACCGTCACTGGTTTTCTATTACCCGAAAATGTGAGAAAAAACACTTTCTACATTCAGAGTTTAACCAGAAACCCTGCCAACAGATTGTCTGGATACATCATCAACATTAACAGTCAACAACAAAAGTCCCAAAAGGTAAATATGAATATGAAGTTCCAGCTCTTTCCACAATGCCCAACACTTGTGAGTTTGAACAACTAAACGAGGAATGGTCAACTGCATGTTTATTCGAGACATACCATTTCGAGTGTGGATGTGTTCAACAGGTAGCTGCTTAGCAGTTGAACTTGAACACAAATGCATGAAGCAGCACATTAGATAACAGTTCTTATGTATTGTTGTGATATGAACATATACTAAATGCTAAGAATTGTATAGGTTCTGCAATTTAATGTTCCTATTCACCTCATAGAAGGGGAAGAGTGATAGAGAGGGAGATTGAGAAAGACAATGAACGAAAAAAGAAACTGTGTCAGCCAAATTACCAGAATGATAGAACATTTATGTATGCCACACAAGCCTACAACCTATCCCTAATCACCATAGTGTAGAATACTAGTAGATGCATGGCATTTAAATTGACCACAAATATAAGTGAATAAGATTATGTATTAGGTGAGTGCTTCAAAGGGTAGCTTAGGCTAGTGGTAGAATAGACAGGTAGTAACAGGGGGCAACGTGGAGTACAGGTAGTAACAAGTGTACAACCATCCAAATAGTCTCATGGAGAACTCTGCAAGTAGTCAAGTACAAACCTACATAGTGAGACTTCCAAGTTCCACCAATTTAGATTAACATATACAATAACCATGCTCATTAACTAAAGATCCTTCCCTTACATCTGCAGTATTCCTCTCCCTGATATCTTAAAAAACAGTATTGTCAGTGCTATGTGATAAGTCTCATCATCTCTCTCTTCCACAATTGAAAGACCTCTGCCTCTTTGTGCATCTTTTAAGAGTACAACAAACTCTTTGTGCATCTGCCTTCCATTGAATTGATCAGCTGGATAAGTGGTCATGTCTAAACAGTTCAATCTAAGGTCATAGACTCATGGGCTCAAATTCCATTGTCCAACTTTCAGTATTCAGAGTAAACAGGGGGCAACATGGGGTATAGGCATCAGAGTCAATGCCATTTAAAGTAGCATAGATATCTCAGCAAATTATGAATAGTTCAATTTAAACAAACTCATCGAAAGTGAAAGTCTTGTAAGCAGCGGACATTTCTTTAGAAAAGCAGCACAGAAGTGATAAATGTACTCTACACTGTTGATTTGCAAGTACAACTCCAAAACTTTTAGATTTTCAAAGATAGGTAGTTCAGGTACCACTTCATCACTCTGCAAATAGAACAACATTAAGAAAGTGAAATGTAGCTCCTATAAACAAGGCTCTAAAGTGAAAAATCACGTTTAATCACTTTGCAATATCTCTACAAGATTCCTAAATAAGGATTGAAAATTCCAAACTTCCAAATTCAAGAATCTAAAGGTGGCTCATTTAAACACTCCCTTTTCTGATTTAAAAGATATGGATTGAATCTGCAAATTTATTTTTATTTTTATTTTTTTAGAAGTTCCAAACGACACTCATTTTCATTAATTAAAGTCATACGCCATCTACAAAAGCAACTTCCTTTCATAACAATCAGGCACATCCATGATTCCTTGTCTCATAAAACTTTAACCCAACTTCCAATTCACATTCTAGCAAACAACAAAAGCAATGATACTACAAAACTTTTATCAAAATTAATTTTTTCCTTTCTTAATTTGTTGCATTAAAGGTTAAGAAAAGTAGAAAATCATCATATTTATAGGGGCTGAAGCAATATACATCAAATATTACGCAATTAGAAAGTTACCATCCTAATCAGTGTGAAACAAGAGAAACGCACCGCTATTATCATGTACACCAAAGAACGAAAGGATTTCATGGAAGAGAAATAGAATGACTCTTAAGATGGGTTTTCTCCCTGATGTTTATTATTTTATACTAGATCATGGAGAGCTAAAATCAGTAGATGGGTTTGATGTTCTTTGCCCGTTCCCCATTCCATATTTATCATCACTAAATTGGATGTATCATCTTTAAGTTGGAAGGTTTCTGTAAGTCAATCACTACTAAGTTATGGTTAGATAAAGTGCAGAAGGCCATCATGTAAACTTTTCAGATCAAGGGGTGGAAGGCATATGAATGATTTCATTCATATTCATGTAAGCTTCATCACTACAAATTTCAAATCCAATGACTGCATTAAACAAAGAATCTTGAAAAGACTAAGATAAATATTATGGGATTTGAAAAGCAACCTTGTGATTAGCAATACTCAGAAACATATTGTTTTCGAAAAACAATGTTTCAGTAGGCTCAGACTTCAAAGGATTAAGGATACAAGGTGTTGTCAGAAGCGTCGTATAGCCAAAATTAATAGAGAACATTGCATTTATACTCCATATGAAGGTACTCTCAACTCATTTTGAAATAGAAAAAGAGTAAAGAGACCACTTCCAATTTCTACCTCCCAGTCCCACATGACAATAAAATCTGTGTAGAAAATCCAATAAATTTTTACTACGGGGGACTCATTCTAACGAAACCATATATCACTAAATAATCTTTGATGGAGCTGGGCACAAATGCACAATTCGTTACACCACCAAATAAACTTATCAACAACCAGCCCAAATAAAATTTCCTCGGGAATGACACACATGCACATTATTAAGCAAGGGAATAACTTGAGGCAATGTGATTACTTTTATGCATAAATTAACATGGAAAGACCGAAAGAAAAATAGGTTTGTATTTGAATTATCACGTATCATTATCTTCTATAACCACATTTTTTATGGTAATAACAAAAACATAAAATGAAGATACGCTTGTGCTTTGAAGTGAAGATGCATTACCATCAATAGTTTCAACACTAAACACCCCATCCCAAATCACAAACTCCTTATATTTTATCAGTTCTAAAAACCTTTTTGTTTTGAGGTGTATTTTTTTTTTTTTATAGTACGCATGTACCAACTTCTACTTCATTCTATTTATTGTGTTACCGTATACCATGCACTTTACCCTCGTAACCCACCCATCTTCTCTTAATTTGATGCATCTATCTATCTCTTACACTCACCCAACTCTTAAAAGCCACCCACTTAATAAGGAACAAGAGTCTACAACAAGTAGGCAGAGAAAAAAAAAATACGGGGAGATCGCAAATATTTCATCATTCCCTTAAACTACTCCTTGTACCATATAAGCAACTAACCCAAAAGTTAGCCATTACAGTAGCCCATTGAAGAAGGTACCAAAATGAAGCTCAACAAAAAGAGCAGCAACCGAACGAATAAAAAATCAACTACAATAAACCAAAAGTCCAAAACACACAAAATGAAATATGTGAACACTAACCAGGTATTTTTCAGAGCTCCTTAATTCCAGGACAAGCGACTCCACATTTTTAATGTAGCTAGAATATTTCCCAATGTTTTGGACAAAATAGGAAGCATAAAGACCGCGAAGAGAAGTTTTAACTAGTCGTGGGGCTGTCTTGAAAGATACAGGAATGTCGTGCCCATGATAAGTAAACGACACGATATTGATGGCATGAATCTTTATCCACTTAAGACAGTCACAGCGGATAATCTTCAAGCACTTGAGTAGGGTTTAAGGGGCCAGGGACTTTCAGCCTTAGAAGGGAACCAGAACGTCCACATGTAATTCTTCAAGAGCAGAACACTTGAGCAGAACATAACATATAACCTTACCTGTAACCTCTACATATTCCAAAGAAAGTACAGTCAGAGAAGAAAGATTGAATTTAAATTTGCTGAGCAAGGTGTTTAGGGGGTTTTTTCTTCACCACGTGGTCCAATCAGCTCCTGCCACGTGTCATCCATGTGGACCAATCAGGGACTGCCACGTGTCATACTCCGTGAGGTCCAGCATGGACCAATCACGCCACGCCACGTGGCCCACAATCTGCCAACTTGGAAAACGACCAACAAGGCTCGAATCCCGAGGCAAGCCCAATCAGTCCTAGGTTTACCATTTAACCAAGTATTGGGCACGTACTTCGAGGCTATAAATACAGTAATTAGCCTTCATTAAACACATTCAAAAAATAATTAATCATCTCACCAAGAGAAGCCTAAACCCTCGTGCACACTACTTGCTAGACCAGACTTAGCATTAATTGCACACCTTGATCGCTCCTCCCTTTAGAGGAACCAAATCACCTTTACTTTTCGCACCTTTTACTCCTCATACAAGTTCTAACTTGATCGTTGGAGGCGGAGCTCCCACCACCCGGAGTCTCCGTTGTTTTGCAGGTACAGGCGCACGGATCCAGTCCCGGAATTGTAACTCTCCCGCAGGACATAAAAAAACCCCAAAACATTTTGGCGCCGTCTGTGGGGAGAGTACTTTCGAGATGGAATCACAGTCTGTACCGATTCTAAGTAAGAAGCGTCCCATGGACGACCCCCTGGTTCAGACGGACCAGGATACTGACAATGAAATCGAAGTCGAGACTCACACGGCCTCTGACGGGACCTTAAGAGCTCAACGCACCCGTCCCACCGAAAGGAGGGAACGGGAGGACTGCCCGGCTGGATCTAGTTAACCAACCGGCCAGCTGCTTGATCATCAACAGGCGGCCGAGGGATCTGCCCCCATCACCAGAAATGAACTCATGACCTTCATGAATAGTTTCAAGGGGGAGATCCAGGAGCTTATCAACAAAAAGGCGACTGTTCCACCAAACGAGCAGTCGACCAGTTAAGACCCTCCCAGTCTGGGAGGAAGAAGCCTGTAAAGGATCGAGAGGCGACTCCTTACCCTAAACCTAGGGAGAGGGAGGCTCCAGTGATCGACCTAACTAAGTACCGCTTCCCCTCACCAGGGAAGAGAAAGCCCATCCGTCATGTTCAGCCGAATGGGTCAAAGAGAACATACTCCGATGCTCGAATGTTGCTCGAGCAGAAGAAGAATGACCGACTGTCAGAGTCGGCCTCTACGTCTGATTTTCAAGACAGTCTACACAATACCTCCCTGAGGTATTCAAATTCAAATTATGAGAGCCAGACGGCCGGAGCCTCCTCTCGTTCTGGTTCCCAGAAACATCATGCGGCCCCGTAGGTGCCTCCCCAGCCATACGTTTTGCAGTCCCAATACTTCATGCAGCCTACTCCTTTTGGAGGACATGCGGCAAGGAATGACCAGCCTTTGGACTGGCAACTTAGGTTGCTCAGACTTGGAGAACAGCCATCCGCCTTCTCCAAGGAAATAATAGAAGCCACCCAGCTGGCCAAAGTAAAGAATGTGTTGGTAGGGGCCTATGATGGCACTACCAACCCTGAAGACCATTTGATGGCGTACACCAACCTTATGTACCTCCAAGGGTTGGATGACGCCACATGGCGTAAGTGTTTCCCGACCACCTTGAAGGGCATCGCCGAGCAATGGTTCGGCAACTTACCGACTGGGTGTATTAACAATTTCAAGACCCTCGCCTACTTGTTCACATCAAACTTTGCAATGAACATTCTTACTAAGAAGACCACCCTTGACCTGGGGGCCATACAGCAGGGAGAGAAAGAGGGACTGCACTCCTACATCAGGAGGTTCAATCTGATGAGAATTCAGATACAAGGACTACCTGATGAAGTAGCTTATACAGACTTTTTCAAAGGTCTGAAGGACGGGTCGACCTTCAAATTCGACCTCGTTAGAAAGAGGGTGACCACCCTCTAAGAAGCAATGATGGAGGCGGACACCTACATTTAGGCGACCGACCTCTGTAATGTTGGAAAGCAGTAGGACAACAAGAAGTCCGAAAAAAGAGAGAGTCGGACAAAGTAGTCGACTAATAAAGAAGAGAAAAAGAGAAAAGAAGTCTGGGCGGCCGACTTCTCTGAACAGCCGTCCTAGAAGAAGAAGAAGGAATTTAAACCATACTCCCCCAAGTATGAGTTTAACAAGGATAGCTATGCCATCCTCAAGGAAATCAAGGACCGACTCTCAATTGAGAAGCCGGCTGCCATGAAGAGTTCCGTCAACAATCGAAACAAAAACAAGTATTGCTATTACCATGAGGACATTGGTCATGACACCAATGAGTGCATCAGCCTCAAGCGCCTCTTGGACCGCCTGGCAGACAAAGGAGACCTCAACTCCTATGTCAAGAAATCAAAGGGTAACCAACACCCCAAACGGAAATAGGCGGACAGGAAAAGGGCAACGCCTGCTGAGAGCTCGGACACTGACGAAGCGCTAGTCTATACTATAGCAGGCGGCTTCGCAGGAGGGGGCCCTACCATCCGGGGCAACAAGGACAACATCAGGTGTTTAGATGTTAACTCCGTCGACTAGGGACAGGCCTCCAAAAGTTCATTTCCTGAGGTAGTTATTACTGAGGAGGACTTAGGAGGAATCAGGGGGCCGCATGACGACCCTATAGTAGTTGAATGCAAGGTGGCCAACCAGAGAGTTGGCCGGATTCTCATAGATATTGGGAGCTCATCTGATCTCATCAGTAATAAGTGCTTGACAAAGCTCAAGTACAGGCCCGACAACATACACCCGGTCTCCCATCCCTTGGTAGGATTTGGAGGAGGGGTCGTACACCCAGTTGGACGGGTGGATCAGCCTATCCGCCTAGGCAAGAAAGGGGAGGGCCGTCAATGGTGGTTGAAGAACTGTCGGCATACAACATGATCTTAGGACGACCCACCCTGAATAATTCAAAAGCTGTCATCATTCCATCTCTCCTGCTTCTTAAGTTTGAGAGAGATGATGGAACAGGGAGTGTTATCTCTCTGACATCAAACCCACTGTGGCGGCAACCGGCCCCAGTGGAGAGACTATAGACCTTGAGCAAATCAAGGGAGCCGCGCCTACCCCAACAGAAGCCGGCAAGAAGAGAAAGGCCACCCATCTGGAGGCCGAAAAACAGAAAAACAATAGCAATCATTGGCCGAGGAGCGGTCAGATGAATTTCGCCCTTAGCCGGCTGGTGAACATGTAGACATCGTCCTAGACGACTCTCGCCCTGAGAGAACTGTTAAGGTCGGGAGGACTGCATTTGCTGAACTTAATGCTGAACTGCACCAACTGTTGAGGGAATTCAAAGATGTATTTGCATTTGAAGTTCACGAGATGCCAGGCATAAGCCCGGACATGGCCGTACATAAGCTTGTTGTGGATCCCAAAAAGAAGCCGGTCAGGCAAAAAAAGAGGAACCATGGCGAAGAACGAAGACAGGCGGCAGCCGCCGAGGTTAAAAAATTGAAGGACGCAGGATTCATTCGACAGTGTTACTTCCCAAACTGGGTAGCCAATGTAGTTCTTGTAAAAAAGTCGAATGGGACCTGGCGCATGTGTGTAGATTACACAGACTTGAACAAGGCATGTCCCAAGGACAGTTTCCCGCTCCCAAAGATCGACAACTTGGTCAACTCTACAGCCGGTCATGCCTTGATGAGTTTCATGGACGCCTACTCTGGCTTCCATCAGATACCCCTGTGGAAGAAAGATCAAGAGAAGACGGCCTTCGTCACAGATCAGGGGTTGTTTTGCTATACTGTCATGTCGTTCGGACTAAAGAATGCGCCTGCAACCTTCTAAAGAATGATAAATACGGTCTTCTTCAACCAGATTGGAAGGAATGTGGAGGCGTACATAGATGATATGATTGTTAAATCTAAACTCCGACGGACCACCTAAATGACCTCAGAGAAACATTCACCACACTCAGGCGGCACCAGGTCATGCTCAATCCCAAGAAATGTGTTTTTGGTGTGAGTCTGGGAAGTTCCTCGGATTTCTAATCAATCAAAGGGGGATAAAGGCTAACCCCGAGAAGGTACAGGCGGTCATAGACATGCAGTCACCCCGCACTGTTCGAGAAGTTCAAAAGCTTACGGGTTGCCTGGCAGCATTGGGGAGATTCCTCAGCCGGTCGGGCGACAAGTGTCTTTACTTTTTTCAAGCTATCAAGAAGAAGACCATGTTCGAATGGGGGCCGGATGCAGAGGCGACCTTCCAGAAATTGAAACAACACTTGCACTCCTTGCCAAGGCTGGTCAGCCCTCTGCCCAAGGAAGTCCTATACATGTATTGAGCAGTCTCTGACCATGCTCTTAGTGCCGTCCTCCTAGCTGAAAGGGACGACTGCCAGCTCCCGGTCTACTTCATCAGTCATGTCCTAAAGAACGCTGAGTTACGGTACCCTATGGTGGAGAAGTTTGGCCTTGCCCTCTTCATGGCAGTTAAAAAATTGAAGCCTTATTTTCTAGCACATCCGGTTGTGGTCTACACTGACCAACCAATCAACCGGCCACTAACAACCATGGAGTCGTCGAGATCCAAAGTCTACAGATCACTTTTGAGCCAAGGAAAGCAGTGAAGGGGCAAGCATTCGCTGACTTCATAGTGGAACTAACCAGGCCGACTAATCCAGAGAATTTTGAGCAAGTCTGGAAGGTCTATGTGGACGGGAGCTCTATAATCAACGGTTGTGGTGCAGGCGTCATATGTTAGTCTCCTGAAGGGGACAGGTACGAGTATGCACTACGGTTTAATTTCCAAGCCTCAAACAATGAGGCGGAATATGAAGCCCTATTGGCTGGTATCCGCATGTGTAAGGCGGCCGGGGCAAGGAAGATAGCCGCCTGTTCTGACTCACAACTGATCGTAAGCCAATACTATGGTGACTATGAAGCCACACATCTGGCTATGATCAAGTACCTAAGGCGGTAAAGCAGGAGGCCGGGACACTTGAAGAATTTCACCTAAATCAAGTGCCCAGGTTTGAGAATAACCAGGCGGACGCCCTCTCTAAACTGAAATCATCAGCTTCCCGCGACACACCAAGGACGGTATTCTGGGAAGTAGTGGATAAACGAAGCATCGAGTTGGACCCTATTGGGATCCTAAACAAAAGCTCCACCTGGATGGATGACATCCGGGCATACCTAACAGACGGCACCCTGCCGGCTACTCACTCAGAGGCGGTCCTACTGAAAAAACGGGCGTCCAACTTTGAAATGCATAAAGGGGAACTCTTCAAAAAGGGCTATCTCCAACCTCTCTTCAAATGTGTCACCCTAGAGAAAGGGCGAGAGATCTTTAGAAGACTTGCACTCGGGATACTACGCCTCCCATGTAGGCGGCAGGTCCCTAGCTCGTAGGACCAGGCGGCAGGGCTATTTCTGGCCGACCTTGGAAGCAGACGCTATGGAGATAGTAAAAAAGTGCGACAAGTGTCAGAGGTTTGGCAAGCTAATCCATCGTCCGGCCACTGATCTAACGGCCATACATAACCCTTCACCATTTGCCAAGTGGGGCATGGACGTCTTGGGTCCGTATACACCTGCAACAGGCGGACGGAGATATATCCTGGTAGCGGTCGACTACTTTACCAAATGGGTGGAGGCCAAAGCTGTCAAGGGTATCAAGACCAAGGACGTTATCTCATTCATTTGGAGGAACGTCATTACACAATTTGGGGTGCCTATGTCCATGGTCTTTGATAATGGTCCTCAGTTCGAGACGCCTGTTCTCAAGAATTGGCTGGGGGATCAAGGAATTGTATACAACTTTGCATCAGTTGGCCGACCCCAAGCAAACGGCCAGGTAGAAGCGTTCAACAAGATTATCTCCGACGGTATCAAGAAAAAGATTGAAAAAGCAGGCGGCCTATGGGCAGACGAACTACTACATGTTCTCTGGGCCATAAGGACGACTAAAAAAGGGGCGACAGGGGAAACCCCAATCTTCTTGACCTATGGGGCAGAAGCTGTTCTACCCATTGAGCATTATGAGCCGACTCTTCGTGTCATGCTGTATGACGAGGCGGCCAATTGAGAATCCATGCGCCTAGCCTTGGGCTCACTCCCCGAGCGTAGGGGCAACGCAACCCTACGCCATGAGATCTACCGTCTGAGAATGACCAGAGCTTATAACAAGAGAGTACACAGGCGTCCACTTAAAGTGGGGGACTTTATACTACGGAAAATGGAAGCAGTCGGTAGGGCTAACGGGTTGGGAAAGCTAACTCCCAACTGGGAAGGACCCTACCGGATCTATGAAGAGGTTAGAGACGACACCTATCGCCTGGAAACACCAGACGACCGGCTCCTATCTAGAACATGGAATGTAGACAATTTGAAGAAGTATTACTTTTGAATAATGTAATTGTACAAGGGTTATTAATAAAACTTGCAATTATTTTCATTACTTTGTGGTCATTAGAAGCGCATGTCGCCTGTACATTTACAGGCGGCTACTCTCCAAAGTGTATTTTCCTCTCATCATTAGAGGGGCATGCCGCCTGTACATTTGCAGTCGGCTACTCTCCAATGTGTGTTACTTATTAGAGAGGCATGCCGCCTAAACCTAAAACAGACAACTACTCTCCTATACTTTAAGTCTAAGGTAACTTAGCATCTACGTTCAACATGAACTAAACAAGGCCTACGCCCGGATGATCAGCCCAGGCATCAGGCTGACTGATTCTATCTCAAAATTAAACTAATACGACCTGTCCCAACATCATAGCAGGCGTCCGGCGACATCCCACCGGATGAGATTCGTCGCAGAGAGCAACTCCCTTTTGGGTGGAATAATGCTCTATAATCCAGAAACAAACGGACCCGAACGACTGTCCCCAAGGACAACCCCGTAACCGTTTACACATGAGACAAAGATAGCTCTACTACTAGCCGAAACAGTAGTAGTCAGTTCACATCTGAGTCGGATGACCGCCTGTCATTACTTGGGATAAATGCAGACGGTACCTTTTGAGTTAATAGCCAAGCAAAACTTGGCGAATCAAGGGGTCCAGCTGGCCTACACCGCCCGATACCTCTACTACTCAAATCAGTGGCAGACTGAGTAGCCCCGAGGGAGACTCATAGTCACCAATTTTAGTTGGGACCTAAAAGGTATAAGAACAACTGTTTTTTGGCAAATAAGTGTACTTGGCCACTATTCCAACTAGGTCCACCAATACAGGCGCAGATGTCCAGACCAGGCACCTCGTCCACACGAATAGGCGGCCTGTCTCCACCAAACATCAAACGCCCTTATATAGGGCAATATTAGAATGCAAAGGGTCACATCCAAAATTAAAAAAAGAAGGAAATAGGCGGGAAAAACAGACGGCCTACCACAGGCCGACACCCGTCACAGGCCGACACCCGTCACAGGCCGTCGCCCAGCTACGGGCCAACACCTGTCACAGGCATCACGTGACGAGTCACGTGACCCTTGTGAGGGGCAAATGTTTAGGGGGTTTTTCCCAGCCACGTGGTCCAATTAGCTCCTGCCACGTGTTAGCTATGTGGACCAATCAGGGAATGCCGCGTGTCATACTCCAGGAGGTCCAGCATGGACCAATCACGCCACGCCACGTGGCCCACGATCTGCCAACTTGGAAAACGGCTAACAGGGCCTGAATCCCAAGGCAAGCCCAATCAGTCCTAGGTTTACCATTTAACCTAGTATTAGGCACATACTTCGAGGCTATAAATACAGTAATTAGCCTTCATTAAACACATTCAGAAAATAATTAATCATCTCACCAAGAGAAGCCTAAACCCTCGTGCATACTACTTGCTAGACCAGACTTAGCATTAATTGCACACCTTGATCGCTCCTCCCCTTAGAGGAACCAGATCACCTTTACTTTTCGCACCTTTTACTCCTCATACAAATTCTAACTTGATCGTTGGAGGCGGAGCTCCCACCACCCGGAGTCTCCGTTGTTTTGCAGGTACAAGCACACGGATCCAGTCCCGGAAGTGTAACTCTCCCGCAGGACATCAAAAAACCCCGAAACACAAGGGCTTGGTGATGGAGAAATCATGGGGATTGAGTGAAAAATCCAGCTTAAGCCTTTTAATTCTTTTTCCAAGAGCAAATTCTACCCACTTTTCTATATATTCTTCACTAATTGCTTCATGTGATTTGACAAATACTTCAAATTCTTCAATAGTTGGACCTTGGTGCAAGCTCAAGACGTGATTGACCAATTTCATAAACTTAGACCTTTTGACTGAAAGTGGCCCCTTGTTATCGAGTTCTTTTGCAATCCTCTGGTTTAGGCGCATACAATCCTCTATATAAGATGACTCCTCTGAATACTGAAAATCTAAGGTACCAGTTGTGTACGTTGATAAGTCTATTTTATATATATTTATTCCCCGTCCCAATGGTCATAATTGTGTTTACTTGAGCTCTACGGAGCTACTTTTATTACTAATATGCGTTTTCTAGTGTTTTGTAGAGTTGGTATTATTTTATAGGAAATTTCAGATTTGGAGCATTTTCCTGGATTTATTGGAGCCACTACGAGCATTGGAGACGAGATGCATTTTTATGATCATATTCCAGAGCCCAGGACCGTATATGAGAAATCAATCCGGTGATTAAGGGCCCGATGAAGTGAATAGGAACTCGGGCAACTTGGACCTATGAAGAAGAAAAGGCCTGCCCAAGCATCCGCCCTACCGGGCAAAGGCTCGCCCGAAGGCGCGCCCGGCCGGGCGAGGGAGAAGACTAAAAGGGCGAAGCTTCGCCCGGATGCGCGCCCGACCGGGCGCGAGCAACGTATACTGAAGGAAGAAGGCGCGCCCGACCGGGCGCGTGTTTTTATTAGGCGTTTTAATTATTTTATCTTTTCTTTGTTTAGGATTTTTTTGTTTAGTATAAATAATTTTTTGTGGCCAAAGATAAGGGACGTCTTTGACACGGACCACTTTTCTTGACCTTCTTCTTTCTCTCTCTCAACTTTCTCTCTCTCTACAACTTTCTCTTTCTCTCTACACACTCTTGATTTATGCAATTCATTATTTCCTTTAATTTTGGTAACGATTTCTTCCCTCTTTACTTTTAGTAATTTAATTGTTTTGATTTAATTATGCTTTCTTTAATTGCTTTGTCTAGTTTAATTTTAGATATGTGTGAGTAGTTTAATTCTAGGGTTATGGGGATCCATGAATAATACGAAGGGGTAATTTATTATTGTTGTTTATTGATGATTGATTAATTTTCTATTGATTGATTTAATACTTTGCAATTAGATTTGGCCAGGTTTAATTGTATGAGTTATGCAATATTGATTCTAGATTCGACAGATGAGAATTGATATTTAGGCTTGGTTTCAATAGGCATGTTAATCTATTAATGGTTAGGTCGAGATTTGAGAGATGAGACTTAATACCAGTAGGTTAATTATGTGATTCTAATACGTAGCGACATCCCTTTATAATCTGGTTAATTTATGCATTGATAATTGATCGTATGTTTTACCCTGGAGTATTATTTATTGGTGAACCTATACCCTAGAGATTTTTATTATTGATTATTCCTTTGATTAATTTGCTTTGTTTTATTATTAGTTTAATTCATACAATTACAAATTGGAAACCTGATAATTTAGATTATAATTGTTAATTAGGAATGAAGAACATTGTTTCCCTGTGGATTTGACCCTACTTCCCTATCTACTTTAGTTAGAGGACTTAGGAATTATTTTTGATTAGGTGATACGACTTTAGCCTGTCATACGTCCACATATTTCACCACTTTCGAGATAAAACACTAGTCCTTACTGCTTCCTTAAGTTTTAATCGAGACAAGACCATAACCAGTATATCACCTGACAACTCACTGAGCCTGTCTGCGGACTTCTGGTACTGTTTTTTTCAAATACGATACACCACATGAGTTCATCAAATATCATCTTCAAAACTTTGAAAGTATACATGTAACAGACATTAGTAAGTAGTATCATATAAAATAATAAATCAAACTAGAACTAACCGAGGAATCCTGCATTTGGCTCCCACATTGCTCTAATACTGGTGTGAAAGGGTTGCTCATTTTCTTCCACTCTGATTAACACAACAATTAGACACAAAAAATAATCCCCCAATAATAAAATCAAACCATCACCTCCAACCCTTAATCAGAGAAACAACAACTTCAAACTATAGGCGGGAGAAAAGGTCATCCTAACATTCAAGGCAATTCTGATTCAATAATCAAATTAAACTCGAAATTTCACATAGGTCCAATTTCATAGTTCCATCCTAACATTAAAGGGAAATTAAATTCAATTATCAAACCAACAAGATCGTTCGTGTTAGTAATTATATCCAATAATTTTAGGTTAACCCTAAATAGACTATACTGAATTACTGACAACTAAATCAAAGATAAACCCTAGATTTTTTTTGAAAAAAAATCGAAGATAAACCCTAGATTGTTTGTGAAATTAATATACGATGATATCAAAAGGAACAACATCTTACCTTAGAATGAAGCTGCTTCAATGGAGGATAGAAAATCAATGGAGAAGGTGGAGTGCGTTTCAATGGGAATTGAGAAACTGTGAGAGAGACCTGTGAAGGGATTGTGATTTGTAAATTCTTTTTTTTTTTTGGCGGAATGATTTGTGAATTCAATTGTGGTAGAATTCGGAGTAATTACCTTGTCAACGTTTGGGCTTTAACTACGTACTTAGGGCTTGTTTGATTCACTTTTTTTATATACGATAATTTACAAAGAAGAGAAAAATATATGATCTTATTAGATTTGTAATATGGAGTAATGTTTATTTTTATAATTTTATACATTATGAAATTACATATATTTAGCAATAAATTGATAAAGTATGTTAGAATTTTTTTTTTTTCTAATCTATTCTGTATTAATCTGAACTTGTTTTTTCTCTAATATATTCTTTCCTGCGTATTAACTCTCTTCATCATGGATAACTCAACCACGCTCGGTGCAACGATATGATTGAGAACAAGTAAAAATATGGGTGAACTAAACCTGACCTTGATTATTCTAATCCAATATTCACTTTTTTATTTGATTAAACTTGTTTTTCTAATTTGAAGTGAATTTAATTTTGGAAAAATTGTCAAAAATAATACAACATTTGGCCGGTTCTTTTTTAATAATACAACCTTAGATTTTGATTATTTTATAATAATATAACCTTCGGGGTTGTCAATTTTAAACCAGACAGAAAACCTTTAACCTTTTAAATCAGTATCCAGGACACGTGTCGTCAAGTAACTGTTGTAAATATTAATTTTGATTTTTATTTAAATGATTAACTTTAGATTTAAAAAAAAAGAAAAAAAAAAGCCAACCACCTCTCAACCCCCGACAACCACCACAACAGCCCGCCCTTCCCCGGCGAACATATCCTACCCAACCCCCTGCGGCGGCCGACCAGCCCTTTACGGCTGGTGACCAGCCCTTCCCTTCCTCTGACACGCGAGCCTCACCGCGACGCGAAAACAATATGATGTAGAGTTCGTTGGGGACGATTTTCCGACGTATGGGAAGTGGAGGGGGGCGCTTTTCAGGCAAGGAAAGGGGAGGGAGGTGGCTATCGGGGTCTGGGAAAGGGAAGGGGTGAGTTTCGTGGTGTTTTCGGTGGGTTTTGTGGTGGCTGCCTAGATTAGGGTGGTTATTTTGTCGGGGTTATGGGAAAGTGCATCGGCCGGCGGTGGGGAAGGTGGTCGCCGGCGTACCGTCGCCACCGAGTGGAGAGGAGGTGGCTGTGTGTGGAGGCTGGGTGGTTGGAATTTTTTTTTTTTAAAAAAATTCTTTAATATTAAAAATAAATAATTAATTAATTAAATTGGCAAAACCAATAAAACAATGATGCGTGTCATGATAACCTGTAAAAACAGGTTACTAACCGGTAATGTCTTGTTTAAAATTGACATCCCTCAAAGGTTATATTTAATATAAAATAATCCAAAGGTGTATTACTTCCTCCGTTTTTTATTTATTGCATCGTAGAGCTTTTGACGGCAAAATTTGATAAGGGTAAAATTACAATAGTGTCCTTGTATTAGAAAAATATGAGACCCACCACATTTGGCATATGCTGCCAGCTATGGTGATGTGCTGCAGTGTATTACACAAAAAGTCACCAAAATTTCTGACTGAACTCCACTCACCAACAATGAACAGTGGCAAAAATTTACATTTAGCAATCAAAATTCAGTTTAAAAAGAACTCTACTCACCACTGAAAATTTTAAAAAGAACCAAAACCAAAATTCCGGCAACTAGACCCAAAAATTAGTCTGTTGTTGTGAACTACAACCAGACCCAAAAATTCCGGCAACCGTAACAGGTCGGATTTTACCTCCCCTTCCCCAACTATCGAGCCAACAAAAATTAATTTCTGACCGGCTTCCTCTTCTTCAAAAAATTACAGAATCCAAAATGTAACCAAAATTAGCAACATTACTAAATTTAAATCAGACCCACAAAAATCAACCCAGATAAAAATTAAAAAATGCAAAAAATTTTAATTAATAATATTAATACTCACTTCACAGTTGAACTCTATGCTCAAGCTATCAAATTTCTTCCATATTATCAGCCCACAACCATTAAAACATCTGATATACCCAGAAATGAAATCAAAAAAAGAGAATAAGGTGATTGCAGTAAATGAGGGAATTTGAAAGGCCGTGTGCCTTCCACCTTGTATTTAGGAATTTAAGGGGAGATAGATCCATTCTAGGAAGAGAGGACAAAGAACGAGGAATAGAGGAGAAAGAAGGAGGCAGATCCTTTCAAGAGGAGAGAGAAAGAGAAATAGAGGAGGAAGAAAGAGGAAAGAACGACTGTTCAAGGAGGAAGGGAGGAGGGAGAATGACCAAAGTGAGGCGATGCAATTGCATTGGGTTGTGGGGTTATGATGTTATTGTAATAGGGGTAAAAAAGTAATTGTACAAGTAAAAATTTGCCAAATAAGGAATTGATGCAATAAAAAGTAAACTTCCTAAACTAGTAAGTGAAGCGATAAAAAAAGAACGGAGGAAGTATTAAAAAGTGAATTGCTAAAGCGCGTCCGATATTTACCGGGTAACGCCCGTATTTTAACACGACATTACAAACATGCCCCCTTTTAATTTTACCCTAATTTACTTTTACCCCTTATAAATTTACCCTATTTTATTTTAGCCCCACTAGTCACCAATCAGCCACCGCCACCAGCCACCATTATTCGAAAAAAAAAAAA
This sequence comes from Chenopodium berlandieri, assembly GCA_034703905.1. Taxonomy (NCBI): domain Eukaryota; kingdom Viridiplantae; phylum Streptophyta; class Magnoliopsida; order Caryophyllales; family Amaranthaceae; genus Chenopodium; species Chenopodium berlandieri. The sequence goes on from CM068293.1 coordinate 53,201,559, forward strand.
AAACTTTATTCAAAAAAGATTTACACAAGCAGTGAATGGACGAGTTTGCGGAATTGACGACGCCACCGGAGAGGTCGCCTGTGCGTACGGATGAATTTTTGTCCTTTTTTTTATTTCTTAATCGCCAGAAAAACGCCTGAAATTTAGAATCTACCATGGTAGGAACGCCTAAAATTTTAGAATGTCCCATGGTAGATTCAAAAATAGCAGGTGTTCCTCACATTGTATTTTCAAATTTTCATGGGAACGCCTGAAAATTTAGAATCTACCATGGGACATTCTAAAATTTCAGGCGTTCCTACCATAGTAGATTCTAAATTTTCAGGCGTTCCTACCATGGTTCATTCTAAATTTCGTGGGTTCGCCTGGGATTTTCAGGCGTTCGTAGCCTGGAGATTCCAGATCTCCAGGCGTTCCTCAAAATCGACGGAAAAAAAAAAAAAAAAAAAAAGTCGACTCACCTGCTCGTCGGTGACGACTGCCTTGTCTTTGCGATTTCCCGACATCTGCGCCTCCCTTGTAGTGTCGATGCCAAGATTAAATAAAAAAAAAAAAGTTTTCTTGGTGGTTGAATTTTGTGGTAACCGGTGGTGGTGGTTGATTTTGGGGGTTGAATTTGGGTGAAAGAGAAAGGTAGGTGAAAAGGGTGAAGAGATAGAAAGGTAAAAGTAAAAAAAAAAAAAGTTTTAATTTGATGGGTTATTTAAGGGAGGGGTATATTAGTATGTTTATTTTAAAATACGGGCATTATCCGGTAAATACCGGACGTGATTTAGTAACCCCCATTAAAAAAGAATGGGCCAAGGGTTGTATTATTTTTGGCAGTTTTTCCTTTAATTTTTTATTGGTATATGATTGGTTAAAATTGATAAACTTATCATAAAAATTACCCGTGGTACGTAAGGGTCCTACTGTCCTAGGATAGGAGTTATTGGCCTTGTTTGGTAAAGAGCTTTTTTGAAAGCTTTTAGCTTATTGAGAACTATTAGAGGTTTGACCATGTTATAAAGCTAATTTGGGTGTTTGGTAAATAGCTTATTAGAAGAGCTTTTTGCAATTATCTTATTGAAAAATTAACTTTTTAAGTATTAAGTACACTTAAACAACTAATAATAAATAGTTATTTACCAAACACTTTACATAATCAGCTATTTACAACTAGCTAGTCAAATAAGCTAATATAACCAGCTAGTCAAACCTTTTAACACAATCAGCTAAAAGCTAATTAACAAACAGGGCTATGCTGATGCAAGGTAATCAATCATATGTACTTATGTAGTATTGTACCTATAGCTTTTAAACAATTTAATTTAATTCAATCTCTAGTCTAATACCATTGAGATTCTCAATCAACGTTTGATTTTATTAAGCATGGGTTTATCAATGTGACTTTTAATCTCATTCTTATTTATGCTTTTACAAAATCAAAAGACTTTAATCAAAGACGTCATTAATCATGATAGAGTTCAATGTTTTTTTTTTTTTTTTTTTTTTGGTGGTTGTAAGGAGAAGGGGCACTACCGAGCCGAAACCTCTCACAGGTCCTCCCGACCCGAGTTAATGGACTAGGCACTTTGAGAGTGGGGGAAAGGGTAAGGAATCCCTACCCCAAAGTGCATCTAGTGGGGTTTGATCCCACAGCGTCAAAGTTGTGAGATGCAAACCTTACTATTAGACCAAGGTATGCTAGGTAAGTTGGTATAATAGAGAGTTCAATGTACTTGTATATATTGTTTATCTGAAAAAAGAGCATGGAACAACATACGTATGGTATGTTGATGGGTTTGTGTACAATGGAGATATCAGATTGGGTTAGTATTGTCGTGTGAGCTCTGGTTTCTAGCTTTGTTTTATGTTTTTCGGTTAAGGTTTCTAGGTCTTGTGTTCAAGCGGTTCATTAGGGAGTAGTACCTAAGACAAATAAAAGAAGCCCTTGACCATGTACAAAGCTTTTACTACCTTCAGCCATGTTTGAAGAACCTTGCAGAAACTGTAAGGAGTAATAGAATAATTTTTTATAAAAAAAAGGAACATTTATGTGTGGATGGAAGAGACATGAATGGAAATGTTATTGAGCTACATCCATTTAAACATCAAGAACCTTTTACCTGAATTAATGTAATCAACAAATCTATATAGTATATATGTAACTATCCAAGCTGACAAATTGTTAAGGCAACAACATCGTCTAAATTGACCAATTGGCCAAACTTTTTGAAACAAAACGTAATTGTAAAATTGTATTTATAAACACGATGCATTAACAAGCCGTGCAAACTATAAATTAAATATTCTCCCTCCTACAAAAGTGTCATTTTGTTTCTCAAAGGACCATAATTTTTTCTCCATATATTGGAAAACTTGCTTCAATATAGCAAATGGAAAAAAATGTTTTTACACCTTTAAACAAATATAGCAAATAACTTCATAGTATGAGTTGAGGAATTTCTCTACGAATGAAGGGTTAAAATATCAAAATACATTGAAACAAAAAGTGCATTTGCAAACAATGGAAATCAAATGTATCAGAGTAGGATACACCAGTCAACATGAACAACATATAGAAGCAAATCAAAAGTATACAACACCAAGCTGTAGAATAGATGGCTTCACATTGAATGTTCTCTGCCACTAGTAAAATTAGAAAACATGTAAAAGTCTGAGAGCTTGTTTATATATATTATATATATGCATCTTAGGATAGATAACATGCAACCTAACTAAGGCACAAAGGAAAAGTTCTAACACACCAAGAAGGTTAAAAACCTTTTGTTACAAGTAATGATAATCCCACAAGAAAGTATGCAAATGAAATTGATCTACATTTTATATAAGAACTCTTGTACATCACCAAGTAGCAAAACTAGAAACCAATTAAATGTCATCATATCTAATGCAAAGTTTATAGCCATACAAGCAGACAATTTGCATAATTGAAAGTGTACAAAAATTGGATGAGATGGCCAAGCCAAAATAATAGTCTGCTATGAAATGAAATGAGATTACATGAGGTTTCATTCCACTATAAGGTAATGGATACTTGTCCATCTTGAGAAAAAAAAGGTTTTCATCCATTAGTTCCATCAATTATGAATGAACAATTATAAACAATTATTGATTGATTGATTGGTGTTCAATAACAAACACAACATCAATATAGTACTCCCTCCGTCCCTTAATTTTTGCCCCATTGCAAAAATATGGGTCAAACTTATTAAACTTTGACCATGAATTATCGTTGATATATAAGTGATAATATATTCATGTGGGATCTTATTAGAATTGTCACATTGTATAATTTATTAATATCAAACTTTTATAATTTTTACGCGTATATAAATTGAGATATATGCGTTTGAAGACGTGTCTCAAATACCGTAAAAAGTCAAATGGGGCAAAAGATAAGGGACAGAGGGAGTATAATAGAAGCACAAATACAATAGTATAATATAAACAACCTATGTAATTTAATGATGTGATGGTAACAATGACCTTGGAAATAATCAACAATATCAATGAAGATGGGCTCCATACTCCTTAATAGCCTTGTCATGCCAAGTTGGTCATATAAGTAACCATCTTCGATAAGGCTGCAAAAGCTTACTATCAATGCAACATAACTTAAAAATAGCAACATAGAAAAAACAGACTTATAGAGTTTATATACCTATTGGTAGGCTTGTTATCGTTCCAAACCAACTTATATAACCCCCAGTTACACCCCCGAATTCACTTCAATTTTGGAAAAAATTTCCAAAATTAGTCCAAAAGCGTGGATTGAAAAAAAACGGGTTGGAGTGCTTCCCATAGAGGGTGAGGACTCCCATGACATCTTGAAAGTTCATTTAGGTGGATGGAACTGTCCTTTTTGCCTTTAAATTGTAAGTTTACCCAATTACAAAATATAACTCCTTTCATTAACTCAAGGCCACCACGAAACTTTATATGAGTGACTGACTAGTAGTCATATATGGTTTCAAATAAAATTATATTGCCCTTTCTCGAGATTTTTGGATATCGGGTCACAAAACCTCTAACCCTTAAAATTTGGACATTTTTTTTACTTTTCCAAACTTGGAAACAAAAAATGTTGGGTATTTCTTATGTACCCCATAACACCTCAAGTGATCATTTGGGTGGTTGGAATCATATACTTTACCTAAACGATCAATTTATTCATTTACATACACACCTTCTTTAATTAATTCAAGGTCGTCTTGGGCATTTATGTGACCAACTAGTGATCACATATAGTTTCAAATGATATTATATGACCTTGGGATGCATCCCCTACCATCCCGAGTCCAAACCTTCGAAATTGGTCTCAAATCTCAATTTGTGTACGATTATAGCCTACATTTTTTTTTTTGAATTTTTTTTACTTTTTAGGACTAGGAAAGAAAAGAAGTTGTCGTGCTTCTCATAGACCCCCAAAAGACACCTCGGGAGGCCATTTAGGTTATTGAAAATGTGCACTTTGTCTTTAGTTGTTTATATATACACATCCTTTCGTTGGCTCAAGGTCGTCACGGGCCTATATGCAATCAAATAATGGCCTTTACAATCATGAGATTTTCATATCCCAAAACCTTAATATGGTCTGATTTCATGTATGCCTTCAAATTTGACTTCTAGATAACATTATACATTTGGGGTTCTAAGAGGCAAGAGGAGGCCTACTTGGTGTCTGAAACCATCTCATTTATGCCTTGGCCTTCCTACATTATAATCTCTTATGTCAATGTATAAAAAGGCTCAAGGCGCGCACGAAGGCGTTTCAGTGTTCCTTGCGCCTAAGGCGCACCTCAGAACGCCTCAGTGCGCCTCATTAAAGTGAGGCACATATAATAAACAATTAAAAACATTCTAAAAAAATCTTTGTGCACCTAAAGATGCGCCTTAGTGCGCCTCTGCGAAATTGCCTTGCCTAGACCACTAGAAGCGCATGACCCCAATGCAGTGCGCCTTAGCACCTTAGGTGCGCTTTTTCAAACACTACTTCTGATGCCTTAAGTGTCTTATGATGCCTACCTTTAGAAAAGGCGCGCCTCAGAACGCCTCAGTGCGCCTCATTGAAGTGAGGCACATATAATAAACAATTAAAAACATTCTAAAAAAATCTTTGTGCACCTAAAGATGCGCCTTAGTGCGCCTCTGCGAAATTGCCTTGCCTAGACCACTAGAAGCGCATGACCCCAATGCAGTGCGCCTTAGCGCCTTAGGTGCGCTTTTTCAAACACTACTTTTGATGCCTTAAGTGTCTTATGATGCCTACCTTTAGAAAAAAAAGGGGTTTCTTATGATGCTTTAACTTGTGATGCTATGGATTGGCCTCTGTTGACTTGCCTTCATAAGCATGTGCTTTGACGGTGAGGCAAGCCAAGACACTAACCTTAATCGATGTATTTTTATAAGAATGAGGTGTTTTATGATTGTCCTTTGTTCACAAGTCTAGTGACATGCCTCATGAATACAACATAGTCGTGCCTTAGCTGGGAAGCCCCATCCAACACCACAAATTAAGTATTGTGCCTTGGAATTTCTCCATACTTAGTTATAGGAAATTGGTGGAAAGAAGAGATGAATCGAAGTGACATAAGGTTGATCTTAGGTGGAACGTGACGTGACAACAAAGCCACTATTCCACATACAATACCTGATCAAAAATTTAATTAAGTTGTAAGCAGTGACATAGGGCTGCATATCTGTTTAAACCCAATATATCAAATAAGACCTCACATGACTATGTCATGTCTTATAAATAGGGAATAAATCAAAAAAATAATTCTCATCTTATGAATAGTACCAAAAATAAAAAATTAACTAATAAAATTAGCCCAAAAGTATGGATTATATATCCTTCCGTTTAGGACATTTTTCAGCTTTTTCACAACTGGAAAGGAAACAAGTTGGGGTGCTTCCCATGTTTTGGGGTGCTTCCCATGGAACCCAAGACACGCCGAGAAGCCACTGGGGGTTGAAACAGTTTACTTTGCCTTTAAACCATCAATAGAGTCGTTTACACACACACACACACACCTATTTTTATTGTCAAGGCCACCACAGGCAGACCTTTATGTGATTGACTTATGGTCATATATGGTTTCAAATACCATTATATGACCCCGTGATATATCTCCTACAACCTATAATTTTTTTTATTTCTCCAGACTAGAAAATAGACTAGAAAATAGCCAGAGTGTCTCCTATGAACCCCACGATACCTTGTGGATGACTTTCTATGACATGCTGCACAAACCTTAAAAATATAATCTAGCAAGTAGTCATGCTAGGGATGCAATAGTTGAGATGGAACCAAATGAAAGTAAAGGTCAAACTCCATAGTTTTAAAAGTCAACTACAACCACCATGCTTGGTATAGGGTTCAAATTAAAGGGGGAATTTGAGATTTAGCTTAAAAAGGGAAGAAAAAACTACCTTCATTCCTAAGTTCTTGACACTTTTTATTTTTTGCGTTTCACTAAGTTTTTAACGCTTTCACTTTACTATGGTAAACCCATTATACTACCGTATATCACTTACTTCGTAATCTATACCTTTTTATTTACTCTTTCTTAATTCATCTATATCTTTCTTTCTTACACCCACCCACCTTTTTACTCTCTTCCCTAATTTATCTATATCTCTCTTACACCCACCAACGCACAACTTTAATTTGACTATCAATATCTTTAACTGTCTATTAGCAAAATTAATAAAAAATTGACATTATAAAATATACTAAGCAAAAATTACATAATAACATTTGTCCTTTATATAATAGTAGAAAACCAAGTCATATTTAGCATATAAATAGTGCAAAATCAAACTGATTCACTTAAATAGGTACAGAGGGAGCACTTTATTCACTTTTTTCTAACACCCACTAAACACATCAACCCTCTCTCCAATTGCCTTACTTTGTGTGCAATAGTAAAAAATTAAGAACTTTTGTAAACATATGTAGTATATAACAATTATATGTTATGCATTATGCAATAAAGAAAAAATCATAGATAAATATGGATAATTGCCTATTAGAAATTGAATTTTGAAATCGAATTAAAATTAACAAATAAATAAGGACAATTAAAACAAACTTGAATTGATTTATCATCTTGTTTGAAAAGAAAAAGTTTTACCTTTGAGAAAATTGAAGTCTACATTTCAAAATTCTTAAGCATTTCCTGAAAGACCATACATTGAAAAAAATTACAAAAATTACAAAAATAAATAAGAGTTTTTCTACATAGTAACCCTGTAATATTTGGTTTTCTAAGATGTGCCCCCTATTTTAGAACATTCCACATTGTAACCCTGTAGTTGCTACAGTGTCTTCATGGTAACATTGTCGTTAACAGGGTTACGGTTTTATTTTACCAACGTTGAAATTGATTTTTTGGTTTTGGTGGGAATGTTTCTCTCAAAACATTCATTCCCTCATTCATCCTCTTATTCAAGTCGTTTAGAGGGAAATCAACAGTAAAAGAGAACATTGTGCTAACAGATACATCCTTAGGCAACTAACTACTACAAACCCCAAAATCAACAAGACAACCACAATAAAAAAAAAAAAAAGAAAGAAAGAAAGAAAGAAAGAAAAAAAAGAAAACCATGGCTAACAATACCAACCTTTAGAAAAAGTGCCTCTTATAGCACCTAAACATATGGATGGGAAATCTAAGTATAACAACTGTAGCTAGGGGTGTGCACCGGTCCATAATGGGCCTATTTGGCAGGACCGGAGACCGGAATTAACCGGTGCGGGTTCCGGTCTGGATCGGATAATTTCGGTCCGGTTTTAACCTTGTTGGACCGTTGTTTTTTTTGTTTTTTTTAATATAGATCTCACATAATTGCAGCTACCTTAGATCCCAAAGTCTCCAAACAAACAACAAAGTTACAATTTCGCAGTTTTAAAAATATAAAATGAAATCAAATGCAGTATTTTAACATATACCAAAATGTTAATAAAATTTCTATAGGATTTTTTTTTTTCATTTTTATCTCCCTTCTACCTTAAATTAAAATTAATAAAAAAAAAGGGATTTGTTAAAAATCGCCCACAAATTTCTACATAAATCCCACAATTATTTTTACTTTGACACTTTTGCCCTTTTTATAATTTTTACTGAAAACGTAATTCTCTGTCTCGAAAAATATGGAGCCGGACTGGATCGCCGAGGGATCCCGGAGAGCCGAGGGACACCGGAGAGCCGTCATCGTTGTCGGAAAGCAAAGTACCTTGCAGTTTGAAGTTACGAAATGCGGGTCGGCGCCTGGCCTGACCGCCGCCACCGTAGCGGTGGCGCCTGGCCGGAACGTCGCCACCGTGGCGGCGGCGCCTGGTCAGAAGCCGCCACCATGGTAGTGGTCAGGCGCCACAGCCACGGTGGCTGCATCCCGGCCAGGCGCCATCGCCACGGTGGCGGCGTTCTGGCCAGATGCCACCGCCACATTTCGTTTTTTTTTTTTTTTTTTAAAAAAAATTATTTAAAGTTTTTTTTTTTTTTTTGGTTTTTTGACTTTGATAAATTTGAAATTAAATATGTGTTAATAATTTCAAAAAAAACATAAAATTATGTTTTAATTTGAAATTATGTTTTAAATGTGTTAGTAAAATTATGTTTTAATTTTGTATGTGTAAATTAATATGTTTTAATAATTTCAATAAAAAAAATAAAATATTTCAATAAAAAAAATAAAATTATGTTTTAATTTTGTATTTGTATGAATACTTTTATACATAATTATGTGTTAATTTTTTACGTGTATGAATATTTTTATACATAATTATTTGTTAATTATGTGTTAATTATGTGTAAATTTAGAAATTAAATGTATTATGCGTTAAATATAGAAATGAAATTTACAAATAAAAAATTTAGAAATTACTTAGGTGTTAATTTTGTGTTAAATGTATTAATTTAATCTTTATATAATTCTATGTATTTAAAATTATTTAATTGTTGTAGGATTTTGGTGGAGACGGTGTTGATTACAGTGGGATTTTTGTACATGATGGTCCCTTCGAAAATGTTCAACAAGCGATTGATTGGGAAAAACAAGTTGCAATTAGATCTGGTTTTTGTTTCGTAGTAGCATCTCATAAATCTCTGCGGGATGGTAGAATGGATCACATTTCGAGATGCGACCGTTATCCCCAAGGGAGGAACAAATCTTCAGTACAGCGATTCGGTTTGATACAAAGCGGAAAGGTTGTGGGTGTGAGTTCAGAGTAAAGGTTCGGCAACACCAAAGTCGTGACAGTTGGGAAGTGAAGGGTTACTCTAAATGGGAGTATCACAACCATGAGATGATAGTATATGAAGTGGGTCATCGACAGTTACGCAACCTAAGTCCTGCTGCAAAACTAGCTAGTTGTCAAAGAAATGAGTGATGCTCAAGTGAAGCCTGCTAAAATATTAGCATCTGTGTGAGAGAAATTTCCTGAAGACCAGCCAAACCGAAGAAACATCTACAACGTCAGACAGAAACTGAGGTTTGAACGGTCAGAGGGAAGGAACCCTATTCAGCAGCTTCTACACCAGGCACAAGCACGTGTTCACCTATTCTGGTTTAATTCTGATGAAGAGACATCAGAGGTAACTCATTTATTCCTTGTGCATCCTGATTGTGCTGATATGATCAAGTCTTGGCCATCTGTGATTTTGATCGATTTAACATACAAGACAAACAAGCACAAGTTCCCACTGGTTGAGATGATTGGGATGGCTCCAACGAACCATAACTTTCTGATTGGTTTTGCAGTCATCAAGGATGAGACGGCTGCGAGTTATTATTGGGTGTTGGAGAAGTTGAGAAACTAAATCGGCCCTAATGTTCAGCCATCAGCCATCGTCAGTGATTGTGAGGGAGGTCTTTTTGCCCTTATAGCGGAGCTGTTTCCAGAATCGAAGTATTTACTGTGCACATGGCACATCAAAAACTGTGTGAAAGTCAAAGCCTACAACCTTTTCAACAAGAATTTAGATTCAGTAGAGAGATTGGTAAATGGTAAGTGGCGGAAGATCCTGCAAGCTACCACAGAGGCAGAGTACGATCGAGCCTTGGATAACTTTAGGGATGCGTACCAATGGTGTCCGGCAGTGGTAAACTGTGTGATGCAGCAGTGGATACCTCACAGGGAAAAGTTTGTCAAATATTGGACAAACCAAGTTCTTCATTTTGGAAACACTACAACATGTAGAGTTAAGAGCGCTCATAGAGCTTTGAAGGATTGGACTGATTCTTTTACCTCTGCTCTGGATACACTGTTCGAGAGAATAAACAAGGCTATTGATACTCAGAAGAACGACATCAAGACTCTCTCGAGGACTGTAGACGACGACATGGTATGATGTATTGCCATTTCATATTTAAGATTCTCCATGGTCGTGTGTCACACTACTGCTTGGGGTTGATTCTGAGTGCGCACAACAAGATGAAGGAGTTGGGTGATGAAGTGGCTATTCGGTGCGGATGTGCTATTTTAGTGACTCATGGATTACCTTGTGCATGCACCATTCACCATGTAATTACTCAAGATAGGGCGTCGTTACATGTTGATCAGGTTCATCCATTCTAGCAGACGCTCGTTATTGGAGAGCATGCTGCTCCACAGACGGTCGACCGTGAACAGGAAGAGTTGGAGCAGTTTTGTTCGTTGTTTGACCGAGTGTCCTCCAGTCACCCTTCAATCATCCGTGATGCTACCCACGTACTTCATGACATGTTCAACACGTCTTGCTTGGATCATGAGGAACCTGAAGGGGTCAAGTGACCTAGAGGTCGACAACGGCGGAACAGGAGTGCGTTTGAGTACATTCGTGGTCGTGGTCGTTCATCGTCATCCAGTCGTAGCCAATATTCTTCGTCGATGAACATGCCTGGAACCGGTATAGTACTTTACTTTAATTTACTTTTTAGAATGTTTGTTGAGTTTACTGCTTACTTGTTAATTGTGTTTATTGATATGTTCAACAGGAAGAGTGGATATTGATCAGTTTCCATATAAGGACAGGATTCCACTAGTAGAAAAATTGAAAAAGGCACCCCCCTTTTCCCACCAGTTCTTAAAAACCGGTGGGAAAAGATTTGGGCGGGATTCGGATATTTACTTTTCGCACCGGTTCCTTTGAAACCGGTGGCAAACGAACCGGTTCGAACCGGTGCTAATGTGTTGTTTAAAAAAAAAAAAAAAAAGGGTAAATGGATATGCCACCGGTTCAACCCAAACCGGTGGGGAAAGTACGCAAATTAAAAAAAAAACCGTGAAATACTCTTCTTCTTCAATTCCTTCAGCACGAACAATTCATTCCCCTACTTCCCCTTCAATTAATCTTCTTCTCTCGTTCTCGCCTGCCCTCACCATCTCCTTCACGCATAGGTTGTCCTCCATTGAAGCGCATTCCCTGGGTTTTCTCACCTCCATTGCCGCGCAACTCCTCTCTTTCTCTCCATATATAGCTATCTCCTCCATTGAAGCGCATACTGTCGAGCTTTGTGACCTCCATTGAAGCGCATTCCGAGCTTTCCAACTCCATTGTAGCAGCTTCGAGGTAAGAAATATTTCGTGGTCTTCCTAGTCTATTGAATAGCTTCGCAATCTAGAGTTAGTCGTTGATTTAGGGTTTTCTGTTCTTTGTGGTTTGCTTTGAGATTTTGGGTGGATTATGTTGTAACAGTTGGGTTGGGTTGAGGTCAAACCCTCTATTACTGTTAGTTATTCTTCCTCTTTCGGGATTCATGATTGAAGTGGGTATTTCCTGACCTTTTCCATTGTTTCATAAATTACAAACATTGACTTCCTCAACTTACCACATTGATTCATTTTAATTGTTAATGCGGTAAGTTTAGGGTTCGAAATCTCAACTATTTTTGATGTTTGAATCCAATTTCCCTCTGAATTTTTGACCCTAATTTGATAATTGAATCAAACATCCCTTAAAATATGTTATTTTTCGAGCATAATTTGATAATTGAATCAAATAACCGTAAAAATATGTGCTTTTTCGAGTTTTAAGTTTTAAGTTTTGAAGATTTCTCTGTTTTTAGTTAAATAGTAATGAAATTTTATCTGCTAGCGATGTTGTGTTATTGAATTGTCGGATTTATAGCTTTTCGTGTTTTGTTGAGATTTTTGGGTTTGTATTGCAGTTTATGGGTGAGATTATTACACTACTAGATTTTTGTGTTCGGTTTAGTAAACTTTAATTTGGTGATGCTTAATTTAGTAATCAATCTGCTTTTTTGCTCTTTGTTATGCATGAAATTGTTAGGACTTCCGTGTGTTTTTGTTTCAATTTTTAAGTTGATCATTAGATAGATGATATACAGATAGTTTTTTAAACTAAATGAAGCTGAATATGTGTTCCCTGACAACATGATTCTATCAGATTTCAGATTCATACAAGTACCGCAGATTTATGATGAGTATGTTTTAATGGGATCTGCTAACATTAACCAATGATCCTTAGCCGGTACTAAAGACACAAAAATTCCTATGGGTGCTTATCAACCCCATCATACTTGGGCTAACAAGAAAAGGCACCCAAGAGGCCAGGTTTGCTTGCATATCCTTACTGTGCTTTCTTTTCCTATAAAAGCTATTTTGGTTGATCTTTTGAGCTTGGGCATTTTCTCTCCCTCTCTCTTAATAGTCCTGACTGGTCCATACATCTGGTCATCTGTTTCTCAGCATTTTTTAGTATTTACCTGTGTTCAAATATACTAGTGATTGCATGCGAGGCTAATGTATGAAATGTTATAGCTTTAACTTATATAAGTTATTTGTTATTATTATTATTTGCCGCCTATTTAGTCTTATACCAATACGTTACCGCTGGTGATTGGTGTTATACCAGTGTGACAAAAGGGTGAAAAGTTTATCAATCTGGCTACTGGCCATTTGTTGCGTGTGCTGAACTTTGGAATGTCAAATTGTAGGTCATTGATGCAAAACAGCTATCATATGGCAATGATAATGTCCTCTATGCAGTAACTCAGTTAGCACAAACTGTGATGCGTAGTGCTATTGGAAAAATGCCACTTGACAGGACCTTTATGGAGAGAGACGCTATAAATGCAAACATTGTGGTATGATTCTTATCACCATGTCCTTAATCCTTTACTATTATACTTTTATCTCTGAATATTGACATATATATTCCTTATGCTTGCGGTGTATGATTTTATTTGCCTTAGTAAGGTTTCTTCATATTGTGTTTCAATGTGTGATGTATGAGTAAGTTTATATTTTACATGAATTAGTAGAATTATAACTTTTTTAGTCAACCTAAAAAAAATTTTCCCTCTAAATGCTTTTCTTTGTTTATTATTCAAATTCTTCAGGAGATATTCTTCCACCTCCTGGGATACGAGAAAGTATGGAAAAGCAAGCTGAAGCAGAGAGGTTGAAAAGAGCTTTAATCATTGAGGCAGAAGGTCTGTCAAGCTTTACCCTTCTATTATTCATAGCTTTGGATGTGAATGTTGTTAGGTGTAGGTTATTATATACATATCATCATGAGCTGAACTCCAATACAAAGTATCATCAGTTGGCTATTGGAGTCTGTCCATCTTACTTAGCCTTTTGAAAATAAATGCGTGATGCAATATTGTCTAACATACTCCCTCCCTATGAGCTGTTCTTTGCTCTCTTGTGTTGCTGTTTTAAGTGGCTGTAGGTTGTTTTTGGAGGTGCAGTCCTTGCTTTCTGTCCTGCTACTTTCTGAGTCACAGTCAGTTGGGAGCTGCCGCCTTAGCTGATTCGTCCTTCTTGTGTAGCTGTGCCCATTAGCTGTGTATTCCTGTTTGATTTGGTGTTGGGTTGGGGTTGCTCTGGTGCTGGCCTATGTTTCTCTTGTCTTTTCTCTGCTGCTGTTGTGCTTTGAGCTGCTGGTTTGTTTCTGCTGGTTCTCTGGCTTTGTCCTAGCTGTTTTGGCTGGGTTCTGTCTGACATGTTGTTTCTGCTGAGCTTTCTGGCTCTCTGGTTTTGTAAGCTGCTCTGCTGTTGTAGGCTGCTGTTCTAGTTGCTGCAGTTCCTCTTTGGGCTATGGCTCTTTGTTTGCTGTGGCTCGGGATTGGTGTGCTTAGTTCTTTTTTTTTTCCTGGTGCTTTCTTTGTTCTGGTTCTGCTGTTTTGTTCCTAGGCTCACTAATTAATTATGAAATCGCGGTGCTATTACATTTTGTATAATTGTGTTGTTGACTTGCATATGTAGATTATGTTTGAGTAAAATGTAACATCTTTAGTTTTATCACATATTATTACTAAGTATCTAACACTATAGAATTGGATGATGCAGAGGAGGTATGGATGCCGTGCAATGATGCTGGAAACGGTGGCAGCAGTGCCAGGCATGGTCGGAGGAATGCTTCTCCACTGTAAATCCCTGCGACGATTTGAGCAAAGTGGTGGGTGGATCAAGGCTCTCCTAGAACAGTTAGAGGTAAAGGATGAAAGCATCTTGCTCTTCAGCAAGAGTTCAGGACTTCAGGACTGAAGATCAATGCTCCTGTGTAGTTGTTTCTATTCTGTTGATGTTAGCTGTCGGGTTGTGTCTGCTCAGCTGCTGTTGCTAACTTGCTATGAGCTGCTGTTTCTGCTACAGTGCTGTGCCTATTGTGCTGTGATGTCGAGTTTTTCTGTGTTGATGTGATGCGTTGCTGTGTTGCTGTCTGCTTCCTTTTGCAGTGTTGTGTTGCGGTTTCTGGGGTGCTGTGATGCTGAGTTGATGTGCTTGCTCTGCTGCTTTGGTGTTGCGTTGTGTTTTGTTAATTTTGTAGCCTGTTGAGCTGCTTAGTTTAGGCTGTTTAATTTAGTTAGATGTTTGCTGTTTATATGCTTCATTAGAACAGGTTTTTTTAAGTATTAGAAGTAAATTTTGTAACTTTATATATAAGTTAGTGTTTATATATCAATTTAAGTGAAAAAAATGCAAAAAAAAAAAAAAAAAAAAAAAAAAAAATATTATTTTTTTTGGGCATTTTTGGCACCGGTTTTTAAAAGAACCGGTGCTAAAAGTTTTTTTAAAAAAAAATTTTGGGGACTTTTGGCACCGGTCCTAAGAAAAAACCGGTGCGAAAAGTTCAGTTTTTGTCACCGGTTTTCCCTAAGAATCGGTGCTAAAAGTCCTTTTTCCCACCGGTTTTAAACCGGTGCGAAACCTATTGGGTTTTAGCACCCCCCAAATACAACCACGTTCAAAACCGGTGGGAAAGGGGGGGTTTGAACCGATGGGGAATTTGTTTTTTCGCCTAGTGTTCCTAACATCATCATGGAATACTTGGACAGGTGGAATGATGTGGTTGCAGATGGTAACTGCAGATTCCGGGTCGTGGCTGATGTGTTTCAGGACTGTGAAGACAACTACGCTTTAGTGCGTCAGTTGATGTATAGTGAAATTGCCTCAAACTGAGATGTTTATCTTCATGTGTACGGCCAAGACTTGGATAGTTCTCTGCGGCATATCCGGTGGGGAGGAGGACCTTGCGGTCAAAATCATTGGTTCGACGCGCCACTTGATCTCTTTGCCGTTACAAACATCTACAAGTGTGCAGTCATGCATTTCGGGCTTGGTTTACATAGTCGAACTTATTATCCATGTACCACGGTTCTCCCTTGTTCTTCGCATGAGACCGTCACTAGACTGGTAAGAGAGTTAACTATTGCATTTATAGAGTCGTCATACAGACATTTCATCCGATTGGACCTGTCATCCGATTTTCCAGTACCACTGATCATACCTCGGTGGTACACCATTCGCACACCAAGCGTAGAGGGTTGGGATGTGTTGTATCATGACCGGGTCCATCATTGGAACAACCTAGCTGCCTTTTAGTATTTCATGCATATACCTTTTCTATGTAACCTTGTATTTGTGTTGCTATTTTTATACAGACATTTTTTTTTGTATTCTAATTTTGACTAAATTTATATCTTGCATGCATACTAATAAGTATTTGCGCGATACAAACTACAAAGATGAAAGTCAAATTTTAAAAACTTAAAATGATAATGTCAAATGTTACAAACTCAAACGATAATGTCAGATCTTACAAACTACTATGATATTGTACAAAATGTTCTATACATAAACTGCCAACAGATCAGTAATCCCTCTTTGACGTCCACTGCCACTGCGCAAGGGCCCGCTCCAAATCATCAATAGCAGCTCTACCTGATGCAGTCAACATGTTGTCCCTCTCCTGAGAGAGTCTTTGTCCCACCTGCATCATCTTTCCTATCCACTACACACAACAAAAAAACATGAAATTCAATAACGATATATAATACTAAAAAAAAAAAACACAACAATAAATGTTTTATGAGACATACCGCATCCACGGCAGTGGGCGGTGGCACATCATGATCATCGGCGTCGTCGCCATGGTCGAGGTCTCTGATCAACCTCGGGTGCGAATACCGACTGTACCATTCCATGTAGTGCTGGTCACACATGGCAGTCACCCCAGTTGGCGGCCTCTGCAGCTCCGCAGTCCATAGGCGGGCAACCATCGAAAACTGCTCCCACGTGGCAATCATGCTTTCCGGCCATTGGACGACTTACTCCTTCGACGACGCAGATCAGACCGCCTTACTGGGCCATGCTGGTGGAGGAGGGACAACTTGGACAAATCCAAGCTGGCGAAGACAGCTCTAGGCATGTACGCCTCTACGATCTCACAATACTGAATGAGTCCCGTGTAGAGGGTCCTGGGTACCCTATTACTAAGGTTCTGGCCAAAAGGCATCCAGTTCACCTGCACATTTTTTCAAATTAGTAAGATTTATATAATAAATGCATCACAATATAAAATTAGAAATAATTTATACACTTTACCTCTAAGGGGGACAACCTGTCAAGCAATAACCGTATCGATTGGACGCGGTCAACAGACTTCCTCTCAAACCGCAGACTCCACGCCCTGGCACGTGGCATCCCATCCTCAATATGAACCGGGTCGGTGCTGTCGAAATGCAGGAAAATACTCGTATATCCAGGTCTGTAATAAAGTCAAACATCCAGTGATACCTGCCGTGTCCGCCCGACTCGAAAATCCTAGTTGGCGATACAGATACGCCAACGTAGCCGACCCCCAACAAAACTGGCCTACTCTCTTGTCGGGCTCACACGCGTCAACTATGTCGCGTGGCCTGAGCTTGTTTCCGCTCTTATCCGGAAACAAGGTACACCCGAGGAGAAGAAAAACATATGCAGCCAACTGTGCGTCATGCGTCCTACGTACAGTGGGGTGCAAACAACGCTGCAAGATGGATGCGATCTTCACACCGCCGTGATCCCAAACACCAAGCGCCGCTGTGTACAGTGCAACCCTATCCACCGCCAACAACTCCTCTAGTAAATCTGTCTGATCCGCATCAGTCACAACAAAAAGTCGTTTTCCCTCTGCGGGAATCCCAAGGATGGCCTCGACGTCATGCAACATGATCGTCATCTCACCGAACGGAAGGTGGAAAGAGTTCGTATCCGGCTGCCATCGCTCAACGAAAGCCGTGATCAGCGTTGAGTCAATCCTATCGTGCATGGTGGTAGGAAGGTGACTCACTCGAGTGCCCCTCAATCGGCCGAGCATCTCGCTCTCCTCCGGCCAAGCGTCAGCCCATTTACACAAAAAGTTACAAGTCTTTTCCCGAGTTTTGCATTTCAAAATGCCCGCATCCAAAGCCCTCTCCTGGTCCTCCCAAATACGGGTAGCTATGTGCCCTAGAAAGCTAGGAATCACACTCTCGTCTACAGGTCCCCCAGCCACCTCACCTCTCACCACCCAAGAATCATTAACGGCCCTCGACCGTTTTTTGCTTACCGCAGACACAGTGGACGCAAATGATGTGCCAGATCTACTAATAAATCTACCATCTCTACCCTTACGCACATCTACCCTATGCGTCTCATACATGTCATCAAGCCTCTGACTGAATGGACCGTAATCATTATATGGTCCACTCTGACCGTCCACATCCTGATCTGCATCCTCCTCCTCCTCCTCCCCCTCACCATCATCATCTTCATCCTCCTCAGTATGATGAACCCGTTCTCTGCGAGTTGAGGCTGAAATACCACGGGATCTAACGTGTCTAGGCCCCGAGCTCTCCATTTAGTAGTTTCTACTTCTAATAACTTCCAAACTCTTCCCCGCACCAGGTCGAAAATGCGATACCTAACTCCATTTAAAAAAATTAAAATATATATAAACAAAAAAAAAATTAAAAAAAAATAACTAACCAAAAAAATCAAATAAAAAAAAAATTACTAACAAATTGACATAAAAAAAAATAACAAAACACTGAAAAAAAATATAAAAAAATACACACAAAAAGAAAAAAAATAACTAAAACATACAAAATTTATATAAACATAAAAAAAATTAAAAAAACAAATAACTAACCAAAAAAAAATCAAATAAACAAAAAAAATATTAACAATTTGACATAAAAAAAAATAACAAAACACTAAAAAAATATAAAAAAAAATACATACAAAAAGAAAAAAGATAACCAAAACATACAAAATATATATAAACATAAAAAAAAATTAAATAAAATAACTAACCAAAAAAAGTATCAAATAAACAAAAAAAATACGAACACATTGACATAAAAAAATTACCAAAACATACAAAATAAATATATACATAAAAAAAATTACAAAAAAATAACAAATAAAATACAACGGAATTGGAAAAAATAATATAAAAATAAACAAAAAAACATACAAATAATTGAAAAGGAAATATAAACATAAAAAAAATACAACAAATTTGAAAAAAATATATAAAAATAAACAAAAAAATGTACAAAAAATTGCAAAAAAAAAATATAAACATAAAAAAACAAAAATTCTGAATTTTTTTTTACAGAAAACTGAAGAAAAAAAAATTAAACATAAACAAAAAAAACAAAAAAAAAATTAAAAAAAGGGAGGTGGCGTCCCAGCCAGACGCTAGCCCCACGATGGTGGCAGTTGGGCAGGACGCCAAGGCCACGGCGGCGACGCCCTCGCAGGATGCCACCACCGTGGCCTTGGCGTCCTGACCAGACGCCGCTGCCATGGGGATGGCGTCTTGCTTGGGCGCCGCCACCGTGGCCACGACGTCTTGGTCAGGCGCCCCGCCCTATTTGAGGTTTTTTTTTAACTTTTTTAAAAAAAAATTACCTTGCCACCGTGTGACTGCCTACCCTCCGCCGCCGCCAATTCCTTGCCTTGCCGCCTCGACATTGTCGTAGTTTGATTTTTTTTTTTAGAGAGAAGTGAGAGTAGAGAGTAAAGAGAAGATGAGTTTTTTTTTTTAACAAGTAAGGGCAAAAGTGTCAATCCACCTACTATTTGTGGGCTTTATGTAGAGATTTGCGGGTGATGTTTAGCAGTTCACAAAAAAAATCACCTCTATTTCCATTGCCCAACCACCACCTGACCACCCTCATCCTTCAGCTATCCACCAACCAGACCCACCTATAAGTCTATAACCTCCACCACACTAATTCCTATCTTCCTACCACACCACCATCACCACACATTACTGCGGTAGTTGCAAAAATCAAACGAGCAATAGTGCCCCCAGCCAACAACAACCAAATTAATCCGACCGACGTCTTAATCTTAGATCTTAGGGTTTTGATGAAAAAAAATATTATATTTTTCCGGTTTCTGGTCTGGACCAAAAAACTGGAATCACTTGTTTCTAAGGACCGTGGACCAGACTGGAATTCACCGTTCCGATCCAAAAATGCACAGCCCTATTGTAGCATCCAACTTGAAAATACCTTGATCAACTTTCTTCCTCTTTTCTCAATCTTTTTAGTTTTGAGGACAACAATTATACTTCCTAACAACAAAATAGGCCTAAGGTCAGTGTTTGAAAAAGTGCGCCATAGGCGCTAAGATATAAGGAATGGTCATGCGCTTTTGGTGGTCTAGGTGAGGCGATTTCGCTGAGGCGCACGAATATTTTTTTCAGAATTTTTTTTATTGTTTATTATATCCACCTCATTTCAATGAGGCGCGCCTTAGACGCAAGGAACTTTGAAATGCCTTGGTGCGCCTTGAGCCTTTTTATACATTGCCTAAGGTGTATGGGGATCAGCCGACATCCCACTTAATAATACTCACCCTATGCTTAATTTTCTTCCTATTTGAGATCCAAACATGGCTTAAGAAAATCTTTTGCTCAAGTAATGGAAGAGGAATTGGGAAAGGGACCGTCCACCTCCGAGCCGAAATGTGGAGACGGGTGGCATCACCCTACCCTCTGCATGGTGTTTGAAAAAGACCTGCTGCAAATGAAGAACAAGGTCATTAAGTTCAAAGTTGATCACCGAATGGGTGATGGCTTCAAGATCCGGTCCTCCCCATTAGAATGGCCAGGAGGATGCATACCACTTTTTTAGATGTTATGAGGGGGTCAATAAGGCTGGCCTCAGGTTCCCACTACATCCGGTAGTGGAAGAAATTTTAGACGGT
This sequence comes from Chenopodium berlandieri, assembly GCA_034703905.1. NCBI lineage: Eukaryota > Viridiplantae > Streptophyta > Magnoliopsida > Caryophyllales > Amaranthaceae > Chenopodium > Chenopodium berlandieri. The sequence continues at coordinate 53,222,044 of CM068293.1, forward strand.
CTAGAAGTAGGCCCGTGGTAGCTGACCCCCAACTCTTGGTTGAATATACTGGGGTTCATTGCCACCTGTAAACTTAAGGGAGTCCGGCCCTCTTACGCTGTTTTTTAACGTATGATTTATCTAACCAGGGCTCCCAAAGGATACGGTTGGTATACGATACATACCAAGCAAGACTTCATGATGGTGCTTTCCAAACCGTCCAAGTGGAGGGACTGGAGGCACCGCTTCTACTTCATGAAGTCTGGAGACAAGAAGTTGATCCTTCAGTACAACTCCTGGAACAAGAAGCCGTCTCTCGTAGGGAGAGACCCAAACATGATTTTGCCAGATGTGCCGGAGGCTGACTACGAGGCCATTTTGGAGCCGGGCCTCTTTGGGGTTACCACCAAGCTAAGTGATGACGGCAAAAGAGTCATTGCCCCAAAACATTGGGTGCCCCATTACACATGGCTGGTGGACCCCATTTTCCTGTCGGCTTGCGGTCTGAGCCGGTAGTATGACCGGGGTAAGCGGCTCATAACTTCATTTTTGCTGACGGCATAGTATATTGTGAATTTGTTCTAACTTTGTTGTTGTGTTTCAGCGCTTGCCATGTCAAAGCTTCCTACCAAAAAGACGACGGCAGCTAACTTTGCCGCCCTCCGCCTCAAGCAGTATAACGACAAACAGCGCCAGGGCTCAACAGCGTAAGAGCAGTCAGTAAGACTCCCCTACTTAGAACTTTTTAAGTTTGTAATACGTTTTTGTATGTCTACTTTCTGTACTTGTATATTATATAAGTTACCTTCATGTGCTGGTCGGTACTTTGCCGTCCAGCTTTTAGACAACTTAATTTATATTTAGACTATTTTTGCAATAGTATTGGACGGTCTTATACCGTCAAGGCTCTTTTTATGCTTCAGCATGCTAAAACTGCCCCTAGTATACAAATTTGTATGTATAGAGTGTTTAGTGTGGTGTTGGCCGGCAGATTTTCCGTCCAGCATCCTTGCATGCTTTTGTAAATTAAATGCTCTTAGTGAGGTGTTGGCCGGCGTTTTTGTCGTCCAGCTCTTCTGAGAGCAGTTTATATTTTATTAGTTTTCCATGTTAGGCTTCTGAGAGCAGGATAGTCGTCTAGCACCTATGAGAACCATTTAACTTGGATTGTTTTTCATGTAGGGTTGTCCTGTATTCATGTCGTCCAGCTTATATGAGAGCAATCCTGCTATGAGATGCTTTCCACTATTGGGCTGGCCGGTACTTATGCCGTCCAGCTCCTATGGAAGCACATTGGATATCAGGTGTGCTTCCTATTGGGCTGGCCGGCGTTTTTGCCGTCCAGCACATATGGAAGCACTTTAGATATCAAGTGTGCTTTCTATTAGGTTGGCCGGCGATCTTATCGTCCAGCATATATGGAAGCACTTTGAATATCTGAGGCTTTCTGTAATCCCCGTAAATTTAAATATTTTATAAATGAAATTTTATTTTATTTATAATATTTATTTGTATTTTTCCAGAATTTAATTTTAAAAGTTTCAAATTATTAATTTGGGTCAAAGATTATTTTGGGCTAAATTAATTTATGAACCCATATCCTACAATCCATTGTTATAAAAACAAAGCCTTACCCATTTGTTTATTTAATTGGCCCATTATTTCATGAGGCCCAATTTTACCCTACAATTCTCTCCTATAAATACCCCATGAATCCCCAAATTTTCCCCCACACAAAAAGGTTAGTCTTATTTTCTTCCTCCTTTATTCTTATTATTTTCATAAAGCTTATGTAATTGATTTTTGGGTTTTGTTTTTTATTGCTTGAAATTAGTTTATTTAGTATCAAAATCATGTTTTGATGTTTGAAACTAATAATTTCAGATTATAATTGCTTCGGGGTTTTTTGGATGTCCTTCGGGAGAGTTACAATTCCAAGACTGACCTCTGGACGCCTGTACTTGCAAAACAACGGAGACTCCGGTGGGTGGGAGCTCCGCCTCCGACGATCAAGTTAGAACGTGTATGAGAAGTATAGTGCGGAAAGTAAAGGGTCTCTCTCGGATTCCAAGAGAGGATCTGCAATGTATAATTGCTCAGTTCGTAGGTATCAGGTGTCTGACTTTCTCTGATGTAGAGTTAATGTGTATTGAATATTTTCTGAATAGATGTTCCTCAGAGGGAAACATCTCCCTTTTATAGGGTGTTGGAAAACGTGCCTAATACTAGGTTTTAGCAAACCTAGGGCTGATTAGGCTTGCTTGGAACTTTGGGCCGTAGGAGGCCACTTGCTCAGTTGGCAATTCTGCCTGCCACGTGTCGTGGCCTGATTGGTCCACCTTGGACCTCTCACGAGGTGACACGTGGCGGACTCTAATTGGTCCACCTTGGACCTCTCACGAGGTGACACGTGGCGGACTCTGATTGTTCCACGTGGATAACACGTGGCAGGACATCATTGGCCCACGTGGCGGGGAAAAATCCCCTAATCAATAATTGTTGTTTTAATTTTCAAATTTTGTAATTTTAAACCTAGGGTTTTAATTTAGTTAAATTGGGATTTTAGGGTTCTAATGATCAATTAATTTGGGGCTTTTGTTCCTATTGAATTTCTAATGATTAATTAAGAATAAAAACAAATTTTCAGTTTTCCGTAATCAACTTATGATCTCCGTTCTTAATTTATTTTTAATCACGTTTAGATTCTAACTCGTCCGATTTTTACAAAAAAATAGAGCTTTTCGTGTGTAAACTACGTTTAATCCAAAGTTCACTACCTTTGGTAGTGAGTACCACCCTCTCGTGGCCAAATTCAGCCTCTAAATATGGTTTTCGGGCAGTTTTTGATTTTTAACGAAGGTTTAATGTTTAAAATAAATTTTCAGATTTTTATAAAGCTCTAAACTTGCTGTAATTTTATGAATAAGTATGTATTTTAATGTTTTATGTAGGAAATTTTAAGAATAATATATAAGCTTTTAATTCTAAGCAAAAAGGAAGGTTTTAAAGTGTTGTTTAATTGAATTTAAAGGTTTGATTGAGTTTTTATGATACTAGTTGAATTCTAATTATATATTTTAAGTTTAGATTGTTGTATTCATACATTCTACTATTAAATTAAATTTTCAGATTTTTAATCTTGGTTTTAAAAGTGTTAAATCATGGTTTTATGATGGCTTTTTAGGTTTTTAACATACTAACCTACTATATAAAGATTATTTCAAGTAGAGATGTCTATAAGGTTGTTTTATAATTTTAAACTAAATTTCCAGATTATAATCCTTACTTTAAAGTTGTTGGAATTTTATGTTATAAGTTTATTTTCATGATTTTAACATGTAGACTTATAGTTGAACTATTGAATTATTAACATTGGCTATTGGGAACAATTTAAAAGCATTATTTCAAAGGTTTAAGGGGTTATAAAGTAAGTTAGTATTGTTGTAAATTATATTGCTTTGGTATTGATTGAACCATTGTTGTTTGGTTTAGGAGTGGACTTTGTAGAAGGCAATTTTTAGTTTCTAAGGTCGCCAACCAACTCGTTTACTTAAGGTACGTACAAGGATACGAAAACCTTGACTTTAGAAGCATGTTTAAGGACTTGGAAAACCTTAGAATCATGTTAGGGAACTTGTAGATTGGTTGGAATTGTATGGTAGTAAGTTTGATTGGTGAATAATGTGATGATTGGTTTTGTTTCATGTATGAGAAATGCGTATTAATTTATCTTGTAAGTATTATTTATGCATTAACATGCAAGATGCGCTTAGAGGCAAAGGTACGTGAATATGTGGAATGAATGATTGTATTACTCGTTCATGATTAATGAAATGGAATGAGTAAAGGGAGATTTAAAGTCTTATAAGACGAGGTTGAGGATTGAGGTGCCCTATGCACTTAAGGTGTTTATACACCGAGGTAGTTAAAGGATTAAATACTAAATATTGTTTGTCACTAATAAATCAAGAATTGAATTGGAAATTTGAATTGTTTGAATGATGGATGTATGATTGGTTGTATTGTTTTGCATTTGAGTCATCACCAAGTTTAAACTGGTAAATCACGTAAAGTGCAAGATGGATGAGCAATAAAACTCTGGATTTGTGCACATCTAGAGTAATGACAAACAGGGGTTGGGGTACACGGGGTATTAGCTGTGTACTTTCTAGCCTTCTGATCTACGAGTCTCTTGTTTACAAATGTTTTTCTAAACTATAAGGAGTTAGATGAGATCTCATACTAGCTATGGCCACGGAGTCGCGCCCGTCTGCCATTGGATGTTTATTAATGTTTCCGAAAGGAGGCATAGGGTTTTCTTTTATTAACGTTCCGAAATGGAGCATAGGGGGACAACCTGGTGATAAGTTTATTTTATATATATATTTATTCCCCGTCTCAATGGTCATAATTGTGTTTATTTGAGCTCTACGGAGCTACTTTTGTTACTAATATGCGTTTTCTAGTGTTTTCGTAGTTTTGGTATTGTTTTATAGGAAATTGCGGATTTGGAGCATTTTCCCAGATTTATTGGAGCCACTACGAGCATTGGAGTAAGGTCGCATTTATATGACCACATTCCGAAGCCCAGGATCGGTTGGAGTCATCAAATCGGTGATTAAGGGCTCGACGAAGAAGAAGAGTCCAAGGCAATGGACCATGTATTCAGAACCCAAAGAGGAAATGCGAATTGGGCTAAGAAACGACCCAATTGAAGAAGTCCAAGCTAGCCCGGGAGCTCGTCCGGCAGGGCGAGCCCTCGCCCGAAGGCGCGCCCGGCAGGGCGAGGAAGAAGGAAGAGAGTAGTTGTTCGCCCGAAGGCGCGCCCGGTCGGGCGAGATGCCGCCCGACCGGGCGCGTGATTTTATTAGGATTTTTAATTATTTTATCTTTTTCTTTGATTAAGATTATTAGTTTAGTATAAATACTTTTTGTTGCCAAAGATGATGGGGCGCTTTTACATGGACGACTTTTCTTAATTTTCCTCTCTCTCTCTCTCTCTCTCTCTCTCTCTCTCTCTCTCTCTCTCTCTCTCTCTCTTTCTCTCTCTCTTACTCTCTCTTTCTCTCTCTCTCTACTTTTCTCATTAGTTTAATTTCTTTGTTTTTAGTTTTAAGCTTTTAGTTAATACTCTTACTTCTCTCTCTACACTCTTGAGTTTTATGCAATTCATTATTTCCATAAATTTTGGTAACGATTTCGTCCCCCTTTATTTTCAGTAATTTAATTGTTTTGATGTAATTATGCTTTGTTTAATTGTTTTGATTAGTTTAGATCTAATTATGAGTGAGTAGTTTCATACTAGGGTTTATGGGGATCCATAAATAACATGAAGGGGTAATTTATTATTGTTGATTGTTAATGCTTTGGTTAATTTCCTATTGATTGATTTACTGCTATACAATTAGATTTGCGCAGTTTTAATTGTATGAGTGTTGCAATATTGATTCGAGATTCGAGAGATGAGAATTGATGTTTAGGCTTAGTTTCAATAGGCATGTTAATCTATAAATGGTTAGGTCGAGATTCGAGAGATGAGATTTAATACCGGTAGATTAATTATGTGATTATAATACGTAGCGAAAGCCCTTTATAATCTGATTAATTTATGCATTGATAATTGATTGTTATGTTTTACCCTGAAGTATTATTTATTGGTGAACCTATACCCTAGGCTTTTTATTATTGATTATTCCCTTAGTTAATTTGCTTAGTTTAATTCCTACAAATACAAATTGGTTACTTGATAATTTAGATTATAATTGTTGATTAGGAATAAAAGAACATTGTTTCCCTGTGGATTCGACCTACTTCGATCCCTATCTACTTTAGTTATAGGATTTAGGAATTATTTTTGATTAGGTGATACGACTAGATCCTGTCACCTGGTCTATTGCTTAATCCAATCAATGATTGTAATGAAATGAATTATTATTGGTAATTAGTGAAGTCTTAGTAATGTTATCAGTTGAGGCGTGTGTGTTTGAGTCAATAATTAGATTGTGTGTGCTGATTGATTTTAGTAACATGTTAGGGATTCTTTGTTATATTTCGTAGCTTGTATGTACTCAGCGTTGCTGATTGATTGCTTTTGTGTGTCTTTTCTTGGTCATGGCCTTCGCCCTTCAATGACCCTGTAATGATCCAATTTTTTACACTTGTAATATTGGGGAGCAGATTAATCACAGGTTTATACATAATCAGAACTTGCATCAAGGTGGTGGGATTTCGAGTGGAGTGTTGGATATTTCCACAGTATATTTCGTTTCATAAGTTTGGATTTAATTAAACTCTGGTTTGATTTATTTACTACATTTATTGGATTTTGAATAAGGGCCTTAATGGTTCCAACTTGTAAGACTAAATTTGGTTTTGATTTTTGGTTTTGAAACTCGTTTATAACTGAGTTAGTTTTCCGCTGCTAAATTCTGAACTAGCCTTAACATTTGAACACGTGGCGGTAGCACGTCAGTAATTCTCTTGCAAATTGTTAAAGGTATTTACAGGTTTTTAAGAAAGAATTATTGGGGTGTTACACTTTCATCATGGAGCTAGTCCGTTTTTTTCTGTCGTCCAGCTCCTATGGAAGCACTCTTGATTTCTTTTGTATTTCCTGTTGTGCTGGCCGGCATCTTTGCCGTCCAGCACCTATGGAAGCAACTTTGAAATCTTTAATCAGGCTAACCTTTGACGTTTAAGCCTTGATTCTGCAGGAGGGTCCGGCCAAACCGCCTCCCAAGTCACTGATGGTCTGGCCTCAGAGGCCGTCGAAGAGTCCAGCCGTCCCCAAGGCTAAGGCGGCTGCTAAGTCCACCTCTCGGGAGGAGTCGTCTGATGTCCCTCCCCCCGCACAGCTGATATTATCACCGTCCAGCGACCTAGCGGTCTAATCGTGGAGGTGACTGACAGGCGCCGCATACGCTAAAGCGGTCCCAGCCTGCTTCTTCCTCGCCGGCTACCGAATCCGGCAAGAAGCAAAGGAGGGACGTCATTAACGTCTTTGGGTCTCCTCTGAAGGCCACTCTCGTTTCTCACAAGAAAGGGGAGTCGGTTGCTGGAGAAACGGTCGCTCCGTCATCCTCTAGTTACCCTTCTAATAAGAAGGTGGCCCTCTTCGATCCTCCTCTTGGCGTCGGGAGGTCCCAAGGTAATTACCTGGCGAAGGTTAAATCGTATCACCACTCCTCTGGTTCTGAGGAATCACAAAGTGTAGGCAACATAGGCGCTTTACTGATGCAACACAAGTGTTTTTTTGCAGATAAGGAGCTAGATCTGGTCAATACCGGCAAGAAAGCTCTCCAGGCCATCAAAGGTGACCGGCACCTAATGAAGAACCACGACTCCAGTAACCTTGACAAGCTCATAGCTTGTCTGGATGAGGTAATGAGCCATCTTCTTTAATCTTGTTTAGTTTTCAATTTGTGCCGCCTCTAACACTTGGCTTTTTAAGGCTATGATCCGGGCAGAGGGCTGCAAGTCTTGCCACCGGCGGAAGTCGGAGGAGGTAAGAGCCATAAAAGCCGAAACCGACAAAATTCATGATAAAGCACTCTATGAAATCCTCAAAAATGATATGCTAACCACGGAAAGCCTCCATCCTCTGACTCCGCAAGACTCTGGAGGAGACGGTTGCTCTGACCGACTCTTTGAAGGCCCAGCCAAAGAGTGTGATGAGGCCATCTTCGCTCTTACTGACTGATGAGTCAATTTTATATATATTTTATTCCCCGTTTCATGGTCATATTTGTGCTTATTTGAGTTCTACGGAGCTATTTTTATTACTAATATACGTTTCCTAGTGTTTTTGTAGAGTTGGTATTATTTTGTAGGAATTTGCAGAATTATGATAATTCCCGAGCTTATTGAGCTACTACGAAGATATTGGAGTTTGATAGTATTTTATGACCCTATATTTAAAGCCCAAGACCGAGTTAAAGAAATTTAGTTCGATAATTAAGGGCTCGACATGTGAAGAGTTACAAGATTTTACAATTTATTATTACGGCCCAATCAAGGAAGGGAATTGGGCCTAAGCTTGAGAAGCCTAACCCCAAGAGAGAAGCCCGGCCAAGTATGCCACAACTTCTGCTGGGCGAGTAAAATTGGCGGGCCTCATATTGATGTCGGTTGATGAGTAATTATAAATACCCAATTACGGAAATAGTAGGAGGCATATTTTATTCTTTAGACCTTTTAGTCAGAGCACTTACAATGGTGGGCAAAATAAAATGCTCATGGGCATTTTTGTGGGCATTTTGGTAGAAGTAGTCTTGCAATGGTGAGCAAAAGTGAAAATGCCCATGGGCATTTGTTATTTTGCCCATGAGATGAGCAAAATAAAGGATGAATAGTAAGTATGTGGGGCCCACGAATATGCTGACCCAGCCAAAAAAATTTCGGACACCTCAAGCCAAAACTCTGAGTTTTGGAAACCAGCCAGAAGAACCACGCATCAAAACGATGCGTTTTGCTGAGCGGAATTTTTTTTTTAAAAAAAAGCAAGTGGACTGACGCGTACAGGGCACTGATGAATGGCAGCTCGCCACGTGGCGTGTGCAGGCTCTTGACAAATAGGAAAAATATAGTTGTTGCAACGGTTAGTTTTTTTGTAATTCAATTTCTGAAAAAAATATTTAATAAAAAAAAAAAAAAATTACCAACGGTCATAATTTTTTTTTCTCTATAAATAGACATGCATTTTGATATATTTTGGTATAATTTCAAAAAATCCATAAATCTTCCATATTCTTTATTTTTCTAAATATTTTGCAATTTTAAAAGAAGATTTTGTTGTATTTCACGGATATTCAGGTAAATATGATTTTTTTTATATATATATAAATTCAATTATATATTAAATTTAGTAAATATGTGATTTTTTTGCAAAAGAAAAAATGTATTTCATGTTATGTACTTGCAATTATTTATATAATTGAATTTAGAAAGTTGTTATTTTGTCCATACATTAATAAATTTGAAGTTAATTTAATTTGAGTTTATTTGCCAATTTTTTCGAAATTGGGTTGTTGCTTTGTATATGTGAAGTAATTTGTTATGCTAAATTATATTTTATATGTTATTTTTGTGTAGGTAGTTAATTTCGTTACATTATATTATGTAATATGTTTTGTTTATATTTTGTTGAACGTGAATGTTGTATATTTAAAAAATTAATTGGTATTAGTTTTTTTTTTTTTTGATTTGTTGTCATTTTAATTTGTTGTTTAAAATATTTATCTTTTGTTTTGTGATGCAGAATCTTTTAATGGATCCAAACAACCCAAATTTCCGTCAACAATTTTCTGGTTTTAGTGATGATTTCCTAACTAATCCCGAGTTTCAATTGTTCTTGCAAAGAATGGGCAATACGTCTTTGCAACCACCTCCACAGCATCAGACACCCACTCAGTTTCCCCTACGAAACCATGTTAATGAAGAATGTACACCTGAAACTGATCATGATAGCAACACACAATTCGATGAGAGCGAAGAGGAAAGCGTACCAGAGACGCCGCAGTATCCTCCAGCAGTTCCCAGACTGAAATCCAACCAGGTTGCTGCACCAGCGACTCGAATTTGGTCTGTTGCGGAAGATGAAACTCTGATTGGGTTGTACTTGGAGATCAGCGAGAATGCTATTAAAGGTACGAGCCAGAAAGCAACTTCCCTTTGGCGCGATGTACACGCAGCATATCAAATTGCTCATGCGGAGAGGCCGCATATACTTCCGCCAAGACCTATGAAGAGTCTAACGTCACACTAGAGAAGGTTGGCAGCAGACACACTACAGTGGATATCTTGCTATGATGAAGCGGGTAGACTTTCGGAGGGAGGGAGTGGTTACAACGAAGCTGACCGTATAAAAAGTGCGTCGAAGCTTTTTCATCTCGCCCAAGGTCGCAATTTCGCTTTTCCTCACGCGGTTGAAATGCTTAATAAAGATCCAAAGTGGAGGCCAAAGCTGAGATGGTCCTTGTCAAATTAAAGAAGGAAAGAAAAGCTGCTTGTGATGTTGAGGAGCAAGGTAGTGCTGGAAGTGGGAAGAGGTCCAGAGATGATGTAGGGGATGAAACCCCTGCGGATGGTTTTTCATCTGGAGGAATACAACGACCCGAAGGTGTGAAGAAAGCAAATGCCAAGCGTAAAGGGAAAGAAGTAGCTACAGAAAGTGGTTCGTTTGAGCTTAGCGAACGAATGAAGGAATTTGCTACAATTCGCGAAAGGGAGGCCATTCTGAAGGAAGAGAGGATCAAAATTGAAAAGGATAAGGAACAAAGGAAACGGGAGGAACTTGACATTCATAAGATGAGAACCATGTTTGATATGCTGCAAACTCTGAAGAATTCGCCTACGCCACTCACTCCTGAAGAAGAGTCGTACAAGAATTTTTTACTGGGTAAATTACAGGGCTTTTAAGCATGTTTGGTTGTAGTAAGTGTACGCTTGTATTAGTTAAGTTTTTAATTATGCGCAATGTAGTCTTTTATGTTTAACTTGTATTAGTGGTGTGTTTAATTTCAATGTCAAATGTAAACTTGTATTTTGCTTTTCCAATATTGAATGACAAGTTGTTTAACAAGTTGATTTCAGTTGTCATTGTTACCGACACAATTGCATTCAATTGTTGTCATTGGGTAGTCACTTTTTTTTTCTGATTTCACTTTAACTTTGGGTCATTCATACCAACATAATTGCAATAAGTCTTTGTCATTGTGTAGTCACATTTTTTCTGAATTCACTTTGTCAGAATGCTTTAACTTTGGGTCATTGATACCGACGTAATTGCAAGTAGTCTTTGTTATTGTGTAGTCACATTTTTATAAATTCACTTTGTCAAGATTTGTCATTGTCAACTAGCATAGTATACCTATTCCGTGGCTGAAAATTTGATTCCTTTAGTTGGTGTGGTATTCAAATTTGTAACCACATATTCATTTGATATATTTGCTATATATAGTAGGCATGGCACATATCCACAACCACACCAATTCAGAAACTTACAATATTAATACATGATATATTCCAGACCATCATCAAGTTCAAGTTCAGATTCATCTTCTTTAAATACTGAAGAATATGATCAACTCGTTGATGAACTCTTCACATACCAACCCCCATCTTTCCTCATGCCCCAAACACAATCCGAACCTACTTCAAAAACACGTAGAGGGGGTACGAATAGAAGAGATAGGGAAATGGGACATGCCAGGCTGTTTAATGATTATTTTTCCGATAATCCTGTGTACAACACCACCCAATTTAGAAGAAGATTTCGTATGCAACGACCTTTATTTTTACGTATAATGAACAAGGTCGTTGAAGGTGATGTTTACTTCCAGGAGCGTAGGGATGCTGCTGGAAGGTTAGGCTTATCACCTCTGCAAAAATGTACAGCCGCGATAAGAATGTTAGCCTACGGCATGGCTGCAGACGCCGTGGATGAATACGTTCGAATCACTCAGTCAACCGCTCGAGTTGCCCTTCAACGTTTTTGTGCCGGGGTCATTGATCAGTTCGGAATCGAGTACATGCGAAACCCTACCACTGATGAATTGGCCCGGATACTGCATCAAAATGAACTGCGTGGTTTTCCAGGCATGATAGGAAGCATTGATTGCATGCATTGGGAATGGAAGAACTGTCCAACGGCTTGGAAAGCGCAGTGCGCCGGTAGGAACAAGAAAGCAACGCTAATACTGGAAGCCGTTGCGGATCAAGATTTATGGATATGGCATTCCTTCTTTGGTATTCCCGGATCTTGTAATGATCTTAATGTGTTGTACCGTTCACCAATGTTCGATGAGGTTCTGCATGGTCGAGCTCCTTCGGTAAATTTTACAGTTAACGGCCATGAATACAACATGGCTTATTACTTAGCCGACGACATTCATCCGAAGTGGGCAACTTTTGTTCAGGGTATCATATTCCCTCAACTTTAGAAAGATAAAATGTTCGCTGACCACCAGGCTGCTGTTCGAAAGGACGTTGAAAGAGCTTTCGGTGTTTTGCAAGCTTGATTTGCAATAATACGAAAACCGTCACTGGCGTACGATGAGGACATACTGCGGGACATAATGAAAGCATGTATCATTATGCACAACATGATTGTTGAAGATGAGCGCCACAACTACACTCGAGCCGAAGTTCTAAGAGCCTTCTACGAAGAAGATCAACAAGAATTAACACCAGCATCAACGTCTACAATGCCACTGTTTGAATTCAATGTAGGCCGACCTACCGAGTTTGACTTTAACGCATTTCTACAGCGAAAAGCTTCCCTCCGTGATAGAGAAATTCATCTATCTCTGAAACATGATTTAGTCGAACACATTTGGTTACAATACGGGCCACGTAATTAGGGAAAAATTAGCACGACTTTAGGCCAAGTACTATGGCCTACCTACTTTTCCGTACGCAGTCGAGTTATTTTTTAATTGTTTTGTTTATTTTATTTCCTAAGTTTAATTACGCATGACGTTGCAAATGTAATTGGTTTCTAGTATTGTACCGCTTTTTAAAATAAATAAAAACATTTAAGAAATTTTGAGCTTTTTTTACAATTATTTCATATAACGTACTTAATTTAATGACAAATTTTAACGATAAAAAAAATAAAAGAAAAATATAAGTTACACAAATTTAAACTAGTTTTTATTTATTTGGAGTAATATTGTTAAAATATATATGAAATTAATAAATAAAGAAGTGTTGTGTAGGAGAGAGAAAGTAATGGTGGGGTATTGAAAAAGTAAGAGAGAGAGAGTGGTGGGCATTTTTTTTGCTCACCATTGGGAGAGAAATTGTGAAAAATTACATTGTAAATTACATTGAGAAAAATTATACTTTTATAATTGGCAATATCATTTTAATTAAATTATTATTTGTTTTTTTTTGTCTGAAATTATTAAATTGTAAAATAAATCAAATAATTATATACAAAAAAACAAACTTAGAGTATATAGGGAAATATCTTTTCTTGAGATATATGTGTGGATTGGAAAAGTAAGGGCCTGTTCTCTCCAGCTTATTTTCAGTTCAGTTCATTTCCTAATTTCCTTCTCTCATACAATATTCAGTTCAGTTCAGCTTCAATCAGTTCAGTTCAGCTCAGCTCAGTTCAATAAATCAGAATAGGCCCTAAGTCAACTATAATGTTTCCTAAAAAAAAGTCAACTATAATGTTTCAATAGTAGGGAAAAAAAATTAAAGATTGTAAGAGATGTCTCTGATAATTTTGATTTTTTGTGTATGATAGTTTTTGGTAGAATATCTATATTATTGTTGTTTAAATCATTGTAGTAGTGTATACATATAACTCTAAATTAAGGACAAATGATAATGAAATTTCATTATAAAGATTTAATTTTATTCAATTAGATTAATTTTAGTAATGCAACACTCTTGGTAGTATATATATATTTCATTTAACTATTTAAAAATTTATAAAGTCATATCTTTTACTATTACTCCCACCGTCTTTATTTAACCCTAAAGTTTTGGGTTTACTTTATTAATTTTTCATTGTATAAAGTTGATACGGAGTAAAAGAATAATGGTGGTCTAAGTTATTGTTTGTGAAAGAAAAATAGTGATTCTATAACTATATATGTATAGTTGAACAACGTGTTTTCGTTATACAAACGAATCATAGGTTAAAAAAATACGAACAGGATTATGATTTTATTCTAATATCTATCATACTTATAATTTTCATATAACTAATATTAGTAAATTAAGGTCACATTATAAGTTGCATAAAAATAAAACAAATTATCCGTTTTCTAACAAGCAAAATAATAAAAAAAATTATAGGGTTAAATTAAGAAAATAATCTTTTCATGAGATTTATGTATAAAAATCCATGCATCGCACGGGATTCTATCTAGTAGATAATAAAAATTAATATAGTAGTGCGTAGGAGAGAGAATATAATAGTGCAGTATTGAAAAAGTTAAGAGAGAGTGGTGAGGAAGTTTTTTTTTTTTTTTTTTTTAATCATTGGTAGGATAGTTTTTCCTCACCAAATTTCCTCATCAGAAAAATGAGGATTGTTGAGAGAGAAAGCGGATAGAGAGAGAATGAGGAAGATGTTTTTTTGCTCATTGTTGGAAGTGGTCTAACCTAAATTCAAATATTATGTTAAAAGACCTTCAGAAGACAAAAAAAAAAAAAAGGTGTTATAGTTAGATTGTATAGAATGGTATTAAGTGAGAACGTATAACCTAATAAAAACGCGTGATTATTCATACTTAAAACAAGCATTTCATCATGAATTCATGATACTTATTAGCCAACAGGGAAACATCGACTTTTAAAGCTACCATAGTTGCATGGCAATTTATAAATTTCAGACTATACACAAAGAGTAGGAACAACGATATTTTGGTAGTTGAAAATTTTGGTAGTTGAAAAAAGAAGAGAGAGCAACGTAAAAATACAAAAGAAGAGAGAGCAACGTAAAAATACAAAATATATATTATTGTCAATTTTTTATGACTGGCAGCAAAACAAAATATAAAATACAAAACCTAACTCCTCTCCTCCTCCCACTCTTCTCTCAACCGTTTTGGCTAAATTTTCATTCATCTTCTTCCTCAGATCTCATCACGAGTCCACGACCTCACTTGATTTCGTTAGATCTCATCACGTCATGAGTCTCTCATAGTCAAGACCCCTTTTCGGTCTTTCAGAATTTCGGTAATTTTCGTTTGTTTTTGTGTTCCGTTCTTCTTCAGACTTTTGATTCGGTTGTGTTACTTGTGTAATTTCAGTTTCTTTTTGTGTTTAGGTTTTTTTTATTTTTAATTTCGATTCAATTGACCTCCATTTCACCGTCATCTTCAAAGTTCAGATCTTCCTCTCCAAAGGTGATTTCCTAGAGTTTTAATTATGTGTTTCGGTTTTTTTTTTTTTTTTTTTTTTAATACTTTTAATAAAAAAATATTGACAATAATATATATTTTTTTATTGGTTAAATTTAATGATATAATATATATTTATATGTATACTCTATCAAATAAGATTGTTTGGATTTGACTTGTGGCCTCACATTTGAAAGTCAGAGGGCTAGCAAACTACTCTAAACACTTACAAACAATGATTTATTTATTATTTACTATAAGATATTGGGGCCGTCCTATCACTAGAGGGGGGGGGTTGAGTATCGAACCCTCCGCCACTCAGGGAAAGATGGAATGACTAACCATTCATCTACTCCTTCATACTCTACGGACAATGACATATAAGCATCTACTCCTTCATACTCTACGGACAATGACATATAAGCATTTGAATGTTCGGAAGTTATATTGGTACATTTATACTTGTACTCTATACGATCGCATTTCTCTTAAAAGAAGTTGACATGTAATACTCAAGTGAGCCTCTTAATGTAGGATGAAGCTCATGAATATATTTTATACTCTATTAAGATCGATCACGATTGTTTTCGATCTTTCTCCTCATCACTATATTCGAAGTGGATTACAAAAGCAGTTATTACGACCATGCTTAACATACATCTTAAAATCGTATTGAGTGGTACTGAAAATTTATTTAAGAATAATACATATTTCAAAGTGATGAAATTAAATTTCTAAACTCATTTTAGATCTTTTACTCCATATATCACGCACTTGGATTTGAACCATGCATACTAAGCTAGTTACCAATAATATGCTTAACATATATTCAATCAAGGATAACTAATTGAGATTCGAGAGCAACAGATATTTGTTTAAACAAAGCATGTGATTAAGGTCAATCTATCTATAAGTATGTTACTGTGGATTTTTTTTTTTTTTGAATTTATTTTCTCACTAAAACTCAAAAAAAAAAAGTAATTTAGTAAATATAACTATAAAGTACCTCATTTCTGATTATATGCAATAAAAGAATTTTTTATTTCTTACAAATAATAAGAAACTAGATGTAATCCCGTGCAATGCACGGTTTTTTCATCTAAGATTTTTAATTATTTGTTTTATTGTATTTAATAATTTCAGACAAAATTACAAAAATTCATTATTTTTTTTTTACTATAATATCTAATTAGTTTAATGAATATAAATAAAGTGTAAATATGATATTTTTTCAGTTATATAAAATCTTTAATGTGAAATGATAAATTTTTAATAATTTAAATTTTAAATCATTATTCATTGTTTTACCATATCTTTTATTTCAATAGAATCACCAACCTCGTCCACAACCAATCTACTCCATCAATGGATAAATTGAACCGTAAATTGTTAGCCTAATTGAAATTGTTATAAATTAAATCTTTACATTTATATAAAATAAATCAATATATTTACGAATAATTGAAAAATTATTGTGATATAAAATCAAATCTATGCATTTGAATTTTTTCTTCATCTTCAAAAATAACTTAAGCCATCCGCATAATATGTATACAACATCTAATCGTATGCCGTTAAATAAACAAATAATCGTAAATAAGTACAATGTAACTAATAATTACAAATATAAATTTAAAAATAAGATTTTAAAAATTACCTCAAAATTGATGACCTACAACTAACACAAAATTACTAACACAAGATTCGATTGATGAGGTTTTGTATTGATACGAAATTTTAATTGTGTCGTATGATGTGTTAGATCTGCATATAATAAAACATTTAGTAAATAAAACATAAACATATAATCGTTAAGTATCCCAAATTAATACAATGTAAGTAATAATTAGAAATACTAATACAAAATTCGCTTGATGGAGTTTTTTATTGTTACAAAAATTTTGTTTGTGTCGTATGATGTGTCAATTAATAATATTAGGTATCACAAATTTTAATTTAATTATAATAAACGAACAATTTGTATTTTTTATCATAAATACTATCAAAATTTATTTTATAATGATAGATATCAAACTTTATTATAAACGTTTGTCATTTAAATATTTTTTAGTATTTTTTTTTGTATTTCTTATACTCGTAGTATTGAATTAATAAATTTATATTTTCCTATATTTTTACTTTATTTTTTTTCATTAATATAATGTAGTTCGTGGATTATAATCTATGTGGCATTAAAATTTTAGATATATCAAATCTAATTCGTTACTTTTATCTAAGTGGTGACATAATTTTTAAATTTAAAAATTAAATATAAATATTTCTTCTTATTGGTCGAAATAACTATATTTCTTACGTGGCGATCCAAATACTCTCCAAAAATGCGTACTTTATTTATATATGTATTAGATTAAGGTAGTATTTATATGTAATAGATGATACCAAGTAGTTAAAAAAAAAGGTAGCTTGTACATAGTAAAAATAAATTTCTCAAAATTTAACATAAATCACATTGAAAAAAATTGATAAATATGTTGGAATTTTCGTACCATAAGGGAGTAGTTACATGTCATGTGTAAACTTGGTTAGCAATAATTAACATGGAAATAGGACCAGCAAATTCTTATTATGAGAGACCTATTGCAAGATTACAAGGGCAATAGCTACATGCCTACATGTCTTAATAATGATGTATATTTTGATATGTAGTTGAAGCACTTATTAATCTAAACAATTTAAGGTCAAATGATAAGTTTTGCATATATGATTATTATTAACAATAATGCTAGTTCTAACATCTATTATTTATCTGATAATTCTTGATAAGAAGTTGAGATCAGATTACATGAGATTTGCTAATTGTGCATAATATATAATTCAATTGGAAAAGGCTTATAATATAGAATTATAATATACTAATATTTATAAAGTATATTACACAAGAATTTCTCAACATGGCATAACGTTAGTAACCAATAATGTTGTGATGATCATAATTAAAATGATGATATAATCTATCTATAATAAAAACTCTAGTTAAATCAACACCAAACATATAGTATTTGTAGGTAGAATCCATAAGAAATAATTCTCCCAAAAGATATGGCATGAAACCTAATCAAGTCAACTTTACTGCTGTTTTATCTGCGTGTTGTCGTACTGAATTAACGATGGCATTCGCATATTGAATGCAATGATCAATGATTATGGGTTGGAACCTAGAGAAGATAACTTTTCTTACCTTGTAGACCTTTTAGGGCGAGCTGGATACATTGATGAGATGGAGAGACTAATTGAGAGAAAGGATTACAAGGCTAATCCCAATATTTGGTGGACTCTGTTTAGTGCATGTGCAGTCTATGGCAACCTGAGGCTTGGAAGGATTGTTGCAGGGTTACTTCTTGAAACTGAGATAAACAAATCATTAGTTTATGTATTGCTGTCAAATTTCATGCAAACGCAAGACAACGTGGGCGCACTTGCATTAAGCCATGACAATGTCAAAAGATCAATTTGACAAGAAGATATTGTTTTTGAGCTAAACATTTAGAAAAGCCCAATGTAACCCTTCATATGAAATGAAGCACATGTAATTAATTACATTATCAGGCATTTCGAATGCAATATCATCATACCCATTTTCGAAGACATTTCACCAAGTAGTTCGGAACTTAGGGTGTGGAATATCAAATTCATCAATTCTGAAAAACCGAGCTTTAGCTTCGACGTTGATTAGCTCTCGATTCTCATGCAGAAAATTGATGAATTTGGTATGCCACACCTTAAGTTCCAAACTAATAGCAGTGAAAGCCACAAAAGCAGTTTATAAAACTCAACTCTCAATTATCAAAACAAAACTTACGTGCTCAAATCGTCACTATGATTGACTATCTCTTCTCCTGCAAATCCATTCATTTGATTGCTTGCTTAACCCCACACCATTATTCTCTCTCTCGTTCTCACTGCTTCTGCCAACATACCCAACTCCAGATTTGGAAACCAGCTTTATGCCCATGCCATTTTCACTAGACTTAAGGATTTTTACCATGTTTCAAACACTCTTCTTGATATATTATATATTTTGAGAAAGTTGATTTTTGATAATCAAATTACATCACATCAATATTAGCCTATCTATAAGAAACATATACTTTGTATGTTTTTACTTATACTCTACATATATTATTCTAATATTATTTCTCTAGCCATCATGTAATATTTTATTGCCAATTTAATAATATACTGAATTAATTTTTGATGGTTTAAAATATTTGTTTTACTGATTTAATAATTTTTCATACATATTGAATACATATTTATGCTTAGAAGGTATTGTTGGGAATAGAAATGGGGACATCTCATTGACCATTTCACATGTCATAACAAAATTCTTATAACACTATGCATGTGATCCTTTTTATTATTCTCCCGCCTTTGTTTTTCATGCCTTATTTTACGCTATTTTTTCTTGGGTTAGCAAATTATAAATTCATTATTATAAGTCAATGAGATTGTTCAACCCAACCACCCACATGCGATGTATTTTTTATCAAACATACTTCTCTTATTTTTGGTTGATAATTTAAACCCGAAAATGACTCACTTAAGCCGAAATTATTTTCGGGTCAAAATCAAGTCGGGTCAACTCGTAAACCTGAACCCAAACCTGATCTTAAGTATATTAAAAAAATAAAAGTTAAATCTTGAATGGCAAATGACCAGTAGACCAGCCCAACAAGCAACTGCCCAAGTCCAAAAAAAGCTTAAAACCCTACAAATCTATTCCCTAAAACCGGCAGCCCAATTTGTGTTTAGATCAAATTTTACATACAAATGATTGGCATGTAAGGATATCCGCTTCTCCATTGCTACGCATCTGTACTATAGCAAATTTTCTCAGGTTCTTAGTTTGAAATTTCAAAAATAATTTCTTGATATATGTTTTTCCATGTGTATTTAACAGCACAATTTCAATGTTGCTTGTGATTTTGTGGCAGGATTTGGCAAACTTCAATCTTATTCAGCAGCTTCATGCTTTAGGGCTCTGTTTTTTTGAGTGTCTATAGTCTCTTGGTTGGCAGTATAAAGATGGTGAAGTCTCAAACTTCCAAGAACATCTCATTTTACGCTTCTCGGTAAATTACCCATGACCCATCATCTCCTTCTCTCTAACCTTCATGCTCTCACCTCTCATTCTTCACTTTATTAATTGTATATTTGTGTAGCCTCATTAGAGTCCAAATATCTACAGTGGGGTGATAGGGGTTTTGGTGGTCAAATTACTTAAACACTGGTTTCTCTTTCATACTTTTCCTTTGATCATATGGGTAACAAAGTATTACATTATTTTAATTGTTTGTATTAAAGGTTGCTTCTAAGGGTGAATCAAACAAGCGTTTTAAATATCCTTGTAGTATAAATTGGGGTTGGAAAAAGTGTTTTCTTTCTTATTACAGTCTTATAATCAATTGAAAAATTGCCCCTCCCATTTAGTATTTTTTTTTTTTTTTTTTCAATGTATGGTCTTTAAGGAATAGCTTAAGAATTTTGAAACGCAGACTTCATTTTTCTCAAAGGTAAATTTTTTTATTTTCAAACAATGATAAATCAATTCACTCGTGTTTTAATTGTCCTTATTTATTTGTTAATTTGTGAATTCGATTTCAAAATTCAATTTCTAGTATGCAATTATCCATATTATCTTTGATTTTTTTTTTTTTTTTTATTGCTATAATACATAACATATAATTGTTATACCCTACTACATATGTTTTCGAAAGTTAATTTTTTACTATTGCACACAAAGGAAGGCAATTGGAGAGAGGGTTGATGTGTTTAGTGGGTGTTAGAAAAAGGTGAATAAAATGCTCCCTCTATATCTATTTAAGTGAATCAGTTTGACTTTTCCACTATTTATATGATTAATATGACTTGGTTTTATACTATTATATAAAGGACAAATCGTAAGCTATTAAGTTGGTTTGAAGAACATCAACTAGTAATATAATTATAATTTTCCTTTGTTTATCACACACTCCATACAGTGTATTAATGAAATGTGAGCTTAAAAATCATACATAAAATAGAAGAAAATTTTGATATCTCTTTCTTTCATTTATGATTTTCTGAAGTACTAGAAATGTTAACAACTTTTTTCATGTACTTTTTTGTTTGCTTATTTTGAAAGTAAGGATTAGGAAATTTGAAGGCCCACCGAAAGAGTAATTTCAGGAGTTAAAATGAAATTAAATCTTAAGTAGGTTTGATTGAAAAGAATATAAGCCGAAATCGTTTTGGTAGTTCGTTTGAAATCGGAGGATTTCGTGCTATTACTGATTCCTTGATTTGTTGTCTGCAAGCTATGTATCCACAACTCACCATCTTCTATTTTGGGTGATGTTAGCATGTCACCACTTGATTCTAGTATGTCTAGTAGTTTTATTTATAGCTGTTTTTATCAAACAATTTTTGTCCATGTGTCAAGGAATTCTCGACCATTTATCTCTAGACAAATAAATACCCAATATATTATCATTATTATTACTAGTATTATTATTTTAAACAATAAGATACGGGGTGCCCCTTTTATCAGAGGAGGGAAAACCTGGTACATTAAGCAAGGATAAAGTTAGGAAACTTTATTTATTTTACTCATACTTTACACAATAGATTTGGCATTATAATGGGTGTGTTGCAAATGGGCGTCATGGCCCAAACTTTATTTTTCAATTGTTGGAAACCTTAATTTGGCATTGCGAACAATGTGGCTTACAAAGTAAACCGGCATCTGTCTTTGGCTAAGAGAAAAATACTGAGTGAGTGATCCGAGGCCCCTAAGTACATATATAATACTTCACCCGAAATGGGGCTAACAAGCCTTGGCAGAGCATGCAAGTACTCTTTCAGCCGGCAAAATGCCGTTTCTGCCTCCTCACTCCATTCGAACTATGCCTTTTTCCGCATGGCTTGGAAAAAATATAGGCACTTTTCGCTGACCCTACTCAGGAATTGACCGAGAGCTATCAGGTGACCGACCGACTTGGGGGATTTCATGTTTCGAACGGCTTGAATTTTTTCTAGATTAACCTCTATCCTCTTTGATCAATTAAAAATTCGAGAAATTTGCCGGACTCAACACCAAAGACACTTTTGGGATTAAGCATGACATTGTGCCGCCAGAACGTGGCAAACCTTTCTCGGAAGTTTGCGAGATGATCCGACTAAAGCTTTGATTTGACGATTATGTCGTCAATATATGCTTCTATGTCTCTGCCTAACTGTTTCTCAAAGACGATATTGACTAACCGTTAAAAGGTAGCCGACGTATTCTTCAGCCCAAACGACATCACCGTATAGCAACAAAGACCTTGCTGAGTGATAAATGTCTTTTTTACCACCCCAACGGAGTTCCAAGAGTTAAAATACAATGTAAGCAAACAATTACCACCGAGCCCCACCCTTAAAACCCACTCTTCAAAACCAACGAATTCACTTGCCTCCCAAAGCCGTGTAATTCGATAACATAAAACAACCTAATAACGCAAGCAAAAGTGTAATTGTCATGCCTCACACCCAACATATGCATTCTCCTAAACATTTCGAATGCAATATCATCATACCCATTTTCAGAACAACCAGTACTTACAGCATTCCAAGGCGCAACATTTCTCACGGGCATTTCATCGAGCAGTTGGCATACATAATCAACCTGACCCAACTTAGCATATGTTGATAACAAAGTAGTCCAAGAGTAACTATCCGGGGTACTCAATTAAGAAAAGACAGTTTTAACAGAACCCAAATCTTCAGTTTTGGCATAGCGTGAAAGAAGAGTGGTTGTAACATGGGGAAAATCCTTAAGTCCAGTGAAAATGGCATGGGCATGAAGCTGGTTTCCAAATCTGGAGTTGGGTATGTTGGCAGAAGCAGTGAGAGCGAAAGAGAGAGAATAATGGTCTGGGGGTTAAGCAATCAGATGAATGGATTTGCAGGAAAAGAGAGAGACAATCATGGTGACGATTTGAGCGGGTAAGTTTTGACAATTGAGAGTTGAGTTTTATTAGCTGCTT
Organism: Chenopodium berlandieri; assembly: GCA_034703905.1. NCBI lineage: Eukaryota > Viridiplantae > Streptophyta > Magnoliopsida > Caryophyllales > Amaranthaceae > Chenopodium > Chenopodium berlandieri. The sequence goes on from CM068293.1 coordinate 53,244,911, forward strand.
TGTGGCTTTCACTGCTACAAGTTTGGAACTTTGGGTGTGGCATACCAAATTCATTAGTTTTCTGCATGAGAATCGAGAGCTAATCAACGTTGAAGTTAAAGCTCGGTTTTTCCAAATTGATGAATTTGGTATTCCACACCTTAAGTTCCAAACTACTCGATGAAATGACTCTGAAAATGGGTATGATGATATTGCATTTGAAATGCCTCAGAAGATAGTGTAATTAATTACATGTACTTCATTTCATATGAAGGGTTACATTGGGCATTTTTAAATGCTTAGCTCAAAAATAGTATCTTCTTGTCGAATTGATCTTTTGACATTGTTATGGCTTAATGCAACTGCATCCATGTTGCTTTATAACTCTTAACATTGTTCATCTTTTCCCTAACTTGAGCCGCATCTTCCCATTGTCCAGAATATTTGATAGCAATACATAAACTGTTGGGTTGTTTTTCTCCCTACAACAATCCTTCCAAGCCTCATGTTTCCATAGACTGCACATGCACTAAACAGAGTCCACCAAATATTGGGATTAGCCTTGTAATCCTTTCTCTCAATTAGTCTCTCCATCTCATCAATGTATCCAGCTCGCCCTAAAAGGTCTACAAGGCAAGAAAAGTGATCTTCTCCAAGTTCCAACCCATAATCATTGATCATTGCATTAAATATGCGAATGCCATCGTTAATTAGACCAGTACGACAACAGGCAGACAAAACAGCAGTGACTTGATCAGGTTTAAGAGCAATCTCATTATGCATCAATTTGAAGTACCAAACAACTTGTTTCCCTTCGCCATATTGTGCTAATGCAGATATGATGGCATTCCAACTCACAGTGTTCTTTGTGCTCATGCATTTAAATACCTTCACAGACCAATCCAGAAGCCCACATTTTGCATACGTGGTAATGAGGCGATTTTCTAAGGAGTTCTCGGTTAGAAATTGACATCTTAGAATGTAGCAATGGACCTGCTTTCCATGACTTAAGGCTGAAACACTTAACAAATGCTCAGTACGATAGTTAGAGTGGATACATCTGGTCTGATTTTAGAGTTCTGCAGCTGAAGGAACAATTAAAGAGCTTGCACAGAATATCCATTTAACAAGAACCCCGAAATGTTAGACTAAGCCCGTTCTTTAGCACAAGGGCATAGATCATCGGACAATTTCTAAGCAACCTGAACTAGCTAAGTGGGCCCTGATTGTATACTCATCTAGAACAAACCCGATCCTCTTGCATCTCCATGTAAGCTATGATTGCTAATTGCATATCATTGTTATGAGCATATCCAACTATTATTATGTGCTAGGAAACAACATCTTTCACTTCTAAATTTTGTTTTATATTTTTAGAATTTTCATTGAATTTTCATCCTATCTTTACTAGTTGTTAATTAGCTCTCGATTCTCATGCAGAAAACTGATGAATTTGGTATGCTACACCCAAAGTTCCAAACTTGTAGCAGTGAAAGCCACAAAGCAGCTTATAAAACTCAACTCTCAATTGTCAAAACTTACCCGCTCAAATCGTCACCATGATTGTCTCTCTCTTTTCCTGCAAATCCATTCATCTGATTGCTTAACTCCAGACCATTATTCTCTCTCTTCCGCTCTCACTGCTTCTGCCAACATACCCAACTCCAGATTTGGAAACCAGCTTCATGCCCATGCCATTTTCACTGGACTTAAAGCTTTTCCCCATGTTTCAAATACTCTTCTTTCACTCTATGCCAAAACTGAAGATTTGGGTTCCGTTAAAACTGTCTTTTCTGAATTGGGTACCCCTGATAGTTACTCTTGGACTACTTTGATATCGGCATATGCTAAGTTAGGTCAGGTTGATTATGCATGCCAATTGCTTGATGAGATGCCTTTGAGAAATGTTGCGCCTTGGAATGCTGTAATTACTGGTTGTTCTGAAAATGGGTATGATGATATTGCATTCGAAATGTTTAGGAGAATGCATATGTTGGGTGTGAGGCATGATAATTACACTTTTGCTTGCGTTCTTAGCTTGTGTTATGTTATCGAATTACAAGGCTTTGGGAAGCAAGTGCACTCGTTGGTTTTTAAGAGTGGGTTTTTGGGGTGGAGCTCGGTGGTAAATTCTTTGCTTACATTGTATTTTAACTCTTGGAACTCCATTGATGCTTGTAAAGTTTTTGAAAATGCTGATGAGATGGTTCGTGATGTAATTACTTATAATGCAATGATCAATGGGTTAGCAGGTCTTAAGAGAAAGGAAGAGTCTTTGATAATATTCCAAGAAATGTTAGAGGCTCGATTAAGACCAACTAAATTAACTTTTGTGAGCCTTATGGGCTCGGGTTTGGATCTAGACATGTGCCTCCAACTACATGCTCAGGCTGTAAAGACAGGTTACGAACCTTGCACAGCTGTCAGCAATGCTGCCATGTTCATGTATTCAGAGCATGGGCTATTAGATTCTGTTAGAAAAATATTTGATAATTTAGAAGTGAAGGATGTTGTTTCCTGGAATACAATGATAGCTGGATATGCTCATAACAATGATATGCAATTAGCAATCTTAGCTTACATGGAGATGCAGAGGATCGGGTTTGTTCCAGATGAGTATACAATCGGAGCCCTCTTAGCTAGTTCAGATTGTTTAGAAATTGTCCAGATGATCTATGCCCTTGTGCTAAAGAATGGGCTTAGTCTAACAAGTGAAGTTATTAATGCTTTGGTGTCTGCATGCTCTAAGCAAGGTGACATTGATTTGGCCTATCAAATATTCTGCAGCATGCACTTTAAGAATCTGATTACGTGGAATGCAATTATTTCGGGGTTATTGTTAAATGGATATCCTGTGCAGGCTCTTCAATTGTTTCTTCAGCTGCAGAAATCTAAAATCAGACCAGATGTATCCACTTTAACTAGTGTATTGAGCATTTGTTCAAGTATTTCAGCCTTAAGTCATGGAAAGCAGGTCCATTGCTACATTCTAAGATGTCTATTTCTACCCGAGATCTCCTTAGGAAATGGCCTCATTACCATGTATGCAAAATGTGGGCTTCTGGATTGGTCTGTCAAGGTATTTAAATGCATGAGCACAAAGAACATTGTGAGTTGGAATGCCATCATATCTGCATTAGCACAATATGGCGAAGGGAAACAAGCTGTTTGGTACTTCACATTGATGCATAATGAGATTGCTCTTAAACCTGATCAAGTCACCTTTACTGCTGTTTTGTCTGCCTGTTGTCGTACTGGTCTAATTAACGATGGCATTCGCATATTTAATGCAATGATCAATGATTATGGGTTAGAACCTGGAGAAGATCACTTTTCTTGCCTTCTGGACCTTTTAGGGCGAGCTGGATACATTGATGAGATGGAGAGACTAATTGTGAGAAAGGATTTCAAGTCTAATCCCAATATTTGGTGGACTCTGTTCAGTGCATGTGCAGTCTATGGCAACGTGAGGCTTGGAAGGATTGTTGCTGGGTTACTTCTTCAAATTGAGAAAAACAACCCAACAATTTATGTATTGCTGTCAAATATTCATGCAAACGCTGGACAATGGGAAGATGCAGCTGAAGTTAGGGAATTGATGAAAAATGTTAGAGTTATAAAGCAACCTGGGTGCAGTTGGATTAAGCCATAAAGATCAATTTGACAAGAAGATACTGTGTTTGAGCTAAGCATTTAGAAAAGCCCATAACCATTTATATGAAATGAAGTACATGTAATTAATTACACTATCTTCTAACTTGGTTAGTGTCACCTGTTGCAAACCATTACAAGAACAAATCATACATACATCAACCAAAATATTATTTTACAACAACAAGCACATAAATTTAAATTCCATCCATACTAATCATAATATAAATGTGCAAAACATTTTTGAATATAATAAATGCAACTCCAAAGCAATCATCAGTGCATCACTGATCTAACTAACTAAGAAAATAAAAGAATCAAATTATAATCTATATAGATTCGCCCTTGATTAATCATAGCCATATTTTAGAGCAAATACAGATCCATAGAATAATAATAATATAAAAGAAATCAATTCCGCAAATAATGAAGAACCCAGTTTCCCAAATTGCTAATCACAACTAAAGAAATAGGAATTGCATGAAATTATGGTATTTGAGATTACCACATTAACCAAAATTGAATAGTTTGAATATGTTGGGAATCCAGATCCACTTAAAAATTTCAGAATTTGTAAGTATTAATTTGTGGGTATTTGATTTAGAGTCTAGATTTTGAGTTTGGTATCTATGCGATGAAACTCGGAAAAGGCATGCGAGCAAATGCCCAGGTAATGAGAAAAATCAACCACCACAATTGGGCACCAACGGTATAGGCATCGAAAAGTGACGTTAGGTGCGGTTTGGTTGAACTGGTACTTCAATTTCCACCTCCGGTTTCGCAGCAAGCACAACAGCAACTCGCATCAATTGCATAACTTGCTTCTCATTTCCACCTCGTAAACGTGAGTAGTTATTTTCTTAAACTAAAACATTTCCCACTATCAGTTCTTTCAGATCTATTATTGTCGTACATCTTTTTAGAGAAACTGTGTTGGACCCTGTTGTTTTATCTACTGGCTAATGGGTTTTAATTTTTCTTGGCAGGGGTGTGAGTGTCGACAAATCAGTTAAATTTTCATCTGAAGAGCTTGCGCTAGCAACAACTAACTTTATCATGGCTAAAAAGATTGGTTCAGGTGGTTTTGAAGATGTTTACTATGCAGAGCTGAGAGGAGAGGTTTGTATGGCACTTATACTGATAGTGTCTTTGAATCAGTTGATACTTGATATTTTTGGTTAAAGATTCATTTATGAAATTCACTTTTTCACAGTACATAATCTTCATGTGAAGTATTAACAAACCATCTCTTGTGGTAATTTTGGATTATTAAGTAAGATATTGCTCAATATTGGACTTCTTAATACTTGCAAAGTTTTTAGCTGATTGGCATAGGTTGCATCTTATAAAATTTGTAAATTATAGAAAATATTCCAATTTGGGTTCCAATGTTAATTCCGTCAACATGGGGAAAAAATGATGTGGACATAGCAGAGAATTGTTAGCACTCCTTGTGCATGTACAAAAATGTTATATTTATCTGTTTCTCATTATCCCTAACAAGCAACTTTTAGTCTGACCAAAAACAGTATGAACTCTTTTGCTGCATTTTTATAATTCTTGATTTCCTTTTTCTTAATTGCATGCCTGAAATCTTTACAGAAAGCAATTGTCAAGAAGATGGACATGTAAGCAACTAAAGAATTTCTTGCTGAGTTACAGGTTTTGACTCGCGATCATCACTTGAATCTGGTATGCTTTATGAACTTTCTTTAGATTGATGAATTATGATGCATTTGCTATCCCTTTACTTAGACTTTGACCATTACTTAAAGTACTATGTACTACTGTTATGGAAAAACTTGATGTAATTTAACATATTAATCTTAACAGTACTTTATTTGAGAGTAATTGATCTGATGGTCAATCAAATCATGACCTTGAAAATAAGATCGATTCAATGGAAGCAATTAATACCAATAATTCAATAATAAGACAATAACAAGCGAATATTATGCATTTCAAATCCAATTGAGGACCTCCTCTCTTTTTCCCCCTTCCTCATTGCTCTCATAAAGCCTTTAATCAATCCAAAACTATCGTCATTTTCTGCGAATTTTACGAACAGTTACTGTGCTTAAAGATTTTTACTTTGTTTTCTTTGATGGGGCTCCTGTAATCTTTGTGGGTTTCATTGATATATGCAGTTGAGGGATCATCGAAGTAATATGCTAGAGTTTTGGATAATTTTTCTAATTTATGATTAATGTCTGATGCTATCCTATTTCTAGATCATCATCGGAGAAAATTTCTATAGTTATTTTGACCTGATCCGTGAGGTTATTTTATAGTGGAAAATTATGAGCTTTGATTACTAATATTAAACTCAATTAAAAAAGATAGAAGTCAATTTATGTGTTGAATATTTACTTTGCATGTTAGAATAATATCCTTTAATATAAATGTGACCTTATCAATCAATCAATCAAAGTCTTTGTCCTAGCTTTTTCAATGTGACATTATAAATTAGGTGTTGATGTGATTAGTTGTTTAGGAAATTGATACATCAGGTTAAATTGAATGGGATATCGAAATTGAAAGGTTTGTTTTCAATTTTCACTTTTCTTTCTAGCTTTAGAGTTTTTGTTTCTGGGTTTTTGATTTGAAATTTTGGGTTTTGATTTGGAATTATGGGTTGTTGTAGGGTGAAGCGTGTATGAATGCCTAAGCAATTTTGTGGAGGAGAATCAGAAATTGGTGGCTAAATGTGTGAATTTAGCGAATCAGTGTTTGATTATTCATGCTCTTTCAAAATGTGAGATGCATTGATTTGGAATTATGGGTTGTTGTAGGTTGAGGCCTGTATCAGTGTTCGAATTTAGCGAATCAGTGTTGGATAACTACAGTCATCAATGTGAGATGCTTTCGGTAAGTATTTCTCCTCAATTTCAGTCCATGCTCTTTTAAATTCATCCTCTTCATTTTGATTTTTCGACTGAGATAGTCCAAGGAGGAGTAATTCAGGGGAATGTGAGAAAAAAAAACTAAGGATGAACATTAAGTTAGCGCGCTAAATTACTGTCAAACAACCCCATAGCCTATTGTTCTGTTTTCTCTTATATAAAAAAATTTGTGAAAAGTTATTTTTTTCATGGAAATTGCATTTTTTTACAGATACTACTGATTTTGCTGGAGTTGGAGTAAATTTGGTCACCGGGAGTTGGAAAATAGACAATTATGAGTTATGAATGAGATTTATAGGTTTGATCCTACCTTTCGATGTAATTTTTATTATAACATCCACTCCTAAAGTTTTACAATTATTGCTTATTTATAGAACGAAAGAAATCGAGCGATAAGTTGCAAACCCTTTTATTCCGATTCTTTAAAATCAGCATTCTTCATTGAAGGTCAAAGTTGTGTACAATATTGATACTCATGTTTATCTCTTTTCGGATTATTATTATTAATTGAATGACTTGGTCGTATTTATGAACTCATGAGAACATGATTCTAGGCTTTCTCAATTACTCTATACTTAGTTAGAAATCGGTAATTATGATAGTTGTGAACCCTTGTGCCGAAGGAGTTAAAAACTGATGGAATAGATCATGAATTTAATTGATGGAATAAAACTCTAAATCTAAATTCATACCTAAATATAAATAGATTACCATTAAAGGGTACAATTGAAAAGGCTTAGATTTCAGGTTTGGTGTTATATTTAAGTTATGATGGCTTATTTAGTTATTTCAATTTTAAATAATGGTTCTGTCAAAAAAAAATTCTAAATAATGCTGTAAGTCTTGCTTCTGATTATTTGGATCTGCAGGATCATCTACTAGGCATGGACTGAATCCAGATTTTGTGGATCTAGAAGGTCAACTCACTCATGAGGCACCACGGGAAGATGAGAAAGATCTCGAGACTGGTCTTGGTATGTAAACTATTCTTGACTTCTTGCTTTATTTATTTGTATAATTATTTCATTTATTAATTTTGAGTAAATTGAGTGGCAATCATTGTGTGCGGTTCCGGTTGGTTATACTAGCTTTGTTGATCGGGTGATTTGTTGGGATGAAGAAACCTGATAATGGTTCATGCTCTAATAAGCATCTAAATTGGATGTTGTGTCAAATACTATTTGTAATTCTACGTTGGATTATTGAATTAATAGTTATAATTAGTGAAGACCTAAATGCAATTTTTTTTTTCTTAGTTTCAAATTTTGCTTGATTTTGAACTGTGTGTAGCTTTAACGGGTTGAGCATATTTAAGATTGTCGGCTTCCAAACTTCTCCTTTTCTATTAAAGTGGCTTATGAGGTAACCACTTGATTTGTATCTTGTGTGAGAAAAATAGTGCAAGCAATCTGATCATATTCCTAGGATCTAATAAACTCTCAAACAAAAACAGGCAGATTGAAGAGTGTTGTGTAGGTTCTTGCACATGGAGTGTGCAGTATAGGTAGTAGTTGACTCATCTATTTCTTAACAAGCTTATAGAAATGCAGTTATAGATTTACAATATTGGGTGATGAAGTGACTCATCGATTTCTTCTGTTTAATGCACCTCTTTAAAAATTTGGTATGTGACGTTTGTAGCTTATAGACAAGATGCTAAAATTGTTTCATATGGATTTATCGAAGTGTTGATGGAGTAGTTTGCTTATTTTTTTTTTGTTTTTTTCCCGTGCCAAATTTATAATTTTCAGTATGTCAAGTTTAGAGGACTCCCTCAGTTTCGACAAGCTGCCTAGCATGGGCACTCTTGACAGGAGGTTTTAATTCTTTGGCTGGTATATTTCCTTGATTATTTATGTTTAGTCCATTTCTCATAATCTCATGTTTATTTTTTGGGTGTTTATTTTTGAATTTTGGGATTTGGTTTTATTTATTAATGCATTTAGACTGAAGTTGTGTCGATGGGTGTTGTCGAATTTCCGTTTAGAGGGGAAAAAAATTGAATTTAGTTGTGAAATTTGATCCAAAAGTAGTCACTATACTCTGATAGTTAATTCTGGTTCCCTTTTGATTACTTGGATCATCCATGTTTAATTTTGATTTGAGTTTCTCTATTTTAATGTGAATATTAGTGAGAAATGGGGAAAACAATTACTCATACTTTATTGATTGGTGATGTAAATTAGCTTTACGTTGACTTGAGAATTTATGTATATGTTGACAACATGGCTGATAATAGTTTAAACTTTAAAGTGAGTGGTGAGTAGTGATAATATGGCATAGTATGTGATTGATAGGCTAGGCATCAAAGATCATAGTATGTGATTGATAGGATAGGTGAAGAGTGGAAAAGCATGTCAGAAGAGCAAAAAAAAACCAACAATTCATAAGCACGTAAAAAAAAGAGAAGTATATTTGTCCGTTATTATTGCCCTGGTGATGCTGATTCTGTTTCATACTTTAGATGTCAAGTATATATGTTGCATTGTTTCTGCTATTTTATATATACACATGAACTCTGGATCTGGATTGATTTATGAATATCTGGTTTATTAGTGCTAGCAATTTCCTGGAGTGTAGTGTTAAACTATTAAACTAGAGAATTGAGTAGAGATCAAGTGGTTGAACCCCTTAGCTTTCATAAGTTCACAACTTAGGTTGTCTTGGGTCAAAGGTTGTTATATACACTCGGGTGCACGGTACACCTAACGTATTTTTTGCAAAAAAATAACCTTGGTGCATCTTGCACTCGGGTGTATATAACATTTCAGTCCGGGGTTCAAAACTCCTTTCCCCCTTCCCCTGAATATTATTCCTCATCAGCCACCTTCCACAGACCACCTTGAGATAGGGATTCATCGAGGGGGTAATTGTGCACCTGTCCTAGAAAAATAGTGTTAAGCTATCACTCTATCAGATACTGTATAGTTTGTTAAAGTGCACTGAATTTACTATGTATGATTGATTTGGCCCGGAAAATACTCTGTTTGTACCCAGGAGCTTCATCAGAATCATGACATCTAATCTACTGATTTTGCTTAAATAACCCACACCAACTCATGTTTAAGCCAATCTCATAAAACAGCAAAAAATTTCTAGGTGTAGTAAGAATTGGTGGAGGGGAAGGGGGATGGGAATACGGTTATCATTGTTTTTCTGTTTTTGAGATCTACGTTGAGAAACAGGTAACATTGGTTGTATAAATGGATCCAATTGTACTTTTATCTTTTTTTAGATTTAAAGGATTTTAGTAGATGTACTTTTAAGTTGGCAGTGAAGGGAAAATGACATTGATCTTATTTAGAATTATTGACTTTTGAATTTAGAAATTTAGATATGCTTCTTTCAAGTGGTATGTGTGATTGTAATTAGTGAGTAAATTCTAAATTGTTTGTTTATAATTAGGATTTACGAATAATTTTCCTATGTTTTTTTTAACCTAATACATGATTATGAATGTGCCATTTATCTAGGATGAAAACTACATCTGCTATAAGATGGTGTTTGATGAATTGGAGGAGCTTATATTAGGGTAGGATTGGTATATTTTGCCTATATCCAGCTATTCTCATAAGTTTGCATTTGTTATACAAATTTTGGACCATGTACCAATTTGTTTTACTAAAAGCTCAGAATTATGTTATTGTAGAGGATGTAGACTCTGCAGGACTGTCCTTGTTCTGCCATTATGTTGCTTCTTTGCGACAGCTAGACTGGAGCAGGCATAGAAGAGCAACAGTGACTTCTCAAGGTAATTTTCTCAACATGAATATTCACAGAAGGAAGAATGGTGATTGCTTGATGTATAACGTACTGCTAAAATTACCATACTGTAATCAAAGTCTTTGCTTTTATATTTTCTTATTCTGATTGCACCAACCTTGGAAAATTGGGTTCTGCCTTATGCTGCAGTTTTAATTCATGTTCTTGTACATGTATCTGTGTTTGCTATGCAAATTTGTATTAGATACAAGTAACAACAACAAAGTTAACTTTAAAGTGCATTTGCAGCAGCAACAATATTAACAACAACAAAGTTAACTTTAAAATGTACACAAAAACGATGAGGGAATGAAGACGAGATAAAAAGAATTTTAAGACAAAGGGGAAGCTAACATGAATCGGCTTTATAATTTTAGCATTTTAAAATGACTAAGAGGCATGGTGATAAAAAAAAAATGTAGGGATTTTGTAAATATACTATGTATTATCTTCCTAAGGTTAGTATTTCTGTAAAAATGTTTGGGAATTTTATAAAAATGCTATTACATTGTAAAAGTAAGTAGAGGAGAAGAAATCGAGTCTTTCTTAGAAAGAATTATTATTAGAGTGTATTTTATTTGATGGAAATCCAAAATCATGTATGAAATGACTCTCTATAAGTCGTAAAAGTTGGATTAGAATTTGGCGAAAAAAACAGTGAAGGAGAGAAAAGGAAAGAATGAAGCAAAGGAGACAATATTAGGTAAGGATGATACGGAAAAGATACTTATAAGAGATCTTTTTAAGGTATAAGACTAAGAAATTAGCAAAAATGAAAAAGACTTTCTTAGACGCACATAAACCATAAAAGAAATTAGATAGAGAGAAAAAGGATTTGGGAGGGGGGCTTAGTTGGACAAGCCTCATCAAAAGAAGGAAAAAAAAAAAGAGGAATTGAGGAAAAGGTGTAGGAAAGAAAGCTTGAACAACTAGGAGGGAACGAGAGAGAATGCGTGTATGGGAAAAGGAAGAGAAAAAGAGATATAATAGAGATAAATGAAAATTCGAGATATAATATAATAGAGTACTTTAAATTAGTAGTAAGAAATAAAGTACTCTTATATAAACTTTTTTATAAAACTCTAAAAAACATGAAAGGTGAGTGAGAGAGAGGTCGAGGTTATAATTAGGGATATGCAAGTATGATTGATATAAGCTTAGCGAATTAAAAAAAGGAGAAAGAGAAATATAAATAGCAAGTAAATAAGAGAAAAAGAGAGCACTTTTAAAAGACCACATCAAAAGTGAAATAGGGTAAAAGATAAAGATCACTTAAGAAATTCATATTAAAGAGGGTAATTAATGGTGGGAATAGGAGGCAATAGGTAAAAGGCTTACTAAAATGTTTAGATTATAAAAAAGAAAAGAAGAGTAGATGGGTGGGTGGAAGAAGGAACACGAAGGTGGGAAAAACCAAGGGAAAGATAGGAAAAGGGAAACAAGAGTGGGAGAAGGAGAAATATAAGAGAGTATAGACAACAACGATGAAAGAAGAAGAGATAAGAAGAAAAGCTAAGAGAGATAAAGAGCCCTGGGGGAGAGAGAGAAAGGGAGGGGTTGGGGAGAGAGAGTGAGAGTATTTTCTTTTTCAAAGTGTAAGGAAATGGTAGTCAGCTTTTACTGCAGATGGCGAACTTAATATAAGCAAAACACTTGGTAAGATACATCGTGGGGTAAGTTTGGCTGAAAAGTTTATCAACTTTAGTATGCTGCTATTCTATTGGTCCTACTCTTAGTTGCATTTTTAGCCCTAAGACTTGTTTTGCTTTCAAAGATTTGATCATATTCTAAAAATGACATGGTCATCTGTAAGTATCTTTGAGGCCTGCTGTTTTGTCATTATTGCATATCCTTAAACGAAGGGGGAGGGAGGGAGGAAAGTTAAGTAATAGAGTGGGAGGAAGGAGGGAGTATGAAGAAGAGACTTTTTATCACAAATTATGAGTGAGTAGAGAAAAAAAAAGTGACTATTCATTGGTTAAGAAAGATAAATAAATAGAGTATAGTTTGTTTCATATTTGAAAAAAAAAAAAAAAAAAAAAAAAAAAAAACCTCACTTTATTACAATCAAGTATGAAGAGATTTAAATATACAATCCATTAAAAACTAATGTAAGAAAGAAAGAGGGAAATGGAGCAAAAGAAGATTTAAATGGAGATTAAATATACAATCCATTAACATTTCTGGATTTCCCTAACATCTTAATTTTAACCTGGTTATTTTATAGATTCAGGTTATTTTATAGATTCAGGTTTCTACTATTTTATAGATCCAGCTTACCTTATTTTGGTATTGAGGGCATGATCTACAGCAGAAATTTATATGTGTAGGAATACCAAATCTCCATTTAACCGAGTCTATTGTGTAAAGATCTAATGAAGAAGGCAGCTCATTCAACGTATCTGCAACGTAGTCTGTTGCTTTGTATCTCATTGTTACTCTTAATTACTATGTGGCCATAGCATGCTTATCGTTCCTTTGAAAATCTGGTCTGTAGGTGGTAAAAGGCGTGGCCCCTGTGTTTGTATTTTTGTAGTAGAGTATGATGCAGCAGCAAATTTTTTATTATAAGTCTTGTGATTTATAAAAGTGATTTGATTTAAATTTTGTTTCATATCACTCATGGTTAGAATTATGGCTTTGCTAATTGAGATTCCCTGAAAGATGTGCAGGAATGGGGGATTGTGAAGTCAAGTGCAAGAGTGGTTTCTTTTTCTAATGTCCCCAAAGATCAAGGTGATCTTGATCTATATACTGTTCATAACTTCAGAGATTCATTAAAGGAGATATTAAAGCAGACAATGCTTGATCAAGAGTTCGCTTTTAGGAGGCAAATATTAATTTTAATTCAATTTGCACAAAAATGGTTGATTATGATGCTTTCCTTAGTTATATATACTCAAGTTATGACAGCCATCAATTGTTTTTTATAGATTCATAAGTCCATAACTATATCAAGCAAAATTTTCATTTGATTTTCAATATTTTTTTTTTGGCAATTTTAAGTTATTTGTCGCAAATCTGGATGTCCTTTATATCGTGTGCTTTTGTATTTGATTTGCAGTATAATTTGGCAATTCATGGTTATTTGTCGCAGGATCTAGATGTCCTTTGTGACAAAAACATATCATGTCATGTATGTTTTTGTGCATATATGAGATTTTCTTCAACTTTTGAATTATTTTTCATGATTCTTCATGAACTTTACAGAGTATAAATAGCCAGGACGGAAGAATTAAAACAGAAAGGTTTAAATAATTACAGTATGCACGATGGAGGATTCAACAATAATTTAAGATGTTCAATGGTGACTTTGAAACTATCTTATACAAAGTAATTCAATGTCCCTTCACGTTAATGGCAGTGCCACTTTTATCTTTTCTATTTTTGCTACTTTTGTTTCTATTGTTGAGGAATTGTGGATTGGGATGGGGTGTTTCTTATGGATTAAACAAATGTGATGCCATCTTGCTGCAGTAATATCTGTGAATAGTTGAACATGTAACAATTTCATACTCAAATTTCCCTTGTTTCTTGCAAGTATATGACAATGAAACTAATGTTTTTTTAGGCTGAATACATGCAATCTTTGAACTTCAATATGCATTATGAATTGCAGCAAACACCTCCTCTGACTATGCAGAAACCTCTTGATCTCCAACTTTTAGCTGATGAATTTATTGGCCAATGTGTTGATGATTTTATAAAGAAGATTATAAATGATAGAAATAACAATTATATTCTCGCTGAAATTATATAATTAATTTTCACAATTTTTTCCACTAAATATTTGGCTTTTGCTAATATTATTAAATAGCTTAGAATTGATTAATCTAGCAATTACGCTCTCTAGACCACTACCATGTAGTTAGGTTGTTACAATCACTTTGATCAAATTTAAATTAAATTTAAAGTGGCTAGAGAGTTGGTTGAATGAGGCTAACTATTGATGAATAAAAAAAAAAAAAAAAAAGCAAGTAGGAAAAGAATATATAGATAGGAAGCCATGCTGGATGAGGCACCCTATAATTTTCATATCCGTACAAAAAGAGGGAAGAGGATTAAAGGGAAAGGGGGTGGGAGAGAAAGTGTATGAACAAAGAAGAAGAGGGAGAGAGAGAACGTGAGAGAGGAGGGAAAGAGGTAAATAGAGAGATAGTCATTTCAAGGGGGTTAAAAGAAGGAGAAAGAGATGAAGAGCACTTTAATTAGAAGAATATTTTTTAAAATTAAATCAAAGAAGAGATAAAGAGTACTTTTTTAAAGATTCTAAACTTTAATTAATCGTCTAATTTAAGTGTAAACATGTAAAGGAAGATGGAAAGGGAGAGGAAAGCAAGTGAGAATTGGGGGGGAGGAAAGATTAACTTTATAAATTTTAAAAAATTATAAAATAGGGAAGGAGGGAGGGAGGGAGGAAGGAAAGAGCGAGGAAGAAACATGTGGTTAAAAAATTGCCAATTTTATATGCTCTAAGCTCAGACCCTGTTATTTTGAGCAGCTTTATCCTACTCTGCTTTTCCCTGCGCTGCTCTGTTGAAATTTGTTATGCCCTACTCTGCTCTGATCTGCTTTACTCTGCAATGTGTGGAAGCCTTGCCCTGCTCCGCTGAAATCTGCTCTGCTCTGCTAATCCTTTTGCTCTGCCCAGAAACTCAAAAGAACAGGTCCTCGATATTAATGAGATATTTTGTATAGAAAGTCAAATTGATTAGCAACACATTTAAAACAAAAAATTCAAACTTAAGGTTGAATCGTGTTAACAGGGAAAAGGGGTGGGAGAGAGAGAGGAAAGGGAGAGGGAGAGGGAGAGAGAGGGGGAGAGAGAGATGAGAGGGAGAGGGAGAGGGGGAAAGGGATAGGGAAAAGATTGAAAAGGAAGGGACATGAGAGAGAGAAAGAGAAGGATATGTCGAGAGAGAAGGAGCCAAGTTAGAGAAGGGATGGGAAAGAGAAGGGTTAGGAGAGAGATAGAGAGTGAGAAAAAAGGCCCGGGAATGAGGAGCCAACAGAAGGGAAAGATATAAAGAAAAAGGAGCCGGAAGAAAAAAAAAAGTGAAATAAAGAGAGAATAAGAAAGAGGGCCACAAGAGAGAGATAAGGGTCGAAATAGAAAGAAATAGAGCAATAAAGGGATAAAAGGGTAGGAAGAGAGAGAGAGAGAGAGAGTGTGTGTGTGTGTGTGTGTGTGTGTGTGTGTGTGTGTGATAGAGTGATAAAGAGAGAGATGGGTTGGGAGAGAAAAAGAGATAGGAGGCTGAAAGAAAGAGGGAGACAGAGAGAAACTGGGAGATATAGAGAGGCCTATGGAGAAAGGGGGGGAGGGGCTGGGGGGGAAAGGGAGCAACTATAACCTATAATTTTCAAAGCCTTTTAGAGGATGGAATAGGGACAGAAGGGATTTGAAAGAAAAAAAGAGACTAAAAGAAATAGTATGAGGCCATGGGCTAATAAAGGAATGAATGAGTAATAAGGGGGAGTAAGTATGACCTATAATTTTCAAAGCCATAAAAAAAAAGATGGGGGAAGAAATTGAGTAAGAACATGACTTAAATTTTTAGAAACTTTCTAAGATGCTCAAAATGAAAAAAGACGAGTTAAATAAAAAGAAAGCTAAGAGAACGAGAAACAAAGTAAATAAGAAAGGGGAGTAGATTTTGACAATTAGATTTGGACAAGGTTTTATCAATAATCAACAAATGTTATTAATTAACCAACGTGATTTTGTGAAAATTATTAGAAACTCATCTGATTTTTAGTAGCACTCTTATATAAAAGTTTAACATTATGCTAGAATAGTGTTAGATTCATGAGTAAGTGTTTTTTCTAAATATTTGTACAATCACAGAAAGAGTGGGAGAGAAAGGAAAAGATGAAGATACAGGGGGAGAAGGAGAGAAAGGGAGAAGGAGAAGGAGGGAGAGAAACAGGGACCAAAAGAGAGAGATGCATCAAGAGAGAGAAAGGGAACCGAGAAAGAGAAGAGTTAGAAGAGAAAGAGGGCATGTCAAATGACAAAGAGAACAGTTCAAAAGAGAGAAGGGGTAGGTGAAAACAAGAGAGATAAAGGCCGAAGAGAAAAAGAGAAAAAATGGTAGAGAGGAGCCGGGGAAAAAGAGAGAGATAGAAAGAGGGTTTAGGAAGGAAAGGGGATGAGATAGAGAGAGGGAGAAAAAAGAAATAGGGTTAGGAGAAAGAGAGGGGGTTGGAGAAGAAATAAATAGAAGAGAAAGGAGGACTGAGGGAGAGAGAGAAAGAGTGTGTGATATAGTGTTAAAGAAGGAGAAGGCTCGGGAGGGAGAAAGAGAAATAAGGGGGAGGCCGGCAGAAAGGAGGAGATAGAAAGAAGCTGGGAGAGAAAGAGAGGCCGACGGGAGAGAGAAAAGGGGGGAGGGGCCAAGGGGGATAATAAGCAAATACAACCTACAATTTTCAAAGCCTTTTAAAGGATGGAATGAGGTCAAGACGTATTAGGAAATAATGAAAGAGAGTGAGAGACAGAGTTTGGGACAATAAATGAAAGAATATGTTAGAAGCGAGACAAGGCCACGGGGGAGATAAAAGGAAAGAGATAAAGAGATGTTTTAAGGCAATAAAGGAAGGAAGAGGAAAAGAATTTCAAGAGACCATTCCTAGTATTTAATTGTGGAAGAGACTTTGAGGTTATAGAGGAGGGAAATGGAGAGAAATTAGGATGTAAAATGAAGAATGAAAGAAAAACGTGAGGAGCTTTGACGAAAGAAAAAGAGATGAATAACTTTTTAGATGACCATACGTAATAGCTTCTATAGTTGCAAATGATCTTATTTTTTTGTGAGGTGTACAATTATTTGATGGAGGTAATGAAATATGGGGTTTAGAGTTTGAAGGTAGAGGCAACTACGGAAGAATAAATAGTAGATGTAGTGTTAAAGAATGCACCAGAAGGTGTGGATTGGAGGAGACAATATTTCAAGCACCTGTTGTAGTGGCTAAGTTTACTAATTGTTTGGACTGGTTGGAACGGACTACTTTAAAGGGTACTTCTGTCCTACGCTAATTGCCTTGATTTTTTAAACTAATCTTTCTTAAGTAGTCTCTTTATTTTCTTAAGCAATCTATCTTTAGAAGTGATTTTTCTTAAGGGGACTCTTTCTCTCTCACTATATCCTTATCCTACGAAAATTACCTCGATTTTCTCTCCTAAGCTAATTGCCTTGATTTTCATAAGTGATCTTTCTTAAGTGGTTTCTCTATTTCGTAAGTGATCTTTCTTTTGTTCAGTGACCTTTCTTCATTCTTAAGTGATCTTTCTTCATAATTGATCTTTCTTGAGTGATCTATCTTTTTGAGAGAGAAACAGAGAGAGAGAAACTACACTTACCAAAGATCACTTGAGAAAGAGAGACTACTTAGGAAACATAGATCATTTGAGATTGACCACTTAAGAAAATAAGAGAAATTAGCTTAGGAGAAAGAGTTACTAAAAGCTATAGAGAGAATGGGAGATAAAGAGAGAGAGATAGAGAGAGAGAGAGAGAGAGAGACCACTTAAGAAAGATCGATCATTCAAAAAGAGAGAAATATCACTTAGGAAAGAGAGAGACAAACTACTTAATTAAGAAAGATAGCTTAAAAAAATCAATTCAATTAGTTTAGGGGGAGGGAGAGACTACTTAAGAAAGATCACTTAAGAAAATTAGGGTAATTCGCTTTGGAGAGAGAAAGACCACTTAAGAAAGATCGGCCGGGCAATTAGCTTTGGAAAAGGTTTACTAAAATGCTTAAGAAATAGAAGAACACTTATGAAAATAATAGCAATTATTTAAAAACACAAATGACCACCTTATCTTATACGTCCTTATCCCTTTCGCCATTAGCTATAACAAACTTTTGCATTTACCCCCACAAACCAACAAATAATTTTAAAACTCTTATTTGAATGATTATTATTACATTATATATTAATTTCATAGCTAATATGATATTAAAATTATAACTATTTATACTTCTTATTGTAACAACATCTTTTGATCCGATTCTAAGAACATTACTTCTTTTTAACATGTAATTCAAATTACTTCTTTCTAATAACATAATTTAACTTACATCTTTCTCATATAATAACTTAGAATGCAACATTTCTGTTTCGGGGTTTTCTGATGTCCTGCGGGAGAGTTACAATTCCGGGATTGGTATCCTTGCGCTTGTACCTGCAAAACAACGGAAACTCCTTGTGGTGGGAGTTCCGCCTCCGACGATCAAGTTAGTACTTGTTTGAGGAGTGAATAGTGCGGAAAAGTAAAGGTTGGGAGATCTGGTTCCTCTAGGTGAGGGATGATCAGTGTGTGTTTGCTTCTCTAGTTGAGAGTAATAATTGCTTAACCCCCCTTTAATGAGGATTAATTAGAGTATTTATAACCTTGGGAAGCGTGCCAAATACTAGGTTTAGGTTAACCTAGGGCTGACTGGGCTTCCTTAGAGAATTGGGCCTAGGTGGCCGTGCTCCAAGTAGGAGATCAGTGAGCCACGTGGCGCGTCGTGACTGGTCCATAGTGGATAAATAGCTGTGTGCCACGTGGCAGGCTCTGAGAAGTCCAAATAGAGGAAATTTGGCAGAACCTGATTGGTCCACGTGGCGCACTCTGATTGGGCGGGGAAAACCCCCCTAATCAATTTCCCTCTTAAATTGCATTTAATACTTTAAATTCTTACGACATGCATACACAACGCAAACACAATTACCGTGTAACAGAACCACCAGATACATTACTTACTAATAATAATCACCGCCATTGGGGTACCGCGCATACTAATAATCACCATCATTTTTTTTTCACTGGTGATTATTAGTATTTTGTCTAAATGGCATTAGTGGTTTCAAAGTAGTTTGACACCAAGTTATAGACTGTAGATCATATATTAAACAGAGAAATGAGATACATCGAGGTGATTTGCTTTCAACATATTTAGATTCATTTGCAAATTGGAGATTCGTTTGAAGATTCCGCAAAGAAATAGATTTGTCACTTTTCAAGTTATGGCGATAGATTGATGAAGTGAGAGTTCGATGGATGTGTTTTTAACATATTTTAGTTAGACGAATCAATGATTCATGAAATTGCATATTTACACATAAACTATGTTAAGGTGTTTTAAATTTATATATAGTTTAGCTTTTTATTTTGAGTAACCTATTATGGTATTAATATTATATTTGTCTGAATTTATATACATTGGCTCTATTAAGGTGATGTAGTAAAGACAAGATAGATTTGAAATGGATGAATTTGTTTGATGTGAAATTAATTATTTAGGACTATAATTTAGATTTTGGCAATCAAAATTCAAACTACTCTATTTCATACCTATTTAGAGGGTTAAGATTTCAAAGGTCGGTTTCTAATACGAAGTGTATAATAGCATATATAAATTTTATATTCTTCATTTTGCTTTGATCACTTTCCAAAAAATATTTCTTATTACTGAACAATAAAAATTATTACACCATCCTATTAATGTCACCTCAAATGGATACAATGCATATTTTTGTTGGTTAGTATGAGTAGTTATGATGTAGTATTACAGTAATATATTGGATGATATACATGTTATGGGTTTGCAATATTTTAAGGAATGAGAGAGAGAGAGAAAGAGAGAGAGAGAGAGAGAGAGAGAGAGAGAGAGAGAGAGAGAGAGAGAGATCACTTAAGAAAATCCGGGTAATTAGCTTAGGAAAAAGAGACCACTTAAGAAACCATTAGCTTACAAAAACACAATAAGCTTAGGAAGAGACTTAGTAAAATGCTAGAGAGAGGATAAGAGAGAGAACACTTCAGAAATCAGAGCAATTAGCTTAGGAATGTGCAATTAGCTTAGGAAACAGTTTACTAAAATGATGGATCACTAAAGCTAATTAATTAATTGAGAGAGAGAGAGAGAGAGAGAGAGAGAGAGAGAGAGAGAGAAAGAGAGAGACCGCACTTATACGAAAGATCACTTGAGAAAGAGAGAAAAAAAGAGCGAGAGAAATCATTTAAGATAAACCACTTAAGAAAAAATCACATAAGAAAATAAGAGAAACTAGCTTAGAAGAAAGAGTTAGTTAACGGCGTGAGTTCACGAGGAATATATAATTTCTATTTCTTTTTAATTTTTTATTCTTTTTATTGAGTTGGCACATAAACCTAGGGTTATAATCACAAATTTGCCATTGAGATAAACGAAAAACCTGGGCCTCCTTTTTTATGTATACCTACAGCTTGAAATGAAAAGGTAAACTTATCATGTGTCTCTACATCTCATACAATATTCATTGATTATTACTATAAACTATCAATTATACTTGGTAGATAAACAATGTGGGACCAATAAAGGGTTCAGAGTCCTTCAGACCCTTGTTGCAGTTCATTGATGAAGATATCAAGCAGGTGCGCTTCCAACTCTAATGTTCAGATAATTTTAGATAAGAAAAGTTGTAGTCCCACTTTACATTCTGTCAAATGTCGATTAGAATAGTCCCTAAATCTTTTACTTGTTGTATCTTATGTGTACTCAGTGTTTGATAGGATTTTTCTCTAATATCAATATCCATTAGGTGATGAATTATTTTGTTGCATTGCTAATGCAGGACAATGGAGGAACACGAGTGCAGCAATTCAAGACTTTAGGGACATATTAAGGTCTCCAAAGCCAAAGCCTGTTCAAGATGCCCCTGCTATTTCTTCAGCCCCCATGCATCAAGCTCCTGTTTTCTTCTTGGGCCTATTGTACATTGCTGGCTAATCATGTGAAGGATGCTTTTTTCAAAAAAAAAAAAAAAAAAATATTATTAATTTTAATATACAAATTGCAATGATAGTTACACAAGAATATGTTGGGCATCAAAGAATGGACTTTTGAATTTGATGTTACCAAAATGGTTTTCATAGATTATAACAGGAGAATTAAGTGCTTTAGGTATTTAGTTAGCTCTAAATTTGTTAGCTTCTATTTGGCTTAATTTAACAATATTGTTAGCTTTAAGTGCTTTAGGTATTTTGTTACATTTTTTTTAGAATTTTAATTCAAAAACATTTTTTTTTTTGGAATTTTAATTCGGTGTTTGTGACTTTTCTTTGGTCGAGTATTAAATGTTGTATTGTATTTGTTATAATCCCTCTGTGTTTTAATAAGTGTTGGCATTTGTGACTTTTTTCTTTGGTCGAGTATTAAATGCTGAATTGTATTTGTTATACGAGTAATGAAATAGTTTAATACAGGATTTGGTGAAGATATATTCAGGTGACTCCAAATGCTCTGGTTTTTGGAAATTGAATGGCAGATTTGTGAGTTGTGCTTAATATCTATTTCACAAAATACATATGTCGTTCATTTATTTGTGAATGCCATGGAACCATAAGAGGAGAGTGATGGAATGAGTTAGAAAAGGGAAGGAGCTAAGTGGGACAAGACTTCTAGAAAGAGGTTTGGGGGGAAAGGAGAAGATGACGACAATAGAGAGTTAAGAAGACAAATAATTGCAAAGTTCCTGAAAGAGATTGACATTACAAGATGAAAAATGCATAATTAGAAAATGAAGATCTAAAGAAATTCAAAGTAAGAGTGAGGAAAGAAGGAGAATGACTTAGAATTTATGAAGGTATTAAAAAGGAGCAAGGATAGGAAGGAGAAAGATATCGAGACCGATAAAAAAAGAGTGTTTGGGGAAATAAAAGAAACATGGAGATTCCTTTACCTATATGCACCTCTTACAAATACTTTTTGAATAAAGGAAATCACATGACTACAATAACATTGGCTCTTGATAACTTCCAATAAACACATCAGTGATCACGAAAGACAACCGCAATTAAATTCCTCGGAATTAACCTCTAAATTACAACTTACAAAGCAATGTTCCTACCGCTAAGCTTGGAACAAGTATGAGCATTTTTAAATAACCCTTGATAATATATTTTATAAACAATTAACAAATGCGGGGAGTCTAAAATTCCGATTTTTAAGGGTCTAATATAAATATACTTAAAAGTATATACATATCAAATTAAAGTACTTCGGAACCATAGATATACGGGTGTGTATAATAAATAATATTCTTCATACTTGTACTTAGCAAGCAATATGCACCCGTGAAGAGAGAAAGACAGACAGAGGAGGAGGATCAAAAAGAAAATTGAAATAGAAAGAGGGATATAGAGAAGAGAAATAAGATAGAGAATGGATAGGATCAAAATAGAGAGATTAATAGAGAAAGGATGAATCACTTAAGCAAAATGATGGATCATTGAAATGATGGATCACTAAAGCTAATTAATCAATTGAGAGAGAGAGAGAGAGAGAGAGAGAGAGAGAGAGAGAGAGAGAGAGAGAGAGAGAGAGACTACACTTATCAAAGATCACTTGAGAAAGAGAGTACTTAAGAAACATAGACAATTTGAGATAGACCACGTAAGAATATAAGAGAAATTAGCTTAGGAGAAAGAGTTACTAAAAGCTATAGAGAGTGTGGGAGAGAGAGAGAGAGGCCACTTAAGAAAGATCGATCATTCAAAAAGAGAGAAATATCACTTAGGAAAGAGACAGACAGACTACTTAATTAAGAAAGATCGGTTAAGAAAATCAATTCAATTAGTTTAGGGGGAGAGAGAGACTACTTAAGAAAGATCACTTAAGAAAATTAGGGTAATTAGCATTGGAGAGAGAAAGACCACTTACGAAAAAGCAACCGGGCAATTAGCTTTGGAAAAGGTTTACTAAAATGCTTAAGAAATAGAACACTTATGAAAATAATAGCAATTATTTAAAAATACAAATGACCACCTTATCTTATACATCCTTAGCCCTTTCGCCATTAGCTATAACAAACTTTTGCATTTACCCCCACAAACCAACAAATAATTTTAAAACTCTTATTTGAATGATTATTATTACATTATATCATTAATTTTATAGCCAATATGATATTAAAATTAGAACTATTTATACTTCTTATTGGAACAACATCTTTTGATCCGATTCTAAGAACATTACTTCTTTTTAACATGTAATTCAGATTACTTCTTTCTAATAACATAATTTAAGTTACATCTTTCTCATATAATAACTTAGAATGCAATATTTCCCTCTTAGATTGCATTTAATACTTTTAATTCTTAAGCCATGTATACACTACGCAAACATAATTACCGTATAACAGAATCACCGGATACATTATTTACTAATAATCATCACCGCCATTGAGGTACCGCGCGCGAAGCGTGCGGGACCACAACTAGTTTTAGAAAATGTGAAAAAAGTATGAGATAGTGAAGAAAGAGCTTTATAAAGAGGAGAGAGAAAGGGAGGAAAAGAGGGGAAAACAGAGTGATAGAGAGCGTTTATTGTATGAAAGGTAGAAAGAGAAGAAGAGAGTTAAGATCTTATAATACGTTGTGGGGCGTAAAATAAGCTACTGTTAAGGCTGTTTATTTAACATTTGCACGGTTGCACCTTTCGTTCTCACTCACTCCTCACACTCACTGCCGACTTGCTGTTGCTGCTTTCAAGTGTTGTGTGTTTAAGTGTCGGCGTTGGTGGATTAGCCTGCTATTTTCTTGTATTTAAAGGGGTACTTTTGTCCTTGTCTTATCGATCTTATTCAGACATTTTACATTATAATGTACAAGGTCCCATACGAGGTTTTTAATAATTTTATTTTCTGTAGATTTTGAAGGAGAATATAGAAATAATATAAGTAGCCCGTATCGGTCATATGTGCTGTGCATAATTAGTGTTTATTAGCTCTTAATATTAGTGGAGTAACTCATAATTACAAATAACTTCCTCTCTCCATACGTATACGTTCTACTTTATATTTTACTATCTTGAGTTACAGTTAAAATAAATGTTTTATGCTAAATTTGGACAAAAAAATAAATGAAAATGCTGAGATTTTGCCACTTGTCATCTTTTTATTTGTTATTGGGTTCGTATGCAGAGGAGGTCAGTGACTTGGAAGAGAGAAGAGCCTCGTTGATAAAGCTACCCATGAGTCATCTTCTACAATGGTGTGAGCTAGCTCAATGGAGGAGAGAGAGAGAGTTGTGGGGAGACTGTGAGTTGTCCATTGTGGATGCTCTTATGGAAACTTGCAACTCTTTATTGTCAATATAACTAATTTTCAAAATAACTATATGATAAAATATATAGTAACTAAATCTTGAGATTTTATAAATCTATTGGTAAGATTATTATGGTTCAAAAATCATTTATATGACCTTGGGGAACATCTCTAATCTACTTCAATTTTGAGAAACAAAAATATATCGAAAGTGTGAATTATAGCTTTTAAGTTGAATAATTTTCAACTTGTTCAATTATGTCAAAAAAAAAAAAAAAAAAATCAACTTGGTCAAGCCCAAAAAGGAAAGGAATAAGGCGTTTTCCATTAATCCCATAAAATCCCAGTACACCATTTGAGGTTTAAGGGCATCTTTGCTCGCCTCCGTGATAGGAAAGAACACCACTATGTATGTACTATGTTGAGTGATAACGGTACAAGATGATATTATTCTCCTCAATTTTTAAGTGATTGTAGTTAACCAAATTGGCAAATTAATAAATTTAAAGCATGTTTGGAACTGGTGAATTCGAACTGTTTCGAACCGATTCGAAAAGGAATCGAACTGTTGGAAAATCGATTTTTGAAAACTAAAAACTGACCCGATTGGATGGAAGCCGAAACTAAACCGAATCGTTATTGAACCGAACTCGTTAACAATCCAAACCGATTAGGACCCGAATTGAGAACGACCCGGACCGTTTACGACCAAACCTGGTAGTAACCCGAACCGGTGTAAATCGAAACCGTTAAAACCCGACAATAAACCGTTAAAGTCAAGCCGTTTACAAACAGAAACCCGTTAAGACCGAACCGTTTACAACCCGTAACCCGTTATAACCAAACCGTTTACAACCCGTAACCCGGTAAAATTGAACCGTTTACAACCCATAACCGTAATAACCAAACCGATTATAACCTGTTATCTTCACTCTACATTTTTTTTCTTAACACGTTTGATACAAACTTATTAAATTTTTTTAATAAGTTTATAATAATTAAATAATTATCATATATCAACTATATTCGTTGAAAATTGATCTTTTCACCTGGTTCTAATCTAATTATGACATAGATTAATAATTACGTTGTTCTTATAACTAATTTTTGGTATACAAATGTCGCAAAAAAATATTGTAAATGAGAATATATTAACAATAATATTTAGAAAAGTACATAATGCAAGAGTTTAGATTTAATTATGCTTACACTACGCCAGACAGGACAGAATTGGATTAAAGCCCATACCAACGCAAACTACATAGATGTCATGCCATTGGTAGGTGGTAGCTATTCAAATGCATCTCTAGTTCTTCTCTCAATTTCTTCCCTACTTCCTCAAACACAAATACACCTTCTTCGAGTAATAATGCAAGAATTTGTTATAATCAAACCTCGGCACCTGAAGTCCTCTTTTCAAGGTTCTTTCAGAGTAGTTGGTGGCTTCAAGAACTTTCCCAGCTTTAACCAAACCCCCAACAAATATGGAATCAAAATTTACAAGGGGATCATTCCCTTTTCTTCCTCTGTTTCCTAAGTGCCCTTGCAACAACATGATATAGGTGTGCATAATAGGTTCACATCATTTTCTTATCATCAGCCTAAAAACTTCCGTTGCCTCTCCTGCCTTCCTCAATTTCATAAGTCCCTTGATCAAGGCTTGATACATGCTTATATCTGGTTTCTCAGTATTTTCCAAAATCAAATATGCCTCTTGAACTCGATTCTTCGACACAAGCCCATATATTATTGACGCCAATGTTGCATCATCTGCTTGTATTCCTCTCTTCTGCATTTCTTCAAACACCAAATGAGCCTGGGAAAGTTTACCCCTTCTACACATCCATTTGATAACGATACTATATGTTGAAAGTCCAACTTCCTCCATCCTTTTTACCCTCATTGTTTGGAAAAGCTTTAGTCCTTGTTCAAATTGATTATTCTTGAAAAACCTCTCCATCATCGTATTTACAGCATCTATGTCAGCTTCAATTCCTTCATCCATCATCAAATTCCACAATTTTGAAGCCTCAATCACATCCCCAACATCACAAAACCCACAAATTAAGTGCTTATAAGTAGCCTGATTTGGCTTGATCCAATCCTTCAACTTCACCACGACAAATTTAGCCTCCTCAACAAGTTTTTCCTTACAAAGGGTCTCAACAACCTTATTTAAAGTATCCAAACTATTTCCATACTCGTGAGAACTCATCAGGTGAAAATATTCTAAACATTTCTTCAACTCCCTAGCAGAAGCCAATGTTTTCAAAGCAATCCTAAATGTCTTATCATTAGCCATTCTTTGCGCCGTAACTTCACATAATAATTCCCAAAATAGATCAATATTTCTGGACTTACCAATCACGTCAAGCATCTTATTAAACGTGACAGGTGTGTGGGCAAATTCAGGGCAGGTCAAGGTAAACTGATAGAAACGATAAACTGGTCGCCATGAAAGAGGAAATTTGTTGCATACGTGGAGGAAAAATTCATGGTTAAGGCTAAATTGAGTTCTTCAGAGGTGCATTTGGAGCTTGGATTTTGATGCATCTTGTTGCTGAAACAGGATTGTGCAAACCTTAAGGAGATGGTCTGAATATGACTGGGGCCAATGAGTTAACTAGCAAAGGAGTTTGAGATTGGTGGAAAGAAGGATTGGTCGCAGTTGTGATAAAAGGATGTAGTGTGTAAGTCTGCATGAAGAGGTTAATTAACGGCCTGGTAATTATGATTTTTCTAAAGTTCATCTCACCTGAACAAAGCATAAAAAGGGAATATGAGGACTCCCAAGAGGCAACAGAGCTAAATCAGAAGGAGAAAGGTTGTATGGCTAAAACATATAGATTACAAGTTTTCATGCTATCAGCAGATATAGGTAAACATTCCTTCACCAGAAGCCCAGTCATGGTCTGCACATGGTTGTCCATCTAATGGAGAGAAGATTGCGTATCTTTTATCTTTCACAATCTTACCAGATGCTTTGAGCTTCCTCATTTGCCACCTCACAAAAGAGTCAAAGTACGGATTTACATCTGTAGTAACAAAGAGCACCTCCATTCAACTCCCAAGCTGAAAGCTCTAAGGTCTTCAACTGCCAAGAGCGGAAAGTAGGTCAGCCATTCGTATGGGTCCTGAAACTTGGAGATTTTCTCATCAGAAAGGCCGAAACTTCGCATGATCTCCCACTGGTACAGATTTGTGCCAGTTTTGGCTGCAATCTTGGACTTCTTACCCCTGAACTTATCAAGAGCTGGCTGTGACCCTGCATTTGAATCCTCTTGTTCTGATGGCTGGCTAACTTCTTCCTCCATTGCAGACGAAAACTCATGTGGATCTCCAAACAGTTGACTTCTCTTGCAAGTTTTATCCGCTGTAGCTTTGATGGGCATACCAGTGCAGTGGAAACCAAACGGAAAGAGTACATTGGCTCCTCTCAGTCTGTGATACGCTGCAGCAAATTCTACCTTGGATATTGAAAATGCATGTCCAAGATGCAAATAGCCATTCATATGTGAAAATGGAAAGTTCCCAAAGAACTTTTCTCCATCACCAGGAGGCTTCTTTCCAGGTTCAGCATCAAATACAGAGACATCACCATCTTTTGCAGATACCATATTAATTTCAGTTCAACAATAATAATTTCAGTTCAGTAAAACTATTTCAGTTTAGTAAAAATAATTTCAATTCATTAAAAATAATTTTTGTTCAGCAAAAATAAGGTGAAGTAAACGGGGCCTTATAGTTCTTATACCATATTGAAATTATCTGTTCTAAGGCTCAAAATTTTAGTATACTACGTAGTTAATTTTATAGACATATATATCAGCTGTTTTCTAAGGATGCCTTTGTTTAAAAGGGCATTCTATTATGATTCTTTTAGTCATGTACTGGTATTGTTGTTAGCTGTATACTTAGTATTAGATCCTGATCACTTTACCTTAGAAAAATACTCGTAATATTCAGTAAAAATAATTTCAGTTTAGTAAAAATAAGTTCATCAGTAAATGTAAAGAAGAAATATAATAGAGATTTAGTAAAAATAATTCCAATTCAGTAAAAATCGGTAAATGTAAAGAAGAAATATAATAGAGATTCGGTAAAATTAATTTCAGTTCAGTAAAAATCGGTAAATGTAAAGAAGAAATATAATAGAGATTCGGTAAAATTAATTTCAGTTCAGTAAAAATCGGTAAATGTAAAGAAGAAATATAATAGAGATTCAGTAAAATTAATTTCATTTCAGTAAAAATAATTTAAGTTCAGCAAAAATAATTTTATTTCAGTAAAAATAATTTCAATTCAGTAAAAATAAGGTGAATTGAACGGAGTCTTAGCCTCCAAAGAAAAATCCTTCAAAATTTGCCTCTACAGTCTACATTTAGAGGACATTGACTTCTACATTTCTTTCACCTAAAAACCCTCTTAATTTGAACATCACCTATGACTAAAGTTGGATATGACAGTAATAATTAATTAATACCGTAATGTGACCCGATGCAGAGCATAAGTTAAAGCCAAATGGATAGCCATCAATATGATCGTTAATATGAAGAAGGTATAAGCAAGACTTTTCTCGAAGATGGTTTCATTTTTAGTTGGTAAGTTAGAGAGACAAGAGTTTCATAGTACGGTAAGCAAGACTTTTCCCTTAGATGGTTTCCAGAAATAATAAATTGTGAGTTTCATAGTACGGATTTCTCCGTACAAAGTTTATTTGAATATTCATACAGCCGTACTATAAGCCAAAACCAGTGTACGGCACTGCACTAGACCTTTGTAGCCCTACGAAGTACGAACCCAACCCAACCCAACACCAAACCAAATAAACCCAAACCCAACTTGATTAAATAAATGTCATAGAATTTTATAAATAAAGAACAAATTACAATCTAAGAGAGCTACATAATAAAATTAAGTACAAATAAACACACCTAGCTTTTATTCAAAAAAAAAAAAAAAAAAAAAAAACACCTAGCTAAACACACAAACATCAAAAGAAAGACCTTATAAATTGTGGCTGAGCCGATACACCCAAACAAACCCACATACGGGTTATGCCACTGACCTGTAGAGGAAACCCGGAGTGTAGGAATAAACCAAAGAAGCCTTGCAACATACCAATTACCACAGACCCAAAATTAACAGAAAGTAACCACGAGACATTCACCTGACCAGCTGAACTTATAGATTATGGACCTAAGAGTAAAAACTAGAAAAGGGGCCTAAGACAGCTTGATTTGATCAACTCAGCCTTGGGATGCATCATCTTCAACTTCTTAGACAAATCTTTTATATTCGGTTTCTTGAACTCCCAAAGCAAGTTTGGATGTAAAATCACCTGGTCCGGCGAGGGGAGACAGCTATGTATTGAGTAAATAACTTCTGCTTCACCCTTGCTTCTCCCGCAAAAGTTCAATAGTTCGATCACCTTGAGTTGGCTGTGAAGACACCTGAGCTTCTTTTGGTCCAGCAACCCTTGTATTGACCAGCATCATATTCTCGAGAAATCTGGTTCAAATGAGATGAAAACTGTCACTAGTTTTCTATTACCCGAAAATGTGAGAAAAAACACTTGCTACATTAAGAGTTTCACCGGAAACCCTGCCAGCAGATAAATTGTCTGGATACATCATCAACATTGAACTGTCAACAATAAAAGTTCCTAAGGTAAATATAAATATGAAGTTCCAGCTCTTTCCACAATGCCCAACACTTGTGAGTTTGAACAGCTAAACGAGGCATGGTCAACTGAATGTTTATACGAGACATACCACTTCAAGGGTGGATGTGTTCAACAGGCAGCCTTACAGTTGAACACAAATGCATGAAGCAGCACATTAGTTAACAGATCTTATATTTTGCTGTGATATGAACATGATACTACATGTAATGTATAGGTTTCTGCAATTTAATGTTCCAATTCACCTCATAGAAGGAAAAAGTAATAGTGAGGGAGATTGAGAAAGAAAATGAAAAAATAAACTGTGTCCAAACAAAATTGCAGCAATGAACTACCAACCAATAAGATTGAGAACTCATCATGTACGAAGTATGAACATTAAGCGTTTACCCTACTATTATCCAAGGGATGCTAATGACAATTTTAATTTGGTTTCCTTCCAGTGAATTGATAAGACGGATAAGTGATTGTTTAAACAGTTCATCTTGAGGTCGTGGGCTCAAATCTATAATATCCATTGTCCAACTTTTAGTATTCCGTATTTCCCTTTACATATACATTGAAAAAAGAGATATTTGTATTGTGACATGTCGTGAAAGGTAACAAGGGGCAACATGGTATATAGGCATTAGAGTCAACACTAATAAAAGTAGCATAGATATGTCAGCAATATATAAATAGTTCAATTTATACAAACTCACCGAAAATGAAAGTCTTGTAAGCAGTGGACATTTCCTTAGAAAAGCAGCAAAGAAGTTACAAATGTATTCTACACTGTTTATGCCCAAGTCCAACTCCAATACTCTTAGATTTTCTAAAATAGGTAGTCAGGTACCACTTCATCAGTCTGCAAATAGAAACAACATTGAGAAAGTGAAAATTCCAAACTTCCAAAGTCAAGAACCTAAAAGTTTCTCATTTAAACACTCCCTTTCTGTTTATTTAAGATATGAATTGAATCTGCAAATTTTTTTTTTTTATGATTTTTAGAAATTCCAAGGGACACTAAATTTTCATTAATTAAAGTCATACGACACCTACAGTCGGCAATTTAAGACAAAGAGAACATTTTTAGCAAAATCAAACAAGATTTAACCAAGGGTGGGCTAAGATCTTTAAATACATAGATATAACAATTCGGCACATTCTCGATTCACTGTCTCATAAAACTTTAAACCAGCTTCCAATTCACATTCTAGCAAACAACAAAGGCAGCAATGATACTGTAAAACTGCAACGGACTGCGTGACTTAAGCAACAATTCTAAGGGATAAATAGAGATCAAGACAGAAGATTGATTGACTGACTGATGATTGATAAAGGTTAATAAAAAATTAGTGACTTTAGGCCACAAGTCTCCAAAGCTCAAAGCTTACAACTTTTCTGAATGAATCTTCTCTTTCCTAATCTTCCCATATATATAGGTCTATTCTAACTAGTGATGTGGCAACTAGCTTTAATTACTACAAGTACTACATTCCGTCTTTTACCCAAAAGCACAAACAACAATCTCAGAACTTAATTAAGGCACCAACGTTGTTGTTGTGGGTGGAGAGAGCTCCTCTGTCCCTGCTGCTGCTGCATTCCCCTCTGTTGCTGCTACTGCCTCCTCTCCCCTCTATTGTATTTGTCTCTTTCTCCTGTGGTAGGTGTGTAGTAGTGGTGGTGTGGGTTGGCTCATTACATTACCCCCCCCCCCCAAAAGACCCACCTTGTCCTCAAGGTGGAAGTCAGGGAACCGAAGGTTGATCGCATCCGCTTCCTCCCACGTGGCCTCCAAGTCTGGTACTCCCTTCCATTTGATCAAGACCTCTCTAGCTCCTTCCTTTCCTCTTGCAAGGCGAACTGCAATGACTGATTCGGGCTCTACTAGTAACTCCAGCTCTGGTGTTACTTGATTCGGAATGGAAGGGGAGCTTGGTAGATTGCCTATGGCCTGTTTCAATTGTGACACATGGAAAACCGGATGGATACGGCACTGACTAGGCAATTTCAGCTTGTATGCGACCCTTCCAACTCTTTGAATTATCTCATACTGACCATAGTATCTGGCTGCTAACTTCTCGAATGGCCGTTTAGCTAAGGACTTTTGGCGGTAAGGTTGGAGTTTGAGATACACATAGTCCCCCACATTGAACTCTACCTCCCGTCTCTTGGAATCAGCCCCTTGTTTCATAACCTGTTGTGCCTTAATTAAATTAAGACGTAACTCATCCAAAAACAGGTCCCTTTCTTGCAACATCTCCTCTAAACTATCCACCGGAGTATGTCCTACACCCACCCTCATCAGTCGTGGGGGGTCCCGACCATACAAGGCTCGAAACGGGGACATTTGTATGGACAAGTGGACTGCTGTGTTGTAAGAATATTCGGCCCAAGGGAGCCACCTTGCCCATGCCCTTGGCTGTTCCCCAGCGAAACAACGGAGGTAGGTCTCAAGGCCTTTGTTGACCACTTCCGTCTATCAGTCTGGGGATGGTATGAAGTGCTCCTTCTCAACTCCGTGCCTTGTAACCTAAAGAGTTCACGCCAAAAAATGCTCAAGAAAAATCGATCTCTATCCGAAACAATACTCCCTGGGAAACCGTGTAGCCTCACTACCTCCCTGATAAAGTGATCCGCCACCATCGCCGCTGTGAAAGGGTGTTTGAGCCCAATAAAGTGAGTGTACTTGGTGAGGCGATCTACCACCACTAGGATTGTATCCACTCCTTTGGATTTTGGAAGCCCTTCGATAAAGTCCATGGTAATGTCTTCCCAAACCGCTCCGGGAATGGGAAGTGGCTGTAATAGTCCAGCTGGGTTTTGTTGAGAGTGTTTGTTTTGTTGACAAACGGCACACCCCCTCACATACTCTGCCACGTCCCGTCTCATCCCCTGCCAAAACCACTCCGCCGCCATTCGCAAATAGGTCTTGGTTTCCCCCAAATGCCCTGCCTCTGGTGCATCATGATAAGTCCGAAGTAGAGTCACCTTAAATTTTGACGATCTGGGAATCACCAGTCTCCCTTTATAGAGGAGCTTCTGGTGTTCAATGACAAACCCAGGGATCTCTTTTCCCCTTTTTAATTCCTGCCTCACCCTTCGTAACATCGCATCCCCTTCGATTTCTTTCTCCAACTTTCCCCAATCCACCACATGAACAGTAAGCAGGGAGCCCAATTCGGGTCCTTCCTCCCTTTGTCGTGATAGCGCGTCAGCCACACGGTTAGCCACCCCCGGTTTATATTGTATCTCGAAATCAAACCCGATGAGCTTCCTAAGCCACCTTTGATACTCCATCCCCACCTCCCTTTGTTGGAGTATGTACCTTAGACTCTGCTGGTCGCTCCTCACTACAAACCGCCGGCCAAGAAGGTAGTGTTTCCATTTTTGCACCGACAGGCACACCGCCATTAATTCCTTCTCATAGATCGATTTACTACGATTTCCCGGTCCCAAAATCTTACTAAAGAAGGCGATGGGTCTGCCCTCTTGCATTAGCACTGCTCCGAGTCCGAAACCCGAGACGTCTGACTCCACCACGAACACCCTGGTAAAATTCGGCATGGCTAGTACCGGCGCAGAACACATAGCTTCCTTGAGTTTCTAGAAGGCTTCCGTAGCTTCAGGACTCGACTTGAAATTGTCCTTTTTAAGCTGATCCGTGAGTGGGTGGGCTATGGAAGCATATTGGGCTATGAACTTCCTATAGTAACCTGTCAGGCCCAAGAAGCCCCTCAAGTCCCTCAAAGTCTTGGGTATGGGCCACTTGATCATGGCTGAGATCTTTTCCTGGTCCACGGCTACCCCTTGCTGAGAAATGATACGGCCCAAATAGGACACCCTCTCTTTACCAAACTCACACTTTTTGTAATTAGCAAATAACAGGTGGTTCTTGAGAGTTGACAGAACAACTTGCAAATGGTGAACATGCTCTTTTGTACTATTACTATAGACGAGGATATCGTCAAAAAATACAAGCACAAATTTGCGTAAATAAGGGCGAAATACCTCATTCATCAACGATTGAAATGTAGCCGGGGCATTCGTGAGGCCGAATGGCATCACTAGAAACTCATAGTGGCCTTCATGAGTACGAAACGCCGTCTTGTGAGTATCCTCTGGTCTCACCAAAATTTGATGGTAGCCGGCTTTGAGGTCAAGTTTGGAGTAGACTTGAGCTCCGTGTAACTCATCCAATAATTCATCAATAACCGGTATCGGGTATTTGTCCGGTACGGTTTCTTTGTTCAAAGCCCTATAGTCCACACAAAAGCGCCACGAGCCGTCTTTCTTCTTGACTAAGAGGATCGGACTCGAGAAAGGGCTAGTGGAGGGGCGAATGATTCCGGCTGCGAGCATCTCCCTGATAAGCTTCTCAATTTCATCTTTTTGGAATTGTGGGTATCGGTAAGGCCGTACACTTACGGGGTCGGACCCTTCCTTAAGTGTGATCTTATGCTCATGTCCTCTCTGGGGTGGCAGCCCCACTGGAGCTTCAAACACTGCCGCATATTCCTCCAGCACCCCTTGTAGAAACTCCGGTACAGCCACCTCTGCGGGGCTCTTCTCACGGCCCTCCTCCTTCCCCTCTAACTGATACATCTCTACCAACACTCCACCTTGTTCTCTCCGAAGTGTTTTAATCATGGATTTCAAAGTGACCCCGGTACGTGCCAGCGAAGGATCCCCTTTTATTGTCACTGTCTCCCCTCCTCTTTCAAAACTCATTTCTTGAGTTTTCCAATTTGTTAGCACTGACCCTAACTTCTCTAACCATTGAACGCCAAGAATGACGTCGGCGTTCCCAAGTTGGAGGGGTAAAAAGTCTTCGGTTATCTCAACCCCTTTCCCCAAACTCAACCTCACCCCACAACATTGACCACGCCCTCGCACAGCCTCACCATTCCCCAGCGAAACTCCAAATGTGCTACCCCCGACCACCGGAATTTTAAGTCTTTCCACCACTTGTACGGAGACGAAATTGTGAGTTGCCCCCGGATCGATCATAATCACCACTTCTTGGCCCCCAATAGTTCCCACAAGTTTCATAGTTATTGGATTTGATAGCCCCACAATCGAATTAATCGAAATCATCGCTGGAATCACTCCCTCTCCTTCTTGTGTTCCCATGGCCACCAACTCCCCCTCATCATCACCTCCTTCTTCTTCGTTTTCTTCTTCCACCAAAAGAACACTCAGCTCCCTTGCCTTACATATGTGCCCAATCCCCCATCTCTCATCACATTTAAAGCACAACCCTTTTGCCCTCTTGTCTTGCAACTCCCTCTCTATTAATCGCCTCACTTCCCCTGTAAATTTGGTGGAATTCGAACTCACTCTACTCTGTGAGTGTGAAGTGGGCTGAGGATTAACTGACCCAGCTGAGCCTTGTGCTTGTTGAATGGACCTTTGGGAGGCAGCCTGTGGAGGGTTCGATTGGGCCGGCCCACTTCCACCACTTAGCAAGGTGGAGGCTGGGTTTCTATTGAAATAAGAAAATGGGCCAGGCTTAATTAAGGCCCCAGTCATTTTCTTTTGCCCACTGACCCGGTTTCTTTCTTCAAACCGGGTAGCTAAATCCATAGCCTGCTCCAGAGTAACCGGATTTAGCATTCGAATCTCAGCCCTGATGTCTTCCTTTAACCCATTCACAAAGTGTCCTTTCATCAAACTCTCTGGCACATCCGTTAATGGAGCTGCCTTCTCTATGAATGCTCGCCGGTATTCGGCCACGGTGGTGGTGTGAGTGACGGCTAGCCACTGTTCATGGAGAGTACCGGAGTTCGTGGGCCTAAATTGTTCCAACACCCTCTCCTTCAACTCATCCCAACTTCTCAAGGGCCGCCGGCGACTCTCCCATTGATACCACCTGAGAGCATCGCCCTCCATCGAAACAACCGTCGCTTGTACCTTCTCGTGTTCCGACAGCCGATAAAAATGAAAGTATTGCTCACCCCTTAGAATCCACCCATCTGGGTCTGTCCCTTGGAACAGGGGCATTTCTAACTTCCGATATTTCTAGTTTCCCCTCCCCTCCTGCTGTCCTCGGCTATCTCCTTCATCCTCCAGCCTGAACCTCCCTATACCAGCCCCTGTTCGCTCATCCCTAATTCTGCCGGCGTCGGAGAACTGGTCATCCCCCTCGCCCATAGGGTTTTTTCCCAAGTCCCTCACCCTATTCATCATTCCTCTCATCTCTTCGAAGAACTTCTCCTGGCCGCTCATTAAGAGTGAGATTTTTCCATTTTGGTCTTCTCTGAAACGATTCAGTCTTCCTTCCATTCTCTGGTTGGCGTCTTCTATGGCTTCCTGATTTTTTCTCGCCTCATCTTCCTGATTTTTGTTGAACTGTTCAGTGAGTGCTCGTTGGAGGTTTTCCATGCTTTCCACAATTGTCCTGGCGACAATTTGTTGGATGGAGTTCTCGCCGCCATCCACCTTTGATGCTATTTCTGCAAGGTGCCCTTCTAACGCCTCAATTCGTTGAGTGTGTGTTCCGGTTGTCGGGGCCATGGCTGCTCTGATACCAATTGCAACGGACTGCGTGACTTAAGCAACAATTCTAAGGGATAAATAGAGATCAAGACAGAAGATTGATTGACTGACTGATGATTGATAAAGGTTAATACAAAATTAGTGACTTTAGGCCACAAGTCCCCAAAGCTCAAAGCTTACAACTTTTCTGAATGAATCTTCTCTTTCCTAATCTTCCCATATATATAGGTCTATTCTAACTAGTGATGTGGCAACTAGCTTTAATTACTACAAGTACTACATTCCGTCTTTTACCCAAAAGCACAAACAACAATCTCAGAACTTAATTAAGGCACCAACGTTGTTGTTGTGGGTGGAGAGAGCTCCTCTGTCCCTGCTGCTGCTGCATTCCCCTCTGTTGCTGCTACTGCCTCCTCTCCCCTCTGTTGTATTTGTCTCTTTCTCCTGTGGTAGGTGTGTAGTAGTGGTGGTGTGGGTTGGCTCATTACAAAAACTTTTATCAAAAATCAATTTTCCTTTCTTAATTTGTTGCATTAAGGGTAAGGAAAAGGTGAAAACAATCATATTTACAAGGGCTGAAGTAATGTACATCTAACATTCCGCAAACAGAAGGTTACCATCCTAGCCAGTTTGAAACAAAAGAAACACATCACTATTACCAAGTACACCAAAGAACGAAAGGATTTTAGGGAAGAGAAATAGAATGACTCTTAAGATGGGTTTTCTTCCTGATGTTTATAATTATATACTAGATCATGGAGAGTTAAAATCAGTGGATGGGTTTGAAGTTCTTTGCCAGTTCCCCATTCCATATTTAGCATCACTATATTGGATGTTTCATCATTAAGTTGGAAAATTTCTATAAGTCCATCACTAAGTTGTTGTTAGATTAAGTGCAGAAGGCCATGATGTAGATTCTTTAAATCAAGGGATGGAAGGTATATGAATGATTTTATTCAGGTAAGCTTCATCACTACAAATTTCAAATCCAATGACTGTGCCTTAAACAAAGAATATTGAAAAGACCAAGATGAATTTTATGGGATTTGAAAAGCAGTCTTGTGATCAGCAATCTTTAGAAAAATATTGTTTTCGAAAAGCACTGTCTCAGTCATTGGGCTCAGACTTCAAAGGCTAGAGGATACGAGGTATTTTCAAAAGCGTCGTATAGCCAAAATAATAGAGAACATTACATTCATACTCAGTATGAAGGTACTCTCAACTCATTTTGAAATAGAAAAGGAGTAAGAGACCACTTCTAATCTCATCTGCCTCCCAGTTCCACATGACAATAATATCTGTGAAAAAATTTCCAAAAATATTTACTACGGGAGACTCATTCAATGAAACCATACATCACTAAACAATCTTTATGGAGCTGGGCACATTTCATGACACCGCCAAATAAATTTACCAACAACCAACCAAAATTAATGCACATTGTTAAGCAAGGCAACAACTTGAGGCAATTTGATTATCTTCTGTACCCACAGTTTTGATGGTAATAACAAAAACATAAAATGAAGAAATGCTTGAGCTTTGAAGTGAAGATGCATTACCATCAACAGTTTCAACACTAAATACCCATCCCAAATCACAAAATCTTTATTTTCAGGTGTATCTTTAATATGTTTATTTTTGGGGTTTTACGCAGGTACCAACTTCTACTTCATTCAATTCTTTGTGTTACCTTTTACCATGCACTTTACCCTCATATCCCACCCATGTTCTCTTAATTTGATCCATCTATCTATATCTTACACTCACCAACCTTCTTACGTTATCTCTCTTTTACTATTTTTTTCTTACAGCCAGTCACTTACAGTTACTAAGGAACAAGAGTCTACAACAAGTAGGCGAAACAAAAAAAAAAAAAAAAAAAAAACACGAAGGGAGTGCAAATATGTTCATCATTCCCTTACAATACTCCTTGTACCATATAAGCCACTAACCCAAAAGTAAGCTATTACAGTAGCCCATTGAAGAAGGTACCAAAATGAAGCTCAACAAAAAGAGCAGCAACAGAAGGAATAAAAAATCAACTACAGTAAACCAAAAGTCCAAAACACACAAAATGAAAATAAGTGAACACTAACCAGGTATTTTTCAGAGCTCGTTAATTCCAGGACAAGCGACTCCACATTTTTAATGTAGCTAGAGTATTTCCCAATGTTTTGGACAAAATAGGAAGCATAAAGACCGCGAAGAGAAGTGTTAACTAGCCGTGGGGCTGTCTTGAAAGATACAGGAATGTCGCGCCCATGATAAGTAAATGACACGATATTGATGGCATGAATCTTTATCCAAGACAGTCACAACGGATAATCGTCAACCACTAAGCAATTGCAAAATTCACCAAAAGCCACCCACCACCTACGAAATCTTGTGAAACCAAACACCAACAATAATCCACAATCGGCCACCCCAGCCGCCCCCTTAACCCACCACCATTTGCGAACCCTAAAAAAATTGAATTGGGGTTTTTTTTTTTGGTGAAGCAATTCACAAAATTCTTTGCTCTAATTGATTGTATGTTGAATTGTGAATATTTTGGTAAAAGTTTAATAAAATTTGGTGAAGAAATGATGTTCCTCAAGCTTTCATGCGTGAGCTTCAATGAAGCTTCAATGGCGTTTTACCAGAGGTTTCCTGCAATACGACGCTTGAATCGGTTGTTTACCTCCAAACGCTGTGTTTTGTGCTGGAAATGAAATGATGTTGAAGTCGTTGAAGAAGGAAGTTGCTGATGTTTTGGTGCCGGAGAATTCCTGTGTTGAGTCATGCTCCGTTGTTGCGGAATCGAAGCGAAATGGCGTTGCTCCGATGGAATCCACGGCGGCGGTGGATTCTCCGGCGAATACGACAACGACTGTCGAGCAGAGGAATGTGAAGCATTACTCCTGTGATTTCGGTGATTATCTTATCGGATCAATCGACTCTGATTTGGCTTGCACTGAGCGACGGGGAAAGGGGAGGGGAAGGGGTGGGGGTCCGCCGGCCGCCGGCGCGCCTACCGGTGTAGGTCCCGGCGGTAGGGGTTCAGGGACCGGCGGCATGTCTGGACTAGTGGCTGGGGTTTGGGGTTTTTTTTTATTTTTTTTAAATATATTTTTTTTAAAAACGGACCAATCAGATGGTGACACATGGCAAGTGGTGGGGTCAACTAACGGTCAACTAATGGCCGTCAGTCATTAATTGCACTCGGTGAATTTTTTTAAAACTCGGTGGCATTTGGTGAATTTTGAAAACCTTTATGGCATTTAGTGAATTTTGCAATTGCTCAGTGGCATTTGGTGAAATAGTCGTTTAAATAGTGGTAAATGTCAAACTGTACGTTATAAGTAAAATTGAACGGAGAAAGTATGTTTTTGGGATAGCTCATGTCATTATTTTGCGAGTCAAAACACTAAGCCACTAAGAAGTACATAATAGTATTTTAAAAAAAATATTTATAGTATGTTCTTGCCATTGTTTTAACATGTTGTAATTTATAAGATGGATGTCATGAACAGTGATGCAATTAGGTAGTACTCTGTATGAATTAAGCAATATTATGCGTATTATACTTAGTAAATTCAAATAGTTAATGATTGGTTGCAACTTTAACATACTCTCATTCAATTTTTATTCCATTAGCCCTCATGTGGAAGTCTTACTCTCTTTTTTAAGTGACACACTAGTTTCTATGCAGAGTTTAAGGATAATTTTAAAGGGTAATCCCTCCTCGATCTATGTCTTAAACCACTACTGTCCCAACTAGTATCACTTTTTCTTTTTTTCTCTGTCTCAAGTTATCTATATTTTTCCCTGTCAGTTGTCAAGCTAATAATGGTGTTTAGCTTTGAAAGGTAGTAGATTATTATGACATTGAAATTGTGGATCATTGGTGATGTTGTGATGGGGTTGTTGCCTTGTTGGTTAGTGACTTGGGTGTGTTGTGATACTTGCGAAGTGATGTGGTGTGGGATAAGAGGTGCAACAATGGAATAATTGTGAATGTTGGCGAGTTGTGAATGTAGGTTTGGCAACACTTAGTGACTTAGCTTGGTTTTATTTTCTAGTGACTTAGCTTGGTTTTAGTGGAAACCTTAAGAGTCATATTTTTTTGACAATTTTTTCAACTATCTTTTGCTAATATAAACTTAAATTTATTTTTATTAAACTTAGAATATTTTTGTTAAATTTAAATTATTTTTATTGATTTAAGCTTAATCTTACTGATTTGTTGTCGTATTTGTGCTTTATAGTTATTGAATATATTAATTGAAACTTGTTAGTACTAAATTTAACTTATTTTTGCTGAATTTGACTTAAATTTACTGAATTTAACTTATTTTTTATTAAAATTTTAATTTTACCACTAGTAAATGTTAATAAGGTGAATATGATAGAAAATATTCTCTATCAGAATAGAATAAGAAATATATCCATTACCTTATAACAAGTACAAGATTACTTTTATTAATATAGTGTGCTGCCAATTATACCCTTTAAAATATGCATTTACATGTTTACCCTCATTAATATGTACAGGTTTTTATTTTGCCTTCATTAAATTGCCCTTTTTTTCCCGCCTTCATTAATGTTAATTGTCCTTTTTTAAAAACCTATTTAGAATAGTGCGCAGACATTTATACCCCTAAAAATATTCGTTTACATATTTTCCCTTGTTAATGTAAT
Source organism: Chenopodium berlandieri (assembly GCA_034703905.1). Lineage (NCBI taxonomy): Eukaryota > Viridiplantae > Streptophyta > Magnoliopsida > Caryophyllales > Amaranthaceae > Chenopodium > Chenopodium berlandieri. The sequence continues at coordinate 53,286,129 of CM068293.1, forward strand.
CAACAACCGAAAAGGCTCCCCGAACATGGCTAGTTATGGTGCTCGCGCGTTAACTACCCTAATTAATAAGAAATGCATAAATGTGCAATGAGATATTTTTTTAGGGATAAGATTATTGAGTGAAATAAAACTTTTATTTAGAGATGATAGATTATATAAGTACAACCCTTTGACCTTTAATTTAAGTAAATTCATTAACATCTCACCTTATTGCTAATCAGACCAAACAAGCATCAATATCCGTAAATTTAATACACTAAAGATGTATCCTACCCTTTGTATCAATAACACTTAACTTTCTCTTTCTATCCCGCACTCATTTATATACTTCATATTTTTGAAGGGTAAAGAAAAAAAAAATTGTAACTATTGCAATTTAGAAGATCCACACCACCAATCACACTGGTTTGATAAGATCAACAAATCTCCACAACATAAACAATGGTGCTTTTTTTTTTTTTTTTTTTTTTTTAACTTGAACTCAACTTCTTACTATTTGATTTTGAGGTTAAATGTATATTTGATTAGATATAATACATATTTTGTTTAAAGATGAACATAATACACCATAAGGTTATCAAACTTCCGCAATACATGTAACTAGAGCTGGGCACGGGCCGGGCTGGCATGCGGGCCGCCCGACACGACACGCTTCTCGGCGGGGCACGACACGGCTCGGGGTGGTGGCCCGGCACGGCACGGTGGCATGTCGGCGTGGTGTGGGCCGTACCACGGACAGGAGCTGCACTTTTCGGCACGGCACGACACGAGCCCGCCCTTGGCCCGGCGTGCCAGCCCCCCAGGCACGCCCTATATATATATATTAATATATATATATATATTTATATATATATATATATATATATATATATATATATAAATATATTTATATTAAATTATATATTTATATAGTATAAACATAAAAAAAAAAAAAAGCAAAACACGGCGGCCCGCGGCAGGCCAGCGATTTTGGCCGGCACGGCACGGCACGGCATGCAACCTTTGGCACGGTGGTTCGCCAGGCACGGCCCAGGGCGGCACGGCCCAGGGCGGCACGACCCGACACGGTGCCCACCTTTTCATGTAACTATGTAAGGTACAAGTCTAACAAAGCGAGTTAAACATTACGAGTAATAGATAACCATAGTTAAATTTCTCTTTTTGCCATACCTTTGATTGGTAACCATAGAGTTTGCATTCTTGACTAGTTGACTCTTGAGTGGATGGGGGAAACCCAATTGAAAACATTGACATGCACAAATATAGACCATAAAGAGAGAAAAAAAGAAGAAAAACACCAACTAGAATAACGCCGACCCACGTGTAAAACCTTCCAAAATTCACACCAAAATACAAAATTCAATTTTATTTTAGCAACCAAATAAAATAAAATTAAATTAAAAATTACATAAATTAAAAATTTATTATCCCAACTTTCTCACATTTGAGGCTTCAACCTCTTCTTGTGATTTCCACCCTTTCCCTACCACTTTCAAGTTTCCACCCTTTTCTCAAACACCCATTTGCTTTATTGGCATGCCGAATTGCCGTCCAATTGAGGTTTGCTTTGATTTATATCTTGCATTCAAGCTTAAATTTTGAATTTTTTTTCTGGGTTTTGGTGGGTTTTTCTTGGTTTTCTGAGATTTATAGTTTTCTGGGGTTTGTTAATTGTTCCCCAATTAGTATTTAATTTGATTAGAATTCATGTTTACTTATGCAATTGATGTTACTTTATGTGCCCATATCAAAATTAGGGCAACCCATTTGCAATTTATTATAAATGGGTTTGCTCTCTGCTTGTGCAAGCTCTGATTTTTCCCAAATTACCCGGGTTCCATTCCCGGTTTGCCCATGTAAAATCGGCCTGAGACGGGCGGTTTGTTTGAATGGAAGTTGGGATTGTGGTTTTTATTTGTTAGGGTTTCATAGAAGTAAGAGGAGGAGGTGTATTGGGGAGAATTTGCATAAGAATGTGAGTAGGAATTGGGTTTTTAGAGCTTGTGCTGTTTCTAGTGATGGTGGAGGTACTAACTTTAATGTAGATATAGCTAATTCTGCTAGGAGAGGTGCTAAAAGTATTGTTCTAAGTCGGTTTTCGGATGAATTCGACAATGATGATGATGCTAGTAGGGATTTATCACAAGAATCTATTCAATTGGGCTCGGGTTTTAACAATTTTCAGCAAGACCCGATTGTGGATAAGCTTAGGACACAACTAGGAGTGATACATCCTATCCCATCGCCTCCGATAAACCGTACTGTTTTCAGCTTGTTTGTGTTCTTCTTCTTTGTTGGGGTTGTTTTTGACAAAGTATGGACACGGTTAAAGAGGAAAAAGTCTGATGCTCAGCTTGCTTTGTGGCGGCAAACACCCTTGACCGGTTCGATGTTTTTTGAGAAGGATTTGCAGAGGAAGGAATCGGTAGAATGGGTGAACATGGTGCTAGGAAAGTTGTGGCAGGTTTACAGACCTGGTCTTGAAAATTGGATTATTGGCCTGCTTCAGCCTGTTATTGATAATATAGAAAAACCAGATTATGTACAGCGAGTGGAGGTGAAGCAGTTCTCGTTGGGAGATGAGCCTCTGTCTGTTAGAAGTGTGGAACGCAGGACTTCTCGTCGTGTGAATGATTTACAGTAAGTAATCTTAGCTTTAGAAATGTTATTAGGTTTTCTAATTGTTACCCTTGTTATGGTCTTTAACTCTTTATTGAAGTTGGAGGGAGAAAAAAAAGGTTGACATTGATATTATTGAGCTGTTTTTCAGATATGACTTTTCCCTATAAGAATGCCTGGTAGTGATACAGTGTCTTTGTTTATTATTGAGTCTTAAATCTAGGTTTGCAGTTTCGCTGTTGAAAATTTTTCATTAATTTGTTGCTTTTCACGTTCCCAATTATGAATTATGTGTTGCAGCACTGCATAATGGTTTACCTGATAACATCCTTACCCCACTCCACCTCCACCCCCAACTAAATAAAATAAGTAAATTGAAAAAACCTTGGATTAGGGTGAAGGAGAAGATTACTGTTCAGCTCTTTTGCCTCACTAATACCTTGTCAGGCTGGTATGTTTTAAGGTTACAATGTAACATACTTCCTCTGTTCTTTTTTTTTTAATTAATTTATTTATTTATTTATTATTTATTTTTATATCGCAACATGTGGAATTTTGCATTTTTCATACATACTCCTTGACCTACATTTGTGATATATACGTTAGAAAAGATATAGTCATGTGGGATCTTTTTAGATTTGTCTCACTTTATACTTTCTAAATATGAACTTTTTTCAATTTTTATAAAAGGATAATTGGAGATTTTAATGATATTAAAAGTGCATTGGCGAGCGTGGAACTCCTAACTTTGCAATTAAAAAAGATCGGAGTAAGTATGTCCGAGTAAATACGTGGAATTCTTTAATATTTTGCTGCGAAAACAAATTGTGTCTGTACATTGGACTTTCTTAAGTCGTTTGTGTCGTTTGGAGATTTGAGCATTATAGCTAGGTTTTGGCTGGGTATTTGAGTTTTTTTAAAGTGTTTTACAAGTTTAGGCTTAGCTATATAGTGTCCACCCTCCTCTTATTAAGGGTGGCTGCTTCAGGATATGGGATGGTGACATGAGTTTGTACACCAATTATTATTGCTTTTAAATATGTAAATTTAGCCTAATTATTGGGTCGTGTTATGCATTACATTTTTGGTAGGAAAATATTGGTGAAATTAAGGAATTGTTATTTTAGGTTTCATAGAAGTTTTATTTTATTTCGGTTGGAGTATGTAAGCAAGTTTTGGGTGCAATGGTTAGCATCAAGATTGTTTTTTTTTTTTTTAAATATATACATATTTTTTTTGAATTTGTCTGAAGGATCTTTTCATGCGTTCATGTGAATTGTTAAGTTTTTTGAAACCTTAAAGATATTTATAACATTGCTGACTTCGCATTTCTGTATATCCTTTGATTCTATATAGGTACCAGATAGGACTTCGTTACACTGGCGGTGCTCGTATGCTCTTAATGCTCTCTTTGAAATTTGGTATTATTCCCATTATGGTGCCAGTTGGTGTTCGGGATTTTGATATTGATGGGGAACTTTGGGTGAAACTAAGGTTAATACCCACAGAGCCTTGGGTTGGAGCTGTTTCATGGGCCTTTGTTGACCTTCCAAAAATAGCGTTTGAACTGTCACCATTTCGCTTGTTCAATTTAATGGGTAAGTCATTTGTGTGATCTGTGATATTTCCCACCAAGTCTAAGTTTGTCTCTTATTGGATGGATTACTTTATGCGCTGCTAGTATAAGTTTTGGCTCAAAATGTTTGATTTTTATATTCGTGAGATGCTTCATTCATTGCTCATCTGTTTTCTTTAGTTGTCATCTTCAATTCTCCACTTTCAAAAGTTGACCTTTCACTGCAATTTCTCTTCAAAGATGTCAACAAAAAGTATTAAGATTATGTTAGTAGATTTGTGCAAATTATTTCTTTTTAAATGTTTTTTTTTTTTTTTTTTTTAAATATTACCTATCTCGTTTTATTGCTGACATTTTTACTTTTCACTGGTTCTGCTTTTTTGGGAATATTAATTCTATGATTTGTTCACACTACTATAATACTTTCTTCTTAATAAGAGTGCAAAAAAACGTGTTAACATTTAAATTATATGTTGGGAGTATTTTATTTTATTCATTTTCTGTTGACATTAATGATTATTAACATGATGGACAATCCCAAGCAATGTTAATTTTTGTGCTTATTTTGATACATTAAATTAGAGTTGCCAAATACTAACATTCTTACTTCTCTTGTCTGGACACATGGGGCGATACCAGCAATACCTGTCCTTTCAACGTAAGTATGAAACCTTAATCTTTATCAATTTTGCTTGTATTTGTTGAAACTTGATTCAACTCGTTATGCCGCCTCCCTTGCCTTTTCTTAATTCTTTATTTTATGTTTTCTCATTCATAGTGCTTGTCGAGTATTATTTCTATTTTTTTTTTGTATTAAACTGTTCATTTGACACTATTCAAATACACCTCTTTGACTTTCCTGTATGATTCATACATTAGGAATAATATAGTCATGTGGCTTCTCCCAATTGGAATTCTTGAGTTTGGATGAGGAAGGTGTGTGTAAAGACTTTGTAGTGGATCTTGTTAGATTTGTCTCGATATTTACTTTCAAAATATCATTTTTTTAATTATTTTTCTTTGTAGATAATTAAATATTAAAAAAAAAATTGTGCGTTGCCAAGCATGAAAGTAAAATTCAGAGGGAATATAATTGTTGGACTCCGCAAAAGCACATAGTGTTAGACCTTTTTCTTTGGTAATTCTCTATCTGGTACATAATATTAATAGAGTAATTTAAAGTTGGAATTAGTTAATTGGTATAAGATAGAGAGAAAACTGTAAAGAGATATGAATATTGTTAAATAGGATGTCCTCAGTTCTTTTTTATTCCAACACGGAGGGGATGCATGGTATTTTATGAGAGGAGAGAGATAAAATGAATGACCCATGTGATGAGGAGAAAGATAGAGAGCATCATTGACCAAATATAGTAAAGGGATACATTTTGATTGATAGAGAACGGAGGAAGTATGAACTGATTCCAACATTTGATTACTCTACTTTTTTCATTATTAACCGTCTTAATCTTGTAATACTCTTAAGTAATCACATAGTTGCTAATCTTGTAATACTAATAAAGTAAGCACATAATGCTCTTACGGCATTTTGTTGTTTTGTTTTGCATGAGACAACCATAATTTGCATTCTTAAGGTTGTGAGCCCTTACTCTCTTCCCACGTAGGGGACTATCCTCCCATTCATTTTTCCTTAAAATTCCCACCCACATCTCTAGATTGCTAGATGTTTCTAGCACAATTTTATTCCTGTAACCCAAATATAGGCTATTCATGACAAGTCCTTGCTCTCTTTGTCTGCTGCCTGCTATTCTATGTTTTCCTTTTAGTTAAATTAGATATTCTTTTTTGTTTTTATAGATCAAATGTCTATCAAGTAATCCGTTTGATATCAAGAATCACATCCTATCTTATTGACTTAGTAATTATCCTAGCTTGATACATGCTATATTCCAATCATGGCAAGGAAGAATTCCTTTTTTTTTACCCTTATCTACTTCACCATATGGTCCACTCATACTATTTAACAATACTCATTTCTCTAAACAGCTTTCTCTCTATGGTTAGTTTCCTCATTTCTCATTATATATGCTGTATAAGTTAATAACTAAATCAAACACTTTTATTATATTAATATATTTGTATTGAATCTTCAGTCCAAATTATAAAAGCTACGCGATAAGCTGTTTCTTTTGAGTATCTCTTTGCCTCAAATTGGCTCTTCACTCCAATTATTTGTAACTTTTGCACTACTTTCTGTCAACAGCTTCTTGATAAAACTGTTAACTGAAGATTTACCAAGACTCTTTGTCCGCCCAAAGAAGATTGTTTTAGATTTTCAAAAGGGGGAAGCTGTTGGGCCTGTGCCTACTGATTTGAAATCTGGGGATGCTCAAGAAAAAAATAAAGATTCTGTTGGCGAGCTGTCAGTGACTCTTGTTGATGCTCGTGATCTTTCCTATGTTTTATATGGTATGATATCCTCCTTTTTCTTTACTAGTGATTGTTTTTTGTCTCATAGTTTATGAATTATGCTGAACTTCAGAAATTGTTTCTCATTGATTCATTGGATTGTATTTTACATGAATTTTGTTCTATTGGTTTTTGTGTGCTTTGCAAAAGAGTTTATCTTTTCTATACAAACAATTCAGGTAAGACGGATCCATATGTTATTTTGCGTTTGGGAGACCAAATAATACGCAGTAAGAAGAATAGTCAAACCACTGTCATTGGACCACCTGGTGAACCAATTTGGAACCAAGACTTCAATATGCTTGTTGCTGATCCTCAAAAACAGAAATTGTATGTTGAAGTTGTGGATTCTCTTGGCTTTGCAAATATGACAATTGGTACTGGAGAGGTAGCTCTCTTGTTCTTCTAAATTATTTTTCCTTATTTGTTCGGTAAAATTTAAAGAATCGTAAAAATTTTCGCTTCATCATTATATTTAGTGCCTTGGAATAATTTATTAGGTTATAGTCAAAGAGAAAATTTTCGAGAGGCTAAAAAGTCAAAACATTTAAAGCGACTGAAATACGAATGTAAAAACTTCCTTGTTTGCGAATATGTAAGTAGTATGATAGTATCAATACCTCAATATGCAAAACGACTTAATACTGGGTAGTAGCAGATGATGTGGCAACATAATGGTCTATAGTGAATGTCACTTTGTGCTCTTAAATGACATTGAAATTGCAAGTTGAACATCTTTTGCAGATTGACCTTTTTGTAATGGAACATGCTTTGTGAAACAGTTGTCTGCATTGCTTCCCTGGTTTGACTCATTCATTCAATGTTGATGTAGTTCATGAATGTATTTTGTTGGTTTCAAGTTTTAAGTGATCAAATCCATCATACAATACATACATTAGGACTGAACGACCCATTCCATCTTGTGATTATATAGTTTTGATCAATTTTTTGATATACTGGATACAACTTGGGGCAAAATGAATGGCCAACTAGGCATTTTTGTGTATTGGAGTCCTACAATCAGCTTCATAAGTCACTTAAGCTTGTCTTTAGTGGGTTCTGAACAACTGGTGTATATGTACATATATGGTATTAGGCTATTAGCTTTGAATGAATCATATTACTTGCTTTTCCTGAAAGTAGAAGATACGAATAAGGCTTTGCTTAGATTTCCTCTTCTATGGGAGAACAATTGAGAGATTACAAGCACCTGGTAAAAAGATGTAAGCTTGTATTTTCTATAGAAGCTTGTGATTTATGTGAGGTTATAGTCCAAAATTTAACTTAGAATAATATTTTTCATAGTTGCAGCACAGACCAGTCGCTAAGGATGGGTTGCCTTGCTCCCTCATAGAACTCATTAATAAAGAATGTCCTGATTCATTGTAAGTACCACACTACCACAAGTCTGTCATATTTTGCTTGATATTTTTCCTTCCGTAACCCTTATTGAGTAAACCTATACTTCTAATTCCCCACATAACCCTAGATGCCCCTAATTAATATAGTTTCCCTTGGCAATTTCTGCTATCACATTCCTCTCTCTGTTATTCATACTATCTCAGATAAAATGAGGCTGTTATATTGTTTGAGTGCTTTTCCCTGCTATAAAATTTTGTGAAAATTCTCTCATTGTGATGTTTCCTAAAACAAAACTTCCTCTTCACTAGTAGGGGTAGGATAGTAGGGGTAGGATTATACTATACTTGGTCTGGTCTCCACCCTCCTCATTTCGTGTTTTTTTTTTGCTGTGTTTTCTTTTTCTTTTTTAAAATTCATATACTTCCTCCGTTGTCATTTGTTTGCAACACAGCCATAAGGCGCACTTTTTAGGGAGGCGATTAAAGTCGGTAAACGATCGAATTTATCAAAATAATTTTAACAATGGAAATAGGGAAGAGTTAGGTACTTCATCTCTACATGTGTAAATTATTTTGATTAATTGGTCCATTTACATTATCTAATTTCTTACGCAAAGTGCATGTCATGAAGGTTTGTTGCTAATAAAAGAAAACAAAGGAAGTATTACTCTCTTGCCTTTTACAAGAGGAAAAAAGTATTTTTCAACACATTCCTTTTGTGGTGGTGTTCTTATCCAAATATGATGGCGTCCCTTTTCCTCCTCTTGTGCTTGAGTCATTGAGTGTGTATGCATGTGCTTGCGCATGGAGTTTTTTTTTATTTTTGTTTTAATTTTTTTTATTTTTAACACTGACAATATGGCCCAGAATATGGTGGGTTTATGATTTATTGCTGATGCTGTGGCCGGATCTCAGGTTGATTTAGGTACTCTCCAAGACACAGTTCCAACAGACAAGGTTGTTGTCTTGTCTGGAGGTTGGAATTTGTTCAGAAAGAGAAATTGTGGTGAGTTACTTCTCCGGCTGACATATAAAGCATATGTGGAAGATGAAGAGGAGGAGGGGACAAAAGCACAAGTAGCTAGCTCAGTAATTTCAGATGATGATGGCTCTGATGCTGATGAACCTGGTCTTAATTACAAGCAAATTCCCATGGGAGATAAAGAATCATTTATGGATGTTCTTGCTGCTTTAATTGTCAGCGAGGAATTTCAAGGAATAGTAACATCTGAAACTGGAAACACTAAAGTTGGGGATGATGTTACTAATATAGGCTTTAGCTCTCCTAGGTCTCAAGGAATTGCAGCTGAATCCATTTCTTCTAGGGTGGATGGCGAAGCAGAAAGTTCTAAAGGTAAGAATTTATTTAGTGGATAAAAGTTCATTTCTTTGGTATTTTTATCTAATCACTAAGGACTTGGTAATTGTAGGATCTGCGCTGTTTTGGCTGGCTGTGATTACCAGTGTTGCAGTTGTAATTGCTCTGAATGTTGACGGTTCAAGTATCTTTAATCCTTGATTTTTTCCCAAGATGGCAATTGCCAATTTTTTGGATTTTCATGAAGGTGAGTGATACCCAAATCAATCCTTGATGAAGATGCTAAGTTCAAGTTATTCCTTATACTGCTTGCTATGAAAATTGGCATACTACTCAAAATATGAATTATGATGAGTTTGTTCATGAGAACCTCGACTTATGGATAAGTATAACTAAATGAAATCTCGTGATGATATCAAATGTGTCTTGGTCATAATTTGTGAACGTGCTGCTTTTCATTTTGTATTTCTGCATCGTATTAAGTGTATTAGGTTTCTGAATGGAAAGAACTTATGTTGGCAGGCAGCAGCGTTCTTAAAAGGAGCAGATGGTGATTTGTGCTATATACTGTCTGCTGAGCCGTTAATTATGCAAACTGATGAAATCCCAGTGAGTTAATAATTTCTTAGTCTCTTGTCATATAATAATTCTTTGTTTGGGGAATTTTGTGGCCTATCCCCTTAATCGGCGGTCAAATTGTAAATCCTAACTCCATCTCTCTCCTTTCTTGTAACTTAACTTTGGCTGCTACTTGTATTATATAAACCACAGGTAGTTCAAATTGAAGACACTCCTACAATAATTTTCAAGTTTAAATAATTTTCAGAAAGCTACTTCTACAATAAAGTATTTTTGAAAAGTAGTAGATTTGAAATATGCAGTATTATTTGGGATTGGAGTGGCAGAAATGTGTGAAAACACTTGATATCTCCAATACAGGCATCATTAAGTCTAAATTAGAAATTGGCGAATGGCGATGGATGTATCGGACTAAGAGGATGCATATGTTTTAGACTAGAACATCTTATTTTAAGTGTACAAGTTTGAAATTGCTTTACAAATTGAATTTAGGTTTTCCAAAAAAGAATCCAGAAAAAGCATTTTAAGGAAAAGTTAAGGGAGGGATTATAAACAAAGTAATTTAAATCTCATCATCATAAGCCATTCATGTTTTTCTGTTTATCCCTTCTGATCTTTTTCTTATATTATGTGCTCTTACGGTATGTTTTAAGGTTTTAAATTTTTAATGCATCTTCTTAGGTATTCATATCTATTCTGTTATTATCTTCTCCACCAATCATCCGAGGCTGTTAATGACTTTTCATGCATATTTAATAAAATACTCTTATTTAGTTGATCAAAGTTACATTACAATACTTTATTGATTCTCACTTTTATTAGAACTTAATTGCCACATTGTAAGAATAATTGCTAGTAACGTAACAACTTAATTTAAACACCTTGTCAAAATAAATAAATAAACCGGGCTAGTATAAATTATGCCTTGGATTAGTTCAACGTATACTTCGTAGATCGTAATAACATATTGATATCGCTATAATGTACTACGTATTATATTTTCTGTCTGTTTCAGGTATGAAATCTAAAATGAAGTCCTCAAGTTGGACGAAGTCAATAGACACTTTAGAATTAATGAGTTGAGATTGCTACGCAGTACACACTCTTTAACTAATCATTCAATTGATAATTCACGTAACTAACTAAATGTGCACGTTGTGAGAGTGTTATGGAATATTCTGATGTACTCACTCTAAAGTGTCTATTTAAATGATTATTGCTTTTCACTCAAAAAAAAAATGATTAATGCTACATCCGAATTATTATACTAACTAATCCATAATTTGATATGTCCGTTGTCCGAGCAGCTGGAATACGGTTGTAAAATGGAGTACACCTCTACCTATTCGGTAACATTGACAATTAGAGGTGACAATTGAGTTGTTTGGATTTGATATGGATTTTTCGAGTTTAAGTCAGCTTATGGTCTATTATTAATCGATTTATCATATTAAATCAACTAAATTTAATCTAATTAGATTTTACATTGGTTTTCTATTTATTTATTTATTATTATTATTATTATTATTATTATTATAATAATAGGTCAATTTACTATCATTCCCATTTAATCTACACACTCTATTTTTAGTACCTAAATTGATGTCACATTAATTATAGAGAGAAATGATTGTAGTTACCCAAAATTTGCAGTCATACCGGATGTAATAATATCACATTAATTTTTTCTTGATCCCTAGCATTCCAACCACCTTCAAAAACATCACTTTCCTTTCATACACATCATTCACGTTGCCAAAATATAAGAAGTCCAACCAAAATTTAATGGAGCGCACCTAATTGGTAATTACATTAAACTCCCTACTTCATTTAATCCTTTATGTTGTACTATTTGGAAATTGGGAATACTCAATTTGAAGAGAGAAAAAATATTGATCATGAATATTTATCAGACGTACATAAATGGAATCTTGTAAGATTTCTTTTTAATGTATTCCAATGTGCATAGGTTTAAAATATTGGTTTTTCATGATTTAAGATATTACATAATCAAAGATATTTCTCTAAAAAATGTGCAATGAAAATTGCAAAAGGTTCCATATAATCCTTTGTTTCATACACTCATATTCAACGGTAGTGTGTTTAAACCGATTGTTAAAACCCGTATGAATAAATAATGTCATATAGGCCAAATTTTCCTCTCATAATTCCCCCTAGTTCACGGATCGATAATATCATGATTAGCACTAAGCTAGAAAATCTCTTAAGATCCTGTAACGTACGTTCTTAGTTAATCTTAATTATTAATATTGAATTATCAATTAAGTATAATAAATTGAATCAAAGAATTAGTAGCTAAAAAAAAAAAAAAAAAGTCAGTGATCAACTATAAAAATGAAAAATGAATGAGGTTGAGGAGTTCACGTTATCACGTGCCTTATCACTGCCAAGCTAGCTAGGCCACACGCACTGTTGGCCAATACCAAACGTGGTAGCCAGCAAATCTCTCGTCTTTGCATCTACATTTCTCTTTCTTAATATATCTTCTTTGTCCTCTTCATTCTTTAATAAGTATTTTACATAGGAATCCAAGCATCATTTTAACATTTATTAGGTCACAAATGGGTCATTTGAGTCGATTTGGGTTTAGTTTATGTTAAACAATTGGATCGTTCGAATCAGGATTTAAAAAGTGTGCAACTTTGTATTTGTTCCTAGTATGATGCTACATTCGTGTCAATAATCATTTTTATTATGTATATCAGGTAAGTTGGAATATATTTTGTTTAGTAAAGTTCTCTTAAAAAAAGTTCAACTCTTTTGATTTGCCAAAGGGCAAGGGATCTTTGGAGATACCAAACACTTTGTAGTTAGTGAGCAAGACCATTGGAAAGTAAAGGGAAATGACAAAGAAATCTCACCGACCTTAAAAGTGGTTAGTATCATTAGATCAAGTACTACTTAGTTCCAATTACACTATTTTTCTTTTCTTTTTTTATCATATAATAAAGTAAATATGTTCTATTGAATCAAAACCTTATACAAGTCAACCTAACCCATGAAATGCGCAAAGCCTTTATTGTTTAGTTGTCCCATTGACAGGAATGGGAGGTTTTCAGTGTATTGCATCAACTTACAAATCACATATTTACATGAAATGTATATATTTATACTTGCATGTGCCGTGGTACTCGTAGACCAACATGTATAAGTATTGTAAAAATCCTAATAGCATGCATGGTCCAAAGATCAAGATCAGACATCGCACGAGGATGGTGCAGCAGCTTGTGAAAAGTGTGAATATTCATACACACAGATTCTGCGCTTGGAGTATCCCTTTTATCATGACTTGCTTGCCTATTTTTGTAGGTTCATAAGTAGTACAATGGATCATAATATTCTTGAGTCGGATTACATACTTGGCGTTCCAAGGTCGCATGTGCAAATGTGCTACTACTAGTGTTAACTACTCCCTCCATATTTTATTATTTGCTACATTTCTCCATGCACGGAATTTTAGGAGAAATAAAAGAAAGTAATAAAATATGAAGGAAGTAGTGTTGGTGGAAGATAAAGTATGATAGTTGAGAGGAGAGAAAAACTGAAAAAATTAAAGTATGATAATTGGAGGATCCACTAGCTAGGAAAGAAGAAATTAGTAAAATGTTGTAAAAGGTTTCCAAAAAAGGAGATGAAACAAGTAATAAAATATGGCTGCAAAAGGAAAGTGGAGCAAGTGTAATAAAATAAGGAGGGAGTACTCTCTTTTTTTATTGTAAGTGTCTTGATTTAATTGGTACATTTGGTCATATCAATACAAAACTTTAACCAAAATTATCTTATAACAGGTTATTCATAAACTATACATTGAAATTATTTTAATAAGTACCCACATAACCGGATTATGTTTCATGTTATATATAAAGTGTAAAACATTGTCAAAGTGATGTATGTAAAATCTTTGTAAGAAAATGTAGATAATAAGACAATCCATTGTTGTTTTTTTTTTTTTTTTTTTTTTTGATATTTGGATTGCATATCTGTTATTCAAAATTTGAAATCAGATGTCCCAAAATCCATAAATTGATATCTAGAATTTTTGGATTAGATAAGAACCTGATCTTCGAATAGTATTACTCATCCCTAACACACACACATACAACAAACATAAAATACAGCTATAGTAACAACATTAACATGGATCAAATCATCATATGTACTAGCATGAGCGTACAAGTAACTTAAGTAATTGAATTATCTTGTACGTACTCCGTATGAATCTTGTGCACTTTTATTAATCTAAGTAACTATCACTACATGATAAGAAAATTTGTTAGAGATAACCTTTTATGCCTGTTATTTTGTGAGAAAGGACTTAAAAATAAAAAAGTAACATTTTGGGATCTTAAATTATTTTCATTGTTGTTGACTAAGACTTTTGCCTGGATTCCAGTCATTAACTTTAACTTTTAGATCAAAACTACCCATGTGAGTGACACTTGACTTCGATTCCTCAACTACCATGTCCACCACACCGACCATGTTACACCAGTCAGCCTTCTTCACTACTAGACCACCGCCCTACAACTGCTACACACAATTACAACCACACCGTCAATCACGCAACCCCCTTAGATTTCTGCTTACTTGATCTCTTTTTCGGTCTCCCTTTCCCTAAACTCATCATGTTGTCGTTACTTGCAGCAAAACACCACCTCTCACCTTTGCAGACCACCGTAATCGTACCCCCTCCCATCTCGCTAGCTCTTTGTCTTATTCTCTCTCCTCTTTAGACCTAGCCATCAAGCCTATCTCACCCCCATGCGACTCCCCTCTTTCTTCCATGCTTCCCCTTCTATTAACTTGGTTTGAAATCAATTTTTGATTTAATTATTTTGAGGAAGATGGTGGTGGGATGGTGAAGGCACATGCTTTACACGTGATGGTCAATGTCGAAACGCAGCAGTCAATACCACATCGATCAAAAGTCTTTGTCAACAGCAAAAAAACCACCTTTTTTTAAAATCAAAAACTGATAAAGCTTCCGTTATTTTTTACTTGACCCTCTTTGATTTTTACACTATTTACATTGTGAATTATATGTAAAAAAAACATATTCATGTGGGATCTTGTTAGAATCATCTCAATAAGTACTTCCATATATTTATATATAAAATTTATTGTTAACTAAAATTATTGATGGCTAAAGTTATGTAATGACAAGTGTTAAATGAAATTGGTCAAGTAAAAAAGAACGGAGGAAGTACATCCCTACCTGTTTTAAAGTATGACTACACACTTATGAATAGTGTTGAGACAATTGTGCCCCTTAAAATGTTTATTTACATATTTACCCTTATAATATATTTGTTCTATTTTTATGAAGGTAAAATTGATTCTAATAATCCCACCTTTAGTCGGTTCGCTGTTAATAATCCCATCTTTAGATTATTATTTAATAATCCCACCTTTATAGGGGATTTTCATCTATTGGTCCCTTATGATCGGTAACTTGTACACTGGGTAAACTTTTTTTTTTTTTTAATTTAAGTGACACGTGTACATAATTGGTCAAAAAATTAAAAATAAAAAAAAAACTGAAAAAAAATTTTGGTCAAAAAAAAAAAAAACCTAATTTTTTTTTATCCCAACGACCACCTAACCCCCCAACCTCCGGCAGCCCCTCCTCGGCTCCTCCCCATCCCCACCGATGGAACCCCCATTCCCACCGCCGGAACTCCCATTTCTACCGCTGGAACACCCATTTCCACCCCTCCCAGCAAAAACCGACCTAGCTCCCCCTTAAACCACCCCGATTTTCAATAAAAAAATAAAAAATAAAAAAAAAAAAAAACCTTTAAGAGCGGTTAAAGGGGGTTTTCGGAGGAGTTTTGGGGGTGTATGGGGGGTTTTCGGTGGAGTTTCGGGGGTTTATGACGGTTTTCGGCGGAGTATTGGGGGTTTATGGCAATTTTCGGCGGAGTTTCGGGGGTATTTGGCTGTGGTGGTTTCGAGTGTGGGTTTGGGTCAGGGGTTGATTTCGGTGGTGGATTTGATCGGTAGGGTGGTTTTTGATTCCGGCCGGCCGTTTTCGGGGGTTTATGGTGGAGGCCGGCCGGTTTTCGGTGGGGCTAGGTTAAGGGTTAGGGTTTCACGGTGGGTGGAGGGGTGGCTGGCCTAGTGGGGTTTTGCTTTTTTTTTTTTTTTTTAGTTTTAATTTTTTTTATTTTTCAACCAATTACAAAACGAGGCATTTTAACCTATCAAAACCGGTTACCAACAAGTTAGGGACCAATATAAGAAGATCCCCTATAAAGGTGAGATTATTAAATAATAATCCAAAGGTGGGATTATAAACAGTGAACCCGGCTAAATGTGGGATTATTAGAATCAATTTTTCCTTTTATGAATATTATTGAGACAATTATGCCCCTTAATATGTTTATTTACTTATTTGCCCTCATTACTGTTAATTGGTTTTTTTTTATTTTTTAACTTTTAAAAATAGTATGTGAATATTTATATGCTAAAACATTTGTTTACGTATTTTTCTTATTAATGATGTGACTAAATAAAAATCTACTTGTACTTCTTAAACTTGGTACAATCATTTCCAAAAATATCAAGTAATCAAGCATGGTTTATTTTTGTTCACCACTAAAAAGAAATAACAAAACAATTTTTTTTATTTTTTATTTTAAATATGACACATTGGCACCCACACCATAATTAATCAACCAAAAGTCCAAGACTTTGTTTTCTGATAATTACTTTATATTTCAACACACACTCACTCATTTCTCTCCACCATCTTCTCCCACTCTCTCATTTCCCCTCTTTCTCTCTCTACTGGTATCCTCTCTCTCTCTTACTCTTCTTCTTCAACCCTTTTCATAAAGAATCAATGTTTCTTCTCATTTTCTTTTGATTTTGATTGCATTGTTTCTTGTTCTGTGTTCATCTGCTGTTTTTTCTTGATGAATTCTATGCGTTTTTTTTTACTACATTATTGATTTGTTTATTCTATTGAATTTTATTTTCTTGCTTAATTTGATCTGGGTTTTCTCTCTGATTCTGCTGTTTTTTTTTTCTAATTTTTTTTGCATTTTTTTGGGGGAATATTCGAGTGTTTGTTAGACATTTTTTAGGGTTTAGATTGAATTTATATGTACTATAATGGTTGCTTTTTGTGTACAGGATCATGGATCTATGATGTTTTTTTGCATGCACATTTTCTACTTTTCACATTAATTATACCATTTCTTTTGTTTTGCAGTCATGGGTACCTTTTTTTGTATTAATTACTTGTAGATTATTTTATTTTTATATTTGGGATTTTGGGTTGCTGCTTTTTTCCCTAATTTTGTCCAACTTTCAACATGATTTGTAATTAACAGACAAAGACATTTTGATTACTACAATAAATCTGGGGACTTGTGCTTTTATTTGGTACAGCTATATTGTAATTTGACAGG
This sequence comes from Chenopodium berlandieri, assembly GCA_034703905.1. NCBI lineage: Eukaryota > Viridiplantae > Streptophyta > Magnoliopsida > Caryophyllales > Amaranthaceae > Chenopodium > Chenopodium berlandieri. The sequence continues at coordinate 53,303,447 of CM068293.1, forward strand.
ATTTCATCTAAGGAGTATAGCTACATTTGGTTTATATTGGTGTATAGGGAGTCGCAAAGGATAGTGATGTACTGATGTTGACGAGATGTGATCTCAGGTTGCCACGATACTTAATATAGTTTTCGTTGATGTTATGGCTTTGATTTGATTGAAAGAGATGTTAGGTCCTTGTAGTTATAGCCGGGGAAATTTGGGCTAACAAGGTGAGAGGATAAAAAGGGTTTATCTTGAAGATTTTGAAATAGATTTCATTGATTTGGTTGTGGTTTGATGTTCTTTTGGTTGAAGATTTATGGATTCAAATCACTGTATTGTCCTTGTTATTATCATTTTCGCATTCCTTAATCGCTTTGACTTGTGATTTGGGTTGTCCTCTTTGCTTTTTTGACAAGATCCATCAGTCATTTGTGAATTATCAAATGTTCCATTGGCATTAATAAATGGTAATAATATACGAGTAGGTCTTCGGTTTAACTAGCTCTGTAGTTTGTTATATGATGCTCGATGTATTTCATACTTGTAAAAATACAGTCAGCAGATCTGAAATTGTTGTAGAGTTAAGCTGATTTTATTTTTCTACTGTAGTATTAAGGCAAAGAAAAAATTGTTTTTTCTTTTTACTGGTTTGGGGTAAATTATGCTCCTTTCTGAACTAAATGTTCTGTTTGTGTTGAGCTGCCACATGGCTCAGCTATTTGTTATCTTCTACATTCCACCATTTTGAATAACACATATTTTGCCAATGCGGGGTTTGTTATGAATTGGATTTCTACTGTATAGAGGACTTTCATAGCTGGCAAAATTTAGAGTTGTGTTTTATACTTTGAGGCCCTTCAGCAGTTTTGCGTGTTCCTTATATGGTCTGTTTTGGGTGTCAATGTTTCTCATTTTTTAAGACCTTCTAAAGCTTAGAAAATAGGTTTTTCATCCCTTTTCTTATGTTCACTTCTTAACATGACATTTTTCTTCACATGCCCATCTATCCAAGAGGGAGGGGTGGTTCTTGAAATAGGAGCAAATTTGGAGTAAACTTTTTGTGGATCTTGTGCATATTGTTTTCACGTTTCATTCTGTATATGTCCTTGGTGAAGTTGGCATTACTCCGGGTAAAAGATATTTAATTAACGTAGTACAGGATAACTGGATAAGACATCCATATCCTGAACAAGTAGTTTTACTGAATTTAGCTGTAAATGTAACACTATAGATTAAGCAAATGTTTTGTAGGAATTTATTTGTTTTTAATCAGTAAGAGAACACTAGTCTTCCTATAATGTAATTTCTTTTTTGCCTTGGCTTTGTGGCCTCTTATCTGGAGCAGTGTTACTTATTTAGGCGTTTATTATCTGTTTTTAATAATTAGATCTAATTTCTATGAATTGACAGTCATGCTACACAGGCCTTATGGGGAAGCTAAATGTTTGACTAACATTTTTATTTGTATTATATGCAGTTGAGAGGAGTACATCTTATTAAATATGTCCGAATTGGAGGTTCCCTTCCGCCCTAAGAGGAAGAAGACTTTGGTGGACTTCTTTATCCAGTTCCGATGGATTGTTGTTATATTTGTTGTCCTTCCAATCTCTGCCACAATCTATTTTCTTCTATATCTCGGCGATGTTAGATCCGAGTGGAAATCCTACAAAACACGCCAAAAAGAACATGATGAAAATGTCAAGAAAGTTGTTAAACGTCTCAAACAGAGAAACGCAGCCAAGGATGGTCTGGTTTGTACAGCCAGGAAGCCATATATTGCTGTGGGAATGAGAAATGTGGATTACAAAAGGGCTCGCCACTTTGAGGTTGATCTTTCAGCTTTTAGGAACATTATCGAAATTGACACAGAGAATATGATAGCCAAAGTTGAGCCTCTGGTCAATATGGGGCAGATTTCAAGAGCAACTGTACCATTGAATGTTTCTCTGGCAGTAGTTGCTGAGTTGGATGATCTGACTGTTGGTGGCCTTATTAATGGCTATGGGATCGAAGGAAGCTCCCATATTTATGGCCTATTTGCTGACACAGTCGTGGCTTATGAGGTAGTTCTGGCTGATGGACGGGTTGTCAGAGCCACCAAGGACAATGAGTTTTCCGAGCTTTTTTACGCTATTCCATGGTCTCAGGGTACTCTAGGATTGCTTGTTTCTGCTGAAATTAAGCTTATTCCAATAAAGGAGTACATGAGGCTGACATACACTCCTGTGAAAGGTAGTTTGAAAGATCTTGCCCAGGGTTATATTGATTCTTTTGCACCAAAAGATGGAGATCAAGACAATCCTGAAAAGGTCCCTGATTTTGTGGAAGGCATGATTTACAATCCTTCTGAAGGTGTGATGATGACAGGTAGATATGCTTCCAAAGAAGAGGCCAAGAAGAAGGGAAATGTGATCAATAGCTGTGGATGGTGGTTTAAACCCTGGTTCTATCAGCATGCTCAGACAGCCCTTGAACGAGGGGAGTTTGTGGAGTACATTCCTACCAGGGAATATTATCACCGACATACAAGATCTCTGTACTGGGAAGGAAAGCTTATCATTCCATTTGGTGATCAAGCGTGGTTCAGATTCCTTCTTGGATGGTTGATGCCACCAAAGGTTTCCCTTCTTAAAGCTACTCAAGGTGAAGCCATCAGAAACTATTACCATGAGAACCATGTGATTCAGGACATGCTTGTTCCTCTATACAAGGTTGGAGATGCTCTTGAATGGGTCCATCGTGAAATGGAGGTAAAGTCACTTTGCCCTTTTCCATTGCTATTATTTTTATTCCTTTGTTTATCCTAGGGATTTTCAACATTCTTTATAATCATCTGCTAACTGGAAATTTAATGCTGCTTCTCTGTAGGTTTACCCTCTTTGGCTCTGCCCACATCGTCTGTTTAGGCTGCCCGTCAAAACCATGATATATCCTGAACCAGGCTTCGAGCAGCACAAGAGACAGGGTGACACTTCATATGCTCAGATGTTCACTGATGTTGGTGTCTACTATGCACCAGGACCTATTCTGCGTGGTGAGGTGTTCGATGGTGCCGAGGCTGTCCGTAAGTTGGAGAAGTGGTTGATTGAAAACCATGGATTCCAGCCACAATACGCTGTCTCTGAGCTAAATGAGAAGGACTTCTGGAGGATGTTTGATGCCTCACTTTATGAGAAGGCAAGGAGGAAATATGGAGCAATTGGAACCTTCATGAGTGTATACTACAAATCCAAGAAGGGACGTAAGAGCGAGAAGGAGGTGGCTGAGGCCGAGAAAGAGCAAGCTGAAGTTGAGACACCCGACGCTGAGGTTGAATAGTTGTATTATTTGGCACTAGCTGAAATTTATTCTGAGACACTTCGTAGTTGGATTTGTTGCTTAACTTTTCAGATGGGCAGAAACACTTGTTTTTCTCCCCCCTTGTTTAATTTTTGTAGCTTGCATGATTTGGCTGTATTGACTCTGTTGTGCTGCTAACTGGGTAGATTTGTGTTTGAATCATACTTTCGACTGTTGGAAAAGAGTATACACAGCCACAGATGTTTGATTGTTCCCTTTTTCTTGTTCGACTGTTGGAAAAGAGCATACACAGCCACAGATGTTTGGGGGATAACTGAACCAATACCCTTAGCCTGTTACAATGTTGCATAAATCTTGAGAGTAAAAGGAGAATGTAAGAGAATCCCTTGTTCCCAAGCACGGAAAGCAGGCAAGCATTTATAGATGGTGGTGTTCTATTTCTACAATTATTGGTGTACATTAAAAAAAAAAAAAAAATGAACACTTTCATTTGAAATTGAATCACTTTCCTCACATAAAATGCCAAAAAAAATAAAAAAAATATACATAGATATATGTCATGCACTAGGCCACTAGCACGGGGAGTAAAGTATAAAATAAGTCCCTAACGTTTGACAAAAGTTTGGTTTTAGTTCCTAACGTTACAAAAGTTTGGTTTTGGTCCCTCTACCACCACTTTGGGTGGTTATTTTGCTGACTGGACCAAACATTAGGGATCTTAGATGCTGACTGTACCAAACATTAGGGACCTTGATTATTTTTTTGGAATTTCTTGCTGAGTAGACCAAATATTAGGGACTTTGGGTGATTACTGGATCAAATTTTAGGGACTTTGCGTTTTTTTTTATTTTATTTAATTGCTACTAAAAATGTTAATTAACCATGTATACCCTTAATTAATCTAATACTATTATTTTATTACTCATTCCAATCTTGAATTTATTTAATTACCGACATTAATTTTAGGAAATTTGAATTTTAACACCACAAAATAACTCGAAAATGGATTTTAACACTATTAAAAAGAAAAAAAAGAGTTTATTTTAACACCAAAAAAAAAATTAAAAGTTTGGATATTACCACCACTTAATTGATTCCGTCCAAGAATCCGTTAAGTGGGGTCTCGAATGACACATGTCGTCATCTCTTGCCACCCCAGCCCCACCACCGGCGCCTCCTTCTCCACCGTCACCCAGCGCAGCCTGAACCTGCTCCACCTCCAGACCACCGCCTGAACTTGCTCCACCTCTAGACAACCGAAATTCGCCCCTGCATGAACCTGCTCCACCTCCAGACCACCGATTTCACCCAACCATAAACCGCCACAAATGGCCACGAAGTCGGCCACTAATGGTCGAAATCGGCCCGTTTAGGCCACTCAGCCCCAAAATTGGCCGATTTCGGCTATTTATGGCCGATTTCGTGGCCATTTATTGGGGAAGGAGGGACGTTTACATGCGGTGGTAGGGGAGGGGTGCGAATTAGGGATGCCGAAAAGGGAAGGGGTGGAATCCGGTCAGGTTGGGGGATGGGTGCGACGTTAGGTGGGGCGACGGTGGCGACTGACGGCTGTGCTGGATAATGGTGGAGAAGGCGGCGCTGGTGGTGGGGCTGGGGTGGCTAGGGTTTTTCTTTTTTATTTATTGATTTCTTTTTTAAAAAAAAAATTATTTATTTTTCAACCATCGAGATAACGACACGTGTCATTCTGGACCCCACTTAACGAATTCTTGAATGGAATCAATTAAGTGGTGGTAAAATCCAATTTTGTAAATTTTTAGTAGCAATTGAAAAGAAAAATAGATTTAGTTTAAAATATTTATATGGTAATTAACATTATCTATTTAGTAGCAATTGAAAAAAAAAAAAAATAGATAGTGTTAATTAACATATTTAGTAGCAATTAAAATATTTATATGGTTAATTAACATATTTAGTAGCAATTGAATAAAAAAAATGCAAAGTCCCTAAAGTTTAGTCCAGTCAGCAGCCAAAGTCCCTAAAGTTTGGTCCAATAATCACCCAAAGTCCCTAATGTTTGGTCTAGTCAGCAAAGTAACCACCCAAAGTGGTGGTAGAGGGACCAAAACCAAACTTTTGTAACGTTAGGAACTAAAACTAAACTTTTGACAAACGTTAGGGACCTATTTTATACTTTACTCCTAGCACGAGTATAAAGCTCACGTGTATACTTTAGTGATGGATTAAAAAAACATAAATGCATGGTAATTATTTAAAATAAAATAATAAATATTTTATTCATATACAATGAGATTATGAGATTTACTAAAAAAACGTTACATTAAAAGTCGTGATTGTGATGAGATGAAAGAAACAATCCAAGTCTTTCCACACCCCTGTTTCTTTTTGTTTATTACAGTTTGGCTTTTATGATTTTCAAAGCACATTTTCAGCTACAATTCCACAGATATGCTCAATGAAATATGTGTAGAGCTACTCTCTCTCAGTCTCTTCCCTCTTCTCTCCTCTCCTTACTCTAGGGTTTTAATATCTTTTGGCCGTTTAGTCTAGAAATAGTCTATTTTCTTCGGTAACTAGATTATTTTTGACCCTTTTCTTTGTTTTTCTTTAAGTTTTCAATTTTAGTTTCAAAAAATCCACACACGTAGTGTAGATGTTTGTCTGTATCCTATGGTGGAGTCGTTAGTTGTTGATTTAGTTGTTCATTCCCCATAAGGAATCATAGTGTGTTAGCTAGGGCTTATCAAAAAATTAATCATTTGTTGCCCTATAACTGATTCGTTGGTAAAGATTTGTGCAGGATCACAATGGTTGTCAAATTTTTAAATACATTCAAATGAAAATCATTGTCACAGGTCACATCTACAACAAATCGTGAGACTGTCTTTCTAAAAACGCTGGATATTTAATGATCTATTTAATGAACGTAGTTTTGATAAAGGAAACCATATAATTTTGATCCATATAATAGTGTAGATAAAATTCTATTGCCCACCTGAGTTTTAGACTTTCTGACTAGGGCGAACACCTTTGCACTGGACTTAGTACAAAATCTTGTGCCCAAACCCACAAAATATTGTCAGGCTTTTTAGGGCTGAGCTTGGATTTTGAACTAAAAACATTTGAAGAGTGCCCAACCTGTCACTTTTCTCAAGCCAACCCAATTGGGCCACCAGGTTGGGCCATCGTTTATCACCTTTACTCTAAGGCCACTAACTTTTACAGACGGTCAAATGTTACTTGACGGATAATTCGTTCCCACTGAAAAAGACGATATCACCCTTACTGTCCATAATAAAATGTCGATTATACCCCTTCGTATTTCCGCTTAGTTTATCTACTACCTCCATTTCACATTTTTTGCAACTTTGGAGTCGACACGGACTTCTAGGCAAAAAATGAGAAATGGAGATTAAGAAAAGAGAAGGGCATGTGATTAAGAATGGAGAGAGAAATTGGGGATAGATTAATAATTAATTAACCACCCTCCATAACACCAGCCACACAAGCTACCAGCTCACCACCTTGACGCACCACCACCTAACACCAGTTGTGTAATACTCCGTATTTTTTATAATATTTTTATATATATAAATTATTTATTTATTTATTTTTATAAATTAAAATGATTCATTTCATTTTAAAAGAAATTAATTATTTAAATATTACGTAAGTGTGTATAAAATAATATGGGTCATTAATTGAGGCAATAAATTAAAAGTGTTTTAAATTGGGTCATCTTTATTTAAATAGTTGGAGCAACTTGTTGAGAAATTGAGGACACTTAAGAGCCCAACAAGTTGACCCCAAAGGAAGAAGTCAAGGGGGAGTAGGATTCAGTAGTGACAGTTTTGTAATTATGAGTTTTTGTTTTAAAAGGGGAGTGTAAATACTTCAACACCTCAAGATTTTTCATTCAAAAATCATTATTGTCAGATTTCACAAAAAAATCCCTAAAGTTTTCTCTTTATTTTCTCTCCCCTTTTTCTCCTTATTTTCCCTCTCTTTTTCCTTTTTTTTTTCTCTTTTCCCCACGCCTCTGTCTCCCTCTTCTTCTCCCCTTATGCCAGCAGCAGCAGCCGGCGCACCGCCGTGCGCCACCCCCTCCTTCTCTCTCCTCTTTTGCGGTTTGGTAGTGTTATTAAAAAAAAAAACTCTTTTTCTCTTCCTAATTTAATTCTATTGTTTTTATTAATTTAAAGCATGATTTTAATTATGTTTTGGTATTGATTTTGGATATTTGATGTTGTTAAATTACACTACTAGAAAACAGGCGATTTTCGACGGAAAAAATCCGTCGAAAATCCCTCGTCTTCCGTCGGAAAACCCGTTTCCGACGGAATTTCCGTCGAGGGCGATTGTCGGAAAAGATTTTGTAGGGGAAACGACATTTTTCGACGGAAATTCCGTCGGAACCAGTTTTCCGACGGAATTCAGGCATCGGAAGAGATTTTCCGTCCTGGAAAAGTCCATTGGAAATTTTGCAACGACATAATTCTCCGACGGAATAGTTTTCCGCCGGAAATTCCGTTGGAAAAAGCTTTTAAAAATTAAAAAATATCACCCCACCCCACCATCCACCACCACGACATCCAATCCTTTTTCCCACCAAACCATCAGCTTAACCCGTTTTCCAACCAAACCACCTGCCTCGAAAAACCCACCCACCACCCTAACCCTAACCCGTTTCCCCTCCCCACCACCCAAATACTCTCCTAGCCGCCAGATCTACAAACCACCACCAAAACCACCCAAAACCACCATTCCCCACCAAAACCAACCAAAACCGCCATTTCCCAATCTACCCACCACCCATTACACAAAAATCACCACACCCACTACCAAAACCACCACAAAACCAGTTAATTTACCCAGATCCCCACCACCACGACCACAATTCAACCACCACCAAAAAAAAAAAAATCAAACCAAATTAAAAGAAAGAAAACGAAGACATACCTTCAATTCCACCAAAAAACCTGAAATTGGCCTCGAATTTGGGTTTTTATGGCCAAATTCCCAAATTCAACCATGAAAACTATATAAAAACTCTAGATTTAGAGTTTCCATGGTCGAATTTGGCCATGAAAAACCATTAGTTTGTTTAAAAAATTACAAACCTTCAAATTGCAATTGGTTTTTTGAGCGGCGACAATGGCGTTCATGGTTGTTTGAGCGGCGAGAATAGGAGATAGAGAGTAAGATGAGAGGAGAGAGAAAACGGAGAAGAAGAGAGGAGAGAGAAAACGGAGAAGAAAAAAGGAGAGAGAAAACGGAGAGGAGAAAGAGAAGGACAAAGAAAGAAGAAGGAGAAAGGAAGCAGAAGGAGAATAGGAGAGAGAAACCGGAGAAAAGGAGAGGGAAACTAGAGAAGAGGGGAGAGAAACCGGAGAAGAGGTGAGAGAAAGGAGAAAGGAGAAGGAGAGAGAGAGAGATAGAAAATCTGAAATGAATGAGGAAGGGGCGCTGGCGAATTAGGGTATAAGAGGTTTGGGTTTTTTTTTTTTTTTTTTTTTAATTCAGACGGAATTCCCGTCGGAAAATGCATATAATCCGACGGAAATTCCCGACGGATTGTTTTAATTCGTCGGAATAAAAATCCGTCGGAAATTTCGGACGGAAATATGTGTCCATCAGAACCTGCCTGTCGGAATTCGACTATTTTCTTGTAGTGTTATTTATTTAATTTTCAGATTTTTATTCAATCAAAAACCCCAATTTACAAACTCTATAATTTGGGAATTTAATGTTTATGGTTAGGGTTTGATCCTAGGTTGTTGTTGTTGTTTAATTAACGGTTTAAACATGTTTTTAATGAGTTTAAAACCCTCAAATTAATGCTGGAATTTATTTATGCACATTACTTTTTAATTATTGAGTTAGGGTTTGATTACCCATAAAAAGGTAAAAAGGTTTTAATGATTTAAATATGATTTCCTAGTCTATTAGTGATGTTTTATATTATATAAGTATGCTGGAGTTTTATTTAAGTCATAAAAATGAAGTCTTTTTGAAAGGATTTGAAGTACTCACTTAAAGAAAAGGTTTTATGGCTTTTATGTCATTAAATTGGGTTAATTAGTAAGGTTTAAAGAGTATTATAGTTGCTGGAAATTTGTGAGAATAGTAGATTAATTATATTTATGTATTCTTATTTGTAGGAAGCTTCGAGCTAGGTGATTTCTAGCGAGTGTGGCCGAGTTTAGGCATTATTCAAGGTACATATGTGCACAAGATTATTTGTGTATGCGTAGTATCATGTTAGGATTTGTAAAGTATGATTTAAGTGATGAATTAGTAGCATGTTTGGTTGATTATATGCTTGGAATTAATGTTGGTTGAGCATGAATTGTTATGCAAACATGTGAATAAGTTATTTGAGGCATGATACAAGTTGAATATGTATGAATCATGGAAGTATGTTTTATTTTCAAGTATTAAGAAGGCATGTATTTAATAAGCAAGACTTTTATATGAATTAAAGAGCTAAAGTTAGAATTATTGAGCATGATTCATGAGTTTATTTCTCACCCATTTATTATTCGTGTTGAGTTTAGAATTTAGTTTATTTATTTACTCACTCATGTAAGTTGAGTTTGAGTCAAGGAAGTTTAGTAGTGCATTTTATGACACCGAGGTAGTAATCGTGCAATTTTGTGCACCTTAATTATAATAAATAGTATGTGCTCACTAATTAATTCAAGAATGAATTGGAAGTATGTATTGATTGTTATTATATTTGTTCTTGATTGATTGGTTTGAGTCATCACAAGTTAAATTGCTAAATCACGTAAAGTGTAAGAGGATACGCACCAAAACTCTTGGAACGTATATACCTTGAGTATGAACATATGGGGGGAGTTATGGGGTTTTATATTTAACCATAGCTTCTACAGGGTTACGGGATGCTGTACTTTCTTTTATTATTAATGCGCTGGCATTCCGTCACAAGGTGACAGAGTAGGTGCCAATTGGGATAGCTCCCTGATTGGAAGCTCAATATTTAAATGGCCTATTCTCAAGGAAGGAAACTCGTTCAATGCATAATCCAAAATTAATATTAATAATTAATTTTGTTAATTATAAGTCAAAGGTAAGTTGACTTGTGATGTGTGGCAAGTATGTTTTAATTATTATTTGTATTTTGATGCTAGGATATTCATGTTAGTGTGGTGCATATGTACTCAACTTTTGCTGATTCATACTTTTGTGTTTGTGTTTGACTTTCCTTTGGTCTGGCCCTACTATGACCCATTTATATGGGGAGTAGAGAGTTGAAATAAAGAGGAAGTAACAGGTACTTGAAGCATGAAGAGCATGATGGGATAGAGTGCAGAGAGTTACTTGTTACGTTTCTCAGTTTTGATATTTTGAATTATTGATTTGCTATGGACTAACATTTTTATGTTTGTTTTTAATTGATTTTTAAGAAGGATCTTGTTTTGAGGTTGTGAACTCAAACTTTATTTTAAAATTTGGTTTTTGTTTAAGACTTCCGCAGTGAGACTTTGAAAATTTGCCTTAAGTCGCCAACATTAGCCACCACACCCAAACCCTAAAATCCATCCCGTAGCCACCACACACCCACACAAACCCGACTACCAACCCCCGCTGCAACCATGCCACCAAAAACCGAAACCTAAGCTAACCCACAACCACCACACAACCACCCTATAACGCCCCCACACTAACCCAAACCACTTACCCTTAGCCAACCAAAAAATAATCCCACACCCTTTAAAATCACCCACCGACCACCTCTAGACCACCAACCCTCATCGAAATACTCACCGACCCCCCACGCCCTAAATCCGCTGAAATTGGTGGTTCAACCACCACCATAAACCGCGAACTTTCCGTCATCGTTGTCCACGAGTAGATCTCCGCGACTTCGCCACCCCGATAGTTTGTCTTCGTGGGAAGAGAGAGAGAGAGGGGTTTAGATTGAAGGATGGAGAAAGGAACAATAATTGAAGAAGAAGAAGAACTTCAAGTTCTAGGTTTGAATTCTGGAAAGAGTTGTTGAATGTTCTAGACTTCTGGGTTTGAATGTTTATTGAATTGAATTGGTTATTTAGGGGAAGTAATTAGATTTGGGGGGATTTTTTGTTTGTAAGGAGACTTGGTGGAATTAATTAGCTTAATTAAGTTAAATTAGTATTTTTATTAAGTTTTATTTAAGAAACTAATTTGGTTTATAAAAATTTTAATAAGGGTATTTTAGTAATTTTATTTAAAAATATTTATTGAAAATGGAAAAATTTGGAAAGTTGCAAAAAATATGTGACGGATGTTTTTGGCAAAACTTACAAAAAATATGAAACGGAGATAGTAAATGATAAACTTGAAATTTCTCCTTAAAAACCCTTGATAAAACTCTAACAACTCGCTCAATCCACTTCTCCTTGGATATCCTCTCTTCCTACTTCAAGCTTTCTTCTTTGATGATGTTCTTGCCATAATTTATCTTACTGTAAGTTATATTCTCTTCGTTTTTAATCCTCATCTTTCTTCATTTATTATTGTTTTTGCTTCTTAATCATCAATTTTATCTAAATTTCAATTTTGCATGTTTTTCTGCTGAAATTTTTATCTGGGTTTGTTGAATGTACTTGAAATTCTTAACTGAAACAAAATTTTTATCTGGGTATGTTGAATGTACTTGAAATTCTTAACTGAAACATGGGTTTGTGTTATTTTTCTTTATTGCTTACTTATTTGGGTATAATTTCAAATTTCTTCTCAGTTTTCAATTTTCATGGTTGTTTAATATTTCCTTTAATGTTGGATGTTTTCATGTTTATTAGTGTCAACTTTGATTGTGAATAAGGTTTGTTCATGCTGTAAAATTAACTTTGATGGATGTTTGTAACGGACGCCGTCTATTGGTAGTGCTAGTCAAAGAAAAACTTGAATTTAGGTGTTATGGAGAAACTTATTATAGGGTAGTTTTCAATAATCTTTTATTGATACTAGGTAGTTGTTGGATAATTTACTAAATTCACAATGTGAATTTGTATTATCCTAAAATAAGTTGAAGGCTTCATGGAAAATGTTTCTTTACCCTTGAACTTTGAGTGTTATTGTGATGAGTTGTATTTGGAATCAATATAGTATGACATGACTTTTACAAATTTTGTCTTACTTTTGTAGATTTATGCTCGCCATTGATGTTGCGTGTTCGATTATTGCTTCACTTATCCAATTAGGAATTGAATGATCAGATCAAATTTGTTCCAAATTATTTGTAGTTCAAGCATCTGCGAAGATACTGTCTAATTTTTGTATGAGGTGTCTCATTAAGTAGATTAGCCCTCCCAGAATTAGCACCTGCCTACACCATTAAGCCAAACGGATCCGTTGGCCATATACTGCCTGTATAGAGCATTTTTCACTCTATATGTGCTGTGATTTATTACAAAGATCGGGTGCAATGTCCCTTGTATACTCTATGTCCAGTGTAAATCCTGTAACTAGTGGTCTTGCAAAAATTGGATTTCAGTTAAATAAATCCACTTTTCTTCAGCGCCCTGAGTCTGGATTTATTCAATGTAGTTGTAAAATGTCAAGTGGTATTTATAATAGTACTTGCTTTGGAAAGCCTTACAAATACGTTGTCCTAGCTACAAAGGCTACGAAAATTGATGATGGCGAGGTATCATCATTAGATGATGATGAAAATGCAATTGAGTTTGATTGGGGTGATGAGGAAGATGATGGATCTCCATGGGAAGGGGCCATTGTCTATAGGCGAAACCCTTCAATATCTCACATGGAATACTGCACTACTTTAGAAAGACTTGGTTTAGGCAAAATTTCATCGGAATTGTCAAGGTCTACTGCATCATCAATGGGATTACGAGTGACTAAAGCTGTAAAGGATTTTACGGATGGAACACCTGTACTTATTTCTGTTGATGTTACCCGAAAAAAGCATAAATTAAGGCTTGATGGCATCATAAGAACAGTTCTCTCCCTTGCTTGCAACAGGTACTTGATTCATCTATCTTTTTTACAATTTATTGTTGCAGCTCTAATCTAGCAAACTGCTGTGAGTACTGTCTCATGTTATTCCCACCTGTTAAAATCTAACTACAATAAACATGGCTAAATAGATTTAAAGTAAAAAAAGGTCCTTGCGTTGATCTGTAAGATTGAAAGCTTGTACTGCAGCAGTAACTCGGTAAGTAGCTGCATTCTTAGATTTTGAGGTCCAGTACATGGCCTCTCTCTTCCTGGGGTGAGGTTCATAGTGGGTATAAAAGCTGTATTCTGCATTGGAGTTTCAAGTGTTGCAACTGCTTACTAGGCATCATGAATGAGCTGAATTGTTTAAATGTCTGAGAGTAGGCTATATATCTTTCTGGTGACTGCGTGGGGGGTGGGGTGGGGTGGGGGGACTTTCGATATGCAAGAGCCTGATAAACTGGCAGCTTTATTTGTTTTCAAGAGGATAGGTTGGCTGTAGAGTGTACTTGTCTTTCAAATTCATAGTAAACGGAATATAATCACACTCAGTCACTATTGATTGCTTGGTTCCAATGGCAAATGTATACTTGAGCATGGAGCTTATGCACATCCACTCACACAATTATATCAGAAGGTTATCATGTATTCATATTGTACACTTTCAGCCAATTCTAGGTAACCAAATCTTATTTCTCAAATGATTTTTTTTTAAGGTGCGGTGGACCAGCTGCTGAAAGTGTATTTTCCAACTTCTCTCTATTGTTAACTGAGGAACCTGTGGAGGAGCCGGAGGTCATAAACATGGGATTTATGTTTGGTGAAGATAAGTTGAAGAGTTCTGCTGGAACTGCTAATGAGGAAGAAGATGATGATGACGCATTAATTGATCTGGAGGATAGGCTTCATTTTCCCCCAGAGAGAAAAGAAATTGACATTTCCAAGCACATCCGAGACATGGTACATCTAGAGATCACCATTAATGCAGTATGTGATCCCAAATGCAAAGGCCTGTGTCTAACTTGTGGTACGAATTTGAATACCGGTGTCTGCAGTTGTAGCAAACAGGAGACAAATGGTGTGGGTTATGGGCCTCTTGGGGAATTAAGGAAGAAAATGCAGCAAACATGATTACTTCATTAGGGAATACAACTTAAGTTATGAGTGTATGCTCTTTTTGTACCACCTGAAAGGGCCTTTTTGTTCCAAGAAATGAGAAATTGTAAAATCGGTTTTATCTGTGAATATATGCTTGTTTATCTGCCACAAAATGAATAATTTTGGTTTTGCTTTTTCAACTTGAAAATTTGCAAACTTACAACAGTAATCTTGCTGAGCTTTCCATAATTAGCCTGGGTATATGGTTTTGTGTTATCAACTGAAATCGTCAATTCCATAATGCCTGTAAGTGTGCGCTGAAACAAACGCTCTCCCTAAGGCCTGCAAGTGTGTACAGAAGCATACGCTCCTGAAACGAACAACTGATGATCGTCAATTCCTTAATGCCTGCAAGTGTGCGCTGGAACGTATTCACCTGAAAAGAATGAGAATGTCTTAAGAGGTAACTTGAATTGAGCTGAAACAAAGTAGGCAGATTCTAAACATCTTGTCTAACAGTGAACATGATGCAGTATCCAATCATAGATGCCCTTCAACTGATGTGATAATGGCAATTAAACACAAATCATAATAATTGGATTAAAGCTAAATACAAACTGCAAGCCCCTATATGTATCCAAAATTCCAAATATCAGGAAGCACACCTCGATGTTTTGTAAGCTTACTGCAGTGTCCATATCATATGTCGTCAACATAGTTCTCCTTCGACTCGTACATATGGTAGCTTCCTGTCCTAGATTAGAATAGGAAAAAACTGAATGATGCAGATTCACGTCCAGCATTTGAAATGCAATGAAAAATGGGCCAACAATCCAAGTGACGAGCAACCTTCTTACCTGCATAAGCTCATGCATATGGTACTCAGCATGATCAAGAGCAAGGTTACTGCAGCTTCTACACATGCATAGGTTTTTGATCCCTACACATCTGTGCTATAACCCTCAATCGTTTCCTTTTCCATGACGTTCTTCTTTCTTTAATGCCGTAACATATATGCAACTCTAAACATACAACTCGATATCAAGAATAATACTTTCTTCCATCATTTTTATTTGCACTCTTCATGTTATCTTGATACATAGTCAACTAATTTAGGCTTAATCTTTTCAACCCATAGTTTCCATCATACAAATACAGCATAAATGCACATTAAGCTAAATAAGCAATGTCTAAGCAAAATTCAACCAAAAAAAAAAAAAGTAAAATAAGTCAATTCCACACCAATAGAGGTTCCTTAATCCTTAGTCATACAACAACTCTCTGTGTCTTTAAATGTCCTCATTGTTTTGACGGTAATTCTCTTACAAAATATATTTTAAATAACCGATTTTCACAGTATTGAACTGTCTATATGAATTTCACGTGAAGAACTTCTATTTCTATCCTTACTTCAAAAGGCCAAAAAAATAGGTACTCGTATCAAATTGTCATCCAAATAATCAAATCCAAAGCTATAAAATCCAAATGCAAGAACAAATACAGTCCACAATTTGTTTGCCATGTGTTGGCATCTCTAAAGTAGCTTAAAATCTCAATAACAATTTGTCTTTGTGGACCCTCTTCTTTATGGACTTTGGTGGTCCAACAAAACAAAGTCTAGCATGCGCAAATAGATCATTCTACATGTGTCTCATCTTGACTAAAGTAAGTGGATACTTTCTGTTTTTTTTAAGTGTTACAATTTGACTTTTTATGTTTTGTACGAGTAATATTTATATATTATAAATAATAATGGTGATTTGTTCAAAAAAAAAAATTATAATTATATAAAATCTTAATAAAATTATCTCAATACATAGATTTTAAATACGAGTATCAACTTTAATTCATCTACATTACACCGTATTATTTAAAGATATAATAGATCAAAGGTTTACGTTAACATATGCCACAGTTAAACCATGAAGTAGCAAAATACACTACATGATGAAACAAATGTCTCCAACAAAGACAATGTATGGAAAAACTCCAAATTTATACTGTAACAATTATGAGAAAATTTGTTCCGTATAACTTCAATAAATCCAAAATATTTCCATTTTGTTGCTCGGAAAATCTTCGGAACTGTAGAACTTCCTATAATTTGTCCCCACAAATCCAAAATCATGAATTTTTTGGTCGTCAACATGACAAAAGTTGCATGAATTAGTATGTTTTCCATAAACAACCACCAAAAAAAATTGATCATTTTTCACGTGTTCCAAAGGAAAAAACCTATTTAGCTTTAGAGAACTTGCTTAAGTTTTTGACTTTTTGTACAATAATTAGTTGATAATTACATCCATTTCTGTCATTATGTATATCTTATTCCACTTTATTCAGAAAATATTAGTTCAGACGATAAAGGTTAATAAATTCAAATAAGATTAATTCACAAAAAAAAGAAATTCAATAAAAATTAATTAGGGCTACCAAGTTCGATTCACAACTATTTTTTATAAAGTCTAATAGCTTTAGACATGCTCACGTATAATCAAATAACTAAAAATCAGTTAAATACTCAGTACTTAAATGCTCACTTTTACTTGTTTCAAATATCGAAATTATCAAACACTAGTATTACAAAATGCTCACTGAATTCAATCTCTTTAACAATGTGGTATATTGAATGTACTTGTTCCTCAATCCACCCAAAAAAAAAAATCGTTCTGTATAACAAATTATCCATATACATACATACATGATACATGTACTTATATATGAATGTATGTACGTACGTTCTTTTCATCGTACAAGAAAACCCAAATAAAACTCGTAAAAGATTAATCAATCAACAAAGAATCGTCCCAATACATCGAATAAATCGATCTCATTGCGAAAGAGCTCGTCGAAGGGATTGAGCCAAAAGGGCAGGGGCACTAAGGTGAGGCAAATGACCTTCAGTATTAAGCATTAGGACAGTACTTTTACCACCAAGATGATTTTTCATGTAGGTTGCTACGGATGCTGGAACTGACATATCTTTAGCTGTTTGGATGATGTAACAAGGGACTTTAACTAGTCCTAAAACACCCCTAAAATCACTATTAAAGACTGTCCTACAAACAAATAGGGATATATCTGGCCTCATGTTGAATAGTGTCCTACTAAACTCGCACACGGCTGTTGGCACGTCCGCTCCTACGGCTAGTGGTGCGAATCCGTTAACCCATGCCGTGTAGTTTGCCTCCATTGCTGAGAACACGGTCTCTATCTCGCCTTCCTCGAATCCGCCGTGATAATCGTGGTCGTTCAAGAACCTGCAAATTAAAATAGTTTCCTTTATTTTACTCCTTTCGTCTAAAATTAATAGTCACGTCACATATGTACGTGTTACTTTCATATATGTTATGAATAAGTAGTAATATAAGTGAAAGTGGTTGCATTTCCTAAAACAATGGCGGAATATGATTAAATTTCTTGATACGCTGCTAGTTAATTGATGAAAGGTGATATAAAAAGGATAACATAACTACTCGATAATAGTATAAAAGCAAGTACATCAATCTTTCCCTACCTTATAAAAAGTTTAAGAAAACTCTTATGAATAGTGCATAGATATTTGTATCCCTAAAAATGTTCTTTTACTTATTTACCCTCATTTGATTTCAAAAACCTTATAATTGTCTCTTGAATTTCTTAAATTGATTTAAAAGTTATGTTTATTTTAATATTTAAATCATCTTTTACTCTCTCCATTTTTTTTGTTTTAATTTTCCTATTTAGAATTTATTAGACCTTTATATTTCTACATCGAACTCAAAATATTTTTATCATTTAATCACTAAATCAAAGTAGCTCAACTAAAGTTTAGTACATTACACAACAACATAACCTCCAACACATTTATCGTCTATACGCAAATAGTTTTAATAAAATATTACTCAAACAGACATATATAGGGCATAAAGAACATCGGTAACAATTCTTCTCAAAAAGCTAGCTATATCGCGTGCGTTGGAATCCCTAGTTTTAATAAAAGGTTGAGACAGTGTAAAATTCCTCTAATTTCTTCTGGGCTTTCTAGGCAATGCATGTCAAGAGTGCCAACTAGTTTGCTATTATAGTTTTAACCTAAAAAATAAGTCACATTTGGTAAATCATTTATACAAGGACAAGATATTACTCTGTAAAAGATTGGGTTGAAGATTCACAAAATTTATATTTTTGCCAAACCAAAAAAAAGAAAAAAGGGAAAAAAAAAAAAAATGGTTGTCAATCATTAAATGAGGTTTGACCAAGTCATTAAATATGCTCCATAAATGCATGAAAACAGTTGGTGGTATTGCATTGGCTAAGGTTCATTAGGTGGTTGTTTAAGTTACCTTAAATATTAAATAATTCGAGCAATAAGCTCTAGAAACCACAAGATTTGGAGGGTTACACACTTACACATTATATTGCCACTTCTATATTGTTTTATATACTTCTACAAGTACAATTGTTATAGATTTTGTTTGGATCTTGGTTGTTGGTTTGTTTTCGAACTTGCGTAGCTTATTTGATCAGCTCGTTCTTGTTTCTAAGTTTATGTGGCTTATAAAATCTGTCATTAAGATAACAAATTAAACACAACTTCAAATATACCATATAGTATACAACTTGATTTGTTAAATACTTATAAAGTTTACAAAATAAAATCGTAATTCACGATTACTCAACAGTGGTTAGACCTCAAGTCAACAAATGATTAACATGATTCAACATACATCTAAATTGGTAAACTATTCACAAAAGTTATGACACGAAGGTTGGGACAGTATTCTCTTAAAACTAAGTCACGATATACAAATAAGTCTACCACGATGTTAGACGATTAGACAATCCTTCAACAAAGATTAAACTACTAGTAGAAAAGAAAGATAAGAGCTAATAAACACTGTATACTTTTTTTTGACCAAAAATAACATCATAAAATGACTAAATACTAAAGAAAAAAAAAAAGAATCTATTTTTTTTTTTTATGCATTTTGTGAGGACCCAATAGAAGAATAGAGAACATTACCTAGGAGAAGCACCAATAAGAATGAGCTTAGAGAAAAGGTCACGGCGACGTATAGAAGCAAGAATACCGATCATAGCCGAAACCGAATGGCCAACGTAGGCGCAACGGGTAACACCAAGCGCATCCAGTATGTCGAGCAAGTCATCAACGTACGCATCGAGCGTGGTATATCGACAAAAGTCGAAGAAGTCGGGGTTAACACTACCCGCACAAGCTAAGTCATAGAGTATCACACGGTAGTAAGGTGTAAAATATGGTAGAATTCGTTGCCATGCGGATTGGTCCGTTCCGAACCCATGTGCTAATACCAAGTACTTCTCACCCGTTCCTTCTACCCTTACATTTAGTGCTTGTAATAGATTATGCCCCATCGAGCTAGGAAATATTCACCAGACACCCCTGAGGTTTAAAAGAATGCAAGATATGATCGAGTTTTGAATTATTCTTAAGGTATTGGTTTATTTCTTGGACTAGTGGGGAGAGCGAGTGGTATATATATGGTTTGATGAAGGAAGATGAGGTGTATTGGATAAGATTAGTATGAATAAGAATTAAGTTTGTAATGGGAAAAGTAATGGTGGGTAGACAACTAAAAGGGGTGGGGGTGGGTGGGAATGTTATTTCATTTTTATTAAACTAAAACTGTTGTGAATGTCAATTTTTGTAATTGCTGGCTATTCTTTGTCCTTTGTTTGCACTCTCTCCGTTACTATTTGTTTTATATTTTGACTTTTATGGTCAAATTTTATAAATTTGACCAAACATTTTTATTAACATGTAAGAAACAGAATATGTGAGATATTGTTAGATTTCATTTGATAGTTAAATGAATGTTTTTAAAATGGTGTAAATCAAATTAGAAACAACAAAAAGAGATGGGGGGAGTATTTTTTTTTTTTTATCCTTAATGTTTCTAAATAAAATCTTTAAAAAATATATATTTTGGAGACTAATAGGAATCTTTTGACTCTTCCATTCTTCTTTGGTTCTTTCTCCATGCTACAAATTAGTGAATATTAAATGATACATAGTGGGGCAAAAGAATTGATGATATGACCAATAAGATTAAATATTTAAATTATACATACGGTTGTATAATTGTACCTATTAGTGACATAGAATATTTATTCTTAGAAAAGTTATTCGTTCTTAGTTTCTACCATATTATTAAAGCAACTCGAGCATCTCGAAATTATTATGTATTTTTAATACATTGCATTTATCCAAATGTGATAAGTAAGGCCCTATTTGGTTTAAATTTTGGTATCGGATTCTAAGTTGGTTATTACTAAATCCATAAGATGACTAAACCTAATATAATAAAGCACTTGTATTTAAAAATAATTATTAAAAAAAAAAAAAAAAAAAACTTCTAAATGTGGTCTTGTGTTACTAACCCCCACAAAAATAATTGTCTTAAATGTCAATGTCAAACTACGCTCCTCCTCATACCCCTTGATGGCTTGATGCATTACCCTTAATCCGAACATGTCGCTAGAATTTGTGATTAATGGCACATATGTCCTGGTGATCCATCTACAAACATAACACTTTTAAGAATAATGAAAATAAAGACGTACATGGCACATTTTATAACTCACATGTACATTTCTTTTTCAGCTTTTTTTTTTAATCATTTCCCAATACAAAAAATTATTAAGTTTAGCAATATTTCAACCTTTTTAGGATAGAAAGCATAATTGTCTACCACTCAAATTTCATTAAATAAAAAAAATAAAATAAAAAAAATAAAAAAATATTACAGATTGACCCAAGAGGTTGTTCATAGTGTCCAAAATACAGGGACGGGCGGGGTAAAGGGAGGTTCTCTTCTTTTTTTTACCGCCGGCGCGTTGCAGAAGGCAGGAGATGCTGGCAGCAATGCTGCAACAGTAACTAAACTTCAAGAAACTACAGTCAAAGAGAGAACCTCTGATGGTTTGGAAGAAAAAGCTCTGGTACATGGAGATGCTGGCAGCAATGCTGCAACAGTATCTAAACTTCAAGAGACTACAGTCAAAGAGAGAACCTCTGATGGTTTGGAAGAAAAAGCTCTGGTACATGGAGGCCAAAGACAAGCATAATTAAGATAACACACTAGTGCTTCATTCCCAGAGTAGATTTTGGATGAAAGCTGTTCTCAGAGGTAGCAGAGACATTCGAAGGTGGACTAGATGTATTCAGCAATTGTGAGTCCTGTGCAGCACCCTCGCCTTATTGAGCTCCATTGGCACCGTCATTCGTGCATGCAAGCTTGTAACACCATGTTATTCAGCATACACAGCATCACAAGTACTTCACCATGCCCCGACCCTCCACACTGACTTTTGTTGCTTGAAGCTTCTTCTTTTTCATTTGCTTAAGTTGCTGCATCTTCTTGTTCATCTGTCATTAAAGAAACAATTTTGGTTAAGACTTAAAACCTTAACACTTGAATTTTACCGAGCCCATATGGCTTCTCCAGTTCTTCCCTAATGCCACAAGTGTATACAGAATTATACACACTATGTATTGACAATTATTCTTAAAGAGATACCACACAAAATCAGACATTATCTTTAGCATATCAGAAAATCCTTATCTTGATCTGAACATTGTCCAGGAGACAGAAGAACTATTAAGAGTCTCTAGAACATTTAACAAGCAGGCTTGCACAAAATAGGCACTAAATCAGGATATTTATGCATTGGGATATCCTACTGATAAAACAAAACCCCACAAAACAAATTACCTTCAAACGACGTTCATCTACTTGGTGCTGTTTCGCTCGGGCTCTTATCTCATCTGGGTCAATCTTAGATTGAGGACGAATCACAAAGTCCATTGGAGTTGCTTCTGGCCTCGACGCATGTTGCATAGAAGCAGATGGTCCAGCCTTCCTTCCCCTAAAACCAGATTTGAGTTGCAAAATAATATTAGGTTTAAACACATCGAATAAGAGCATAGAAATTCAAAATTTTAAAAAACTTACGATGAGAATTCATCAAGATCATCATCTCTAGATTCCATCCCCGAAGCTTTATTTGCTGGCCTGTAAAAACATTTGTAGATATATATGAATGAAGCAAACAAAGTCGAAAACTAGATAGCTTGAAGCAAAGGATAAACATTAATGAATATTCTTGGTTCTTAACATACTTCTTGACAGAAGGTCGCCTGAAAACCCTTTCATCCTCAACATTTCTCATATCCTCAAACCTTGTGCTCTTGTTGAAAATTGGACGACTCTGCACGAGTCACATGAGCAGTTAGGAAGCATTTATATACATGAAAACCAAACTATAAAAGTCACAACATTTATTCAATAACCAGCAGTTGTCTAACTTGTCTTTCATAAGTTCCTGAAGCAAAGCCCACAAATGTAACATACTTTGTAAACGGAGTTCAAAAGTGAATGCCTGTTGTCTATCAGGGATCTAAAGAAGTAGCAATTGGAAACAGTCTATAAAGTGTGCTCTTGTTAATTAGTCCATAAGAGATGAAATGAAGTTGACAAAGCTGAAATCACTCCCACCACACCATAGATGAAGAGTTGTTAATCAATCCACAACATAAAACTTCTTAAAGACTTTTAACTACCTCTCCTTCATTCCTTCCAAAATAAGGAAAATCTCTCCAATCATTACTGCCCACTTATGTGTTGAGCTACTGGTTGACACAGTGATCAATGGATCATAGACTAAGTTGGCGTCATGACTGATAATAATAACAAACAAAAAGACTTGAAAGTATGTCATTTTCACAAGTCAGCTCCTGTGTACTCCGTATAAGAATCACAATATGTAATAGGCAGGGGATCCAAGGGTGGAGATATCACGTTCAGTTCTCAAAAAGTACTTAAGAAAGTGTGTGAGCATATAACTCTTCTCTTTTGCTTGCACAGAGATAAAAAAAAAGAGAAGGGGGGGGGGGGGGGGGTGGGGGTGGCTTAGATTTAAACGGAGCAAAGGGCAAAGGGTACTTGGGGGCCTAGGCACATGACAACGACAAGCGCCCTTTGTGTGTGTGTGTGTGTGTGAGAGAGAGAGAGAGAGAGGGAGGGCTTCAGAAATACGGAGTACCAAAGTAAAAGGCCTTTAAGAGATTAAAAAAAACTAAGCCAAAGAGGGGCACATAAGCTAGTTGTGAAAGACCTTTAAAAAGGCCTTTATAACTCACTTTATAAGATGTAAAAATGGTGAAACAATGAAAAGCACAAAACTTCTGTACAGTGGTATGTCGAATAGGAAGAGTAAAATAGTGAACCAGTCTCCAGATCAAAGAAAAAGGAAAGAATAAAAGAGATGAGAAGAGCAAGAGTGTGCATTGAAGAGAGTGTGAGAGAAGGTATAAGCCGTATAACTGCGGACAGAGTGAGAGATAAGAGGTCAAAGAGAGAGAAAGACGGAACTCGCCACTTGCCATTGTCTGCTACCAGAGCAATAGTGCCAGTGGAGATGGCTGGCCGGCATTCTCTGTCATAGCCAGCAAGTTCGAGACCATCAATTGCAATTAAGTCATGAATCGGTTGTTTTGTTTAGGTAAAATTCCAAATACATCAGCAGAGGGCAAGGAGAGGAATTGTTCACTGTACCCAAATTAGATTGCCAAACACTTAAAATCAACCTACCCATTTATCAACCAAATCCTTGGCAAGTTTCCTGTTTGATGTTGTCTCTTCTTCTGACCTTGATAGAAACATAATGACCTGCACATAAAAATGTCAAATATGATACCCTTTTCTTCTGAAACTCCATTATTCAAGACATTATCACAGTCAACTCAGCAAGTTTAAGCTTTAGACCTTTCCAAGTCCGCTCTTCTTCAGTTGTTCTTTTCTATCATGTTGGTCTAAATCAATTGGATACTGAAATACACAAACATTAAGTGAGAATCTATTTCAAAATTGAACCAAGAACCTAAAGAAAAGCATGACAAAGTGCATTGTGTAGTACATCAGTCAAGATCCTCAATATAGCTTCACGTATATTAATATTGGGCAGGCTTCCATCAGGAAGTGGCTCGAGCCAATTTTTTAATAATGTTAAGACCCCATGATCGAGAAATTCAAGTTGGAGTTGTTTCCTACAATAATACATAAAGATGGATAGTGAGAAATTATTTTCCTTCCGGTAGAATTTCAAAACAGAACAGTGATGAAGAAGTAACAAAAAGAGCAGAGAAAGAAAATGTCATACTTGGAAAGAGCCTCAGTAAGAAGTGGTAACTTCCTGAGCTTATTGATGGCTGGTTTCCCTTGTGTATTTAATACAGCATCTTCTTCAGCTACAACTTCAAGTTCAGCCATAAGTGTCTCCACTAACTCTGCGATTTCTGCAGCACTTTTCTCATTCTTCTTCTTCTTCTTACCTGACTTAAACATATCCTCTTCCTCACCCTCCTCTGCCTGCCAAAAATAAAAACTTAGAAATTAATGCCAATACCAAAAAATTAGTCCTTTGAGAAGCTACATAATGTACTCCATATTGAATCAGAATATATTAAAATGGTAGTACATGGGAAAGATAGGGAGAGAAAGGGGAAGGGGGTATTGGAAGCATCTGGTAAAATCATTTGCATCACTTGGGATTTAGAGGCCAAAATATTTAGATGCCTTCTAGGAATTGATGAATTTGCTATATACATGATCCACACAGTGAGCACCAGTATCAAGAGCATACCTGAGCAAAGCGACTGGGCGAAGCTGCCTCGCGGTCACTGACATACCTGTCAGCAGGATCCACACCGGTATCATCAATGAAATTATCATCATCTAGTGTCTTCATACCCTCTTGGTCATCCTATTGATGTCAAAAACACAAATTAATTAACATTTAATGTTAAACAGGTTTAGTAAGAGTGCTTACAGTTATATCTAGAAGATATAGCAAAGTTGAGTGCA
This sequence comes from Chenopodium berlandieri, assembly GCA_034703905.1. Classification (NCBI taxonomy): domain Eukaryota; kingdom Viridiplantae; phylum Streptophyta; class Magnoliopsida; order Caryophyllales; family Amaranthaceae; genus Chenopodium; species Chenopodium berlandieri. The sequence goes on from CM068293.1 coordinate 53,328,655, forward strand.
GAAATCTTTATCAAAACAAACAGTTACATCCAGGTACAAGCCAAGTGCATCACAGATCCCAAGAATAAACTTCATCTCATATTCTAAAGGAAGCATAATACTCTCATCAACTAAGGGAAGCAAATCAAATCTAGTTCTGATTTGCCATATACACGCAATAAATCACCAACGAATAAACTTCACAACATTATTGCAATAGAATATGGAGTACAATGGACCAACAGTGTATGTTGGAGAGTAAACTGAAATACCAATACTAATTTCACGTAGAAAAGACATGAATCTCACAAACAAGAATAGTTCAAATGAGGACTAAAAACCACTCTCATGATTTGCACCCCAAAAACAATTGCCCAAACATAACTAGTTTTGGAAAGGGCAACAATCTTATAAAAACCAAGATCCCACACTAAGCTAACACACTGAACTACTGAAGTGCAGCCAAGAATATTCCTTTTATCTTCTCATACTGCAAAAAGTTAGCTGTTTTTCTATGAATTCATAAGTCTAGCATTCGCAGATGCAAATTATAACTCTTCCTATCATCTCTACATTGTCAAAGTAAAACCGAGTTCCATTTTACTCCAACTACTATGTTTCAATTTAGACTAGACTTCATAAGTCTTTAGCAATTGGTATTTTAAAGCACAAATTAAGAGCCAAGTACATGGAAAATATAGAATCAAGCACAGTTCAATAGAGCAAAGACAATTACTTTTAATTAGCAGCAAACCACAACCTATCAACAGCTAATAACTCTGCAACACAAGAAGATGAAAAAACATAATCACTATGAAGTCAAAAATATGACCTCAGAATTACCACCAGCAATGGTATCCCACATCTCCTGCATCTCGGGATCACCCTCATCGCCACCGCCTTTCTTTCGCCTCAAACTCAATTTCGCCTTACTATGATCCCTCACACCACCACTACTACCACCACCACTTCCTAATTTATCCCTCCTCAACTTCTTCTCTTTCCTCCTCTTCTCCCCTCCTTCCCTCATCATCCCTTTATCCTTCCTCTTTTTCGACATCATCGACGAAGACGGTTTCTCCTCCTCCTCCTCATCAGGGAAAGATCCGTATTCGGGTTCAACCCCATCATCTTCATCAGCAAAATCATTGAATTCAGGAGGCACAGAAGCCTGATCATCACTCTTCTTAATAAGCCGCTTTCGGGTTTTCGTCTTCGGCTCCTGGCTCCAATTCCCATTCCCTTCATCCTCTTCATCATTGAAATCCGGAACATCGTCGTCGATTGGTGGCAACTGTGGTTGCTCATCGTCTTCCGATTGGATATCATCGTAGTCCATCAATGGCTCTCCATCATCATCACGATATCTGAAAACAATAAACCAAAAATAAAAATTAAAGATTAGATTTTGAAACCCTAATTCGAGAATTTACAATCGAAAAAAGTAGGAGAAAGGGGGGAAAAGCAGAGAAAAACTTACAGATCGTCTTCGAACGCCATTAATGAATGGATTGACTGAAGATTAAGCAGAAATTATGGTTCGCTTGAAAAATTGTGGACAAATAAAATCGAATTTGCAGAATTTTGGAGTTGAAGAAGAAGAAATTGGGGGGGTTTGGGTAGATATATAAATAATGGAGTTTGTTAGAATATGGAAAGTTATATTATGATCACGTTCTATTCACCTTATTTTTATTTATCTTATTTTATCTAAATTTAACTAAATTTATTATTAAAATTTATTTTAATTATAATTTGTACTTGGATAACCTTTATTATAACTTAATTTTTTCTAAATTGAATTTATCTGAACTTATTTTTCTTAAATTGAACTTATCTAAACTTATTACACCTAAAATAAGTTGAAGAGAATAGGCGCTAAGTGTGTTTGGTAGATATTAAGGAAATCGTAAAACATGGGAATTTTAAATGACTTAGGGACACTTAGGTAATTTAATCCATACATTATGTAGGGATTTCAAATTTCTTAGAAATTTTAACTTCTCCCATTTTGTACTTTTTGGGTTAACCAAACAACAAAGCATAATTTTAATTCCTAGGATTTATGAGTGCCCATGGAAAGTTAGTCAAACCAAAAAACCTACCTGATTATATCTCATATTACTAACATATTTTAAAATACTTTTTCTGAATTTGGTTCAACTTTTCATATTCATTTGTTTCGACACGTCGGGTAAACCGCTAAACGGTTATAAATAGCGGAAATAATAATACATTTGTAGGTACTCATAATTTTGTAAGGAATTCCTCTAAATATTATCATGTCAATGGAACTTCATGTATAAACATGTGTTTTTGTTCACAACTTTTATTACCACACAATGCCGCCTATAATATGGTATTGGATGACAGTGGCAATGGAAATTTGTAAAGAAAATGAGGTATATAGGAAGTGACTACCACTGGCATTAAGGCTAGTTCACAACTTTAGTTATTAAAAAAATACAAATTTTTAAAATAGACATGGTTCACATTAATTTATTGTGGACCACTAATATTAGAGATATTATGATCGTTTTATTAGGTTAAAATAAAAGTCATTGTGTTTATTATAAATAAATGTCATTAGAAGTTTTTTTTTAAAAAAAAATAAAGTTTTAATATACTAGGCAATGTGAATAATAGAGGTCACTATGTTAATATCAAGGTCACTTATGTTCAACATAGCGCCGGCTGACACGTATGTACTTCAGGTTCACATTTATAATAATATTAAAGGTCATACAAGTTTTGTTAAAGGTATTACCCCTATATGCTAAGGTAAACTCTATTTTGAGAATTTAATTTTAAGGTTGTTACATTTTTGTAAATTTTGCATAATCTATACTTATCTTGTCTGTTCTTCTCATGGTAGTTTATATCCCATTATATTGTTTTCAGAACACTCTAGCGCCATTGGGTTTTTTTATCAAGCACATTATTTGATCTCATGTTTGGCTGTTGTTGGTATCAAGTTGACCAGATTTATACCTTTATTAAGTGTTGTACAACATTCCATCACTTGTTTTGTTCTGAAAACATGAAATACTCTTTAGCTAAAAGGTCTCTTTGTTAATCTGATTATATTCGTATCTACCGATTATAACTGATGCTGGTGGTTCTTTCCCTACTAAGATAAGTTTGGATGTTTTGTGCTGTGATTTGACTTGGTAATCACCTAGAATAGTCTTAACTCTTAAACCTTTTATTCCTTTCTATGACTTCATCTGCTATATGTTATGTTCTGTGCTAAGAAGCTCATTGATTAATTACAACTCATTCAACTCGATTAAATTACGAGTCTCATGGGGTGGGTTTATCCATTTTGATCAATCAATTTGTCTTATAATTCTTTTTTGCCTGTATGAGTTCATAATATTATTTTGCAGAGCTTGTGGCTTTAGGTATAATATGTTTTGTTATAAACTGGACTGTTGTAAACAATAAAACAGAACAATGTTATCGGAATAAGACTGAGTCGCGGACTATGTCGCTCTCTTTAGAACATTCACGGTACTGCCCTATAGAACAGAACATTCACGGTAATTATCTTTAGAATTTGTGCAAGCAACTCGTACAACAACCGGATGCTCCTGAGGATAAAACAGTCTCTCGGGAAAGATTATACCGAAGGATTTGCACAGAACCTCCGGACAACTAAACACCAAAATTAGGAACACCAAAATGTATCTAGACGTAGCCTTAAGTAACCGTTAAAAAAACAGTCAAAACGGCTAGAAATTAATTAGAAAACAGAAGATATAAAAAACGGCCAGAATTAATAACGAAATCAGTTAACCAAGGAATTAATCCTTGTTCAAAAAATGTAAATCAGTTTAAGAAATCCAACCCGGCCCGGCCCGGTGCGCGTGTGTTATATTGGTTTGGTAGGTAAGTCCTTCCTCTCCCCAAAATGTGGGTAGCCCAAGGGCCACACCCCTTTAGATGACACATACCTATATAAAACCAAGCAACACTCTCACTTTCCACCAATGTGGGACTTTACCATTTTCACAAATTCACACTTAAAACAACTTTGTTCCAACATGTTTGTTTCCATTTTTGCATTGGACAGAAGTCCTACTCCTTCTCCCATTGCACGTCTCTTTAGTTGGTGAAAATTTCAGTTATGAGGGTTGTCTCGCTATTCAATTTATCATTGACTCGTTGAATTGATAAATCTAATTTAATAGCAATATCTTATATATGTTGCTCTGATAATGCAGTTTTCTCAATTAGTAATTTGTTCATGTTATCGGAAACTAAGAGCCTTGGGGCTCTCCTAATGATGCATGGTTTATAAGAAGATAAAATGCGCTAATAAGCAATCGGGTGGTTTTCATTTCTAAAAACTAAATAAAATCATGAGCAGTACCTTTAATGTTTATTTCACTGTATGAATAGTCTTTGTCTCTTAGATATGCTGATGGTATGGTTCATATAAATGCTTTTTTGTCTGTAGCCTTGAAAATGTGTGTAAATTTAGTTATCTACATGAAATTTGGCATGTAGGAGTGTTGTTTAGTGGTTAGTCATAAGAATCCATCTTAGCTTGCAAGTTATTGTTGCATTGTAATTCTTTTCATATTCCATTCATTCAAATTTACCATCACTTATAATTTATTGTAATTATTCTCAAATTCCATTCATTCATTTGGTGCCATTAATTCAATCTTAATTAAAACTCAATACGTGGTAGAGTCTGTAACTGATATGCATGTGAATTTAACCAAAATGTTTTATAATTGAGATTCTAATTATAAACATGTACTCTTATTCTTTGCATTATTGTCATTTACAATTTATTATAATTCTTTTCAAATTCCATTCATTCATTTGGTGTCATCAATTCAATATAATTAAAACCCATCTTTTATGTGTTGATGGAGTGGTAATTTTAGTTTTTCCCTCTTCAATTTCATCTTCATCAATGGGTGCTCTAGATCAAGTTTTTGATCCTTTGAGAAATTTTGATGAGGGCAGGAAGGATCCAAATGAAATTGTTCTAGGTAGATGTTTTTCAAAGAAGATAGGTGAGGCTGATATGAATGGGAATAGAATGCCTTTGCCAACACTGCACAGAAGGCTATAGAGACTCTGGATAAATATTTGAAGGAAAGGAGACGGCGTGTAGTTCTCTTATCAATCCTAACCTAGCTTAGAGGTTTATTGTTAGTAAAAGATACCTTTTTTCTAGTGAGATTCTGGTGCATCCTAATCATAGTTGCTATGTTTCGTGATCTATCAACTCACACAAGATATGTTCAGGGAAACTCTAAGGCTATATTCTAGAAGTACTGTAATTTTAGTGTAGCTGATGTACGTAGTATGAGAATTATGAAGTCTTTTTGGTGTTTGCTTCTGTATATGTATTCTGTATTTATTCTGTTGGATGTAGCATTAATTTGTCTAAACTTCAAATGCTATTATGTAGATTTTTGATAGCAATTGTTGTGTAGGCATTCTCAGTCATTTTCCTGCTCCATCGGTTTTGTGTTTTGATTTTGTCTGCTTCGTGGTGACATGATCTGCATCTAATAAGCATCAGCTTAATAAATTACTATATTTCTTTGTAGTGTTAAGTGGAATTAAGCTAACCTCAAGATTGGCTGCTTTGGTTAACTTATCTCTTCTTGGCACTTTGTTATTTAAAAAATAAAAAATAAAAAAAAATCCTCAGTTAATTACATTGGTTTTAAGATACCAAACTTGAAACTTTCAGAATGGATATTGGATCATATTAGATACTACCTCTGTTTCTTATTATGTGTAACAAATGGGTATTATTTGTGAGACAAAATATTCACATAATAAGAAACTGTGGCAGTATAACAGAAATACGAAGTATAAATTTACATTGCATTAGACTTGAGCCAAATCCAAACTTAAATCTTCAAGACCTAAGATTGCCAACTACTCATAGGGTACCCAAGAACAAATTAATGTAAAATTTCATATTCCTTTGTTTCGCTTTGGTTTTTTAGCTTGTAATTTATATCAATTTTTATTCTAGAGAATCAACATACTTTTTCCGATACATAAGAAAAGGGTAACAAATATATGTAGCCCTTAGGCTGGGCTACAAGGACTATATATATGCATTAAATAGACTTCATAAAATAGTATAAAATTTGAGAGTTCATAACAAAAATACGCTTAAATTAATGTAAGTATTGTTTACCTGTTATTTAGTCTTTCTATTATTAGCTTTTTATTGACTTTGAAGCATGATGTCCAATTTGTAATTTTCTAAATTTCTTATAAGTGAAATGTAAAAAAATAACTTTTATACCAGATTGCATAAGCCATTTCACGCGCAAAATGCTTACTAATTGTAAGCTTTATAACTATGTACAACGTTCAAGCTATTAAAACGCTTTACATTGTTATACTTTTTCCAGTCTGCCACATAAAACGAACATAACTAAATTAAGTGACCACCCTTACAGTATAAAGACAAGCCATGATAATTTATCCGCATTGGCTGGCCATATCGCACGCATCGCGCGCGTTGGCCACCCTAGTAATTAGGAAAAAAACCCACTCCTCTTCCCCATCACCAACCACTCCTCCTACCCACCACCAGCCACCCCTCATTCCCCCCCAGCCACTAGCTACTTCCCTCTCCCACTTCCACCCTCAGCGGCGCCAGACCAGCCGCCCCGCCCTGCCGTCGCCCTCCCCCTCCTCCAAACCACCATCACCGAACCTTCCTCCCCATGAAAACCCACAAAATCCCCTCCCTCCCTACGAAAAGCCACAAAACCCCCTTTTCCCACCCTCGAAAACCCTAACCGGTAGAGTTTCATGGGTGGGCGAAGGGAAATTGGGGGTTTCGTGGGTTTTCGTAGGAAAGGAGGGGATTTCGTGGGTTATTGTGGTGGGTGGGAGTCGGCGAAGGGAATAGGAGGAGTGGGAATGCCGGAAATGGAGTCAACTGGCGCGAGGGAAGAGGTTGAGCCGCCGGCAAGTTGTCGCCAATGGGCCGAGCATCGGGGAAGGGGGATGGGCAAGGAGAGGAAAGGGTGGCTGGTGAGAGGGGTTGTTTTTTTTTTTTTTTAAAAAAAAAATAGTAATAATAAAATTTAAATCTTAAAAAAACATTAAATAAATTAAAAAAAATTCAAATTAAATTGTCAAACCAATAAAACAATGACACGTGTCCCATATACCTATCAATCAAGTCACTAACCGGTCATAACTTGTTTAAAGCGAATACCCCCCAAAATTTGTATTATTTAGAAATAATCAAAAGTTTGACTTGTTTTTGGCGGACCGCTCAAAGTTTGTATTATTTTTGACAATTTTTCCAAAATAACTTAAGTTGAACAAAAATAATTTCAATTTAATAAAAATAATTTGAGTTTAGCAAAATAAAGTAAAGTTAACATGTTTTAATTTGCAACACTTTTTTCACCAAGTCTTATATATGGCTAACCATCATGGGGTTACTTTATAGAGGTTACTCAGTCAGTGTTACAAAGGTTACTTCATTAATCGTTAGTGATATATAGGGGTTACTCGGTCAATGACATAGGGGTAACTCGGTCAGTATTACTATAGTTACTCCATCAGTGTTATATAGGTTACTGTCACAGTCACTTTGGGTCGACCTAGGCAAGGCCATCGACCATCCTGCATAGGCGTGCAAGGCCTTCGGGATCTCACTTGCCTACGTGAGCGAGTGCATGCTCAGTTCGAGAAGAATGAGTCAAGTGAGGCTAAAGTAGCTTACAACCATGTCTAAGGCTTGTGAGGTTATCAGGGATAGCCCCCAAGTGCTTAGGCCATGGTGCTAGCAAGGGCTTGACCAGCTAGGCCTTGGGCCTATGGCTAGCACGCGCGCGCACCAAAAGAACCTCGGATTGTTTGGATGAGCAAAACTCCATAACAACCTTTGGTATTGTTGAGGGGACTTATTAGGACCCTAATAGATCATACATGGACATAAGGCCAAGGTTGGGTTCAAGAATTGGGTTTGAGAGCCCATTATTATGTTACTGTTAGTTAGGTGTTCACTAGTTTTTCCAGGCAAGAACAAAATAAAGCTCTATAGGGGCCGAATGCTCACTCAAGGGGTCAGTGGCTGACTTAAGGGTGGCCCTATGGCTAGGAGCCTTGGGCATGGTCTTAGACATAGGGTGGTCTATGGGGACTATAGCACACTTGGATGGTAATGGTGGACACTCGATAGGACAAACCAACTCGGTAGTCCCGACAAGGGCGGACGCGGGGCGACCAGCAAGGGCCTATGGCTTAGTACGGTGCATGCTAGCTCGATGGTGCGTGGTTTGACAAAGGGTTGCTCTTGGGATCATGTTAGGGTGTCTCTATGGTCCACTACTATGGTGGAGACCGTAGTGACTCCGACATGGAAGATCAAGTGCGGCCCGGTTCAACAATGACCATGGTGCCTCCGATGGAACCATTGACTTGCGTGGCCATGTGCTGGAGGCTAAGGAAAAGCCTTGGCTTGTAGATTGGTCTAACCAAAGATTCCCTTGGTGGACTATTTATAGTAGGGACTCCTTGACGGTTATGCTTAGTCATCGTGACTATCATGCGGTTGCCTTGATTCTAGGGATTGGCTAAGTAGTGTGGCTAGTGGGCGGTTGAGATAACCACCCACGTTGCACCATTCTCCCTAAAAAGTAGGGACGGTTATGCTGAAGTGGCACATGACTAAGTATGGTTCCTAAAATATAGGACCATGATGTTAGTGGGTTGACTAACGATTATCTTGACCGGATCTTCGACCGAAGTCAGATGGGAACGCGGTTAAGCCACTACGGAGGTGGTTCCTATAAAATAGGAACACCAAAGTAGTGGGGTGTGGCCTAGAACGTGGGTAGTTATTATGAGAGGATGATGCCACGTCACTTGGCAGTTACACCACTCACTTAGTGGCCCTAGAAAGTAGGAACACTAAGGGAGAGTGGGCGGTTACGCTGATCAAGTGATTGAGCGCCACATAAGCACACTGGTGCATGTCTCCTAAAAACTAGGAGCATGGCATAGTAGGGCTTGACAGTTACCTAATAGTTATGGGGTCATGCTAAACGTGGATAACTTCCCCTAATACGTGGACAAGGCCAGATGCATCCAAGTAAACATGCAAGTGGTGGGCAGTTACTAGATCATGGGTGTAGTGGACAGTTATCCTATCTAACAGGGATGTAGTCAGTGCCTATAAATAGGCCAAGACATCCATTTGTTGAGTAACTAATTTTGGGAGCTCTAGAGAGAGACTATAAAGAGAGAACTCCTTGTATTTGTAAGCCATGAAAATAATAAAGTGTTCTTACTAGTGTTGGTGCGTTGTCTCTTGTTTGTGTGCGTATGTTCTTATTGCTTGAGTGTTAGCCTGGTCTAGACTCAGTCTAGACGCCATCACGGGGACCTTCTAAGTTCCTAACTTAGAAAAAAAAAACTAGTTAACAAATTATCGTGATAGTTACTTTGTTCTTTTACAAACGGCCACGTCATATGATTAGCCGAACACAAAACGAGTTGTACTTTTAAATTTTTTTTTTTTTTAAGAAAACAAGCTTGTAAAATTTTGAAACCGCCAAACCTGAATATCTAGTCTTATATTTTTGGCATAGAGAAGTACCTGTTCTTCTAAATCTTCACATTTCACACCGAACTTAGGGTTTCTACAATTCTTGCTGGTCTTCAAAACCTCGATTAATCGCGGTAATCATCATCTTTTGTATTTGAATTTCTCTTTCATCAATTCGTACTCAAACAACTTCTCGTTTAATCCTTGTTATAGATTTTCGTTCTTCAAATTTTACTTCATTTCTTGCCGAGTAATTGTTCATTTTTCATTTAATGTCGAATTAAACCCTAAGATTTTGCAATTTGAAAAAAATGATTTGATTATTTTTAAATTTGCAGGATAAAATGGCAATTCTTGCAATTACCGATGATGTGATCTTGCCCCTTAGTACTGTATCCAGTTTGACGAATGAGCTCAAACTCGAAGGATCGGTACTCGATAATACTTTTATCATCACTCTCGCTTCGTCTCTAAGTAATTTTCTTTAAACTGTTTTTTGTGTGAAGAACTGATATTTGTTGTGTATGTAATTTTTCTCTAATATGTAATTTTGCAAAATTTTCAATACAGAATTACAAGCCAATCTTTTTTTTTTTGGACGTATCAGTTTGTCGATTTGATATTCTTGATTGTTTAGAAGTTTAGGAAATGGGGGATCAATGGATCATGCTTATAGAGGGTTTCTAGGGTTCGTGTTATTGGCGTTGGGAAGGTTCAATGTAATTGGAAATATGTAACTGCATTATTGTCGTGTTGGGATTATTTCTCGTATGTAAAACGATTATCTTGGTTTAGTATTAGAATGAGAATCTCCTATTCAGTTGCTTCAAATAATGGCTATGAGAAATTGCTGACTTGCTGTAAGGTGGACGCTTTTTTGCTCTGAATTTCAAATTAATGTATCCATTTTCATCTGTTTGCTGTTTCTTGTCTGATCTTGAGTATGTGATGCAATGTTCCCGATAGCATTATCCTTATACATCCTGCGCAGAAAACCCCTTATTTATTGCACACTATTTTTCTACGAGTTTTATAATGGCATGAACTTATCAGGTACACTGCCTTTGGAATCGTCATCCATGGATACTGTTATTGGTGTATCCAAAACAAGAGACTTTCCCGCTGCTCCTATGCTTGCCGAATTGTTTAGAGTTCTGAAGCCAGATGGAAGAATTCTTATTTGTTTGTCCGAACTTGCTGGTGATCTACCTTCAGACAATGTAATGTCAAATTATTTTGGAATTGTTTGATTGATGACAATATTTATAGTTTTTGACTTTACATTTGTTCACCTGTCCATTGGTCCTGATAGATATTTATGGCAATCTGCAGATTCTTTCTTCTCTGGAGCGGAAGATACTTGTAGCAGGATTCTTGGAACCAGAAGCTAGCCAACAGCAACCGGACGCTTTTTCAGGAGTTCAAACTATCCAAGTTAGTTGCATGTCATTAGTGTTAATTCTCATAGCATATGCAGTAATCTTCAATTTATTCTGAAAGTCTTTATAAGAGTTTCTCTGTAAGGTCTGTTTGAATTTTGGTTCAACAAAGTAAGTGAAAGTCCTTCTAGTATGTGGTGAACTGGTGATACATAAGTACATAACTGGTTACATGTACTATTTTATTCAAGAGATGGGAATATGAAGCATGCTTCTCTGTGATAAGCTTGACCGTCTTTCTCTAATTGGTTTATGCAGAGGTTGGATTTGGGGGTTAGCATAAGCTATTTGAAAATTTGATTGTAGTTTCAAGGTGCATCCACATTTTATGCATCTCTGGAGTGGTGATTAGTGAGATATAGTTTTAAAAATATTTTCATGGAGCAAGGGGATGTTTCAAGAATTCTTGTCTTTGCACTTTTTTCATCATATTTTATAGTTACCATTACGCATGACTTATGGGATTAAGGCTTTGATTGATTGATTGATTACACACGACTGTTTATGGGGATCCATATTCTTTGTGGAGCTCCATTTATTTCTTGATTGTTGCACGAGCATAATAATATTTATGCCATTTTTCTTGAATAAGAGACTGTTAAGGTTTTTTCTTTTCACAGTTCTTTCTCAAAAACTTTGTATGTGTATGACTAGATAAAGTAGCTTGAATTGGGATTGTGAAAGCTTCCTTTCTTGCATCGTATTGCTAATTTTTAGGCACTACTAAACTGCTTCTCAACTATTCATAATTGTTTAGCTCTGAACTACTTATGTGGTTCTCAGTTCTCACTGCATTGTCTGTCGAAATATGAACCTATTTCAGTGTTAGAATTTCATATCCTAATGATTGGGAATCAATTCTGCCATATTTTCATCATGATCAGAAGTTATTCCAAACTCTTTTAGGTTTCTCTATGACCATCAAGACCCCTTTGTTTTTGCTGTTTCCCTTTTTTTTTTTTTTTTTTTTCATGGAATAATTTATTACATCTTCGTCTTTAAATTAGGATGCTTAGTAAGTAGACCTTTCTAGATAATTTGGTATTCTGTCCATTTTAGTGGTGGCCACTTGTTATCATATACTCCTTACACCCCAAATTACATGCCATTTTCCTTTTTGGACACTATTTTTATTTTTATTTTTTCCATTTCCTTAACAAAAATGCTAAAAATGACGATGAACGTAACTTGGGACATGTGGACCATCTTTTTAAGGTACAACTCGATTAGGTATTTGTTTGTTTGTTTGTTGATAGCAAACAATGTTTTGACCTAAACATGCTTTGAATTAAGTGGATACGTCAGCTTTGATCAATTACATAATCTAAGAATTCGTGACCACTTTGATTGAGCATCAAGATTAAGGCTATGCTTAGTTTACCTTATTTAAGTACCTTATTACTTATTTCAAATCAGATCAAATCAGAAAATCAAGTTCAGATCATATGTTATCATTTTATGTGCAATTTTTTATCGCTAACAATCGTAATCTGATAAGACCCCACTTGATTTATTTTTACCTTACGGATTAGTGTACATAAAGTCACATTTTAGTCAAATTAGGCAATCAAATCAGTTTAGTTCAGTTGAGAAAAAATAAGCTTAGATCACATTAGAAAAAATAAGAACTAAACATAGCCTAACAAGATTCATAAATGGTTGTCCTAAAACTATCTTTAATAGTGATGGAACTTTTGGTTCATGTAGCCGACCCCACTTATGGGACTAAGGCTTTGATTGATTGAATTGTGATGGAACTTTGAATAGGCCTTTGATTAAGCATGAATAAAGATGTCATTATTTAAGAATTTTTTTTTATAATTATCTGGTAGTTCTTTATGAATGCTTACAATTTTGAAGGAACTTATTGAAATTATATGGTTAGTAGTAAACTACATCAATATGAGTGATGTGAAAGCGTAGGAGTATAAAGAGTTAAACAGTTACTTTTGTCGATTACTTATGATGACAGTGTCTCTCTTGATTTGCCTATTTCTATGGAAAGGACTTCAACTTGCCAATATTTTGTGCTCGTATTTCTCTCTCTGAGATTAGGGATGTTAATATGGGTTATTTCACTAATGTTTTGTTTCAGTAGTAATTCCAATTTTGCCGTCATGGTTCCACTGGCCTAGTGGAGTCTAGAAAAAATAGGTTTGTCTGAGATAGATAAGACTTACAGAATGAGGACAATTTATCCTTGAAACAAGATGTTTTTTTTTTTCTTTTCGTTCCCCACTGTTTACGCAGGATTTGTGTTTTTTTTGTTTAATTTATTTGATGAAAAATTGAGAAGTGTAGTTCTTCTATTACAGGTTAAAGCCAAGAAGCCATCCTGGAAAATTGGATCATCTTTTTCTCTCAAAGCCTCGAAAGGTTTACCCAAGGTTCAAATTGATGATGATATGGATCTGATTGATGAGGACACTCTATTAACTGAGGAAGACTTGAAGAAACCACAACTTCCTGCAGGTAAGATCTTGGCAAAACAAGGATGTTCCCCCCCCCCCCCCCCCCCCCCCCCCCCCCCTCTTTGGTCCTGGGAATTAGCTCTCCAATATATATGCATGATGAAAATTATCATTACAGTTGGGGATTGTGAAGTTGGAAGCACAAGGAAAGCCTGCAAGAACTGTTCATGTGGTAGGGCTGAGGAAGAGCAGAAAGTTGAAAAATTGGGGCTAACAATGGAACAGCTGGATAATCCTCAGTCTGCATGTGGAAGTGTATGTGTTGTAGCATCATAATTACATTTGTGGTATCTTAATTCAGAGTATCTTGACTTTTGAAGATGGTTATGCATGTTTCATTGTGGTTTTAAATTGATGTTGAATCACCTATATTGCTTATTTGCTTATTATTGGTTGTCATCCTATCTGAAACTCTTCTGTTGGGCTTCCTAAAATTACAGTGTGGACTAGGAGATGCTTTTAGGTGCAGCACATGCCCATACAAAGGTCTTCCGGCATTTAAACTTGGGGATAAGGTACACCTCTCTCTTCATTACCTTAATGCTTTACTCATATAATTGTTATTACTGCTTTTACTGCCTTTGTTCTGCCAAAGTGGCTATCCATCGATCACCATCGATCTATAAATATGAGCATTTGGGCAATTCAAGGTACGGAGTATCAAAGAGTGGGGTGGAAAGCTGAGAACTTTTGCGGAAGTTAGACTTTTATAATTTATATCGTACTAAACAATTTTTCCAATGCGTTTGAAGAGGTTCTTACCTAGAGTATGGGAATGAGATAGGGGCTTTATGTCAGTTATATCCGATTGCTGTTTTTAGTCTTAACCCTACAATTTCTAAAACACAGTATTCTTAGCATCTAGCCTGAATTGTTTTATATTCTCCCAATGAATGGCAAGTAAATAATATTTTGGGAAGATCAAGCTACTGAACTCTTGCACCAATTAGATGTCCAGTTGTGCAGAGACTGGTTTATCCTTTGTTTGAATCTTATGGTAGGCACCTTATACTTTTCTAATGTCATATATATATATATATATATAATTGTGGAAGCCAGTTAAAAGATCTTGTAACAATATTGCTGCTGAGAAAATATTGGATAGTAGCCTTGCCATCTAGCTACTCATCAAGTTGTTTGAGAGAACTCTAGCTTCAGACTGTTGTGAATCTTGTCATTGCTTTTAGCCTCCTGCTATAGGTGCAGTGATGCTGAGTTAGAGCTCAAGTTCTCTGTTAGGTATTTTATGGAGTTGGAACTTGGGAAGCAAACTTTCTCCATGCAACAAAAAACTGGTTTTTGGCCAAAAATCTGGATAATTTTATATCCTGAGATACCCTCAACTTTGGCTTCCATCAGTGTCTTAGTAGACTAGTAGTTCAATGTCACTATACTTAAGTAGCTTACACTATTACCCTTATTAGTTTCTATATCAATTTTTGGACGCGTCCACCTCTGTTATTGTATCCTTGTAATGTACTTATTATTGGTTTGCTGAGAAGGAGGTGGATGGAAAGGAAAGGGAAATAAAATAAGTAACTTTCCTACATTATATATTATTAAAGACCTCGTATTAAAATCATACTTTCTTTTCTCCCAAATCAGTGGAATTTGGATCGAAGGAAAGTCGATAACATAAAGTCCCTCTATCGCTTAACTAAGGAATATATGCAAATCCTCCAAAGGAATATTAGATTTCTCCCTATCTTTTCCTTTCCCTTCCCTTTCTCCAGTTATTATTTAAAATAAAACATAAATGATGAGTTAATTGACTGTCTTGTTTATTTGAAATCGAAATGATAGAGCTTTTGATGCAGTTTGGTAAAGACAAGTATATTCTTTATAATCTGTAATTGTTTACTTTTTTCCTAAATGGTGCATCTTCGCAATGCATACCCCTGTGAGGTGGAATCTAAAAATCACACAGATTTCAGCTTTATAGATGCATGCCTAGATAATTTTATTAATGTCTGATCAGGAATTTAACTTTGAGACTTGTATAATGTATCTGTGCTTGATTGTTCAATGTTGCAGGTTTCTTTGTCGAGTAATTTCCTTGATGCAGATATATAAACTGGAGCAGGATTCATTTGCATTTTTTGAGAACACTGTGTTTTGAGGGTCATGACCGTGCAATGTTTAGAATTAGAATTGTAACTATTTTTTCATGGATATTATAATTTTCCAAAATTTTGACATATACTTCGTATGTAGTATGTGAACTCATTGAACTAGAAAGAAATATATAGTCATGGTCTTTGTGATGCAATCTGTTTTGATAAGAAATCATCTATGCCTCTGTTGGCCATCTAGTCTCGAGCTTTCCATTTTCCACGACAGGCAACATCTGCATTTTATTGTAAATTTCTGCAGTTGCAAGGAGTTTAATAAGAATTCCTTTTACTTGGTGATTGAATAGTTGAGGATGGTGATAGTAGACTAGCAGATAAATGGAAATGTGCAGGATGTCAATTGACACAATTTATCCTATTTGGAGATTATGTGAAATTCTTGACTTATTTCTCGAATATTGCAGTAGGTATAGTGAGCCAAAATCTTGCTCTCTAAATAATAAGCCACACTTAAATAGTCGTCTAAATTTAATCAAAATATTCTGTCGAAGGTAAAATGAGAACTTATTTTAACGTGATATGAAAATTGGCTTTTTTATTTTGTGTTGAATGGAGTACTTCGTATTTAATCTATGATCGCTGTAATGAATATACATTACAATATCATTTCTCATCATGCGACTAACCAAAAAAAAGTCTGAGATTCCAAAAATTTGTAAATACATAAATTGTTAAAATTTATGAACCCAAAAATTATAATATAGGCACCAAAAGTAGCCTAATGATCATCTACTCTTTCAGCTGTGTTAACTACTTACATCTGCTGAGAAAGGAGGACCAGAAGTCCTTGAGGTCCTACTAATATCTCATTTAAGAAACTAAGTAATCCGAACCAAACCACAGGTGTTACATCCACCCCGCCAAGGGGTGGAATCACTTTGCGCGTAGGAACTAGAAGTGGTTCTGTAGGTGCATAAGCAAGAACATACGGGAACTTACCCACCGGAAGTCTTGGATACCATGACATGACTATCCTTAGGATGAAAAGGAAGGAAAATGCCGAAAGGAAAGGTCCTATAAAGGGAATGGCAGCCTTTGCTGTGGCTGCATCCAACTCTATTAACAGTATATTGTGCTTCAGCTCATTGAAGATATGTGCTGTTTCGAGCATACTGATGTTGTTAATTGTAGCAAGAGCAAACATATCAGATATTGGTTCAGAGTTGGTTATTCCTTGATGCGAGATTTCAGTGACTGTTTGAACAGTTACCCCCACGGCACACCGGGGACTAAGGGTTATTCGTGTGATGTGATCTAGGTTTCTTCTCGTGGGACTCCTGCATCTTTTCTGCATAGATACAACAGATGGGGCATAAGCATCTACAGAATGACAATCTATAAGAATAAGGACATTCAGAATTCACACTGCAGTGTAAATAAAATTTGTTAAAGCAATCATACTAGATGATTTGTCAACGGTTTCATGGATTAAACTACGAGGATATAGGATAGGGTTGACTGGCTGGCTACCTCATATTGGAAACCCCTTCTTTAAAACGATTCATTCCTATTATTATCATTTTGTCACGCGACTTTCCAAGATCTCATCAGTAATCAGGTACAGACTTCTAATTAAGTCCATCTTAGTTATCACTTCCAAAGTTATCAGACCTGAGGACCGAGTTGGCAGGTGCAAGTGCAATTTTAAGGTCTAGAGGGGTTTTACAGGATCCTAGTGACCACTACTGACCATGTCTCGATATCATCTCATCTAATGATCCGAGTGCAAGGATTATAATACATTTTTGACTACTTGTTTGACACTGTGACTTGTAGTCAGAATAAACAACAGAGAATACACGAGATAGTTGAACAAATTTAAAGAATACGAGCAGCACAATCAGAGATGAACAACTATCATCAACGTATGCACAATTCTCTGAATGACATTGTCCTTGTGATCAACTTTGGTGTTGCCATTTTGACTGAAGTCACTAATACTGCTAATCTTCAGGTCTGCTTTCTAGGACAGTTTCCACAATTTTCTTGAAATAGAATTATTAGGATTGGATTATTTATCCGATTTCGGAAGTTTATATCAGAAAAATCAGCCCCTTAATTATACAGAAAACTACTGCAAGTTTCCCTATAGCAAAATTATTAGTAACTAGATTAGACATTCAGAGAGAAAATATATCATTGCCCAACTTAAAAATACATACCAAGGCAAAACAACAACAATGCTCCATCCGAGTGTTGTATGTATTTATATTCGTCAGTTTTAAATCACCAAATATATTTCGTCGAATTTAAATACCAATACATTAACTAACATTTGTTCAATCTACGCGCACACCTCAAAATAACTAAGGAAACTAGGAATTCAGAGATTAGTGATCATAACATGTAATTAATTACTAGTAACAATATATATATTAATATATATGGAGTAATTTTTTGCAAAAAAACAAAAAAAAAAAAGCACTTACAAGCGAAAGGGGGTAAGACTTGCAAAGGGTTGCCATCAAACCAATGAACAGAAAAATAAAATAAAAATTGAGGATAAAATTAAACTCTGCTTATTTCATCTACACTATAATCTGAAAATGAATTTTGAGGTTGCTGAGAAGAAGTGAGGGAGAGAGAGAATGAGTTTGAATTTCTTATTTGGTCCTGAAGCTGACAGGAAGAAGAAAAGAGTGAAGGAGATGGGATTAAGATTGGATAAGACTCCTACTGTAATGTATCAAATAAAAGAAAAATCTTCATTTTTAAACGAAACCAAACGCGTGGCTTTAGGTATCAAGTTCCAACCTTATACAAAATTCTCTTCAAAAAAAACTTTGTTTTTTCTCTTCAAACCTAGCCACCATAATAAAAGTTAGGAACTGTTATCGATGGTAAGCCTTAAATTCTCTTTTAATTTAATATTTTTAACCAATAAAGATCACCAAAAGTATGATGATTATAGTCGGTCCCTTCATGCAGGGTTTAGTCAGTTCCCTAATGGTAGGATGTTTAGTATTGTTTGTTTGTTTGTTTTTTCGTGTGTGCAAGGATACAACTTTGGAAGATTCGTCTTTCAAATTTGTGAAATTGCGGGTCTGTTGGTATAGGGGTGCAGATTTAGAAGATTCGTCTTGCAAATTTGCAGATCTTGATGACCAATCAAGTTTTATCACTTTTGCGACTATACATCAATGGAGCTCCGTCAAAAACGATGCAAAGACATCTAAAATTATCAAGCAGCAGTTCAAAAGCGATGTCATTAGTTTAGGGGTGTTTAATTCTAATATTGAGAATTTATCTCTTAAGGGATGATTGTAAATACCGAAGGACTATTATTATTTAATGAAATCACCCCTCCCTATTCCATTCAAAAAAAAAAAGTTCCAACCTTATACACTACCGTCTTAATTTTATTTCTGATTCCAAATCTATACTATGTGTCAAAATAGACACTTCCTTACGTTATGTTACAATCATACGAAGTAGTATTCAATATTTTCTTAAACTGCGTATCTACATTTATTGAATAAAACATACTCTCTTCGTCTCCTTTTATTTGTCACTTTTGTCATTTTGGGTGCCTTTAAATGTTTGTCACATTTCATATTTTCATTATTATTAAGATACATAAAAAGACTTTTATAGCCTCATTTTTTTTTGTCCTTATTAAGTCCTCTTCCTATTTTACCCTAACATTTGCCATAAAAATTGTGCCAACTTTTGACAAAATTAATATTTTGATTTACACTCTTGAATATCTTAATTTTTCTTTCCATGTACTTTAATTACTGTCTTAATTGGAAAAATTGGAAATGTCTCTTTCCCATGCACTTTTATTACTTTATTGATTGGGAATTTCACTTTCCCATATACTTTCATTATTTCACATTCTCCACCTAAATCCCCGTGATTTTCCTTCAAAAGTGACAAACAAAAAGGGACGGAGGGAGTATAAAAAAAAATAAAGCTTTATTTAAAAATAGATATTTTCAATTTTCTTTTTTTTTTTTTTTTTTTTTTTTTTTTTTTGTGAAAAAGAGGAGAAACAATCCCCAAAGAAACAAGAAGCAAATAAAATGAAAAAAAAAAAAAAACACACTAAGCAGGAAAATAAAAACAAATAAAAGCATAGAAAAGAATAAAGTAATAACATTAAGCAGTAAGAGCGGAACTTTCCTTGCCACTATCACTCCACTCAAACCCTCTAATAAAACGCCTTAAGATCCACCGGGACCCCCTTAAGGAGAACCACGTTTTGAGTAAGATTAACACCATAGTTAATTAGTTAGCAAGCCAATACCATATTTTCAATTTTCATAACATAATGAGTTTCAATTAACAAAAACCAATATTTTAGGATGCATAATGGAGAAAATACAAGTTAATCTTTATGAATAACATACAAAATATGTCTAAGGGTATAAAGAACAAGTGATTTCTATTCAAAGGGATTAGACAATAATTTAATATTGTCAGTGTTACTACCTACTTTCTCCATCTAGCTTTTTCTTTCCTCCTTCTGGCTCTCAACATTGGCGCTGCGATTCCTAACGCAAAAGCACTCCACCACCACCACAACCACCGTCATCTGCTATGTCCTATGAATAAAGGGTGAAATTAAAGGCATGGTCAACCCTTACCCTTTGGGGCTTGATCACGCCTTTAATTTCACCCTTTATTCATAGGGTTTTCGTTTAAGATCGAGGAAGGTGGGTAGAGATCGGGGAAACTTCAATAGTGTTGATGTTGGGGAAGCTTCATTGGTGGTAGAGATGAGAAAGCTTCAATGGTGGTGGAGGCCGGGGAAGTATTAATGGAGGAAGAAAGAGAAAGCTTTTCAATGGAGGGAGTTTTAATGGTGGTTTATGTGGAATAACGCCAAATAAAACGACCATTATCTTTATTCACGAGGTGGCATCCAGTACTATTCTCCAATATTACAACAATGCCATTGAATTGACGAATTTCGTCAATCATAAAGATTAGGGATTTGTTAAACATCGCCCGCAAATTACTATATAAAGCCCGCAAATTAGACTTGGTGAGACGTAATTGCCCTTTTCATTTTTAAAAAAAAAACACTCTCTACTTCTCTCTAAAAAAAAGAAAATCTACCACTCCTAAATACGACAATGTCTAGGCGGCAAGGGAAGGAGGTGGCGGCGGCGACGGCGGAGGAAAGGCGGCGACCTGGTGGCAAGGTAATTATTTAATATTTTTTTTAAAAAAAAAAAAAAAAAAATAAGAAAACGGCAACCTGGGGTGGGGCGTCTGGTCTGGCCGCCACGGCCACTGGCGTGGCGTCCGGCTTGGAAGCCCAGCCACCAGGCCAGGCGTCCAAACCAGAAGCCACGCCATTGGCTGTGGCGGCCAGACCAGACGCCTAGGCCATTGGCGTGGCGTTTTGTTTGGACGCCTGGCCTGGTGGCTGGGCTTCCAAGCCGGACGCCACGCCAGTGGCGGTGGCGGCCAGACCAGACGCCCCACCCCAGTTTTAATTTTTTTTTTTTTTTTTTTTTTTTTTTATTTTATTTTATTTTGTTTTTATTATTTCTGTTTTTTTTTATTTTTTTAATTTTGTTTTTGTTATTGCTGTTTTTTTTTTTTATTTTTTTGTTTTGGTTTTTTATTTTTTTTTTTTATTTCGCAAAATCAAAAATTTATTTTTATTTAAAATAATTTTGTGTTTTGTCTAATTTTTTTTCGTTATTGTGTTTAATTTTTTTTTAAATATTTATCAACATATGTGTTTTTTTTAATAAGTCGTGTATATTTTAATTTTATGAAATCAATTTTTTTTTTTTTTGTGTATGTTTTTTTTGTGTATGACGATATGTTGGAAGTGTTGGTATTTTGTATTTGTAGGTAGTTATTTATTTTTTTAAAAAACTATTGTATGTTTATATATTTTATAATTTTTTGTAGAATTCACTGGGTCGTCAAGGTGCGGGGAAGAATATAGCCATTCTTAGGAGAAGCTATTCAGTGGAGAGGTCGGGGGATAGACATGTTAGATCCCGTTTTATTTCGGCCTCGGCTCGTAGAGAACGAATCCACCGTCGGGATGAGGACGACGATGACGATGATGATGCTGAGGAGGGTGACCAGGAGGAGGGTGACCAGGAGGAGGAGCAGGAGGAGGGCGCATATGAGGATGAGGATGTGGACGATGGGAGTGGACCGTATGATGATTACGGTCCATTCAGTCAGAGGGTTGATGACATGTACGAGGCACATATGGTGGAGGTGCGTAAGGGTAGGGGTGGTAGGTTTGTTAGCAGATCTGGCACATCATCTGCGTCCACTGTATCTGGGGCAAGCAGGAAACGGTCGAGGGCCGTTAATGATTCTTGGGTTGTTAGGAGTGAGGTGCCCGGTGGGCCTGTTGACGGGAGTGTGATTCCTAGCTTTCTAGGACACATAGCTGCCCGTATTTGGGAGGACCAGGAGAGGCCTTCAGTTACGGGGTTGTTGAAATGTCATACACGGGAGAAGACTTGTAGCTTTTTGCGTACATGGG
The DNA here is from genome assembly GCA_034703905.1 of Chenopodium berlandieri. Taxonomy (NCBI): domain Eukaryota; kingdom Viridiplantae; phylum Streptophyta; class Magnoliopsida; order Caryophyllales; family Amaranthaceae; genus Chenopodium; species Chenopodium berlandieri. The sequence continues at coordinate 53,350,707 of CM068293.1, forward strand.
CTGATTCTTGGCCGGTGGAGAGTGAGATGTTCGATCGATTGCAGGGCACTGGGGTGGGTCACGTTCCTGCGACCATGCACGATAAGATTGACACTACGCTGATCACGGCTTTCGTTGAGCGGTGGCAACCGGATACGAACTCTTTCCACCTTCCGTTCGGTGAGTTGACGATCATGTTACACGACGTCGAGGCCATTCTGGGGATTCCTGTTGAGGGTAAACGACTTTGTGCTGTGGGTGATGCGGATCAGGCAGATATGCTGGCGGAGTTGTTGGCGGTGGACAGGGCTGCACTGTACACCGAGGCGCTTGGTGTTTGGGATCACGGCGGTGTGAAGATCGCATCCGTGTTGGAGCGGTGTTTGAACCCCGCTGCGCGTAGGACGCACGACGCACAGCTGGCCGCTCATTGTTTTCTACTCCTCGGATGTACCTTGTTTCCTGATAAGAGCGGCGGAAACAAGCTCAGGCCGCGCGACATAGCTGAGGCGTGTGACCCCGACGATCTAGGCCAGTATTCTTGGGGATCGGCTACGTTGGCGTATTTGTATCGCCAACTAGGATTTGCGAGTCGGGCTGACGCGGCAGGTATCACTGGGTGTCTGACTTTGTTGCAGACTTGGATCTACGAGTATTTTCCTGCATTGCGACCACATCGTGACCCGGTTCCCATTGATGAGGGGATGCCGCGTGCCTGTGCGTGGAGACCGCGCTCTGAGAGGAAGTCCGTTGACCGGCTCCGATCGGTACGTTTGGTGCTCGACAGGATGTCCCCCTTAGAGGTAAAGTTTATATATTATTTCTACAGTTTTTCAGTTATGCATTTATTATATGAATGTTAATAACTTTTAAAATAATGTGCAGGTAAACTGGATGCCATTCGGCTCGAACCCTAGTAACAGGGTACCCAGGACCCTGTTCACCGGCCTCATTCAGTATCGTGATATCGTGGAGGCGTACATGCCCCAGCGTTGTCTTCGCCAGCTTGGATTTGTCCAAGTCGTCCCTCCTCCCCCGGCATGGCCGATGAAGGCTGTCCGATCAGCCTCGTCGAAGGACTACGTCGTGCAGTGGCCGGACATCATGACTGCGATGTGGGACCAGTTTCCGATGGTTGCCCGGTTGTGGACTGCGGAGTTGCAGAGGCCGCCATCTGGGGTTCCTCCCATGTGTGACCACTACTACATGGAATGGTTCAACCGGTCTTCGCACCCGAGGTTGATTGCAGACCTCGACCACAGTGATGCTGATTACATGCCACCGCGATCTGCCGTGGAAGCGGTATGTCTCATAAAACAGTTGTCGTTGTTTTTTTATTTAAGTTTTATACGTTGTTGTTGTATTTCATGTCGCATTTTCTGTTGTATGTAGTGGATGGGCAAGGTATAGCAAGACGTACAAAGACTGTCTTTGGAGAAGGACAGCTTGAGCGGACCGGCGAGAGCTGCTGTTGATAGTTTGGAACAGACACTTGCGCACTGGGAGTCGGCGTCCACGAGAGATTACTGATTGTCACGGCATGTTATTTGTAGATCCTTTTAAACAATGTTATTATAGTTTTTGATATTTTTCATTTACGTTTGCATGTCGATGAATTTAATATTGTGGTTTAAGTTTGTAACATTTCAGCTTATTGTTTTAGATTTCAAAATGCGACAACATCGTTTGCTATTTTTAAATTTTGAAAAATAGCAAGCTATAGAATATAAAAAATTAATGTTGTCATTAAAACAGCAACGTAAAAATAAGGTTACATACAGACAGTGTACACATGAAAAACTAAAAGGCAGCTAGGGTGTTCCATTCGTCGATCCGGTCACGGTATAGCGCATCCCAACCCTCTACACTCGGTGTGCGAATGTCGTACCAACGAGGTATAATCGGTGGCACAGGAAAATCGGTTGACATGTCTAGTCGGATGAAATGTCTGTATGACGACCCAAGAAAACCAATAACTACCTCTCTTTCCGGTGTAGTAACAGTCTCACGCGAAGACCAAGGGAGAACCGTGGTACAAGGATAATAAGCTCGACTATGCAATCCAAGCCCGAAATGCACGACTGTACACTTGTAAATGTTTGCAACCGCGAACAGATCTAGTGGCGCGTCAAAATAATGATTTTGACCGCATGGTCCACCTCCCCACCGGATACGCCGCAGAGCCATATCCAAGTCATCCTGGTACACATGACGATAAACATCCCGGTTAGAGGCAATTTCGCTGTACATCAACTGACGCACTAAACCGTAGTTGTCTTCGCCCATTTGGAAAACATCAGCCACGACCCGGAATCCGCAGTTACCATCTCCGACTACATCGTTCCACCCTTCCAAGTACGGCATGATGATGTTAGGTATCCTGTCCTTGTATGGAAACTGATCAACATCGTTTCTTCCTATTCAACATATAACTAAACCCAGTTACCAAGGCAGAAGTAACGTAACAAAAACAGTGTACAATCCAAAATAAAGTACGCAACCGTACCATTTCTCAGGGGCATATTCACAGACGATGAAGAATGACTACGACTAGATGACGATGTCCGGGAACGAGCACGACCACGACCACGACTAAGACCACGGATATACTCAAACGCACTCCTGTTCCGCCGTTGCCGACCTCGAGGACGGTCAACTCCTTCGGGTTCCTCGAAATCTAAGGTAGACGTGTGGAACATGTCATGAAGTACATGCGTAGCGTCACGAATAATAGAAGGATGGCTGGAGGACACTCGGTCGTACATCGAACGAAACTGCTCACGCTCCTCCTGTTCACGGTCGGCCGTTTCATTATCTGCATGCTCACCAATAACGAGCGTCCGCCAGAATGAATGAACCTGATCAACATGTAACGACGCCCTGTCTTCTGTGATAACGCGGTGAATGGTGCATGCGCAAGGTAATCCATGAGTTACTGAAATAGCACACCCGCACCGATCATACACTTCGTCAGCCAAGTCCCTCATCCTGTTCAACTCAGTGAGAATCAACCCCAAGCAGTAGTGCGACACACGACCATGGAGAATCTTAAATATGAAATGGCTATACATCGTACCATGTCGTCGTCTGGAGTCCTCTAGAGAGTTCCTGATGCCGTTCTTCTGAGTTTCAATGGACTTGTTCAGCCTATCGAACAGTGTATCCATAGCAGCGGTCGATGAATCAATCCAGTCCTTGGTAGCTCTGTGAGCGCTCTCAACTCTACATGTTGTAGTGTTCCCGAAATGCAGTACCTGGTTTGTCCAATATTTGACAAACTTTTCCCTTTGAGGGACCCATTGCTGCATCACATAGTCCACCAGTGCCGGACACCACTGGTACGAATCCCTGAAGTTAGCCAATTCTCGCTCGTACGCTTCCTCTGTGGTAGCCTGTAGGATTTTCCGCCACTTACCATTCACCAATCTCTCTGCCCTTTCCAAGTTCTTGTTGAAAAGGTTGTAGGCTTTCACTTTCACGCAGTTGTTGATGTGCCATGTGCACAATAGGTGCTTCGACTCTGAAAACAGCTCCCTAATGGGGGCAAAGAGACCTCCCTCACAGTCACTTACGATGGCTGCTGGATGAACATTAGGCCCGATGTAGTTTCTCAGCTTCTCCAAGACCCAATAATAACTTTGAGCCGTCTCATCCTTCATGATTGCATGACCAATCAGAAAGTTCTGGTTCGTTGGAGTCATCCCCATGATCTCAACTAGTGGGAACTTGTACTTGTTTGTCTTGTACGTTGAGTCGATCAAAACCACAAATGGCCAAGACTTGATCATATCGGCACAATCAGGATGCACAAGGAAAAGATGAGTCACCTCCGCTGTATCTTCATCAGAATCAAACCAGAACAGGTAACCACGTGATTGTGCCTGGTGTAGCAGCTGCTGTACAGGGTTCCTTCCCTCTGACCGTTCAAACCTGAGTTGTTGTCTGACGTTGTAGATGTGTCTTCGGTTTGGATGGTCTTCTGGAAATTTCTCTAACACAGATGCTAATATTTTAGCAGGCTTGACTTGAGCATCACTCATTTCTTTCACAACTAATTTTGCAGCAGGACTTAAGCCGCTCAGCTGTCGATGACCCTCTTCATATACTATCATCTCATGGTTGTGATACCCCCATTTAGAGTAACTAGTCACTTCCCAACCGTCACGACTGCGGAGTTGTCGAACCTTTACTCTGAACTCACACCCACAAGCTTTCCGCTTTGTATCAAACCGAGTGGCTGTACGGAAATCTCTTTCTTCTCTTTTGCGATAACGGTCGCATCTCAAAATGCGATCCATTCTACCATCCCGTTGAGATTTATGAGTTACTACTACCAAGCAAAATCCAGCTGTAATTGCAACCTGTTTTGCCCAATCAATCGCTTGCTGAGCATCTTCGAATGGACCATCATGTCCAAATATCCCACTGTAATCATTTCCGTCTCCAGCATAATCCTGCATCAATTATATATTTTAATAAATACGTTTAACGGATAATACATTTAATTTCTATATTTGCACAGAATTAACACATAATTAAAAACATAATTATGTATAATATTATTCATACACATACACATACAAATTTTAAACACAATCAATTATAACATTTACATAAACAATTAAATATTTTGATATACATTAACACAAATCTACTCACAACATAAATAAAAACATTAAATTACTAAACTTAATTTAAAAAAAAACCGTTTTCAATTTTCAATTTCAAATAAATTAAAAAATATATATATAAAAATTTAAAAAAAAAAAAAATTAAATAAAACAACAAAAAAAAAAAAAAAAAAAAAAAAAAAAAAAAAAAAAAAAGGGAGGCTGGCGTCCAGCTTGGAAGCCACCACCACCGGCCGGGCGCCTGGCTAGGACGCCGCAGCCAGTGGACTGGCGCCTGGCCAGGACGCCAGCCTGGTGGTTGTGGCTTCCAAGCTGGACGCCAGTGTGGTGGTTAAGGCGTCTGGCTTGGACGTCCAGCCTACGGTTTTGGCGTCCAAACTAGGCGCCTGCGCCACTGCACGGCCACCTAATTCAGACGCCGGCACTTAAAACGTCACATTTAACGGTGAATTACCTCGTTTTCCGTCGACGACGATGTACCTCCGGCGTCCCCCGCATCTCCGGCCTCCCCTCCGGTCTGCCCCGACGACCCAGTACGGCTCCACATTTTTTATTTTTAGAGATTTGTTCAATTTTGGAATATGGGCATAAATGTCAAACTAAGTTAATTTGTGGGCTTTATATAGTAATTTGCGGGCGATGTTTAGCGATTCACAAAGATTAAGCAGGTTTGCTCTGCATAATGGAAAATTAATAACTTGAGATAATGAGATCACATACAGAGTATTTGTAATATCGAACTTCATTAAAAAAAAAAAAGGAAAATTCTACATTATAACCCTCTAGTTTTTCGTTTTCTACGTTGTGTCCCGTATTTTTGAAAGTTACATATTGTAACCCTCAGGTATAATTAGTAACCATACGGTGACCTTACCGTTATCGCGCCGTTAATAAATTACATTATGTTGTTATAATCACCGTTAGTGGAGCCCACGCTCCACTACTTAATATTTTTGTAATGATTTACGTGATGGAAAATGTTCCGTTAAAGGTTTTGGGGGCCATTTTGGTTCTTATGGGTCCAAATTAAGCTCAAATTTTGCCAAAAAATAACGTAATTGCCTCGTTTTGCCTATTAAAATATGTCTCGATTTGCGTGTTAATTTTTTTAGCCACATAAATTGTTCAAGTACTCCCTCCGTCCCTTTATTTTTGCCCCATTGTCATTTTTAGGGTCAAATTTTGAAAACTTTGACCATAAATTACCGTTAATCTATAAACAATAATATAGTCATGAGTGGTCTTGTTAGATTTGTCTCGTTGTATATTTTATTAATATCACGTTTTTATAATTTTCACATGTATGGACATAAGTATATAGACGTTTTAAGACGCGTCTTGGAGACCGTGTATGGTCAAATGGGGCAATAATATAGGGATAGAGGGAGTAAGATTTAAGGTCATTTTAGTTCCTTGGGAATCAAATTGAGCTCAAAATCGACAAAAATAATGTAATTGTCTCGTTTTACGTGTCAATTGTGTTATTTCTTAACACGTCAAATGAGACATTAGACATTACTTTTTTTTTTTTTTTTCTTTTTTTTTTTGTTTGCTAACTTCGAACTTTATTTGGAACTATTAAACAAACCTCAATACCTTGTCTAAACAATTTCCACTACTAAAAAATAATGACACGCAAATCGAGACATCTCTTAACATGCAAAACGAGGCATTTACGTTATATTTTTGCAAAATCTGATTTCAATTTGGGCTCATAAAGGCCAAAATGGCCCCCAAAACCTTTAACGGAACATTTTCCAACACGCAAATCAACATCAAAATATTAATTAGTGGAGAGTGGGCTCCACTAATGGTAATTATAACAACATAACGGATTTTTTTAGCGGCGGGATAACGGTAAGATCACCGTATGGTTACTAATTATACCTGAGGGTTAAAATGTGTAACTTTAAAAAAGATGGGGTACAACGTAGAAAACGTAAAAGTAGAGGGTTATAATGTAGAATTAAAAAAAAAAAAAAAAAAATTGCTGTAACATGAGTAAAGCATATTAATTATTTAATTCATTAATTATAGTGTATTACTATAATTAGTTATGAAAAACCTTGACTTTACTAAATTCTTCATTCCTTTCCTTTCGTTTCCATGGCTGTGTGGAGGTGGTGTCTGTCTTAACTCTCAACACACCAACTTCCTCCGCCGCCATGGCCGCCGTCAACGGTGAGCTCACTCTCTCTCTCCTCCTTCTTCTCCTTCTCCATCTCGCTTTCTCTCCCTTCTTCTGAAATTCTCTGTGATTTGCTTTTGCAGTGCAACGTTCTTCTTCTCCTCCTCCTCTCGAAGAATCCAACAATGGCTTCATCTCTGAATCACTTGCATCTACTGCTCCTCCTTCTTCTCAAACTCCGGTAATTTCCCCTTTTTTGTTCGTAATTATCAAATTTTTAGGTTGAATTTTACTAGGAAATCGAGTTTTTGACTTTTAAATTATGGTGTTTTGAAGTATTAAATTAGCTGATTGTATGCTTGATTTTTGGATGGTTGACCTAATTGAAGTTGGAATTGACTTTGTTTTTGATTTCAATGGATTGTGTTAATCTTTTCATGTAATCAAAGCAATTCAATTTTGCATTGAAGTTGCTTTTGCTTTGATTTGAATTTTTCACTGGTTGACTGAGTATAACTAGATGAATTGTTTTTACGAAAATGTTTGAATTAATTGGATATTTTTCTGTTTGATTTCTCTTTTGTTTGATTGTTCTTAATGAATGATTGATGCTGGAAAGAAAAACTCGAAATCCTACTGTGATCAGGGTATTCCACTTCTCCAAATACTTAACAGGGTGGGGGTGAAAGAGTAGGAGGTCTGACTTGTGTCAATTACTTGATCAATTTATTTTTATTGATCCTCGAAAATCGATCAATGTCTACCTATTCTATGAAGTCTCAGGGTAACTCCGTCTTAGTCTGAAAGTCTAATGATTTTTCTACTCCAACTGCATATGCATTTGTGTTCAATCGCCGATGATGTTAGTCCTGCAATTTGAAGTACTATGGTTTAGGAATGTCCTAAAGTGAATACTTCTTTATCTCTTCACAAATGAAGAGAAAAAGGAAATATTTTTTTTTTTGGATCATATCTGTAATTCATTAATTTTTGGCTTCATGGATATGGGGCTACTTTTTTTTTTTTTTTTTTTTTTTTTTTTTTTTTTTTTTTTTATGAAATAAAACATGGTATATATGTCAGAATGAGCGGATTAAGTTAAAAAGATTTCATGTATGTTTTTGACTTTGTTTTTAATCTGGCAAAACTTGCAATTTTGACAAAGAGTAGCTTAATCATTGGTTCATTCTGCTATAGCCAGCCCCAAAGCCATGTGCTTCTAGTTCTATCTTGTGATGCCAACTTATTCTCTTTGAGTTTTCGGTTCATCATTTGCATTGGATCCATATCATTCAAGGTTTGCGTTTGCTTACTTTTGGAAAATGTTGTTTTTTGTCCCTTGCCCCAAATTACCTATTTTTTCAATGAATTCCGTCATCTTTTCCTGAAAATAAAACCAATGCAGATTGCATTGGGACAGATTAGTATAAATGGTTCATAAAGAGGGGCGGGTTATGAGGTATGAAATAAGGCTTTAGAGTTATAATCTGAAGGCATAATTTGAAATGATTGTTGTTATTTTGCACTAATTGGATGACCTTGACATTGTAGCCTGGAATTGAATTTAATGTAATGTGTAGAACTTAGAACAAAGATACACTTGCCTTTTGAGTTGCTGTTGTGGTTTAGCGGGGAGACTGGTTAGAATTGTTTAGAATTGTGTTGGTTCCAGGAAAAATGAGTTATAAGCGAAATACTACTAAGCTGAAGTAGTAGGCGTCTAGGGTCTTGCCTTGATTAGAAAATTGACAACCTGTTTCATGGTTAGCATTTGGCATATTCTGGCCAGAATGCATATCTGAAAGATTGCTTTACACGCAGATTAACCAGATAGATATTCTTGCCTAATGGCAGGATGCCCCTTCTTACTTGATTACTTCTTCCTCCTTGATGCTGAATTCTGCTCCAACTTAGGGAACACAGTAAGGACCTCTTATAAATTGATATCTGAACTCGTGTTTGACTTGTTCATGTCCAAGATACAACATAACATGTTGGCTGGTGCTGGTTGTTGAATGTGTCTTATCTGTGTAACTGTTGTTCAATATCAGAAATCTTATTCTGAATCAAGGCACTTCGTAAAATCCTGTATTGCCTCAACTTTTCAGGAGCAGTACCCATCTTCCATGGAACATGATTATGAATCGATATGCTGGGGCTGTGGATTGCGACTTATTCTCCCATCAAATGCACCAGTTTTTAAGTGTGGTTGGTGTGGGGCAATTACCAAACAAAATGAAAGCAGACGTGAAGGCAAAAAATTGCGGTGGAGATGTTTACGTGATCGTTGCTTTGTTTCTATCCTCCTTGTATTTGTGTCATTTGTTATATGTAAGCCTCATGCCCCTTTTAAAATCTATTTTTTCTGGTTGCTCATAGGATCATTCCTGCTCTTTATAGTTTCTCAATCTTGCAGTCTAGCCTATGTAGGTGTATAGGCCAACACAAGAAAGGCAGTTCACTGCTATAAATTGTTTTCCATTGGTGCTGGTTTTGCTTTGTTGTGAGATTGGGTTGCATGTAGGAGTGTAGGACTTCCGTTTCTCCTTGGGGTGTGATTTATGCCATGTAGTATGTCCTATTCTATAACCTCTTTCTCAAACTGCCAAATCAAACAGGGATGGGTGCAGGCTTTTATAGACACATATTTACTTATATTAGAGACAGAAAAAGGCTACCCCTTTCCTAATTGTTGAGCTGTGAACCCATTTGACCTTTTGCTATCACTTTTAGAGCAACTATCTTGGTGCAATGTCATTTGATAGCTTGGACTCCTTGGAGATTTCAGTTCTCTTGTAGCTAAAAAGCTGACTATTGTCAATGTGTTTGCTTACCGGCAATTTCAGAGGCTTTGATTCCTACAATTTCAGCTAAAATTCGATCATTATCCTTTTTATTTTACCTTTTAGTATGTATGATGAACTAGCCTAAGGGGAGGGGTAGTCTAGGCAATGCATAACTAATTTTTAGAATTAAGTTAGAGGTAGCTTGAGCAACAAGAAGAGGGGAGTTGGTCTATAGATAAAGGAGTTTAGCAATAGGGAAACTATGTTGAATAATGATGAAAATATTAATTTATCATATTTAGCTTTAAGATCTGGGGTTTTGATCTCCTAAGTGCTGATTTCGTACTGTAAATGCAACCATTTATCAATTTTTCCCCAATTCTCTTCCTTGTTTCTGCAAAGTGCTGATTTCGTACTGTTAATTTACCCATTTATCAATTTTCTACAAATCTGACTTTCCAGCCTATAACAGTATTTTTTCTTGCAAGTGATTCTTATGGATCTTATTGAAATGATCTCTCTAATCTATGCTTTGATCACTAGTGACTCTGTTTCACTGTCTTCTATGGATATGTAGGTGGTGGTTTGTGGGCAGTATACCCAGTTGTATTTTCAGTGAGCTTACTTTGTGGCGTATTCCACAGTATAGTTACTTTCCTATTGTCTGTGTCTACTGTTTCTATGTTCGGCCTGGCGGCCTTCACTGATGCCGGCACTCCGTTGCCAGTTGTGTGGGGTAGCTATCCAGCTGTGAGAAAAGATGAATTACAGGACTATACTTTCTGCCAGTACTGCTCTAAGCCAAAATCACCTAGAGCTCATCATTGCAGTTCGTGTGGGTCTTGTGTGTTGGATATGGATCATCACTGCCCATTTGTAAGTTTGCTAGGTCTTTTATTGCTTTTGAAAGTTGGTTCATATTCTTGTTTTGGTTACAGATTTTTTTTCATGACTACTTATACTAGTTGTCTGGCTAGGGGCTAGAGAGTAGCTCTGGCTGTCTGATTACAATGTCATGCTTCATTTCATGGCTAAAATGCTCATACACCTAAATAGTGAAGTTTGTTGGACTCTTAGCTTTAAAATTTCCCTGCTGTGAATACATGGAATCAAACAATCCTACTTTTGGATGCTTTAAATGAGATGATCAATTTCATTACTTTTTGCAGATTGGAAACTGTGTTGGTGCAGGAAACCATCGTTATTTCATCGGCTTTCTTATTGTAGCTGTTATTAGTGTAGCGTATGCCTCCATCATGTCTGCTTATGCAATCCTCCATGTATTACCATCTTTGGGCGAGGGATCTTTTCAGGAGATACATGGAGTCAACAGCAACATTGCATTCATGGGCATCCTAAAAGACATATTTATTGCATTTGTGACTTCTGCTGTGTTCTTTTCGCCAAGAGGGCTTGTTCTTCTTTATCTCTTTGTAGCTAGTATTTCTGTGGGGATAGGCTTAACTGTGCTTTTATGGCAACAACTATATTTCATTTACGAGGGAAGAACATATTTAACTAGCTTAAGTTCACAGGATGATGCAGAACGGGACTGCAGAAACCTGTCCCGATTTTTTGGTTTCCCGCATTCCTTTTCCCTATATTTGCGTGTTTGTTGTAATTCTAAGAAAATTCACAGAAAGTTATGATTTCCCCCATATATTTCATCCCACTGAAGGGTTTGGGCGAGTATATCCGTCATGTATGAGTTTTGCTGCTTAGATAGATAGGAAACAACCTTTGTGTGGTTATTTCAGGGATCATCTTCGGAGGCATTGGGGTTGATACTGTTGTTATAGTGTTGCTGATTAGTGTTGTAAATTAGTAATTCATTGAAGATCTCATTAACACAGATATAAGTTTAATCTCTGTTATTGTCTTACTAGTTTTTTCCTTTTGATGAACTTGTTTTAGTTGTTAATATTCAAGAACTTAAGCACCAAACCCTTCCTTTCACCTTTGAATGTCAGTCTTGTGACGTTGTGAGCAGGATACTCTAAAGTCAAATTCATTGTTAGTCTTGGAAGAAAGAGGTACAGGTTTGTCTTTGTGTTAATATTCAATCTCTCAAAAATAAAAAGGGTTTTGAGGAATTGGATTTTAAAAAATAATTTACTACCTCCGATCCTAAATAAAAGTTCTATTTTCCCAATAAATTCTTGTTCCTAAAATTCTTGTTTAGTCAATACACGTTATCTAACCCTACTATATTATTATCCATCACTTCTCCTAAAACAATAAAGTAATAAACTATTGAAATTCATTTTTTATTCAACTAGAATTATCAATACCCTGTTCAATGTTTTCCTAAAAACCCGTGTTCAAAGGAAATGAAGTTTATATTTAAGCACAAAGAGAGTATAATAATCAAAGGTAATTGGTTGCGCCACGTAAGATATACTGTGTTGTAAAGTTTTCTAGAGAGGAAAAGGAGAGGCCGATACTCGAAAGGAGATCAAAGTGAAAATGAGGACATAAATACGGATATACCCCTCCACATGCACATCACGTGAGGGGAAGAGAAGATACATAAGCCACATATTATGTGATAAAGTCTTTGTATCAGTGACCTCAGAACTTTGTTGAGAACAAAGATGGCAGGTGCCACCCATCTGAGTTCAGCTAAAAACATCAACACTTTGAAAACCCCAATATTTCCAGCAAAATCAATACCTTCATTTCCTCAAATCATCAAAATCAGAGCTTCAAGAAAAAATGAAGGACCACTGGTATAATATATAACATGCTATTATATCAAGTTTATGATGTTATGTTATATACTCCTGCTAAGTAGTTAATTCCTTGTAATTATGGTTGAATTAGATAACCAGGAAAGCTTCAAAGTCACCGCGACGCGTGATCAGTATACCTGCATCCACTGGAAGATGGCCTGGTCAATGGACCTGTGAATACTTAGTCTCCCTGAAGGATCTTCAGCTGGATGATTTAGCTGAGGATGGTCGAAAAGATACCGAGGTTTTTGTCAGTCTCTCCCTTCAGAAGGTAATAAGTCCTCCCTTTCTATACATTGCAACTACTTAGACTTTGCTTATAACTACTTAGACTTTGCTTATAACTAACATCAAGCTGCACGTAAAATCGCTTCGATTGCCAGCATGCAGGATTTGGCCTGTCTGTTGATGGAAAGGTGGTTACAACCATTGTCAGGAAGTGCAGCAGTTGCTCTTCTCCTTACTGCAGAACGGTATACTCATTTAATTTTTGCTAAATTAGCTTATTTATAAATTTTATTTAAATGTTTCAGAAAAATGAGACATATATCTATGATTCTGTGGACAATATCAGGCAATTCCTTATCCTGTAATTACTTAGCTCGCACAGGACAAGATGTAATTGACAATAGCAACAATCGTTTAATATTGTATTCATATACTTTGTCTAGAAATAGTTAAGTTTCGTCTTTTATACTATTCACACACTCTACTTTTGAAATTTTTTGGTAATTTATTTTTACTTAAGTAAAACTATAGTCATGTGGGATTTTGTTAGATGCGTCTCAACTTATACTACAAAACTTCAAATCATTATATTACGTATTTATTTTTGTAAAATTAAATGGTTGAAGTTATGCATTGACATTGATAATTGTGAATAGAGATGCTGCAACTTTTTCTAAACAGAGGAAGCAATGTTTTCACAGATTGACACAAGCATACGTGTTTGGGTTCTGCCTGATGACAGAGATGATTCGTCGACAGAACTTCCTGAGATTGGCAGTGATGATCCATCAGTAAGAAGTTCAACATTCCTCTCCTGATTTCTAGAGCGCAGGAATAGACTTTAGATGTATTAACATAGATGGATTAATGGATGCAGGTTATCTATGTGAGACCAGGGTATGAAGCTGACTTAGGCTCTCTTGTACAAGACACAATAAGACTCCAGACAGCAGTTAAGGTATTATAAGAAAAATCAAGCATAACATTGTCTCTTAAATTGGCGAATTTGGTTAGTTTATCAGAGAACTGTTTCTGTTATCAGGAGACTTGTTCCGAATCATGTGAGAAGTCTGAACCAAAACTTCACTGTAAGTATTCTTTTACCATCATGTCTAAAACGAAGTATTCATCATTTATCGCCTGAAATTTGCATCTGACTCATAAGAATTATCTGCAGATATAGGTGATCAAAGGACAGCTTCTCTAGACAGGAGGTGGTCTAAACTCTTACAGCTTAGGAATGCAAATCGTTGATGCACGAACTAAATCATCACATCTAGATGACTAGCAAAGATTAAGGTCATGTTATTTTTTTCTTTTTGTAGTCATAGCAAGATGAGTGATGCTACATTGTTACTAGTTAATTATGCCCTTGAACTGCACATTGGGGGTTCGAATGAATGGGCAATATGCGGTGCTTGTGGCTTCATAGTATCATAAGTATATAAGAGATAAATGATGCTTGTCCATTATATCAATGTATGATCGAATTGCAACGTAACATAGATTATGATCCTAGATTTTTAGTAAATGTGCCAAAGATTTACCAAGAATTGGACTGAAAGGGCTGTGAATCTTGTGATATGTACGAAGTATTTTATACTCACTGTACATTTTTGTAAGAACAGAAGTATAAGCATAGTCATTTTATACAATGATTACAATCAAGGTAAACTAAGCTACTATCTCTGCAAAAGAAACTAGGCTGTTAGTATTATTTTGATAGAATCTACTTCTTAATTATATTTGGAGGTGTTCATCCAAGGGAAAATATAGTCGAATATATCTATTGAAAGAAGTGAAAAGAAGGTATATTTTTATTTGTTTTGTGGTTGAGGTTTGGTCTCAATTACTCTGTATTATTCTTATTATCATTTGATATATTTCTCAATGCTCCCATGTAATCTAAATTGTTATCGACTAAACCATTACTTCAAGCATTCGAAGTTGTCATGGAATTAGTCTATTACTTTCATGAAAGCTTGACTAAAACTTAACTTCTGATTTTGAACCAATACATCAAATTAAAATCCAGATCCAACAATTCCATATGACTTGAACACACACTTTGAAGAAGAGAATGCTCTCTTTTTCTTCTTCAGCCTTTTGAGCAAAACTGGTTTGTTCACCTTGCTCATCTCTTTGATAATCCCAACGCTTTGCTTATCTGTGATCACACTGAATGACATTCATGGACCGACTTTAATTTGGATCTAGCTCAATGATTTTTGACCATGGAAATCGCCTCTTCATTGACCACGACTTCCATCCTTATCCCATTCATAATGAAGCCCCCTCTTCGTCACTTGAAAAGCCTTCTCCGTTAGTTACTTCCTCTTCACTTGAAACAATTCTTAGCTTGATCACATGCACTTAAACCACTTCTAGCAACCCCCTAATTAAGTACTAAGAAATGAAATATTATTAGTTATCTAGCAAGGGTGCACTAGCATCATGCTAACACCTATGTTTTGGATGTGCACTCTGCAAACCACATAGGATGATGTGCATCATGCTCTCAAAAGAACTTATATACAAAGTATATATTAAAAAAGAGACAATTTAAAACACAAACTTATCTCGTCTTTATTTAATTAAGCATTAATAAGTAAAAAGAACGTACAAATGTAAACACGAACAAACACATAGAAATAAGTTTAGATAAACAAATATACGAAAGCATGATAAAAAGAACATACAGGAGTGACGACTTTACATACGTTGCCTACACCTTAATTACACCGATGAAATGAAATACCAACACAAACATACATAACTCCGTAAAGGTTATTATTATGCAGGATAAACCTCAATAATAGACCTCGACCCTAAAATTGGTAATATGTTGTAGTCACAAAAACCAGCCTTATCGAACAGTGATTTCCATTGTTGTTCAGTCCTTTCTTTTTCTCCAAAAAGGTACAACATATGAACATCCGCTAGTAATTGGGATTCAAAGTGAATTATATTGTCAGTTGGGATCCCAACTACCATATCTATAATCAGCAACTTTCCCCCTTTCTCTCTACTAGGAATTGCTTCTTTACACTTTTTAAGTATCTTTATGCAATTTTCATCACTCCAGTTGTGCAATATCCACTACAAAATAGATTTCAAGTTTGGTTACCGATGAGGAAGTACTAATAATGTAGGTTTGTTATATATTGACTAGAATATAATAATGTTAAAGCATAGTAAAAGTACATGCAAAAGAGAGAAAAAAGTGACGTGGATCATTCCATCACTTGAAAAGAGAGAAAATCTTAATTCACATGTAAAAGTTGTTAAAACCATTTATTTATTTATTTATGGAAAATTTGATTCTAATAATTCTAACTTTAACCGTTTGCTGTTAATAATCTCACCTTTTGATTATTATCTAATAATTCCATTTTTAGGGGGTATTCTCTTCTAATGGTCCCTTATGACCGGTAACTTGTTGTTTGGGTAATTTTGTTTTTTTTTTTTATTTTTTATATTTTTTTTTAAAATTCCTTGGCCACCACGAGGTAAGAAAAAATATTAATTTTTTTTTATTTTTGTTTTCAAAGCGATAAGGAAGAAGGAAAGGGAGAAATTTTTTTTTTTTTAAAAAGAAATATAAAAAAATATTTTTTTTTAAAAAAAAAAAATCCTTGGCCACTAGGAGGTAAGAAAAAAAATTAATTTTTTTTATTTTTATTTTCAAAACGATAAGGAAGAAGGAAAGGAAAAAAAAAATACTTTTTAAAATTTTTTTTACAAAAAAATTCCTTGGCCACCAGGAGGTAAGAAAAAAAAATTAATTTTTTTATTTTGTTTTCAAAACGATAAGGAAGAAGGAAAGGGAAAAAAATTACTTTTTAAATTTTTTTTAAAATAAATATAAAAAAATATTTCGACGAATCACAAAGTGACACGTGGCATATTACCCATTACACCGGTCACCAACAGGTTAGGGACCGTTAGAAGAGAATGCCCCTTAAAGATGAGATTATTAGATAATAATCAAAAGGTGGGATTATTAGCAGCGAACCGATTAAGGGTGGGATTATTAGAATCAAATTTTCCTTTATTTATTTATTTTTTTAATTAACGGGAAAAGTAGTTAAAACTTTAATAATGAAGCACCTACATAAATTCACATGGTCTTTTACAAAAAGAGGAACTTATGCGCATATATGTTTAGCTGTGAACCGGTGCCAACTAGGAAATTTCAATTCCCGCCCATATATGTTGGCACCGGTTTTCAAGAACCGGTGCCATAGGGGGGTGCCTTTTTCAAAAATTCTACTAGTGTGCCCAACAACATAAAGAAGAAAATGGAGGCTTGGATTTTTTCTTTAAGAAAATATTAATTAAAGCGTAATTTGCAATTATAATGTACCTAGATGACAAAGTTGACTAGAACTACACTTTTCTCACTTATTAATACACTTCATGAGTTCATGGTGTAAGAAAATACTTGTATATATATACTACTATATAAAATAATAAATGAAAATGGATGTGCTAATAGTATTTTACCTTGAGTAGGATGACTTGAGCACTAGGAATAGCTTGAAACATGTCACCTGCGACGTATGTCAAGTTTGTTGTTTCATTTACTTGTAACTCGTTCACTACATGTGGTTGATCAAACACGATACAATTCATCTTAGGATAAGCCTTAGCAATGGCCTTAGCCATAGTACCATTACCTCCACCAACATCGAGGAGTGACTCAACACCGTGGATTAAGCCTTCAAATTCATCACTAGCCAGCAACAAGTTCGCGATCAGTTGAGAATCACTTGCCATGGCTTGGTTGAATATGCCATTGAGTTTGGTATCATTAGGCATGCCTTTGTATAAGTGCATTCCTTGAGAAATTTGGAAAGGAGACTCACAAGATTGGTCTTGGTTTCGAAACCACAAAGCTAAATGATGTGATGGCTCAGTTGAAAGTGGAGTTACCCTTATACGAGTTAAGGGTGCTAGGGTTAGAGGGTGATCTTCTAAAAGTAGTTCGGAGTTTAGGGTAAGATCATATGCTTCTTCTCTAGTCCCTAAAATTTGGATAGTGTAGACATTGGAGTGAACAAGAAGGCGCATCAGTTGGTGTAAGGATGAAGCCTTGTTTGGATGGATCGAAAGAGAATTAGCTAGCTCATTAAGAGTCATGGGTTTACCATGCTTTTTAATGGCATCTGAGATGCCTAGTTCAACGGCACACTTTAAAGCCATGGAATTTAGGAAAGATAAACCACGGTTCCATACATGTGATATTGCATCTAATAGCTCTTTTTTTGCTTGTTGTTTGGAATTTTTATTTGGTTCCATTTTATATAATTGCTATACACAATATTTTTACTTGGTGTAATAGAAATGCATGTACATATATATATACTTCCTAAGCTTTTTTTTCTCCACACCTACATAAAATTGAATATATTATCTTCTAATTATATGTTATTTGGTTGCTTGCTTTATATTTAGACAGTTGATACACCAATGATGTCATTGATTGCATTGATTTTTCTATTCTATGGTGCACGTGTAAACCCTAAATTGGTGCTCCTAATTAATTAGACCTTGTTAATGTACCGTCCAACTCAAAACGTGATAAATGTACACGCAATTAATTCGATTTCAAATACAACATTACCTACTCCCTTTTCGGCTTCTATATACTATAATTTATTATGGTTGTTTCTTGCATAATTTGCAATACACACATTAATCATAAGGATCTTGCTAATGAGCGCCCATGGCGGTAGATAACTAATGAATATATTACTTAAAATAGTATTAAGTTATAAATGCATGACAAAATCACGCGTCATTCGGTGTAATTATAAATGTTAGTTAATATTACTTAAAATTGTATCTAACGCTCTAGGGACGCTCGTTAGCTTTTGCCTAATCATAAATATCTTTAAATGTGAAAATAATTTTTTGAAACTGCACATCAAAATAAATATAACGAAGATCGAAAATCTCATATGAGTACGTTTTTTATTATAAATTTTGATCAAAAGAGTATTAATATTCATAATTTATTTTCAAGATAACATAAAGAAATGAAAGGAGCAAATTTTTCCTTGCAACACTCACAAACAAAAATTTAATCACTTTGTTTGTGTGTGTGTGGGTGGGGGGATGGGGATTAGATGCAATATATGTGCATCTCCCTTTATGTGGTCGATTTACAAGTTTTTTGGTTGGCTGAACAATTATATTACACTTATATCTCAAGCTTAATTTAAAGATCGATAGTCTTGAATTGTTAAAGAACCAACTCAACCAAAAGGTTAAGCTGATGGTTGAGGCCGAGGAATATGTTTTATACTCTATCTTGAAGTTTTCATAATATACAAAGTGTATACCATAAATTGTATGTATACCAAAAATTGTATTTGTCAATTCTATGTAAGCGGTTTGCACCTTAAGGATACTTGCACAATAATTCAAGACTATCTCTTTGTTTGTGTGTGTGTGGGTGGGGGGATGGGGATTAGATGCAATATATGTGCATCTCCCTTTATGTGGTCGATTTACAAGTTTTTTGGTTGGCTGAACAATTATATTACACTTATATCTCAAGCTTAATTTAAAGATCGATAGTCTTGAATTGTTAAAGAACCAACTCAACCAAAAGGTTAAGCTGATGGTTGAGGCCGAGGAATATGTTTTATACTCTATCTTGAAGTTTTCATAATATACAAAGTGTATACCATAAATTGTATGTATACCAAAAATTGTATTTGTCAATTCTATGTAAGCGGTTTGCACCTTAAGGATACTTGCACAATAATTAACCCAACTATATATGAAATAACTCAATTCAAATCAAACATGAAAACCAAAAATGCTTATTTGAGTTCACCGAGCATCATAGGTCTTACACAGTACAATTTCAAACATGAATAGACTTGAGTAGACTCAAAACCACTTGAAGCAAGAAATACCCAAATTTGCCCTAACCAAACTAACATAACTTGAATAACCTAATTCAAATGATCACTTTGTCATCTCTGCTCCTAAATTATTTCTATCAACGAAACTTTCAAATTATCGAACAATTTGATTTGATTTTCACGTTGGCTTGGTCCATTGACAAATTATTAGCTTACGTATATTGGAATTAGTCAATTCTTTCCAATACAATTATTTAATGATGATAGGTTCATTTGATCTACCTCTAATTTATAAGTTCATACACATTTTTTAATTGAATGGGAGTTTCATTAAGATGTAGGGACTCGCATCGGATTGGTCTCAATCGATAATAAGATCATCAACAGCATGATTCACATCACAAGATATCATAGAGAAAATCAAATCTGTTTTTTTCAATAATCCAAAGCTAATTATATATTTCTTCAATTACACAAGATTTTCTACACATCACTTGTCAATAATTTTCCAACCACAAACATGCATAATACGTACGTAATATGATAATACTACTAGTATATTATTTGTTAACCACACCACGTTTTTTGAACAATGTATATTTTTTTGTTTGTGAATGAAGTTATGAAAGAAGTGACCTAACACGTAACTCCGTTAAACATTATTTTAATTAGCTATTACTCGTATTATTAGTAGCAATGGATTATATTTTCCATTTCAATGGATGGATGTACACGTTAGATGATCTGGTGGATTACTAATTATGGAATAAATATGGAGTACTAATTAATCAAACAGTGTGTCACTAACAAATACGAGTATTAAACTACTTTTATATAATAATTAGATGCACATGTGAACGACAACATACATAACTGATTATGAATCGAGCATTTCTAAATAAAATATATATATGTATGTCAAATGAAACGTTCCTCATTCAATAGAGACATTGAATCTACTCAAATAAGTCTTACATGAAAATAAACCGACCCGATTTGATACCTCTAAACAGAGATATGTATAATCATCTCTACTTGTGATCGAGTAATTAATAAGGAACATACACTACAATAAGTGAAAACGTAAAGTTGTTATATTAGGTTTAGAACATATATAGAAACAAGAGTTTAATAAGAGGTTAGCCCCTATAAAGATTCACAATTCAAATCAGGAAGAAAATTGATGAAAGAGAAGATGAGAAAAGGGAGAAGAGTGAAGGAATACCTTTAAAAAAATAATAATAAAAAAAAATCTAGTAATGAAGGCTAGAAAAATCCTCCCTAAAAAGAAATCTTAGAAGAAACCGACCGAATCATCACCTCTCACATCTATGCAAGGAAAAAAAAATGGTCACATCACAATGCAAAACCCAACTAAAAATACGAAGAAGAAAATAGTCATTTAATAAGCATTATACGTAGTATAATGGTATAATACGAGAATTATACGTAGTATAATCAATGATTACACGAGTATTAATTAATTGGTTGCTTCAATTTACAGTTTTTTCGTTAAATAGGAATGTCGATACTGAAATAAATGCAAGGATTTCATGCATTTATGACCCTTCATAAAATCTTTGACAAATTATGTTTGAGATTATGATTGAGAGTTACAAGCTCTTTTGCTCAAGTTTTCGGCCAAATTTTTTTTCACAAGATGTTTGGTATGTGGGAATTGAGGGTAAGATTGAGAGTGTTAATCCCAATTGAAGAAAGAGCATTGTTTGTTTGATGGGAATGAGAATAAAATGAAGTTTGGGAATGAGAATATTTAGAGATGAATTTCCATCCCATTTTATTACGCTAGGGATGGTAAGTAAATAAGTAATAAATGGATGGGAATGGAAATAGGTACAAAATGACATTTTTGTCATTTGAAAAGAATGAAAAAGAAATTTTAGTAAGGATACTTTTGTAAAATTGTTATTTATTCTCTACATATTCCCATCCACTATCGAAACAAGGTATTGATATATTTACTTGTATTCCCAACAATTAATTCCGAGTCCCATTCCCACCTTTTAATCCTCATACTTCTATTCCCACATTCCAAATGCCCTGTTAGAGTAATGCTATATGTGACTTTAGGTCTAATTCGACTAAAAATAAACATTTAATATCTTTTCTAATTTAATATAGTATTAATTAAAAAATATATGACAAAATCACGCATAAATAAATTAATGTTATATTTTCACACATATATATATATATATATATATAACCTAGCCCTAAGGACTATTTATATTATTATCCCGTAAAAAAACAAATGGACGATGTATATTATCATTTTCCTTTTTTTAATGGCCGCGGGATTGAGTAAATACAAGTTGATAATCGATATAAACGAATCTTGTTAATATAAGGGCACGGAGGTCATTTCGGCTGATTTAGTGAGGTGTAGTGGAGTAAATTCAAGTACAGTACTATTAACAGTTGAAAGAAATCCACAAATTAATTGGTTTCGTCGTTAACTCCGTCAAAGCTACCACCTCCATTATCACTTTTTCATTACTAAAAGTTGAAACCTTTAATGGGGAATGTTCATCTGCAATGGTCAATTCGAAAGAAGATGATAAATCCCTAAACATTAGGGTTAACAATGGAGGGTGAGAGCTTAAGCAGACAAAAGCTCATAGCATTCCATTAACGGCTGCAAAACAGAGTAAACGACGTGAACGATGCTTTAATTTTTTTAGCTTTTTTTTTGCCCATCCACGTCAGATTTTGGATGACATAAACGTTGGATTGTTTACATCCGATATTAACCGGGTTTTGCTCGGCGGGATTTGGTGTCAAAACACTCATGGACTGTGACACTTGAACATATTTTTCTGCACTTAATTTGATTATTATTATTCTTTAATTACTTATCTCTTATTTTTTGTTTAATTTCATCTTTTGTACTGTTTTGATTTTTTTTTTTTTTTTGAAGAAAGATCGATCTCTAATTTTTTTTTTGAATTTCAAACAAAGTTTCTTGTTTATTTTTTTGACCTTGCATCTTTTGATGCCCTGATACTACTATTCAATATTTCAAAGACGTTACCTTTGTGGCTTTGGTTCTTCATAATTAACCTGGGAATTTTTTAAAAATTTTGCTAGTGACATACAGTAGGTTGGAAGATCGATCTTTCACGGTATCCTAAGTTGATATTAGCTTATTTCAGAATAATCGATCAGACCATATTAGATCAGATCTCTTACAGTTTAATTTATGTTTAGTTTTTATCATATATTGATCTTTAACTTTTTTTGATGGCAAATGGGAAGGGGTAGATTTATTAATAAAAAAAAGTTACACAATAATAACAAGCTCCGCCAAGATTAATGTACCTTGCGGAACAAAGTCTACAAACACCCATGTATATGGAAAATATATATTAATATGAATCTAATGCCATCTCATTTGATATGTTTTTATTTTTATAGTATATATACATAAAGTCAAAGTTCAATCAAATTTGAAAGTCAAATCAGATCAAAAATTCATATTAGACTAGATAAGATCATATGAACTGAGCTGCTAGCTAGCCTTTGCATGTAAATGGTGCAAATGTTTAAGTAATACACTTATTTAGGTATGCAAAGAGTAGATAAGTTAGGTCATAACCTTGAGAGAAAAAGTACCATATATTATGCACATTCACATGATTAGTAACGAAGAACATTTTTTGAATCTTAATTATTTGATTTTAAATTTTAATTTCAAAAAAAAAAATTTAAAAAGTTATTTTCAGAAATTAATTTTGAAATAAAAATGAATTTTTGGAATTACGATAAATACTCGAAATTAAAATGAATTTAAAAATAAGAAAATTGATTTTTAATTATTTTGACACTTAAAAAAAATCAAAAGAAATACTTACGTGGATATTTGAGCCCAATCACTATGTGCCATCTATTTTATTGTATGATGGTCATTTTAAGAATGACTACCGTAGAATTTTCAATAAGCATATCAAATAAAAACAAGTTCAACTCCCCCCCCCCCCCCAAAAAAAAAAAAATATATAAATAAATAAAGAAAATAAACAGAAAGAAGTTCAACATATTTTACTTGCTGAAAATTCAAATTTAAAAAAAAAAAGAAATTTTTGACTTATACTTCATACTCGTATTACATATTTTCACAAGTATTATGGAGTACTATTGTTACTATTATTGTTACTACTAGTATATATTACTTGTAGTACACTGTTTATTATGTGTGTCGTTATCATCACTACTAATCAACATATGGCTCCTCACCTTCGACAAACTTTCGCCTCAATGTAATTCAGTTTTATTTACCAACTGATCAATTTAAAGTGGTTTAAAAATTGAAAACCAATGTTCATAATTTTCAAACAGAAAATGAAAACCAATGTTCATAATTTTCAAACAGAAAAACGTAAAAGACAGAATAATTGAATTAATCACATTTAACTAAGTTGGACTATTTTTATACTCCTAGAAAATTGCCCCAAATAATATTATTCGGTTGCTGAGATTCTGCGTATTTATCTTACTGTTCCATTTTTTAATACGGCACGGCATGCAATCAGCTGATGAATACATGCATTATTCATATAATATACGATTATTAAACTCAATTATTATTGAAATGATCTAATATATAATTAATTAAGATCGATAATATGATCAAATTTGAATACGGAAAAGGGAAACTTCTTGGAAGCCTTTCTACACTACGAAGATATGAAATTTGGGTCATCGACTTTGAAGATATGATGCAAGCATTAGAAGGTAATTTAATGTTATTATGAGCAAATCATACACTCCATCTCTCCTTACAAATTAATTATGTCCTAGCGTAGTGGTTAAGAATGACCAAAACACGTATACGTTAGGTCATATGATTATTAATTCCCTCCGCCCAATTTGTAATTTGATTGCTCTCATGGTTCATTTGAACAAAAAAAAAAAAAAAAAAACAAAGAAAAATTATATGTTTGAACAGTTTGATTGGCATGATCCAGAGAAAAAAAAACAATGCATTGAAACATAAATTATTATACTTTAAATGCTTTGAGATAGTGAAAACATAAATAATTATTCATTTAATACATAAATAATTAGAATTTAAAAATTATATAGGGTTATTTTTATCAAAAAATTATGCTAATAAATAGGAAGATTTATATTAGATAGGTTTTTTCTTTTAATTTCCAAATAAAAATATAGGAAGAAAAATAAGAGAATAAAGAGTAGCAAAATTTAATACTTCCTCATCTGTTTCAAAAAAAATAAAAATAAAATATTATTACTTCCTCTGTTTTTTTTAATACTTGTGACACTTTGTAAAATAGAATTGTCACAATATTTACAACACATTATAATTGGAAAGTTTTTTTGTTGAAAGTTGTACTATTACTCTTTTTTAAAGCTACGACCCATTGAATTACACTCCTAACAATCTGTTACCCTCCATTTTAAGTGAATTACATCACGTGAGCCCCACTTTTATAGATAGTGTCAAATTCAATACATTATGAATCATTAGGAACGAAGGGCATATTATGATTTAAGTAACATGTTACTCCATTTTCTTTTATTCTTACGATTAAGAATCGGGGATAGACCATGAAAATATTAAATAAGGGAAAGATTCCCCATTTCGATCATATTAAAAATAATTAGAAATAAAGATTCGACTTAAAATATTGAGAAGATATTTACTGCAATGAAACATAAATAATTGTTCATATAAAACATTTTAGGGCAACTGAAAAAATAAATCATTGTATATTTAATACACTTTGAAATAGTAGAAACATAAATAATTGGGCATGCATTTATTACACAAATAATTGGAATTTAAAATAAAATAAGGATTTTTGTTACAAAAAGTGAAAAGCTAAATGACGTCCGCATTTAAATATGAATGGACGAACATACCCTCGCATATATACCACATTTTTCTTCTCTCTAACTCAATATTTTAACATTCTCTCATCCTAACAAACCACCACCAACCATCACCGACTGAGGCTAGAAGTTTAAGTTTTTTTTTTTTTTTTTTTTTTTTTTTTTTTTTTTTTTTTTTGGGTGAAGGCCAAATGCCTAGTTTCTTCAAAAATCATAGGAGAAAACGCCTAGAGTTTTCGAAATTCCTAAGGTGAAACTAAAATTCTAGGCGTTCTCCCCATGGGGTTAAAATTTTAGACGTTTTTTCCCAGTTTTTCTTGCCTTTTTTGTTTTTATCATAACTTTTATCCCTTAGTCAAATTAAGACAAATAATATATCGTTGAAAAGCTCTAGGTGTCTAATTTCTAACCCAATTGAAATCAAGTTAAAATCAATTCTAGATTTTAGGATATGGCTGAAATACTAAACTCGGTCCAAAACCGATATCCTTGCACTATTTCGGTCATATTTTAATATCTAAAAATGATATTGACCTGATTTTAAATGGGTTAGAAAGTAGACATATAGAGTTTCCCAACGGTATATTATTTGTCTTAATTCAAGTTCGGGATCAAAAGTTACGATAAAAATAAAAACCGCAAAAAATTGAAAAATAAACGCCTTAAATTTTCGAAACTCCATGGGGAGAAACGCCTAGAATTTTAGTTTCTCCCTAGGAATTTCGAAAATTCTAGGCGTTTTCTCCTTGGTTTTTAAAAAAAACTAGGCGTTTGGATTACTCCCAAAAAACACGGCATAAATTTTCGGCGATGACCTCGCCCTCGGTCAGTGGTGGTTGGTGGTAGTTTGTTGGGATGAGAGAATGTTTCATTGAGTTAGAGGGAAGAAAAATGTGGCATACAGGCGAGGCTATGTGAGTCCATTTATGTTTAAATGTGGGCGTTACCTGATAAAATGAGGGCGTCGTTTAACAACCCCCTCTAGAAAAATATTCAATTTTTTGGAAGATTCTCCTAGGAAGAATTTTGAAAATTCGCCAATGGGGAATACAAGAAGAACAAAAGAAAATAGAGGGAGTACAATATAGTAATGTCTCTCTCTCTATATATATATTCTTTGTATAAGATCACATTATTGGAAGTATTAAACAAAATTGGTGTATTTTATTGTGATAATATTAACTAACACAGTAAAATTTTATAATCTTAAATTTGGCAACAAATTTTTTTTGAATGAAAGAAGAGCATATATTAATTAGTTAAGAATATCCAATTCCGCCAAAGTCATAATACTTTGGGGAAAGGAGTTTAAACGTTCATACTCCGAGTTCACACCCGTATCCCACCTCGCCACAAGATGGACAACGGTATTACGTGCTCTTTTACCATAAGAAAATAAGCAAACATCAAACAACATCAAATCACTTTCTATATCCCATCTTTTGAGCCAATTGCAAAGCGTAGCTAGCAGCCATTAATGGAGCTTTAATTCTTTTGGCAACAAAGACAATTAATATAAACTTTATTTCTGATGAAAATTTAAATGTATTTTCGTATGTTGTACAAGTTTAATTTGCGAAATAAGTTATGTTCTCAGGAGGTTATAAGCATACAAAAGGTAAACCTTGCTACAAAATATTTTGGGTAAAACTTAGTTATATACTACATCCCGTGAAAAAAACAAAAGTTGTATACTTCGTACGTCTATTTCCTACTATTTGCAACACAGGAATATTTTACGTTTTACATCCAGTATCCTTTTGTTAGCATTAATTTTTTCAAGAGATAGATTAGTATACAAAATGTTTAACACCTTGCTTTGCAAAATCTTAAATCTTAATAGCCAAAAGAAACCAAGTCAAAATCACTAAAAAAAAAAAAAATTTCCAAACATTTTGTGTAATTATTGATGAACTTTTGTATCTCTTAGTTAATGCTATCAAGAAATTAATTTGCCATATGTTTAAATAATACGTTGCTTCCCAAAATCTAAAATCTTATTGTTAAAATTGAGTCAAAGGCTACCAAGTCAAAATCACATTAAATTTTTCTTTTTAAAAAATCCAACAACTTGTAAGCTTACAATAATAAACATGAAATTGACAAGTCTTACAAATCACCTTCAACATTAGACTTGAGATTAAAAAATTAAGATAAGAAATCATACAAAAAAAAATCCAAATGCCTAACTTTAGTGGAAAAAGCCTAGTAAAACCAAAAATTATAGTAGATAAATATAGGGATTGGTCGAATAAATCAACGAAGTAATTTTTAATTCAGTCAAATAGCTACCAACCCAAAACTACGTACATAAAATAAATTGAGGTGACTTGTATTCATTCATGCAAGTGACAATTTATGACCATTAAATTAATTTATACTTCGTATATAGTTATCATTCAATAAATTACTACTATATAAAGGCTTGATTGCCATGCCATAAATTCATAAATCCTAGCATCAATAGAATCGCTTAGCTTTCACTTAATTATAAATCCTAGCTTTAGTTCAATATAACCTAAGAAAATGGGTTCTATTTATGAGATTCCAATGCCTCCAAAAGCAAATGGTCCGGCCACTATCCTGGCTATGGGCACAGCCAATCCACCAAATGAATTTATCCAAGCTGACTATCCTGAGTACTACTTTCGTAGTACTAATAGCCAACATTTAACGCGTCTCAAGAGCAAGTACCAGCGCATGTGTATGCCCTTTGCTTTATTTTTATTCTTTTATACTCTATATTGTTGCTTGTTTAACTTAATAATTTATAGATAACGTGAATGATCTAACTGAACTTAATTAAGTAGGTCAGGTCTTTTGGAAGCAAACAGTGAATGGGAAGGATATATAATGGAAACACTACTTCTAAGTTAGTTCTGTAGTTGGGTTGTATATAATCCTAGGATCTCGAAGTCATAAAGGATAAGGTTTAATATGACAAATAGATTAATAAGGCCCTGTTCACCTCACCTTATTTTTGTTGAACTGAAATTATTTTTACAGAATTGAAATTATTTTTGCTGAACTTAAATTAGTTTTACTGAACTGAAATTAATTTTACTGAACTGAAACTATTTTTGCTAAATTGAAATTATTTTTAATGATTCTCTGTTATATACCTTCTTTAAAGTTACTGATTTTTACGAACTGAAATTATTTTTACTGAACTGAACTTATTTTTATTGAGTTGAAATTATTTTTGCTACCCTGAATTTTTTTACTAAACTGTAATGGTTTTTACTGAATATTTTAAGGTGAAGTGAACAGGGCTTTTTTTTGCTTAAATGAAATTATGAAAATCTCTAGACTTTAGTAAAATTATTTTGGAAATAATAAAAGTAATTGTACGAGTGTATTACTGATTAAAGTTAAATAAATAAATGTACTACATAAGATAGTTGGAATATCTTATTTTTCATGAAAAGTAATAAAAAATAATGTATTTTTTTAAAGCTTAAAAAAAAAAATGTATTTAGATAGGATAAATTTTGTCGATTAAAAGTGGGTATACGCACTGTATATGATTTGTTGACCATGTACCCAATTCCCACAGTTTTGGAACCCCATTGACCTATGATATGACTAGCTTGAAACAAATTTAGGTCACATTTGGGAATTGAAATATGATATGACTAGCTTGAATTTTGTTCACTAATAATTGCAGATGATAAAACAATGATTAGATAGTCATACCACTAGTAAATTTGACCTTTTGCTTTTTCGTAGTACTAATAGCGAACATTTAACCCGTCTCAAGAGCAAGTATCAGCGCATGTGTATGCCCTTTGCTTCTTATTTTCTATACTCTCCGTTAATGTTATTTGCTTATTTATTTAGATAGCGTACGTGAATGTTTCAATATAACTTATTCATTTATGATTTTTTAATTGATTTTAAGTTGGTCGAGTCCCTTAGGAGCTGGAGTGAAGGGAAATGATAAGGGATTGGAATATGTTAATCAAGTATTGTTTGTGCAACATTAAAAGATAATGCTATGAGTTTTCTGTTTATAACTTAATTCGGTTATATTAATAATGTCAATGAATTTTAGGATGGAACTTCACTTTGGCTACTCTTAAAAGAGAGTTAATTAATTCCTCTTTGGATTTCCCTACTAGATTAAGTTCAACATGGTCTCTTCGTTTGGTATTGAGTATAAATCATATATAATCTATCTCTCCTAACAATGAGGTCTTGACTTAATGATTAAGATTAAGGTCGTGTATGTAAGATATATAGGCCATACTTCTAGATCCTCCCACTTTTCATTTGTAATTTGTATTATCCGCGTGACTCATTCGCAAAAAAAATATACGGAGGAGTAGATGATGTCAATCACTTGTAAAGTTAGATTACTCTTTGCTTTTGTAAATTTGTACATGACTAATTATATCTCGTGTTTCTATGATTTCTATATATTTGCAGGCGACAAATCAATGATTAGGAAACGTTACTTGCACGTAACCGAAGAGATCTTGAAAGAACACCCACAAATGTGCGATCGCAAGGCATCTTCCTTATCAGCTCGTCAAGCTATCCTCGCCACTGAAGTCCCCAAACTCGGCAAAGAAGCCGCCGATAAGGCCATCGCCGAGTGGGGCCAACCCACGTCTAAGATCACTCACCTCATCTTTGGCACCAACACCTTCTGCGATACCCCCGCTGCTGACCAATACCTCGCCATGCTTCTCGGCCTTTCGCCTTCCGTCAAGCGCTTTGTTCTCCGTCAGGGTGGCTGCCACTCTGGCGGTACGCTCCTCCGTATAGCCAAGGCCATGGCTGAAAACGAACGCGGAGCACGTGTGTTGGTTGTATGCGCGGAGTTGAGTACTGTCATATTTTACCATGCTCCCGATGACACTAATCTTTTGCCGCACACCTTATTCGCAGATGGTGCTGCGGCATTGATCGTAGGTGCTGATCCTGATGAGCCTCTTGAAAAACCTATTTTTCGGCTCGTGTCAGCCGACCAGACCACAATTCCCGGTACAGACGGGACCATACAAGCCCGTCTTAGGGAAGAGGGTATGGTCGGGGACATTGCTCCTGACGTACCTAAACTTATATCCAAAAACATCGAAAGTTTGTTGATAGAATCTTTTGAAAGAATTGGAGTCAAAGATTGGAACTCCTTATTCTGGATCCCTCACCCTGGAGGTCCGGCTATATTGGACCAGATTGAAACTGAACTCGATCTCGAGGCGGGCAAACTGAGTACTACTAGGCACGTCCTTAGCGAGTATGGGAACATGTGGGGTGCGAGCGTGTTGTTCATATTGGAAGAGATGAGGAATAAGTCGTCGAAGGAGGGCAAATCGACTACCGGAGAAGGGTTGGAATGGGGTGTGTTGTTTGGTTTTGGTCCTGGTCTTACTGTTGAAACCATTGTGCTTCAAAGTGCTCCACTTAATTAATTAACATTAATTAGGATTAAGCTGTTATACTAATTATATATATGCATTTGTTTTAGTAATGTTAAATTGTTTTAATTTGTGGTGTGTTGAATAAAAGTTTACACCAAAATAAATAATTTGAGTTGTGTACTTGTAATTTTTTTTTTATTTTAAAATTTGGTCCAGGAGTTGAGCTAAATGCAATACTCCTCAACCATAAATTGTTGTAATAATGGGTGTTGTTAGCACAACAACAATAAAGAGAATATATAATTTTGTTTGAGATACATTATATATGCTACGTATTTTATTACTTGCTCCATTTCTCAAGGACATGTATGTCGATATAATTATTTGATTAATAATATCTTTAATTATCAATAAATATAAGGAAAAATTCATGGCAATAATCCGACCTTTAGCACATTTTTTTTTAATAATCCGACCTTTCGATTATTATTTAATAATCCGACCTTTAGGGGTCTTTAATTTTTATTGGTCCCAACCGGTCATGTAACCTGTTAAAACAGGTTACATGACACGTAGCGGCCTGCGATTGGTCAAAAAAATTAAAAAAAAAAAAATAAAACAAAAAACAAAAACAAAAAATAACAAAAAAAACAGAAAAAGAAAATAACAAAGTTCTGTTTTTTTTTTTTTTTTTTTAATTTCTTTTTTTTTTTGTAAAAATTATCAAAGTTTAAAAATTAAAAAAAATTGTTTTTCTTTTTTTAATTTAAAATTCTAGACAAATTGCATATTGACACGTGTATTTAAAACCAAAAAAAAAAAAAAATGATCGGTTTAACCGGTTTCTGGTCAAATGGGACCAATAAAAATTAAAGACCCCTAAAGGTCGGATTATTAAATAATAATCGAAAGGTCGGATTATTAAAAAAAAATGTGCTAAAGGTCGGATTATTGCCATGAATTTTTCCTAAATATAAATTATAATAATTAATAAATAATTTATTTATTGAGACGATTCCAACAAGTCCTGCAAGACTATATTTTATTTTATGTATAAATAACAAACATTAGTCAAAATAGATCAAATAAATAGTACAAAAAATGGCGGGTCGTTCTACTCTTATCAAATCAGTCCTTAATTCTTTTCCGATGTATGCCATGCAAACTAAAATTCTTCCTGTTAGCCTTATCAATGAACTTCAAAAGAATATTAAAAATTCCTTTGGAACCGTGTTGATAAAGCTAGATATGTACCTAGGACTTCATGGAGTGTAGTTTGTAACCCTATAAACTATGGTGGTCTTGGGATTCGAGATCTAAAAGTTTAGAATCTTTGTTTTATGGCTAAATAAGGATGAAAGCTTCTTACCCAACCTAGCAAACTATGGGTACAAATTCTCACTAAAAGATACCTTAAATACACTAACTTTATGGACTATAACGTTAGAACTTACGATTCTCCAATATGGAAAGACATTCTTCAAGGTAGGGATATTCTTAAAAAGAGGATTACTATTCACATTGGCAATGGGGAGGATACCTCACTTTGGTTTCACAAGTGGATTGGTGATAAGCCTCTCTATCTCCATGAAGATATAAAAATTTCGGATAGTAAAGGTCATTGGAGAGTCTCTAATATCATTCGAGACCATAAATGGTTTAATTTCTTTCTCCTATCTCTCATGTTATCCCTAATAATATTCTTCTTAATATTGAAGCTACTCCCCTCCCCATCTTCCGTCCACACCCCCAAAGACAAACTTAGATGGTCTCTCCATAAAGATGGCTCTTTCACCATAAAATCAGCTTACTTCTTCTCCATTCCTCTTTCTTTTCCTCAAAACCCTTTCCTCTCTAATTTCCGTTGGAGTCGTATGTGGAAAATTAAGGTCCCCTTTAAGTATAAAATGCTCCTATGGAACATAATTAGAGGCATCCTTCTAGTTGGAGCGGTTCTTGCTGTTAAAATTCCAAACTTTCAACCTACTTGTACTAGATGCAACTCCCATATAGAGAACTTTATTCACTTATTCAGAGATTGCCCGAACAATTTGGCTTTTTGGGCTCTTGTTTTTGATAAATTCCCTCCCAAAGATTTCAACTTTGACATTTTTTACAATGCTGATTTTGAAACTTGGATTTCTCTGAATTTAAACCATGAAAAATCTTGGATTATTCTATTTTGTGTAGCTCTCTGGCATCTCTGGTCCATTCGAAACAAAATGGTTTTTGACTTAACTATGGATTCTACCTTAACTTGTTTCAATAAATTCCGAGTAGATTATGGGTTTACGTTACCTTGAATCTCTCTCAGGTTGACACTGACTGTGCTACCTCTAGCAAGACTACCTCGCCAAGAGTTTGGTCCCCTCCTCAGAGAGGATACTACAAATTGAACACAGAAGGCTCGTGGATTAGTTTGGAAATGGAAGGTGCTGGTGGCATCATTCGTTGTCACAAAGGCAAGTGGCAAATCGGATTCTCATTGAGGATCAAAACTCTTGGTCCTGCTTCTGCTGAGCTGCTGGCCATTAGAGAAGGTTTAACCACGACTTGGGAACGAAACATCAGGTTTCTGGAGCTTGAAACAGACGCACAAGCACATTTCTTCTCACCTTCTGGTATATCTTCTACCTACACTAAGGAGCTTGCTAACGCTCTGCCCATCCTTAATGGCACCTGAAGACTGCTATGCTGATGCTGCTCTTGGGCCTCCTTTAGGCTCCTCATTTGCTACTTATTACCTGCTTTACTTTTAACTTCCTGTTTGTTTTTAATTTCCTTGTTTTAATCGGCTTTATTGCGCTTTATGACTGCAATTTTCCATCTTTAAGGAGTCATGACAGCCTCTTTTGGCTACAAACTCTGATTGTCCTATATGGTTTTAACCACCTAGTTGTAATATAAGCTCTTTTCTTTGTTAATAAAATGTTAAAAGGTGGTGAAGGTCTTTGAATTAAAAAAATGATTAAAAAATAACTTCGATCGTGATTTTTTTTTTTTTTTTTGGAAAAATGGCTGCCAGCTCAGCTATTCATTAGAAAACCCCAGGCATCAATAGAGTTAGTGGTAGTACCATCGTTAGTTATAGTTATACAAACCATCAAGTATCAGACATAGGAATTAAGTTAGGGCTGCTAGACCCAAAAATTACATCAGAAAGACAAAGTATAGGCAATTCCCTACTTCTGCTAGGAGAGATACTACAAAATGAGCTTGATATCCCAAGCTGCTTCCTAGCCAATCTGGCCACCTTGTCAGCTTCATGCACTTGGTCCCACTTCCCTTGCTTTAAGGATAACCTTCTTGTTTGCTAGAGAAGCTCCCTGCATTGATCATAGACATTAGTTAACACATCCCAAACCTTATCTCTCATGGTTATGTCCTGGACAGCTCTTTTCACGGTCAGATAAGATAGTCCCCTCTGTGACACTACAAGAAAACAATCGATTTCCGATGGACTGGTTCCGACGGACACGTAATTCCATCGGAAAATTCAAATTTCCGACGGATTTTTATTCCGTCGGATATATATTTCCGACGAATTCAAACAATCTGCCAGAACTCCGTCAAAAGTTTCCGACAGATATATACCGTATACCGTCAGAAATTTCCGACGAAAACTCCGTCGGAATATAAATTAAAAAAAAATTAACCCTTATTCACGCCTCTCATTCCACTTAAAAAAAAAACCAAACAACATTCTCTTTCTCACCTCCTCCTTGTTTCTCTTTCTTTCTCCTCCTCTTCCTCACTTCTCTCTTTCTCATGACTCTTTATCTCTCCTCTTCTTACTCACACCTCTTTCTCTCTCCTCTTCTTCTTCTGCTCTCTTTATTTCTATTTCTCACTATTTCTCCCACTACAAGAATCAGGTCGATTTTCGACGAAAAGGTTTTGATGGACACGTTATTCTATAGGAAAAATAGAATATTTCGTCAGATTTTTATTCCGTCGGATATTTCCGACGAATACAATAATTCTGTTGGAAATTTCCGACGGAATTTAAATCTGTCGGAAATTATGTACATACTTTCCGATGGTTTTTTTCTATCGGAATATAATTTGAAAAAAAGCTTTTAAGGAAAACCCTAAAACACAGGATCCCCCCCTGTCTTTTCCGCCTCTTTCCCCATTCTCTTTCTCTTTCCCCTTCTTCTCTCTGTCGTTCTCCTTCTTTCTCCTCTTCTTCTTCTTCATCTCGTTCTCCTTCTATCTCCTCTTCTTTTTCCTATTCTATCTTCTTCTCTTTCTCTCTTCTCGTCTCGCCTATCTCCTCTTCTTCTTCTCGTTCTCCTTCTACCACCGCCACACTAACCATCGTCTCCAACACTAACCACCGCCGCAATAACACCAACACAGACATCATGTAACACCCTAGAAATTCCTTTCCTTAAAATACCAAATTTTGCCCTTTTAAAATACGAAGAAGGAAAATCTAAGACATTACCGCCACCGTGATAACGGCTAAGGCAAACATCAAAGACTCACACAGCGAAAGACTATCTCTAAATCCATTTAAAAATCAAGTCAACTTTAAAAAGTCAGAACAAACGAATGTAAAAGTCAAACAAAGTCAAACTACAACTTGGAACCATCGTAGGCCCTTAAATCAACAATATTTAAAACCTTTGCGTTAGTCTCATGATCAATATAAATAAATAATATTTAAAACAAATAAAACACATCACATTCCTATGAGAACTAAGCATGATTCGCTCTTCACTCATGCCTTTCATGAATATGCTTCATCACCTGAAAAGCGTCTCTCTACTTGTCCCCACTACTCGCCATTAGAAATGGATCGTCGTAGGGCCAAGGCAAAGACAAGGCCAAACAAACATGTAAACACACAATCAGCAAAGCTGAGTACATAAGCGTAACAAAAACACACTAACATGCTTTCATCCTATCATCACACAACTTACCGTGTTGCACCTGTTTACACGTATAACAAGACACTCAACACTTACACAAATAACAATGTCCATTTAATTTGATTACGCATCGAACGGGTTTCCCCTAACCTGCCCCAATAAAGGGGTACTAACACGGGAGCTAACCATGAAAGCATAAAAGAACCACTCGTAAGTGGCGGAATTCCTGCGTATAATAAAAAGGAAAATGCAGCGTCTTGTACTCCAGTAGAAGTTATGGTCAAATATAAAGTCGCATAACTCCCCCCATATGTTCATACTCAAGGTATATACGTTCCAAGAGTTTTGGTGCGTAATCTCTTTCACTTTACATTAAATTATTAGACTTGGTGATGACTCTCAAACACAACACAACCAACCATTATAACTCATTCAAGCAATCAAACATACCAATTTAATTCTTGAATAATTAGTGACCACATAAACTTAATGTTGAACCCTTATTAAACTACCTCGGTGTTAAATAACACCTTAACGCATAATGCGCCACAAATCCTATCCCTCGGTGTTAGAAACACCTTAAGTGCACAAAGACACATTAAAATATAATTTAATCCTCGTGTACATAGACACTTAAATAGCTCACTTACCATGCTCATAGCATCAATAAAAATCATATGGACCATAATAAAATTCCCTTTTCATATTCCAAACCAAATTAAAGTTTAATTAAACATGCTTTCTATCATGCCAACAATAAAAGTGTGGTTCATATCAACATGCCAATATAATTAATTCCAATCACCAATTCATCACAAATAATTCATACATCACAAATCATTCACCAACATCAATTCAATCAACAAATTCCAACCAAATACTTAACATGATAATACTTAGAATTAATTACACAAAGACTAGCATGCTTCTACATATTCAAATAATTACTAAGAACGCAAATGTACCTTGAATATGATCTCAAAATCGCTACGACTAAATAAAATCACTCACTTGGAAATCTCCTACAAACCAAAATTACAAAGAAGTATTAATACCTCTTTCACACAAATTTCCAGCAATATATACTCTCTTTAAATCACTCATAAACCCTCAAAATAATATGAAATTTTATTTAAAACCCTTACTTTTATTCCCAATTAATGGGTAATTAAAAATCCTTTCAAGAAACTTAATTATAGCTTATATATAAAAATTCCAGCATTATTAAAACATCTTAAATTGCTGTAATTATGTTTTAAAACACCTATTTCAATAATATAAATCACCTACAATCAAATTCCATCAATATACATTAATTTAGAAACCTAGGGTTTTCAATTTGGGGCTTTTTAATTTAGAATAAAATTTGAAAATTAAAATACAAAATACTTATTATTAAACATCATAGAATCATCACAAAACCCAAAAACAATAATTAAATTTAGGTAGATTTAATTAAAAACAAAAACAATAATAATTTTTTTTTTCTTCCAAAAAACCTGCAGCACCGACACCACAGCCGACTGTTATCGCGCCTACTGGTGGTGCCGCTGCGGTCGCCGATGCCTGCTGGTGGCTGCGGCGGTGCTCCGACGGCGTATGGTGGTGTGTGGGTGGTGATTAAAATAAATTAAAATTAAGGGAAAGGGGAAAAAATTAAGGAAAAAAGAAAATAAGAGGAGAGAGAGATTTTACCTTTGGGTGCACTCCACCTTAGGCATATGATGGGTATTTATACCCCCTTTCAATCCCTCCTTCTTAAAATTCTTTACTACCCTTAACGATCCCTTTCCTAGTCAAACTTGTATTTTGACTTTCCATAATTATCATTGACTTTAAAATTTATCTTTTTATTAAATAATATGCCCCAATATTTTTAAATCATTAAATAAAATATTTTCAAGATTATTAGATAATTAAAAATAAACTTTTAATTAAAATAATTCTTTTTAAATTAAATAAAAACACCATAAATAATTCATTTCAAATTATTTAATTACTTTAGGAAATACTTATTTAATTCAAAATTTGTATAAAAATACGGGGTATTACAGTATACCCCCCTTAAAAGAAGTTTCGTCCAGATTAAAATTACTTAAAATAACCGTTAAAAATGTGCAAAAAGCACAAAAATAACTTAAAATACGGGAAAAACGCGAAATTCTACTGCATTCTACCCCCCTTAAAGAACACGAGTTACATCCTCGTAACTCAACATACCTTAAACAACTCAGGATACTTCTTCTTCATCTCATCCTCGGCTTCCCAAGTTGCTTCCTCATACTCTTAGTTAGACCATAGCACTTTGACAATCTTAAGTTCCTTATTGCGTGTACTACGCACTTTACTGTCAAGAATCTTGACAGGTCTTTTCTTATAAGTTAAGCTTTGATCTAACTCAATAGTTTCGGGTTGTAGCACATGCGCCTTATCAGGGATATACCTTTTTAACTGAGATACATGAAATACATCGTGCACTTTACTTAGTTCCATAGGTTAGGCCAATCTATAAGCCACTTTGCCTATCCTTTGCAATATCTCATATGGACCAATATGCTTTGGGCTAAGCTTTCCTTTCTTCCCAAATCTCATTACACCTTTCATTGGTGACACCTTTAACAATACTTTGTCACCGACCTCAAATCCCTCCTCTCTACGCTTCAAGTCCGCGTAGCTCTTTTGGCGATCTTGCGCCGCTTGAATCTTAGCTTGAATCTCCCTCACCTTCTTACTGTATCCTCGATCATTTGAGGCCCTAGAATCATTGTTTCACTTATGTCGGTCCAACATATTGGACTGCGACACTTCTTTTCATATAATACCTCAAATGGGGCCATGCTAATACCTACATGGTAGCTATTATTATAGGAAAATTCAATTAAGTCCAAGCTATCTTCCCATCCCCCTTGGAAATCTATAACACAAGCCCTCAACGTATCTTCCAGGGTTTGAAAGATTCTCTCAGTTTGCCCATCTGTGGCAGGGTAAAAAGCTGTACTCATCTTAAGTGTTGTACCAAAGTTTTCCTACACACTCTTCCAGAACTTTGAAAGAAACGTAGAATCTCTGTCAGATACAATATCCTTTGGAACTCCATGTAATCTCACCACATTTTTGATGTAAGCTTTTGCAAGTTGTTCCATCTTCCAAGTCTCCTTCATTGGTATAAACACTACAGATTTTGTGAGTCTATCCACCACTACCTAAATGATGTCATTTTCACTCTTTGACTTTGGGAGGCAAGTCACAAAGTCCATTGAAATACAATCCCATTTCCATCCAGGAATTTCTAATGATTGCATAGTTCTTTGCGGTCTTTTGTGCTCTATCTTCACTTTTTGACAAGTTAAACACTTTGACACAAATTCCGCGACTTCATTCTTCATTCTGGGCCACCAATACACCATTTTCAAGTCTTTATATAACTTGTCCCCTCCTGGGTGTACTGAGTATGGTGTATTGTGACCCTCTTCCATCAACTTTCACTTCACCTCCTCACATTTTTGTGGTACACACCAACGACCTTTGTACCTTAAACTCCCATCTTCATGAATCTTGAAATCCGTAGCTTTTCCTTGATTTATTTTCTCACGAATCCTATCCAACTTTACATCTCCTTTTTGATTTTCCCTTATCTCATCAAATATTGTTGGTTGAATACTCAGATTTGCAAGTATGCCTGCTGGCACTCCCCATTCTACCACCTCTAGATTCATTCTCCTCATTTCTTTACATAACTCATCAGCCACTACTAAAGTGTTCAATCCATGACTGGTTTTACAACTTAGAGCATCTGTGACTCACTACTAGAAACAGGCTGATTTCCGACGGACCATTTCCGACGGACATGTTTTCCGTCGTAAATTTCCGACGGAATATTATTCCGTCGGGAATTTACGACGGATTTCCTACAGAATAAAAATCCATTGAAATTTATGGGCCTTCCGACGGATTATTCCGTCGGAACCGTAATGTTTCGACGGAAATAAAATCCGTCAGAGATTTCCGACGGAATATTCCGTCGAAACAATTATTTTCCGGCGGAAATTAAATCCGTCGGAAATTTCCGACGGAATATATTTACAAAGTAAAAAAAAAAACCTAACAAACATTAATAATAAAAAATAAAAAAAAAACAAAACAAAACCCTAAAACCCCCTAAAGCGCCTCTCTCCTCCCTCATTTCTCTTTCTCTCTCCTCTCTTTCCCCTTCTTTTTACATCAACGAAAATCACAAAAATCACAAAAATTCAATGTTTTTAATTCGATCTCCCTCCTCTCATGCTAGTTCGAAAATTACAAAAATTCAATGTTTTTGATCTCGTTTTTTTGGGCAAAAATCATAAAATAAGGGTTTCGATCTCGGCGCATTCATCATCAACAACAACATCGGCGCATTCATCAACAACTACGGCCAACCAACATCAACAACAACGGTGTAGATTAACTTAGTTATTTATGTAATTGTAATTTTAATTATAAATTTGATTAGATAATTGTATTTTTTTTTTAATTATAAATCTACTGGTTTTGATTTGTTTGTGTTGAATTTTTCGATTTTTTGGCTTAATTTCATGATGTTTTCGTGTTTTTATTTTTATTTTTTGGGTGAACGGTGGTGGGGCTGAAGTGGTGGGGGCTGGTGGTAAGTGGCGTTGGTTAAGGGGAGGTTAGGCGCTGGGGGTCTAGTCTAGGTCTGGGTGTCGGTGGTGTGGGTGGGTGATGGTTTGGGTATGGGGGGTCTGCGTGGGTGATGGTCTGGGTGGGTAGTGGTCTGGGGGGTGGTGCTGGGTGGGTGGTGCTTGGGTGGGTTTCGGTGAGGTGAGTGGGTGGGTCAGGTGAGGTGGGGAGGTGGGTTTACGTCAGGTGAGGTGGGGAGGTGGGTGGGTCTGGTGAGGTGGGTTAAGGTGGAGAAGTGGTGGCTGGATAGGGTGGTTGGGGTGGTGCTAGGTTTTATTTTTTTATTTTTTTTAATGCTGTTTCCGACGGAATTCCCGTCGGAAGTTTCCGGCGGATTTGTATTCCGTCGGAAATTTCCGACGGACTTTCCGGTGACCGGAATTCCTCTTCCGACGAAGAAATTCCGTCGGAAAATACTGTTCCGATGGAAAAGGCCGTTTTTCCAACAAAAGTTTTCCGACAACCTGTACCGACGGAAATTCCGTCGGAAAAGGCCGTTTCCGACGGATTTAAGGGTGTTTCCGACGAAATTTTGCCGTCGGAAATGGCCTGTTTTCTAGTAGTGACTAAATTTGCTTTCCCTTCATGATATTGTATGTCTAAGTCATAATCCATCATATATTCTAACCATCTCCTTTGGCGTGAGTTTAAATCCCTTTGAGTGAAAATGTATTTCAAACTCTTATGGTTTGTATAAATCCTACATTTCACCCCATACAAGTAGTGTCTCCAAATCTTTAACGCAAAAATGATTGCAGCTAATTCTATGTCATGAGTAGGGTAATTTACCTCATGAGTCTTTAACTATCTTGATGCATATGCAATCACCTTCCCATTTTGCATAAGCACAAAACCCAAACCATTCTTGGATGCGTCACTATATACATCATAAACCTCACTATCGTCTGGTAGTGTAAGTACTGGTGCTATGATCAGCTTTTGTTTCAAGAGTTGAAATGCTCCCTCACACTTATCATCCTATTCAAACTTCTTATCCTTTTTCATTAGAGAGGTCATAAGTTTAGCAATCTTTGAGAAATCCTTCACAAAACGTCTATAATATCCTGCTAAACCCAAGAAACTCCTAATGTCAGACACTGTTTTCGGCGTAGGCCAACCTTTTACTACCCCAATATTTGCTGGATCTACTTCTACCCCATCTTTGGACAAAAAATGTCCAAGAAACGCCACTTTCTTCAACCAAAACTCACACTTAGAGAACTTTGCGTAAAGCTTGTTTTCCCTTAGTGTTTGCAGAATTTCCCTTAAATGTTCTACGTGTTCTTCTTTACTCTTCGAGTACACTAGTATATCTTCTATGAACACTACGAAAAACTTGTCCATAAATGGATGAAACACTCTATTCATCAAGTGCATAAAAATTGCTGGAGCATTCGTCAATCCAAATGGCATTACTGTGAACTCATAATGTCCATACCTTGTTCTAAATGCAGTCTTGGGAATATCCTCATTTGCAATTCTAAGTTGATGGTATCCAGACCTTAAATCAATCTTA
The DNA here is from genome assembly GCA_034703905.1 of Chenopodium berlandieri. Classification (NCBI taxonomy): domain Eukaryota; kingdom Viridiplantae; phylum Streptophyta; class Magnoliopsida; order Caryophyllales; family Amaranthaceae; genus Chenopodium; species Chenopodium berlandieri. The sequence continues at coordinate 53,392,382 of CM068293.1, forward strand.
GAGAACACAGTTGCGCCTCTTAACTGGTCAAATAGGTCATCAATCCTTGGTAATGGGTCCTTGTTCTTTATGGTAACCTTATTTAGCTCCCTATAATCAATACACAACCTCATACTTCCATCTTTCTTCTTCACAAATAACACTGGCGCTTCCCATGGTGACGCACTTGGTCTGATATAACTTTTTTCTAACAAATCCTGCAATTGCTCCTTCAACTCACCCATCTCTGCAGGTGCCATTCGATATGGTGCCTTGGAAATTGGTGTTGTTCCTGGAATTAGCTCTATTGTGAAATCAATTGCCCTTTTAGGTGGCATTCTAGGATTTTCTTCTGGAAACACATCCAGAAATTCATTCACTACTTCTATATCCTCAGGCTTAGTTGTCTCCTCATGCTTCATATTCCTCACACTACAACAATACACTGGATGCCCCTTCTAAATATACTTTGCCAACTTTAACACGGATATGATCCTTGGGCTCTTTATTTCACCATGCATCCAATATGTCACCAACTCGTTATCAACTATACTCATATTTACTTTTTGTGATCGACAACTAATCTCAGCACTGTACTTGCTCAACCAATCCATTCCCAAGATGACATCAAAGTCACTCAACCCAAATTCGATGAGATTTGATAGAAACACTTTTCCTTCGATTTCTAAAGGTATATCTTTATAGGGCTTATTGCACTTTACTACCCCACCCGTAGGAATAACTATGGGCAAGTCTTTCTCATCTACGACTTTCAAACAGTTTGATAGTTTTGGAATAACGGCCTTTGAAATGAAAGAAAAAATTTCACCAGAATCAAACAAGACTTTAAAAGGAATAGAGTAAATAGAAAAAGTACCAGGACGTCCTTCGTGGAATCAGCCTCATGCCTACTTATAACATTCAACTTTCCTGCAGCGCCACCTTTCTGTTGGTTGCTTCCATTATTGTTATTGTTGGTTTTCGCCCCATTCTGTTGTGCCCCGTTGTTCCCTGAATAGTTGTTTCCCCCCTGAAGATTTCTCTGCGCCCCCTGTTGACCATTGCCCTGCTTGTTTCGATTGGGATCCTTGGAGTAACTTTCATACTCTCTGTGTCCTAACTTGTTGCAAGCACGACAGGTAACCAAATTACCGTCACAATATCTTCCAAGGGGGTTATTCTTGCACCTTCTGCAAAAGTAGCGCTTTCCATTTTTATTGTTTCCCTGGTTAACGTTCTTAGCCCCACCATTAAAGTTTCGACCACTTTGGCGATTGTTACCTTGAAAATTATTGTTGTTGTGGAAGTTATTGTTATTATGGTGGTACTTTTGCTTCTTAAAGTTGTTCTGGTTACATTGCGGGTTTCCAGAATTCTGTCCCACCTCTTTTCTCTTTTCTCTCCCTTCTATTTCATCTAACTCCTTTCTTTTCTTCAACTCCAACGCATAAAGATGTGCAGCTCTCCCATACACTTCATCCAAGGTTTCAAATACTTGTCCACACAGATTTAACTACAAATCAGTAGTTAAACCACTTTCAAACTTTCTGGCCTTAAACTTCTCTGTAGAAACAGATCCCATAGCAAATCGTGACAGCTCAATAAACTTGGTGTAGTATTCTATGACTGTCATTTTCCCCATCACAAGGTTGGCAAATTCCTCAGCTTTCTGTTTCTGTAAGAAGCTAGGGTAAAACTTATCCCTAATCTTCTCCTAAAACATAGTCCAGTCAAATCCAGGTATCGCTCTAGTGGTAGCTTTCGTTTTTTGCCACCAAAGGTCAGCTTCACCCCTAAGGTAGTAATAAGTAGCACAACCCACCTTTAATCAGTTTTCCAGGATAGTTGGATCAGGTTCTCCTTGATAGGTTGGTGGCTTGCTCTACGCCACCTTCTTAAATAGCTCACCATGAGTATCCCCATTATTAGTTGTATTTCTTGATAACTGTTGGGCAACAACTGCCAATTGCCTCACAACTTCACTTAAGTCTCCTCCGTTATTGTTGTTTCCACTCCCTCCTGCCATATTCCTTCGCCTGAATTAAACAAAGGGTCTTTATTAATCATGGTTTTGGCTAGCGCTCAAGTTAGACACCCACCTAACTAGTTAACACCTTTGAAGCATACACATTAAATTTTAAGCTAACAAATTGGAATTTAAAACTCCCAAAATTTGTAGCTTTTCAACCAAATATTGATTGCTAACCAACCACACATTTAATAAAGCATCACATTCATAAATAAAAATAATTGTTGATTAGGGGATTTTTATCCACCAATCACGGTCTGACAAGTGGACCAACCAGGTTCTGCCACGTGTCCTTCACGTAGGCCAATAGGAGCCTGCCACGTGTCAGTCCCAGATTCGTCCACTACGGACCAATTGAGACACGCCACGTGTCCACCCATGCCAAATGGGAAAACCGGCCAACAAGGCCCAATCCTGTTTAGAGGCCTAGTCAGCCCTAGGTTTACCCTAAACCTAGAGCTTGGCACGCTTCCCAAGGTTATAAATACCCCTCTTAATCCTCATTAAGAGGGGAGGAACTCGGAAAAAAACACGGATTATACATTAAACACTCTCACCTAGAGAGACCAAAACTCCTTAATTTCCGCATTAATTACTCCTTAAACAGTTACTAACTTGACCGTTGGAGGCGGAGCTCCTACCACAAGGAGTCTTCGTTGTTTTGCAGGTACAGACGTCCGGTTCCAGTCTCGGTGTTGTAACTCTCCCGTAGGACATCAGAAAACCCCGAAACATTTTGGCGCCGTCTGTGGGGAGAGTACTTCTGAGATGGCATCCACGTTTGTACCGACTTTTGAAGAGAGGCGTCCCCTAGACGACCCTCAAGTCCAGTCGGACCATGACACTGACAATGAACTTGAAGTTGAAGCTCACACAGCTCTAGACGAGACCCTAAGGGCCCGACGTACCCGTCAGACCGAAAGGAGGGAACGGGAACATTTTCAAACTGTAAGCGAGCCAACAGGCGCACCGTCTGTTCGGCAGCAGGCGACTGATGGGTCTGCTCCCATCACAAGGAATGAACTCATGACCTTCATGAGGGACTTCAAGGGAGAGATTCAAGAGTTGCTTAATAAGAAGCATGTTCCGGCCAAGGAACAGTCAGCTAAGAAACCTTCCACCTCAGGCAAGAGGAAGCCGGTTCAAGGGCGAGAGGGAACTCCTCATCCTAGATCCAGGAAGTGGGAGCCGCCTGCCCTTGATCTCACAAAATACCATTTTCCTACTCCAGGGAATAGGAAACCTGTCCGTCACATTCAGGCGGACGGGTCGAAGAAAACATACACAGACGCTCGTCTGCTGTTAGAGCAGAAGAAGAATGACCGACTGTCTGAGTCGGCCTCTACTTCCGAATTCCAAGAAAGTCTGCGAAATACCTCGAAGAGGCATACCCAGTCGTATCATGAGAGTCAGTCAGGCGGCACCTCCCGTCAGTCCGGCTTTCATAGCGACCAGGCGGTACCAAACTTACCGTTTGTACCTCAACAACAGTATTTTATGCCACCACCTCCGTTTGGTGGACAGGCAGCTAAAAATGTCCAACCTTTGGACTGGCAGCTACGGTTGCTTAGACTTGGTGAACAGCCGTCGGCCTTCTCCAAGGAAATTACTGAGGCCGCTCAGCCGGCCAAAGTGAAAAATGTGTTAGTAGGCGCCTATGACGGCACTACTAACCCAGAAGATCATCTGATGGCATTCTCCAACCTAATGTACCTTCAAGGGTTGGATGATCCCACCTGGTGCAAGTGTTTTCCAGCGACTCTCAAAGGAATCGCACAGCAATGGTTCGACAACCTGCCGACTGGTTGTGTAAACAACTTCAGAACGCTTGCTTACTTGTTCACCTCCAACTTCGCCATGAACATTCCTGCGAAGAAGACGACCCTTGATTTGGGAACAATTCAGCAGGGTGAGAAGGAGGGGCTTCGATCCTACATCAGGCGGTTTAACCTGATGAGAATACAGATTCAAGGGTTACCGGATGAGGTAGCTTATACTGACTTTTTCAGGGGTCTCAAAGACGGATCGACCTTCAAATTCGATCTGGTTCGAAAGAGGGTGGCGACTCTTCAGGAGGCCTTGATTGAAGCAGAAGCCTACATACAGGCGACTGACCTTTGTAGTACAGCAAAACAGTCGGACGGGAAAAAGTTCGACAAAAGAGAAGGACGACAGATACAGTCGTCAAACAAAGATCAAAAGAAGAGAAAAGAGGTTTGGGCGGCTGATTCCTCTAAACAGCCGGCCCAGAAGAAGAAAAAAGAATTCAAACCATACTCCCCAAGGTATGCGTTTAACAAGGATGGCCAAGCTATCCTGAAAGAAATCAAGGGACGGATCTCTATTGAGAAGCCGGTCCCCATGAAGGGTTCTGCAAGCAACCAGAACCAAGACAAATTCGGTAATTATCACGAAGATGTTGGTCATCACACCAACGAATGCATTAGTCTCATGCGGTATCTGGACCGCCTGGCTGAGCAAGGTGATCTTGACTCCTTCGTCAAGAAATCCACGGGGAGCACTTCCTCGAAGAAACAGTCGGCCAAAAAGAATCAACAGGCCGACAGCTCTGATACAGATGATGCAGTCGTCTACACTATTGCAGGCGGCTTCGCAGGAGGAGGTCCCACTATTAGGGGCAACAAAGACAATATCAGACGGCTGGATATAAATTCTGTTCACCCAGAACGGCCCTCCATAAATTCATTTCCTGAGATTGTCATTACTGAAGAAGATCTAGGAGGGGTCAGGGGGCCGCATGACGACCCTATCGTCATTGAATGTAAAGTGGCCAATCAAAGAGTTGGCCGAATTCTCATAGATACTGGAAGCTCCTCAGATCTTATCAGTAGCAAATGTCTCTCCAAATTGAAGTACAATACTGATTGTATACATCCGGCCTCCCACCCTTTAGTAGGGTTTGGAGGAGGAGTCGTCCACCCTGTAGGACGAGTAGATTTACCCGTCCGCCTAGGCGAAAAAGGGGAAGGACGACACATGGTAGTCCGATTCCTGGTAGTAGAAGAACTCTCGGCCTACAACATGATTCTGGGACGACCAACCTTAAATAATTCCAAGGCTGTAATAATCCCATCTCTTATGTTGCTCAAGTTTGAGAGGGATAATGGAACAGTCGGCTCCCTAAGGGGAGATCAGAGGATGGCCCGAGAGTGCTATCTCTCGGATGTCAAGCCCACTGCTATGGCCGCTGGGTCCAGTGGAGGAAAAACTGCCTTTGACAATGTCAAGGATAATGCGCCTGTTCAAGAAGCAGGCGGCAAGAAAAGAAAGGCGTCCCAGATGGGGGCCACAAGAAAAGATAAAAAATAGCAATCATTGGCAGAGGAGCGGTCGGATGAATTCCGCCCTCAGCCAGCTGGTGAGCATACGGACCTGATCTTAGATGCCTCACGTCCTGACAGAACAGTTAAAGTTGGGACGACTGCTCTAGGGGTCCTGGGTGAAGACTTTCACAATCTCTTGAAAGAATACAAGGACATCTTTGCATTCGAAGTCCATGAAATGCCAGGCATTAGTTCTGAGCTGGCGGTACATAAACTGGCTGTGGATCCAAAAAAGAAGCCGGTAAGGCAGAAGAAGCGGAACCATGGCCAGGAAAGAAGCCAGGCGGCAGCCGCCGAAGTTAAAAAATTACTTGATGCAGGATTCATTCGGCAATGTTACTTCCCAGACTGGGTTGCAAATGTTGTGCTTGTTAAAAAGCCGAATGGTACCTGGCGAATGTGTGTAGACTACATAGACTTGAATAAGGCGTGCCCAAAAGACAGTTACCCTCTGCCTAAAATTGACAACCTGGTCGACTCAACAGCCGGCCATGCTTTGATGAGTTTTATGGACGCCTACTCTGGTTTCCATCAAATACCTTTATTGAAGAAGGATCAGGAGAAGACGGCCTTCGTCACTGATCAAGGATTATACTGTTACACGGTCATGCCGTTTGGTCTTAAGAATGCCCCGGCCACCTTCCAACGAATGATAAACACTGTGTTCTTTGATCAGATTGGGAGAAATGTCGAGGCATATATTGATGATATGATTGTCAAGTCTAAACTTCAGAAAGATCATCTGTCGGACCTCCGAGAAACTTTCGCCACACTCAGGCGGCACCATGTCATGCTTAATCCCAAGAAATGTGTCTTTGGAGTTGAGTCTGGGAAATTTCTCGGATTTCTCATTAATCAGATAGGAATAGAGGCAAACCCTGAGAAGGTGCAGGCGGTCATCGACATGCAGTCGCCCCGCACCGTCCGAGAGGTTCAGAAGTTAACAGGTTGTCTGGCGGCCTTGGGTAGATTCCTAAGTCGATCAGGCGACAAATGCTTATACTTTTTCCAGGCAATTAAGAAAAAAGCAAGGTTTGAATGGGGGCCGGATGCTGAGGCGGCCTTCCAAAAATTGAAAGTTCACTTGCATTCCTTGCCAAGGCTAGTCAGCCCTTTGCCCAAAGAAGTACTCTACATGTACCTGGCCGTCTCTGATCATGCGTTAAGCGCTGTTCTTCTTGCTGAAAGAGACGACTGTCAGCTCCCGGTCTACTTTGTCAGCCATGTGCTGAAAAATGCCGAGTTAAGGTATCCCTTAGTGGAGAAGTTTGGTCTTGCACTCTTCATGGCTGTTAAAAAATTAAAGCCCTACTTTTTGGCGCATGCAGTCGTCGTGTATACAGATCAACCGATCAAGCGGCCACTGACCACCATGGAGTCGTCAGGCCGAATGATCAAATGGGCCATAGAAATACAGAGCCTCGAAGTTACCTTCGAGCCTAGAAAAGCAGTGAAGGGGCAAGCCTTTGCTGACTTTATTGTTGAAATGACTCGTCCCCCTGACTCTCAAGTTCCAGACCAAGTCTGGAAGGTATATGTGGATGGGAGCTCCACTTCAACTGGTTGTGGAGCAGGCGTCATATGTCAGTCGCCAGAGGGCGACAGGTACGAGTATGCTTTACGTTTCAGTTTTCAGGCTTCAAACAATGAGGCAGAATATGAAGCTTTACTAGCCGGAATCCGCATGTGCAAGGCGGCAGGGGCAAGAAAAATAGACGCCTGTTCTGATTCACAATTGATAGTGAGTCAGTACAATGGCGAATACGAAGCGACCCATCCGGCCATGATCAAGTATTTACAGGCGGTCCGTCAAGCAGTCGGCTCCCTTGAGGATTTCCATCTGGTCCAAGTACCGAGATCAGAAAATAACCAAGCGGATGCGCTTTCAAAATTAGCATCATCCGCCTCCTGTGATACTCCTCGAACCGTTTTTTGGGAAGTAGTGGAGAAGAGAAGCATTGAGGGAGACCCTATTGGAATCCTAGACAGAAGCTCAACCTGGATGGATCCAATCAGGGCATATCTGACAAACGGTACCCTGCCGGATGATCATCAACATGCGGTAGTGCTGAAAAGACGAGCCACCAATTTTGAAATGATAAAGGGAGAACTTCACAAAAGGGGGTACCTTCAACCCTTCTTAAAGTGTGTTACTCCAGAAAAAGGGCGAGAGATACTAGATGACCTTCACTCTGGTTTCTGTGCTTCACATATAGGCGGAAGGACGCTTGCTCAACGGGCAAGGCGCCAGGGCTACTTCTGGCCTACCATAGAAGCTGATGCTATGGAGATGGTGAAAAAGTGTGACAAGTGTCAAAGGTTTGGCAAACTAATTCACCGTCCGGCTACTGACCTCACCACCATTCATAGCCCCTTACCGTTTGCTAAGTGGGGCATGGATATTCTGGGTCCATATACGCCTGCTACAGGCGGAAGAAGGTACATACTTGTCGCTGTCGACTACTTCACTAAATGGGTAGAGGCGGAGGCTGTTAAGGGAATCAAGACGAAGGATGTAATTTCGTTCATTTGGAGGAATGTCATCACTCGGTTCGGGGTTCCCATGTCTATGGTTTTTGATAATGGTCCCCAATTTGAGACGCCTGTTCTCAAAAGCTGGTTGGGTGACCAAGGAATTGCACACTACTTTGCATCTGTCGGCCGTCCACAAGCAAACGGCCAGGTAGAAGCCTTTAATAAAATTATCTCAGACGGTCTGAAGAAAAAGATTGAACGAGCAAGCGGCCTATGGGCGGATGAACTACCACATGTTATCTGGGCCATTAGGACGACTGAAAAAGGGGCGACTGGAGAAACTCCATTCCTCCTAACTTATGGTGCGGAGGCTGTTCTCCCAATAGAGCACTACGAGCCGACTCTTCGAGTCATGCTATATGACGAAGAGGCAAACTGGGAAGCCATGCGCCTGGCATTAGACTCACTCCCTGAAAAGAGGGGCAATGCTGTCTTACGCCATGAGATTTACCGCCTGAGAATGACTCGATCATACAACAAAAAAGTGCACAGGCGTCCACTCAAAGTGGGGGACTTTGTACTTAGAAAAATGGAAGCTGTTGGTAGGGCTAACGAGTCTGGCAAGCTAACTCCCAACTGGGAAGGCCCCTATCGAATATATGAAGAGGTTAGAGACGGTACCTACCGTCTGGAAACACCAGACGGCCAGCCGTTACCTCGAACCTGGAACATAGATAACCTTAAGAAATATTTCTTTTGAAAAGTGTAAAGTCAAGGATTACTTGAATAAAGCTTGCATCTTTACTATTCAATTCTGTATTAAGAGGGGCATGCCAACTGACCAACAGTCGGCTACTCTCCATGTTTATATTTATTTTTATTTAAGAGGGGCATGCCAACTGACAAACAGTCGGCCACTCTCTATGTTTAAATTAAGAGGGGCACGCCGCATGACCGGCTACCCTCACATAATAGATAGTTCACCAAGAACTATCAAAAAACATGATCAGACCAGGCGTCAAGCCAACTGATCAAAATATAAAAATTCAATTCGACCTGTCCCAACATTATAGCAGGCGTCCGACGGCATCCATCCGGATGAAATTCGTCGCAGAGAGCAGCTCCCTTTTGGGTGGAACATTGTTCTATAAACTAATCACACGGCACCTATACGACTGTCCCCAAGGGCAACCACGTAGCCGTTTTTGAGACAAGGATAACTTCTATCACTAACAAAACTAGTGGTAACAGTTGACATCTGAGTCGGATTACCACCTGTATTATTTGGGATAAATGCAGGGGGTACCTTTTGAGTTAATAGCCAACAAACATTGGCGAATCAAGGGGTCCAGCCGGCCTCCGCCGCCTGGCACCTCTACTACTCAATCTAGAATGAGGACGACTGAGTAACACCAACTTAACTCATAGTCACTCTCCCAAAACTTGGCATGGAACCTAAAAAGTTTGAATAGACCACCTGTTTTTTGGCAAACAAGGGCATTCAAACTACTATTCCTACTAGTTTTACCTTCGAGTTAATAGCCAACAAACATTGGCAAATAAAGGGGAACAACTGGTACCCACCGCTTGATACCTCTACTACTCAATCAATCGGCGACTAGGTAACGGTCATAGTTACTTGGTCATCCCCTAAAAATTTTAAGTATTTATGACAGGAAACAGTCGTCCTAGACTGCCTTTAGCTCAAAAAACACAAGTAAGAATACCCTTTCTTACTTAGTAAATTTTACAAATAACGGACCGCCTGCCTAAAGGTAATCCAGTCTTTTAAACGGGTCGAATACCAATTGAATAAATGGCCGACTGATCGCCCAGCTTGGAAACAAACAACCATTCGTCCAGGGGCATAGGCGGACCATCCGTACCTGTCTACAATCGGCCATGCAAAACAGTCGATATAGTGTACAATTCAATATCAAACATTCAACACTTAGACAAATTTCAAGAAAGATAAAATTTCATTAAGGAGAGAAAAATATTCAGAACCCCGGCCCCCTGGCCGGGTAAATACAATCAAACGGCACGCAGGCCGTGAAAGAAGACAAAAGCTTATGAAGGGGGAAAATCCTAAACATTAGCAGCGTCCGCCTAGTCAGCATTCTTCTTGCTAGACTCGGCCTCCGCTGCATCCTTCTTTTATGCCTTGCCCCCAAGTGGCACAAGCGCCACTACCGGCTGCTCCTCCACCTCCAACGCTTCCTCAAACGCCTCGTCTTCAGCAGCCGCCAGGATCTCTTGATTATATGTTTCAGAACACTGGCGGTACGTTTTTTCCCACGAGGCAAAGTCGGCACTGGGGAAGAGGCGGCTCCAAGTCATACGCTGGATCTGGGAAGAGTCTTCCATCATCTCTCGGACGAGCTCTCTCTTCTCTTGCTCAGCCTTCTCCGAGAGCTCTTTAGTGAGACTCTTCTCCTGAGTCACCAGTTGTTCCTTTACGCTAGCCAAGGATTTCTCCATGACTTCGTATGAGAGCATTTTTTGGCGGAGGGGTTTAAGCTCGGCCTTGAGATTGGAGACGGTCACCTCCAGCTCGCTGTTCCTCTTCTGGGCCGCCTCTAACTGGGCCCGGATAGCGGCGGCAGCCTGCGCTTGATAATAAAGAATATCAATTGTCAGAACTTCATTTTGGGAAATTTGAAACATTGCCTTATCACAGTTAGAGGCGGCCATAGCTTTTGCAGCCTTTACCTCTTTGTTTTTCCGATCAAGTGGCTTGCGAAGGCCGTTCACTCGGAGCAGGGCCTAAGTAAAGAGAAGACAAGCGTCAGTTTCCAAACAAAAAGACAACAGGCGTCCTGGAATTCAACTACTCATAAAATGCTAAGTATACCTCAGCAAGGACCCCTGCAATCCCATCAAGGTCAAGGGTGCCGACACCCCTGACCGCCTCCCTTTCAGATGGAGGCACTGCTTTTATCATAGACTTGGCTACCTCCACCAAGTCAGGCTCCTGAGGGCCGGCTGCATCAAGCGTAATAAAGCAAGTTAGACCTATTCATGAAGGAAACAGGTGTAAAAATTTTTACAAGGAAATTGTCCATACTTTTAGGCGGCCCCGCCGGAGTTTTAGAAGAAGTGGCCGGCTGCTTCTCAGCCGCCACTGTTTTCCTGGAAGACCAAGGAGAGCTTGCAACAGTCGTCCTCCGGGCCTTGGGGTCCGGCTGTTGCGAGGAAGAAGCTCTTGGAGTGCCCGACTAAAAAAAAAAAAAAAAAAAAAAAAAAAGAGAGAGGAGTTAGTATATGCATAAGACAACTACTCCAAAAAAAGGAAGAGTTTCAAAGCCTACCAAGGGTGCCCCCTTGTTGGGGGAGTCGGTACAAGACTGTTGCATGAGAGAGGCCCGCAACATGGCCGCCGCAGTCTTGGATGATGTTATTTTACTCATGGCGTCAGCTGCAAAAGAACAAACAGTAAAGTCAGCAAAAATCCCAAGTAAACAAGGCGTATATAAGGAGTATTTGTCAGGCCGGCTACCTCTAGAGCACCGACTGCCGAGGCCACAGGCGGCCAAAAAGTACTCGTCATAGAGCCACTTGAAGCTCGGGACGCAGTTTAGGGGTACTTGCTCTCGTACCCCTGAAGTAGAGTTCACCCTAGTCTCTACTTTGAAGAGTCCTTTGTCCAGGATCTCTTTTTTAGCCTTTGGGGGAACAGGCGGCATGCTGTGGCCGCCTGCAAGGAGAGGTGGATTCCTATTCCACTTGTTAAAGCGTTTGTTCAGCTCCGTGTCTGAACCCTCGATGATAAGGAAAGTGTTTCTCCAATCCTTCCATTTGTTCGCCTTACCTCTGGTCATGAGGTAGCCCCTATGGCTTGTTAATTGATACCAGCCGGTACCGCCCGACTTAGGGGTCCGGCTGAGATAGTTCATGTGGGCGAAAGCCTCAAAGCTAGGCTCCACCCCGTACATTTCGCACCCGGCCACATAGCCGAGTACGTTTACCCAAGAGTTGGGGGCTAGCTGCCATAACCCCAAATCACACCCATCCAAAATCCGCTGAACAGCCGGATGTAATGGGAAGCGCAGTCCAGCTTTGATGGCCGCCACATAGCAGCCAAAGCAGCCGTCATCATAGCTGGTACCAGCCGGCCAGACGACTGTGTCTTCTGGATCCGGCACGAACAGTAAAAATCCAGGGCCCATTCTGTGGTTAGCTATAAAGCTCTCCACCTTGTCTTGCATGGCTGCGATCCGGCCCCGGGGTACCGTGCAGTAATAGGGGGTGTTTTCCTCTCGGTAAGAGGCGGACGGCTCCGCCCAATTATCCCCCTTCTCAACTGCATGAGAACTCCTCGCCTCTTGTAGGCGGCTGTTTCTTTCTTCTGAGCTTGAAGAAGAGTGGCCAGAAGAGCTGGACTCAGACTCGTCCTCTGACGAGTCAGAAGAAGACGACTCCTCCCCTCTCCCAGAGGGGCCCGCCTCCTCTCCCTTAGAAGGAGAAAAGTTTGACATATCAACTGTGAAATGGGAAGGGACCACCTTGACCCCTCCCTCAGAACTGTCGGCTTGGCAGCCGCTTTGCTTTACTTCTACATCTGGCGTCTGGTCAGATGTTTCACTAATTAGCACCCTTTGGGAGGAGCCGTCTGAGTTTGAGATCCTACCAGTCTTTTTTGTTCTGGCCATCACGTTCTGCATAGACACAGATACAGTCGGACTTTGTATAAAGGGCAAAGATGGGTCCAGAAAAGGGCAGGCGGCACTCCTAGTCCTAGATTCAGCCGTCCCCGGTGACCGGCTGATCACTAACTTAGGCCGTGTCGTGTGCTTCCATGGGGCCATTTCAAAAAAAAAAAATAATAATAAAGAAAAAGTTAAAGAGTAAGAGAACCAACGGTTACCTGAACGAGTGACGGTTGATGAAAGTCTGAAGTCCTTTGTAAACGGTTTGTCAGAGCATGCGGTAGGCAAAAAAGTCCAAAGTGTCAGAGCAAGTTCAGGGGTCCGAATGTTCTCTCGCAAAAGTTCTCAAATGTGAAAATGACCGAAGTCAGCACTTCCTTATATAGGCAAAGTTTGGGCGGGAAAATCTCTCGGCCATTTGCAAGGTGACACCTGTAGCAGGCCGTCGCCTGTCACCGTGCGACACTTGTCACAGGTGACACGTGACCAGTCACGTGCCACCTGTGAGGGGCAAATGATTAGGGGATTTTTATCCACCAATCACGGTCTGACAAGTGGACCAACCAGGTTCTGCCACGTGTCCTTCACGTAGGCCAATAGGAGCCTGCCACGTGTCAGTCCCAGATTCGTCCACTACGGACCAATTGAGACACGCCACGTGTCCACCCATGCCAAATGGGAAAACCGGCCAACAAGGCCCAATCCTGTTTAGAGGCCCAGTCAGCCCTAGGTTTACCCTAAACCTAGAGCTTGGCACGCTTCCCAAGGTTATAAATACCCCTCTTAATCCTCATTAAGAGGGGAGGAACTCGGAAAAAAACACGGATTATACATTAAACACTCTCACCTAGAGAGACCAAAACTCCTTAATTTCCGCATTAATTACTCCTTAAACAGTTACTAACTTGACCGTTGGAGGCGGAGCTCCTACCACAAGGAGTCTTCGTTGTTTTGCAGGTACAGGCGTCCGGTTCCAGTCTCGGTGTTGTAACTCTCCCGTAGGACATCAGAAAACCCCGAAACAATTGTAACACCCCCAAATCTCCCTCTACGTAGATACTATAATTATACGTACGAAATACCGTAGAGATAGACTTGGGCGTATTACCGCCACGTGAAAACGTAAGGCTTTTTAACTACTAATACTGACAGCGGAAAAATAACTGACTTTATTAATATTGTAATAACCACATTATATAGTTTTAAAAAAAAATACTCCAAATAATACATGTCTGACTCGTGAATGAATAAACTCCTAACTAAGTGATTCCAATCTCGACTCAAGTATGCGCACGATCAATTTCACACCTGAAATCAAACTGCTTACCAATAATGGTAAACAAGGCGAACCAAAACAAAAAGGAAAACGGATTAGCAAAAACTCTAAGTACATATAAGTGCAAGGCATGTAAATTCTTTTATTAGACAAACATGCTTTTGAAACAATTATTCCAATTCAAACTTGCCAAAGGTCACTTTCCAAAAATTAGACTTTCCAAATTTAAGTCTTCCAAAAGTAGTAACATCCATTAATAGAAACTTTCCAATTTTAGACGAATTTCCAAAATCAATTTTCCTCACCTAAGTGTGCACACCCCCAAGCAAGTTAAACTGTACTCGAGGAAAGACCAGATCATACAAAGTTCACGGTCTTACTTAACCAGTCCCGGGTAGAAGAACAACTAAAATAATAAATACTCAGGCCCATAATGAGCTACAAGTTTAAATTAATTCTTTTAATTTAATAACTTGAAATCAAGTGATCCATAAACAACTTTTATTAAATTAAACTACACTTCTAAAAAAAAAATCAAACCTTTAAATCGTAAAATTTATATTTTAACTCAACATGAAAACCATTAACTTAAATCTTCCATACGCAACATTTATTCGAACAATCTTTAAAATAAACATTTACCAAAACATGCATTCAAACTTGTATCAAGGAACTAGCCACTTATACGTACCTTGATCACGAGAACAATTAAGGTACGACTACTACACTTGACCACGATAAAGGGAATCCTCCTACATAATAAAATAACCTTAATTAATATAAGGTTAACAAATAAACACAAAGCTATAAATAATACCCTATTTGTACATGAACCACCTAAATACTAACCTTTATAAAAATCATGTCTTGTTTATTAATATCAAGGCTTGGTGGTTGCACGAGTGAAGGAAGAAGGCAAGAAAAACAAGAGAGGAAAAGGGGAAGAGGAGGGCCGAGAGTATAAGAGAGTGAAGGAGAGAAAAAGAATTCTGATTTTGGTGTGAGGAAATTGTGAAGAATTGAGGGTCTATTTATAGCGTTTAGAGGGTGGAAAAGATAAAGCTTAAGGTATGATATGGTTACTAGAATATATGATAAGTATTGGGGTTTGTTATCGTACTTGAATCAAATTAAGTCTAGATTAATAGTTGGGTGTAGAAGATAAGTAGAAAAATTGGATAAAAAAAAATCATTTGGTTAAAGGATTAGAAGGAAGGAGATAGGAATAAGAGTAAGATAAGAAAGTTTAATATTTAAGTTAAACTAAGATAAAAATCACAAAATAATAATAAAAATAATATTTTTTTTTCCAGATTTTCGGCCAGCTACTGATTTTTTTAAAAAAAATCTGATTTTAAAAAAAAAAAAAAAAACAAAAATCAGATTTTTATTAATAAAATAAATGATTTTGATAAAAATACAAATGTATTAAATATTTTAGATAATATCAAAACTAAAAGCAGTTGTAAATAATAAGATGATGATTAAAATTGTTGAATATAGATAAAAATCTAAGTAAATGATATAGTTAAGTTCAAATTAAAAGTACGTACAACATAAATTTTGAAATTAATAAAATATGGACCGACCAAGATTATAATTTAATTTAGAAATAAGTAACTTTTTTTTTTTTGTAATTTTTTTTAGTGTTAAACTAAACTTTTGAAAAATTTGGATTTCACCGCCACATAATAGATTATGTGCATGAATCTCTTACTGGGACCCATCATTTCACCTCCATTTTAATTAGGGGTGAGCAAACCGGGTACCCGGTCAAAATTTTAGGATCCGGACCCGGAATTGGTTGGGACCGGGTTCTAAAATTTGGAACCGGAATTGGAACCGGTACAACCGGGTCCTAAAATTTAGGAATTGGAATTGGTTCCACCGGGTACCGGTTCCGATTCCGGGTACCCACTTATATATATAAGTGTTGAAATATAATACAAATCATAATATTTTTTTTTGGTTTATTTTTACTTTTAGCGTTTAATACTTATATTTTTTTATACATTAAGCTATTTTAATTATATTAAATATTAATATTATTTTTTTTATTTTACTAATTAGTTACGTTCAACATATTTTTGTTTTTTTAAATATATTTTGTACAATATATGTTGGGTAACCGGTATAGTAGAGCGGAGAGAAAAATCTAGAAGTTTTAGGGTTTTGTTTGAAAGTGGGTTGAGAGTTTTATAAGCAATTGGGCTTAGAAATTAAAATGGGCTGTACATAAATCTTTACTTTCTTAAAAACACAAACAATCCACATACTATGTCATATACAACCGGGTACCCAGTGGGTACCGGGTCCAAAATTTTAGGATTTGGAACCGAAACCGGTTACAACCAGGTCCGAAATTTTGGACCTGGTCCCGGAACCGGTGAGACCAGTTCTGGGTCCGCACCCGACGGGTCCTAACCGGTTCCGGGTCCGGTACCGGGTACCCTGGATCTTTGCTCACCCCTAATTTTAACGATTTTCTACCTTCTTCCACCTTAGTTGTCATGATTTCTCCATTCACTTCTTTTACCTCAATCCTGTACCGCAAATTGAATTGCGTTCATCTTCTTCTTAGTTTTTCAATAGCCACAAAATTGGAGTTTGCCTTACAAACCCCACGCACACACAAAGGGAAGGAGAAGCGTGCTTGGTGCCACTGCATGCAGAAACCGAGGGAAGAGAAATAGGAGGAGAGAGAAAATTATGGTTCATGTTTAATAAAAAATTAGTTGAATCGAGGGATTTAATGCTGAACAATCTAATAAAAATAATCTTATAATTTGCTAATTAAAGTGCAATTGAGCTATTACCCCACAATTAATTCTTTAACATATACACCATGATTATTTTTTGATGCTTTGTTGAAGAATAACAAAAGTAAGAAGAAGAACTAGAAATAGGAGGAGAGAGAAAGGAGAAGTAATTTAGCGAGAATATCGGATGAATGAATGAAGATGAAGATGGAAGTTGAGGGAATTGAAGTTAGAAGGAGGATAGTAAAGAAGGAAGAGAAAACGGATTGATAAGCCCCATTAACGGATTATGTCAATGAGTTCGGTAAGTAGCAGTGAAATTCAAATTTTAAAAAACAAATTAAAGCGAGGTCTTTTTTTTTTTTTCTGAAGCAAAAGAGGGGAAATATATTACTCAATATCCATTTCCGCAAGCCTAATCACACCTTCCGGAAATGGTCCAAAACAAACATTCTCAATAGTTCCAGACTGGCACGATCTAGCAATTAAATGTGCCACCGTGTTTCCCCCCCTTTTAACATGACTAAAGAAACAAAAACACAAACCCGAAGATAAAGACATTATACGATCAATAAAAATAAAGTCATAATTTAACTGTAGCCCTTGCTATTGCCTCTGATCTTTTGTATTACACTCAACGCATCACTTTCCAGCCAAACATTGGAGAAGCCGTGCTGCATTGCCATCTCCAGCCCGAAACAATCAGCTGTAGCCTCAATCACAAATGGCTCCCAACAGCCCAGTAATCTTTTTGAAGCAGTAAAGACTACCGCACCCTGATTATCCTTGCCCACCACACCCAAGCCCATCTCACCTGATCTGAAAACAACAGCATCCGTATTGATCTTCAGCACACCAGGGGGTGGCTTCGTCCACGCTGAAGCAGAAAGCCCACGCTTCCTGCCTTGCCACTGAAGACCTTCAGAGCATACTCATTGTAACCGTGTAAGTATTTAACAAAGCTGGCAGCAAGCACTTCATTATTGTGGGGAGTATGACCATAGATGATTTTATTTCTACTTGTCCAAATAGCCCAAGCCAGCGTTGCAAACACCGAGAATTCATTGCCATCCAACTTTTCAGCCACACATAAAAGCACCTCCCGAAAGCTGCCATCCCCTTTGTCACGGATCACCTCCCAGAATTGACTATTGCACCATATCTTCCTGGTAGCAGTACACCGAAACAACACATAAGAGATGGACTCCTCCTCCAAAGAACATTGCTGGCATCCAACGTCCGTTATAATGTGACGTTTATGCATCTCCACCTTCACAGCTAGGGAGTTAGCGAGGGCCCTCCACAGAAAATGCCGAATTTTGGAGGCCTCTTCACATTCCACACAATCCTCCAAGCTTCATCCAAAGCAGGCTGCTCACTGCCATATATACCCAACCAGTAGGCTGTTCGGACAGTATAATTCCCGTTTTTGGTCAAACCCCAAAACTGAGTGTCAGTAAGAGTATGAGGAGACAAAGGAATTGTGAGGATTTTTGGGATGTCCACCACTCGCATATGAAGATTTAAACTCTCTATCCCACTGTCTTGTCTCATGATTAATCAAGTCACCCAACATTAACTCTGGATCATGGAGGCCATTTGGAGGAGGGGACGGAGAAATACAACTATGACCATCAGGCATCCACCTGTCTTTCCAAACCTGAATATCTCTACCATCACCAACCCGCCATCTCAAACCCTCAAGCAACAAAGCCTTTGCTCCCCATATACTTCGCCATGTGTAACTCGGATTAAAACCCCGCCTCGCCTCCACAAAAGAAGAGTGCTTGAAATATCTTGCCTTTAAGACACGGAACAGAAGAGTGTCACCCCCCTTCATAAGACGCCATCCTTGTTTTGCAAGAAGAGCCAGGTTAAAAAATTTTAGATTTCGGAAACCCATCCCTCCCTTATTTTTTGGCCTGCACAGGGAGTCCCGACTCTTCCAATGGAGCTTTCGATCATCCCCATTTCCCCACCAAAATCGAGAAATAATAGCATGGATTTCATCAATAATGCAATCCGGAATTTTAAAAATAGTCATCAGATAAGTAGGGATCGATTGTGCTACGGCTTTAATCAAGATTTCTTTGCCCGGCTTTGACATCAGTTTTTCCTTCCACCCTTGCAGTTTTTTCCAAATACGTTCCTTCAGGCATCCAAAAATGGCTTTTTTCGACCTCCCAACCACCGTCGGCATTCCCAAATACTTCTCATGTTTATCAACTTCCTTCACTCCCAGAAGATTACAAATATCATTCTTCACTTCTGCAGACACTCTCTTACAAAAAGTAGCTTCAGACTTACAGAAATTAATTTTTTGTCCAGAAGCCTTCTCATACACTTTAAGGATCTCAACAATTTTCGAGCACTCCACCATATTTGCCCTGGAAAATAACATACTATCGTCTGCAAAGAAGAGATGGGAGATACGGGGACTCCCATTACAAATTTTAATACCATGAATGACATTATCACTGACAGCTTTCTGTATAAGCCCTAAAAAAGCCTCGGCTACCAGAAGAAATAAATAGGGAGAGATAGGGTCACCCTGTCGAAGCCCACGTTGGGGAATGATGTCTCCAAAAGTGTCCCCATTCGCTCTGATTTTAAAATTAAACCCAGATAAGCACTCCAATATCTTCCCACGCCACATGCTACTGAAACCCATTTTCTCCATCACTCTGACCACAAAATTCCACTCCACCCGATCGTAAGCTTTCATCATAACTAACTTTAATGCTACCGAGCCATATCTCCCTTTCCCCCTCCTCTTCATGGAATGGAAAACCTCAAAAGCAATCAAAGCATTATCTGTTATCAGTCTACCAGGGATGAAAGCACTTTACTGCGGGGATATAATATTGGTGAGGAAAGGTTTTAGACGGTTTTCAAGCATCTTTGTGATAATTTTGTATATAACATTGCATAAACTAATTGGACGAAATTCAGTTATCTTGCGGGGCTCAGGACATTTCGGAATAAGAACAATGCAAGTATTACTTATTTCCGAAATATCAGTTTGACCATTCCACCAACTAGTAATAAAGCTAACAATGTCATGACACAAAATATGCCAGAATTTCTGAAAAAAGAGAGCATGCATACCATCTATTCCCGGGGCTTTGTTCGGATGCATGTCAAAAAGAGCTCTGTGAATCTCCTCCATATCAGGCTCCTGGATAAGCGCCGCATTCATGCTCTCCGAAACCTTGCAATGTACTCCAGCAAGGGCTGCTTCAATATTCATTGTCCCCTCCGAAGCATAAAGGTGAGAAAAATAATCTGTAATTATGTCCTGAATTCCCTGCTCATCTTGGACCTAGTGTCCCAAACTGTCTTCAAGCCCCTCTATAAAATTTCTTTTTCTCCTAGATGAGGCTTTGTGATGGAAATAAGAAGTATTTTTATCACCATCACACAATTCATTCGTCCTAGCACGCGCGTGCCAATATGACTCTTCCAGAAGATGCAACTCATCAAGCTTATCTGAAATTTGTTTGCATCTCTCTAGCTTCGGCCCGTCCATATACCCTTTTTGCATCTCTCTCAACTCAGCCTCTGAATTTTTTATTTTTTGTTTGAGACTCCCAAATGTATCTCTCGCCCATCGGCTTAGCGCAGCAGCATAAGACTCGATCTTACCCTGAATCGGAGCATTCACACCATCGTTCCAGGCATCACGGATTACATCACCACACTCAGGCTTGGATAGCCAATACGCCTCAAATCTGAAAATTCATTTTTTCTGTCTATTTTTGGCCCTTCTTCCAGCCTGAAGCAAGATGGGCGTGTGATCTGATCTCTTTATATTAATTGGCAAATACATTACCTCATAATAAGGGAACAGGGAACACCACTGATCACATGCTATAAATCTATCAAGTCGTTCTCAGATCAAAGTAGCCTGAGTTAGCCCCCTCTGCCAAGTGAAGATGTTACCCTTGAAACCCAAATCCCGCATCCCTGTAACATCAAGAGCCTCCCTGAAATCATCCATGCACCTCTCCCTTCGTACAACTCCACCACTTTTTTCCCTTTCACTTAACACCTCGTTAAAGTCCCTAAAAAGATAATAGGAATCGGGGAAGCAGATCGAAGACTTCGCATGAGGAGCCAAGTTTTGTGCTTATTCTCTTGTTCAGGCCAACCATATATTCCTACAGCTCTCCAAACTACAACATTATTACTGTCAAGAATGTCCACCGCAACATGATTTGCAGAGTAAGAGACTATATTCGCTTTAATATCTCTCCACCAAAAACCCATTCCTCCGGACAACCCATTACTGCTAATACAAAGGCCCTCCAGAAAACCACATTTATTTCTAATAGCTTCTAAACGAACATGATCAATTTTTGTCTCCATTATAAAGACAATATTTGGCAAATCTCTCCAGCAATGTTCCCGAAGAGAACAAACTGTCTGAGGGTTGCCAATCCCCCGACAGTTCCAACTCAAGATTTTCATGGCTTTTCGAGGGGTGGATTTTCTACCACCTCCGCTACTTTCACAGGTTGAAAATCCATACTATCTACCATTGTTACCTTGCTTCTCTTCACCATATGTTCACTAGGAATAGACAGAGAGTCATCAATTTCCATCTCCTCCATTATTTTCCTCTTATCCTTCCTACTATTGCCCTCCACATCACCTACATGCCCCTCCCCAACCATCACATTCTTCATCATATTTTTACTGTCACGTTTCCCTTTCGCCCTTATGTTGGATTTATGGGCTATATTATGCCCATAAGATCCAACATTGAAAGACAAAGCCCCACCTGTCATCCCTATTCTCACAACATTGCCACGCCCATCCCCTTCATCAACTTGATCCTTTGACAAAATTCCCTCCTGGTTTCCTCCCTCCCGCCCACCCTTAACTACAGCCACCCCCTCCCCATGATCAATATTCCCCACCACCTCCTGGCTTCCTTTCATCTGTCCACTCCGCAACACCTCCCTCCTTTCCCCTTGAAACACATTCCTCTCCATCCCCTATAATCCCACCACCTGACTCTCACTCTCCTGCCCACACCGACCTACATCCACCTTTTCTCCCTGTGCAAAAATTCCAGCCACCATCTGTAGACTCACCTCCCTATCCATCACCCTTCCCTCCTCCTCCCATGCATCTTTCTCCACATGCTCCACATTTCCCTATCCAGCCATGTTATCATAAGTGTCATTCATCCCTTTTGGTACAAAGACTAGCTTCTTCGCAACATGGAGTTCATGAACATCATCCGCCTCCGCTTTCCTACCCCGCATCGGTGAAGCTTTCAACCATGCACCCCAACCAAGGCCATGAAGATGCAGCTCATCCGACGTAGCCCAAAAATCCTTCTCACTGTGCCCTAATCTTCCACAAGCAAAGCAAAAGAAAGGCAGCCTTTCATACTTCAAGCTGACAGTAACAATGTTACCTTCCGTTGTTCGAACTTTTTGGCATCTACGTAAAGGTTGCCTGACATCCAGCATGACCTTAACACGACAGCTTTTACTTATGAATAAGGAGTCATCATCGATGTCAATAATATCTCCCAATTTTGAAGCGATGGTACGTATATGATCATGTGTTCTACAATTGAAAGGTAGGTTTTCATACCGCACCCAAAAAGGGGATGTAGTCAAGGATACATCCGAGGGCTGTTCATTCCCATTTATAGTATTAAAAATAAATAAATTTTGTTCAAAGCACCATGGCCTCCCCGCAAGAACCCGTTCTTTATCACGCCAATGGTAAAATTGAAAAACATATAGATTCGATTCAATTTTGCGTATTAAAACCCTACCTTTCATTGCCCATGCTTGTAACATTGTCCTCTTAAAGGCCTCGAAATTTACTCCACGTTCAGTTAGGAGTTTCCCAATAAGCATGAAGGAAACCCTAATTCTCTGTTCATCAGTATCAAGTTCTCCACAATCTGCAATTTCATTCTCTTCCGTACTGAGGGAAAGATTCGAGTATCTAGCCACTAAATCGTCTTCCATCATACATCGGAATCAAGCCCACCAAGGGTGGGGAGATCGACCTCTCTTCGCAAGGTGGTTCGCCCTCTCTCTCAAGGGAGTTTTTTCTTTGTTTGCTGATTTATTTTATTTTGATATTAAAGCGAGGTCTTTATATGGTGTTAGAAGTCAAAACTTAAATTTAATCTACATTATTTTTGCTAATAAAAACTTTACATTTGTAGCTTGAATAATTAGCATGATGCTTGTTTTAGCTACAAGTAAATATTTCACTCCAAAGGTAAATTTCATGTTACATATCTATAGGTAATTACCTGTTTCTCATTGTGAGAAACTAGTTTTGTTTCTCATGGGGTATGTGTCAAGATTTGGAGCTCTCACTCATGACACATACGCGGTCCACCAGTGAAAAACATCACATTATTTTCCAAAATGCCATTATGCATAATGAGGAATTGAGGCTCCCTCCACTACACGAAAAGAGCAAATTGGCAACGGTTCAAACCCCCCCAAAGACAACGGTTTTGAACCGTTGCGTATTTGAGGGTTGCCAAATCCCAAAATAATTGGCAATGGTTCAAAACCGTTGCCAACTCAAGCAATTGGCAACGGTTATCCGCTGCCAATTGCTTGAGTTGGCAACGGTTAACCGTTGCCAACTACAATGGCGCCTTTTTTTTTTTTTTTTTTAAAAAAAAAAACAAATTGGCAACGGTTAACCGTTGCCATTGACCTGTATTTTTTTTTTTTTTTGGCTGCAATAATAATATATACATGTTAAATAATAATAATTAATATTAATAATAATAATTATTATTATAATAGTAACAATAATTAGTATTATTAATAACAAAACATAAATAATAATAACAATCACAAGAGATGATATTAATTAGAAAAATGTGTCATGTTACCTGCAAACAATTTTAATTAGTTATAATAATGTATAGTACATAATTAGTAAGCTAAGGCTAGGATTGATGAAGTAGCTAGCTAGTAAACGATATTTACAAATTAAATGTGATGTAGGTCGCCAACATCTCTCGAATTACATGGAGTTCCTCGCTCGTGTATGGCTGTCCCGTTTGCCCCTTGCAAAACTTAGAATACACAAAACGTGAGTTAGTAGAAGTGAATTAATAATAATTGGGGTTAGTTAGTAGGAATGACCCGAACAATACTTGGAATAATACACAAAACGTAAGTGAACTCATACTTAGCTTACTCATAATAATAACATGATATTATTACTTAGTTATAATTGACTAAGGAATGAAATTACAAGAAAATAGCAATATGAGGGTTTAGGTCGCATTTTCAATCAAAATAGCCCAAGTAAGGCCATTTTGGCTACTAGGATGCCTATTTTCTATATTTCTTGTCTATTGAAATCATAACTAGTTAAAACATGTCATTATCACTTAGTTATAGGTGCCTAATGCTTGAGATTACAAGAAAATAGCAAGTAAGTGGTCTTGGAACGCAATTTCAACTAAAATGGCTCAAGTAAGGCCATTTTGGCTACTAGGATGTCTATTTTCTATAATTCTTGTATATTGAAATCATAACTAGTTAAAACATGTCATAATCACTTAGTTATGGGTGCCTAATGCTTGAGATTACAAGAAAAGAGCAAGTAAGTGGTTTTGGAACGCAATTTCAACCAAAACGGCTCAAGTAAGGCCATTTTGGCTACTAGGATGCCTATTTTCTATATTTCTTGTCTATTGAACTCATAAATGGCTCAATAATAATTGGGGTTAGTTAATAGGAATGACCTTCGATTGGAGGTAAAAGCTCCCTTGTTTGCCATTCTTCTCAAACAAAACATCATATTTCTGCACAAGTGAATGGTAATCATTTACACATAATCACAAAAGATATTAGAAAATTAAACTAAAATGTGTGAAAATTCAATTTGGCTCCTTCTCATGGATAAAGAACTGTGATTGAGACAATATTTCCTGTGAAACATCCTATTTTAAGTGAACAATAATAGCCTTGTTCTCAAAGTGGCAATCAATCAAATAAACATTCACATATAACTGGAATGAACAACTTCTTGAAACTACAGATAGATAAATAAACAAGCAGAAAGCATGTAATGTATCATATATAAATACCATAAAAAGGATGGAATGAAATAATTAAACTTCCTTTCTGTGAATTGCTTTGCTGCTTGAACATCAGCACTATCAACAACACACTGCTGAGCACCAGACACCGAAAACCTCCTAGACAACGCGGGATAATTCCCAACACGAACACTGCTATTTCCAGGATGATCAATAATTTTGAAGCAATGCCTCAAGGCGTAAAAGCAATCCTTTTTTGGCACTTCAATATGATTCAAGCATATGATCAGGAATAAACACGAATAACAATTGATTCACAATACAAGTATACAATATCTCGAGCATGAAATAGACTCAAGAATTACAGAAATTGCCCAAATTAAAACCAAAATTACAGAGACTCACCTATATCCAGGCAAATTAACAATATACCAACTCTTGTTGATCAGAAAATGATTGATAAGCTGAGTCTTCCCTGTATATAAATTCAACAACCTAATCAAACACAAAGTTAACAAAACAAATGAAATCACAAGTATGAATCATATGCAAATAACCCCAACAGCGAATTACCCCTATTCATAATTGGTTGGACGGTTCATATTCAACTAAATCAAGCAATATTCCCCAGAAAAATTATTTACAAAGATCATCCAAATATAAAATTGACAAGATTACAATACTAACTAATAATTAACAAGCTTAAAATTGACAAGACTAAAATCAACAAACTAATATCTCCACTAGTCTATACGGAACTTCCAGCCGAATATGCGACTAGCACCACTAAGCACTAACCAGTCCACACTGTAATCTAATTATAAATTTATAATCCTCCTTACACTAATAGTCTAATTGCTGTCTTATACAATGTTCGACATCACATATTCACAATTTCACATAATGACATAAACAGATAAACTAACAAGTTCAATTTAACTGTCAAAACACAATTTACACAAATAATGCAAATTCAATGAACATTCACCGTGTATACTAATTTTAAGAGACAAGTAATGCAAATTTGATCAAAAATTCACCAAAAAAAAAAAAAAAGAATCAATTGATGATTTCCTATCTTGCTAGGCGGAGGCGGCAGGCGCTGAATGATTGAGGCGAGCAGTGGAGCAGGCGGAGCAACACTGCAGCAGGGCCACGCCCAACACTCAGCAAGATAGCAAGTCAGCGACTAGGCACTGGAGCAGGCGACTAGGCGAGCAGCAGAGGACAGAGCACAGCTGCACAGAGCACTGGAGGCTGGAGTAGGCGACTAGGCGAGCATTTCACAAATTCACAATTCAGATAATGCAAAATTCACAATTCAGATAATGCAAAATTCTCTGAAATTGAGTTGATTATTGAACAATTAGGGATTTAGGGTTCAAATTTAGTATTACTCACTACTACAAAGCGCCAACCTCTCCAAATTCTGACATAGTCACATAGGGCTCAAGTCCATTATAGTTGTTTCAATTGACAAACCCTAGATTACAGGAACTTATAATTACTAAATTGTAAATCAAATCCACCAAAAAGTCGAACGAATTCATCAATGGGAAGTATATAAGTAAAACCTAATTGCTACTTACCTTTGGTTGAAGATGTTTCAATGGAGGGAGTTATTGCCGGAGTACGACGCGAGTATTGTCTTCAACGGAGGTGAGAAAGCTCGCAGCACTTCAATGGAGGAACAAAGAGGGGAGTTGCTGAATGAAGAAGGGGGGAGGGAAAACGAGCGTCAATGTTTTTTAATGAATTGAAGAAGAACGAAGAACAGGAGGGAGTATACAGGAGGCTTGAGAAAGGAAAAACCGGGTTTTTTTTTTCATAATTGGCAACGGTTAACCGTTGCCAAATCTAAGCCTTTTATTTTTTTTTTTTTTAAAAGTAAGTATTTGGCAACGGTTAACCGTTGCCAAAATTTAAGAGTTGGCAACGGTTAACCGTTGCCAACTCTAACCTATTAATTTATTTATTTTTTTTAAAAAAAAAAGAAACAGTTGGCAACGGTTAACCGTTGCCAACTTTAAAATTTTAATTGGCGCTCATTTTAGTTGGCAACGGTTTTCATGAACCGCTGCCATAGGGGGGGTGCCTTTTTATTTTTTTCTACTAGTGCTCCTTATCTATTGCGTATATTATAATTTAACAGTTTTTTTTTTTCCTAACTTCTCACCATAACTCTCCAAAACATCATTCCTTGAATGCATACTTTTAATTTTTAATAACTTCCACCCTCCAAAATTAACACAAAAAAAAAAAAACAAAATAAAATAACTTTCTATACTTTTTTTTTTTATTTTTTATTTTTTTTTATTTTTTAATTTCTGTGCATTAGCACGGCTGCATGGGTACATTATAGTTTAAGTAATTTGCAAATACGTCCTTTATACATATACATAATACACCATCGGAGATGTTCTTAAACGATCCTATAGAAAATTTGAGAGCAGTAATTCCAGTTAATTATGGTTAACTCCTACCAACCTAACGTGGTTCTTGGGAGTTAAATGGCAGTATTCTCTATAACCATATACTAACTTTGTTTTTTTTTAGTTGACACATTTTTACTTTAACTCTATTTATTCACTCCCGTTTGACCGTGTTTTGTGCTTTATACATAATGAAAAATATAGTCATGTGAGATCTTGTTAGATTCGTCACGATATATATTTTCAAATAAATTAACTTTTCATAATTTTTATTTATCAGTAATTAAAGATATTAATAGTTGAAGTTGTGCATTGACAAACGTGACTAAAGAAACGTGTCAACTAAACAGAAACGGAGGATGTTAGTGATATGAGATAATCAATATTTAAGGAGTCTTTGGCCTCTTATTGAAGAAATAGAGTTAGTGGTTAATTAATTAATTGCCAAGTCCGTTTGTTTGATTTATCACTAGTTGTGTTGCTTTGGTGAGAGGCTTAGTGCTTCCGCGTAGTGTGGTGTTGGGCTTGTAATTGGCTCGTTTACTAGGTGTTGTTATCATCCATTTGTGTTTGTTGCTACAATGGTTGATGTTAATGAGAATGATCCTTCAACTAGTTGTGTTAGGATATATTTATGCTTCATAGTTTACATGCTCCAACTTGAGGGGCAGTGTTAGGATATATATTTATGTAAAGTAGATATATCTTGGGTATATATTTGTGTATATCTTTTGGTTAGGAGTTTTAGGTAAATTTGGTTAAGTTATATGCCTATATACATTGGTCTTGAATAATTAAAGAGTTTAAGCCGTTCTCTCCTAAAATTCTTTTGAGTTTAACGTGGTATCAAGAGCGGGTTATTAGATCTTGGGAGTGTTCACAAAAATTTTTCCCCTGCCGGTGCGTTAGAAATTTAAACCCACCGGTGGGATAAATATTTAACCAAATTTTTTTAATACTTCCGCAAGTGAATGCTCTTTAAGCATCTTAGATAATGTTTGTTGGTGATGACTTAATGTAATTACATCACGCGTGGCTTTTGTCACTATTTGAGATCGAGATTAAGTTGCTTTGTGATGAGTTTGTGTTACGTTGTTGACGAGGTGAAACAAATGGGTCTAGGATTTGACCTTTGAGTTTTTATTTTCTATAAAAAATAAATAAATAAATAAATTCGGCTCTCTTATGTCGTGAGACAAGATATATTGGTTCTCCTTGTGTCGTAAGACAATGTTCATGTGTTGGTTCTCCTTGTGCCATGAGACATGGTTTGTGATGTGATTCGAGCATAATTTAGCTCTTTGGATAAAAGTTTGGTTTTGCTCTAAAATAAAACCAATAATTTAAGAGATTTGAGTGTGGTTTTCTTTGCATAACCAATATTTGATTGGAGCTCGGTTTTGCTCAGGAAAAAACAAAATTCAACGAGTTTGAGAAGAAAAGATGTTCTCGTTGTAATGTTTTGTTATTGGAGCTCGATTTTGCTCAGAAAAAACCAAAATACAATGAGTTTGAGAAGAAAAGACATTCTTATTGTAATGTTATATTTGCAGTAGTGGCGAATCCAGGATTTCCGAGATGGTGAGTCACCATCAATTATTGATCACTTGTGAAAGTACAAATTTTTTTTTTCCAAATCTTGTTCATAATTAATTTCAATCCAAAAATTATATATAAGAAAAAAATTATATTTCACCAAATTGATTTCAAGCCAAAACTAGGACATAAAAATCCATACTACGAGAATAACCAAATAGTACTTAAAAATTCAATCTTACAAGTCGAAAGTACTACAAATAACATGTTACAAACAAATAGTACTATAAAACTATTACATTAAATTAACTTTATGATTTTGTGCTTAATTGATAAGCTTTGTGGGAAAATATTAAATTAATTGCATAAATATAGGATATAAATAGAAATAAAATTATTAAAAAATTATACAAAAAAAAAGTGAGTTAACTTAAGCCGGTTATTCAATATAACCGGTCTCTTTAATGAAAAAAAAAGCAGCTCAAAAAATCATGAAATCAATACCAGCATCAAAGAGACCTGTTATCTAAATAACCGGTATCTTTGATATTTTAAAAAAACTGAGAGGGTGTCAGGGTCTGACGCAACGCAAATCTCTTGTAGGAATAGCAGCATCAAAGAGACTGCCTATCTATAATAAGCGGTCTCTTTGATATTTTTTTTTTACAAAAATAAACAAACATCAATTTTTTTTTTTTTTTTTTTTTTTTTTTTTTTTTTTTTTTTTACTGGTGAGTCACGTGTACCATTGTGCACATGAATAGATCCGCCCCTGATTTGCAGGTTCGAAAAGAATGGCATTCATGTTTGTTTGATGATTGATGAGTTCGAAAAGCTAAACGTTCTCATCATTCAAATAAATAAATAAATAAATAAAGGCGACATCATCAAATTAGTGCATCTGGACTTCAATAAAGTGAAGAATTTCTAGTCGCAACGTTTGTGTTACTGCCGTTACGATTGAGGGAGAGTGTTAAAGATATGAGATAATCAATATTATCGGAAAATATATGTGTGACATATTTTCCGTATATATCTTATAAGGAAAATTATATATTTAGGTTTATTTATATTAAAGATATTATTTAGAGAATATATCTTTAAGATTTATGGTTAGGCTAGTATATATTTTTAGAAGATTATTTCCTATCTTGTAAATTAGGTTTTGTATAAATACTCTATCTAATGATCAATAACAAACAAGCCATTCCATTATCTCTTTTCCCCAAATTTGTCGGAGAATGAAGATGACACCCCTTTCTAGCAGCTGGAAACGACAAAAATAACCCTAGATAGATGTTTATTCAGGAGATGAACGACCGTGGCCTGCTCGTACACAATTCAGTTACTATGTCATCTATCAGTAGTTCAGTACTAATGTTTCAACCAATAAAAACAAAAATGTTTTATTATTTCCTTCTTTTGAGTAAAATTATTTAAATACCTTGTTTGATAACTTTTAATTTTGAACAAATCCTCCATAATTTTTATTGGTGAAACTAATCCACAGTAGTGCTAAACGTGTTTTCTGGTATATGTTTGTCAAAAGTTGAAGTGCTTGTATTGTTGTACTATCCAAATGCAAAAATTTAGTAATCAATATTAATTAATTAATAATTGCTAATTCAACACACAATATAGTATTACCGAGTTGTGCTACACTTGTTGGAATTGAATTTCGTGAAGCTCACTTATTTCATGACTTCATCCACATACAAATTAAATACATTGGTCTGAACATGTTGTGGCTAAAACATGTATTTATCTTGTTTGTGGTAGAAATATTATTGACAAGTGATGTATAGATAATCAATTAATTATAATTAAAGTAATTATTTAAGTAGGTCTCAATTGAAAATAACACATATTTGATTTGCTCTGTCTTATGTTTTATGTCTTATGTGTAGTGAAATTAATAGTATATTGTTGACGAACTTGGCTTATTAACAAGACCAAGTCCCTAAATAATTTTAATGAACCTCATATTAAAATTGGAAGATGTGTTTGAACTTGTAAGTTAGTGGTTAATCAATCCTAATTAACCTATCATAAAGTTGATGATTTAGATTTCAAGTTGTAAGTTACAAGTTAGTGGTTAACTAATCCTAGTTAACCTATCATAAAGTAGAAATACTGGATTTGAACTTGTAAGTTAGTCGTTAATCAATCCTAATTAACCTATCATGAAGTAGTAGTAGTACTCGAGTCACGTCAATTTGGTATGATATTTTTTATTTAGATAAAATGTAAATTTGGTTTAGATATATTAGAATTTTTCTCTCTTATCTTCTAGTACTTAGGATCATTCATGAAAAAAAATTCAAGTTTATGGTGTTTGGTGAGCATAAGAATTTTTGGCTTTGGCTTGACATTTTATGTTAAGTTCCCATGCGAATATGTTTAGGATGCAACCCATTTAACTTTTTAATTTTAATCTATCATCATCATGTGTTTAATTCAAAGTTGATACTTCAATTCATTACTATCTCCGTTTTCTTCTTTTTTTTGTTTTTTGTTTTTTCTTTTTTTTTGTTTTTTTTTTTTGGGACACATTTAGATTTTTGACACTATTTACAAAGCTTCACATGACTAGCTTTTGTGATTTATAGATTTAATAAAACATAGTGATGTGCGATCTTGTTTGAATTATCTCGTTAATTTTCTTAATATCAGCTTTTTTATAATTTTATTTGTTGATATATAATTAAAGATGTTAAACATTAAATTTGTTCATTAAAACGTGATAAAAGACACGTGTCAACTAAAAAAAGAAGTAGCAGTACATTCATTTGAAAGTTTACTACATTATTATATGGAGTACGTACTCCCTAGCCTTCACTCTTTTATGTTTCAACTAGCATAGTGCGATACACGGTTTATAAATCAAATTATTAATTTTGTAGGAAAATACAAAGATAATTCAATTAGTAATAAAGAGCTCACTTACTAATGGTCGATACAAAAATAAAGGATTGTAATTTAAATAGCATTTTTTGTTATTTGCATTTCTTTTAATTTTTATAATGTTATTTTATTAATTAAAAAATAAATGAATAATGCTACACATAACTATTTAAGAGAAGTAGATCGACTAATTCATTTTCTATCTCCGTAGCGAAAAAACTAAAATTTTCTTATCATATCATTTGCTTTAGTAACTACAATCAAATACATGTTTTACCTGTAGCATTCACCAATACAATCTAATACTTGTCATATCATTCGCTTTAGTAACTACAATCTAATACATGTTCTATAGACACAATAATAACCTTATATATGACCCACCAATATTGTATATGATGTATTGTATATGATATATGGAGTAATATTTATAGTTACGAATTAATAGATATGAAAAATATTTTAATATAGATTAGGAAAATATGTGAATAAAAAAAATCATAATTATATGATTTGGTGAATATTTTGTATATAATTTATAATAGGTAGTTGAAGGCATTGACGAAAATAAATAAAAATAGAGGAGAAGTTTTGGAGGGAAAATACAACACATGAAGTGATATATGTCATTCATGGTGTCTATTATATATATATTGATATGCAATTTAAAAAATTATTTAATAAATAAGGGGAGTAAGTATAAAATAAAATAACAGAGATAATATTAAAAGGTGGGTGGCATAGATGTTAAAAAAATAAAAAAAAATAAAAAAAATAAAAAAGAATAGGCTAAATTAGAAAGTGGGTATGTAGAACATCAAAAAATAATATATTGTTTGTACTCTATTCTCATAAGACCGAGCTTCTAGCATTCATTTTACAGCCTACATATACCTCATTCTCTCAGACCAGTTTGTAGAAGAATTGTGAAAATTAAGCAAATATAGTTTAAAAAAAAAAAAATGGAACCAAACCATTGTTCCAACAAACAAACAAAAGAGCTATTAGATGCAGTAGGTTTTATATGGAACCATAGTTTATCGTTCCTAAATTCCATGGCTCTAAAGTGTGCCATTCAACTAGGCATCTCAGATGCCATCAAAAAACATGGCAAACCCATGACTCTTGATGAGCTAACTAATTCTCTTTCGATCCATCCAAACAAGGCTTCGTCCTTGCATCAAATGATGCGTCTTCTTGTTCACAACAATTTCTACACCACACAAATTTTATCGACTGGAGAAGAAGCATACGATCTTACCCTAAACTCCGAACTCCTTTTAAAAGATCACCCTCTTACTCATGCACCCTTAGCCCTTTTAGGGATAACTCCGCAGTTAACTGAACCATCTCATCATTTTGCTAGTTGGTTTCAAAGTCATGACCAATCTTGTGAGTCTTCTTTTCACGTGGCTCAAGGCATGCATTTGTACAAAGGCATGCCTAGTGATACCAAACTCAATGACTTGTTTAACCTAGCCATGGCAAGTGATTCTCGATTGATCTCGAGCTTGTTGCTGACTAATAATAAGTTCAATGCCCTAATCCAAGGCATTGAATCCATCGTCGATGTTGGTGGAGGTACTGGTACTATGGTTAAAGCCATTGCTGAGGCTTTTCCTGAGGTGAATTGTATCTTGTTTGATCAACCACATGTAGTCAACAATTTACAACTAAATGAAATAAGGAACTTGACTTATGTTGCTGGTGACATGTTCAAAGCTATTCCTCAAGCTAATGTCGTCTTACTCAAGGTGAAATAAAGACTACTCTTATACTTTCTCTATTATTATTTTTTATTATTGATTTAACTGGTAAGTTAATTAAGGATTTGTTTAGCTCACCTTAATTTTGCTTATCAGATCTGATTAACTTTTCTAATTTGACCAAATTTTGAGTCTTTGACCTTATGTGTACAATAATCTACAAATAAAAAATATATCAAATGAGGTCTTGTTAAATTCGTAATAATGTGTATTTTATTAATAAGTAATTTACACATCAAAACTACTAATTAAAATTAAGAAAACATGTACTGACTTAGTGAGTAAACACGGATCCACTAAGATACATTAACTCAACTAATGATAGCATGCCTTTTGACTCGAACAAACTACCAAACACTACTCACACATGCTCCTTAAAACTTGGCACTAGTACGTTTGAATTACTAACCCAACAAATTAAAAAACAATATCGTATAAGTAAAATATTTACATATTATAGCTTTGTCGTATAAAGTGATATTTACATGGAAGACATGTCCACCTATATACTCGTTGTATCTTTGACTTTGTCGTATGAAATGCCTTTTGTCATATAAAGTGATTTTTACATGGAATACATGTCCAGCTACTAGTTGTAACTGTCTTTCAAGTGATTAGTATATATATGTGTAAATGTGTAATCCGTAATAACAGGGGTAAACAACTTGTTTATATCTATAATCTAATAGATATAATAATCTACCTACTAAAAATACACGCTCCTTACTTACCCCATACTTCCTAGTATCTTGTCCATAAATACTAGATCAAAAAAAACTGTGAGGGCGGCTTAAGTTTGATTACAGTCCTTTACTCCTTAGCACAACAAAAAGTATTTATAATGTATATACGCTACTGGCCGTAAATCCAATCCTATTCTCATCATTTAGATACGTCGGTCGTCATACATACATGTAATTGGTATCATGATAGCATAAATAATGATTTTGCATAGTTTACATGGTAATTCCTTTGCTTTTCAAGTGTAAGGTTGTCGGTTCAACCCATTTTTTTTATACATGTAATATTTGAGTTGAAATTTTTTTAGAAAGGACATATCCTGGTGTCATATGGTGAGGTAACAACATTTCTTTATATTGTCCATAATATATCGAATTTACAAAGAGAGATAATCTTGACGTTATATATGTGAAAGTTACGAGAAGTTATTTCTATTAGAGGTTGAATACATTTTGTATTGAATAGCAAAGTAAGTATTTACAACTATATATAGAGAAAGCAAATAACCTACCAAAGGAAACTAAGGCCACGGTATAATCAAGGATTATGCCTACAATTGTGGCTAAGAATCATTAACTACCAAAAATATAATTGACCGTAAGAAAGGTCAAGAAAGGCTAAATATAAGAGCTACAAATAAGGGAAGAGGATAACTACTAGCTATATACAAGGAGATTTGATTATCTCTTAACATTCCCCCGCAAGATGGACGGTCGAGAGACGAGGCCAATCTTGAAATACAAGTTGTTAAACCGGGAGATAGCAAGAGGTTTAGTAATGGCGTCCGCAAGCTGGTCATTGCCGAAAATGTGCCCCTGCAACATGGATGACCGAAGGGAAAGTCCAATATTGAAGGATGATTTGTGGTTGTAATAAGAAAATGTTGATAATGACTTTTTTTTTTTTTTTTTTGAAATAAAGAGAGTAGTGGGTGGGTTTCTCCATAAGAGTTTGGAAAAATAAGTTTATGCTTGACAACACTAGGTAGATAAACTACGGGTTGTCGAAAATGGTTTTGTTTCTCCGGAAGGGGTGTGGAGAAAAAAAATTGATAGTTAGCTATCCTTGGTAGAGAGACTACATGGTGTCGAATTATAGATTTGTTTCTCCGTCAGGGGTTTGGAGAAAAAAATGATAGTTGGCTATCCTTGGTAGAGACACTACATGGTGCCAAAAGGGTTTGAGCGGAAGTTTGATTTGGGTTTGAAACTATCCGAGAGGGAAGTTGAATATGGTCACCATCATTTGTCGGTGTCAACAAAGGGTTTTGATGGTGTAGCCATGGTAATAGCGGAAGCGGAAAAGTTGGATCAATAGCTCATGATACCATATTAGAGGTTGAATACATTTTTTATTGAATAGCAAAGTAAGTATTTACAACTATATATAGAGAAAGCAAATAACCTACCAAAGGAAACTAAGGCCACGGTATAATCAAGGATTATGCCTACAATTGTGGCTAAGAATCATTAACTACCAAAAATATAATTGACCGTAAGAAAGGTCAAGAAAGGCTAAATATAAGAGCTACAAATAAGGGAAGAGGATAACTACTAGCTATATACAAGGAGATTTGATTATCTCTTAACAATTTCGACTAATAATTTTAATTAGATTGTTATACACAAAATTAATCCATTTGAGAACAAAGGGGTTATTTATCTACAGATATAATAACTTTGTGGTTCCTATAAATTTTATTTTTGCAGTGGATATTTATTTATCATATGTAAAAAATTTATTTTTGTTTGATTGAAATGCACAAAATTGATCCGAATAAGGGCTTATTTATCTGCGAAATTTAATTTTGCAGTGGATATTGCACAACTGGAGTGATGAAAATTGCATAAAGATACTTGAAAAGTGCAAAGAAGCAATTCCAAGTAGAGAGAAAGGAGGAAAGTTGCTGATCATAGATATGGTAGTCGGAATCCCAATTAACGATGAAAATCACTCCAGATCCCAGTTTCTTGCGGACATTCAAATGTCGTATCTTTTTGGAGGAAAAGAAAGAACTGAACAACAATGGAAAATTCTCTTTGATAAGGCTGGTTTTTGTGACTATAACATTTTACCAATTTTAGGGTCGAGGTCTGTTATCGAGGTTTTTCCTGCATAACAAAAATCTTGATCGATGATTTCTACATGTGTGATTGTTGTATAAGGTTTATGGGTGTGTTTTAAGTTTTCGGTTATGTACGTTTTAAGATTGCACTTGTGTGTGTGTGTTTTTTTTTTTATCATGCTTTCGCATTTTTACACAATATTCTTGTTTACATTTGTATGTTGTTATTTTCCATTGAATAATTCTAAGTGGAATGAAGATGGGATTTGTTTATTTAATTAATTCAATATTTTTTTTTTATACTTTCTCTGTTTCTTTTATACTTGCAACACTTTTCTTTTCACGCTTGTCAATGCACCATTTCAATCGTTAAGATCTTTAATTACCAATGTGTAAAAATTATAAAAATTTGATATTATGAAAGTATAATTCTAGACGAATCTAACAAGATCGCACATGACTATATTTTTCTTAACTTATAAATCACTACAGTTAGTCAAAGAGAGATATGTGAATGGTATAAAAGTAAGTTAAACTGTTGCAAGTAAAAAAAAAAAAACGGAAGAAGTATTGTTCTTTTGGGAACATGATGCATACATGCAAATCATGCAATGTGTATTCTAATCTAGTTTATAATGTCTAAATGCATTCCCCTTGCCAAACAAAGCTGGAAGTGGTAGTGGTTTTTTTTTTTTTTTTTTTTTTTTTGAGGAAAACATTAGGAATATTATAAATCAAAATCTGCTAAAAGTACAAGACTCTACGGAAACGGACCCATAAAAATAAATTCCGAACAACCACGGGTATCCCATCTTGCTACAAGGTGGGCTACCGTGTTACATGTCCTTCTAACATGAGAAGAAATAAAAGCAGTAAAGAGCTTAGATAACATGCTAATATCATCATAAATTAACCAAATTGGCGACCAACCACTGGAACCGTTATTGATTGCAGCACACACGGAAGAAGAATCACTTTCCAACCATACTTACGTCACACCCAGGCACCTAGCCACCGACAACCCAAAATGCGCAGCTGATGCCTCTGCACACTCCACTTCCCACACACCCTCAACTTGTCTACACCGCAGTCCAAATAAGCTCCCCCGGATGGTTTCTCGCCACTGCACCTAATCCCATATAGGAATTAGCTATATGAGCATCCACATTTACTTTTATAAAGCCTTTCGAGGGGCATTGCCACGCTGTTAATGAGAGAGTGTCCCTTCGAGGTTGGCTGGAGAACACTTTCTTGGCATATATATACAGTACTGGTGCTGTAGAGAGAGGCTAAATATTGTTTTCTTAATGGAAACAATGATAGACAATGTTGCTTTAGAGAGAATTCGTAATATTTGTGGTTTTGTGAATGGTATTTGTCTTAGCAGCGTGGGAAATTCTGGTGGCATCAGTTTTTGGTGGAGGGACATTAATGTGTCGACCACCTCTTTCTCTGCTCATCATTTTGCTGCTAATATTTGTGATCATAACAACAACCCGGCGTGGAGAGCCATAGGGGTGTATGGGTGGCCTGAACAAGAAAATAAACATCTCACTTGGTCTTTGATGTCCCGTATGAAGTCGGAAAGTTCGACATCGTGTATCATGTTTGGGGACTTAATGAGATTGTTTCTTTGGATGAGAAAGATAGTGGATTGCCTCGAGGAGAAAGATTAATGGATACTTTTCGGGGAGCTATTGATGGGTGTGGGTTGAGAGATTTGGGATTTCGGGGTATCTCTTTTACATGGCATAGAAGGAATTCTTTAGACTTTCATGAAGGAGCGTCTTGATAGATTTTTAGGCGATTCAGACTGGTGTTCTATATTCCAATGGTTTGAGGTTCGTCATTTTCCTATTTATAGATCCGATCATGCCCCAATTATGCTCGAAGCTAGCAACTACTATGATAGAGTGAAAAGGGATAAAATATTTAGGTTTAAAGCTTTATGGTTGTCTAGTGAGGAATGTGAAGAGGTTGTAGGTGAGGCTTGGGCAAGCTGTATTAGTGAGCAAACAACTACTCGGGTATCAGTTTGTGCTGAAAAGCTTACTTCATGGGCTGTCCGCTGTTTTGGTAACGTTAAAAAGAGGATTAAAGATACAGAATATATATTGAAAGTGGCTCAGGCCAGAACCCCGGATGCTCGCATGTTACATGAGTGCTCATCTAATGTTGCGGAGCTAGACGACTTGCATAGGTTAGAAGAATCTTACTGGCATGCTCGAGCAAGAGTGAATGAATTAAAGGACGGGGATAAAAATACCTCTTATTTTCACCAGAAGGTGAGTCAGCGTAAACGTTTCAATAGTATTCAAGGCTTATTTGATGATGATGGAGTTTGGCGTGGAAGTTCGCAGGAACTAGAAAACTTGGTGACGCAATATTTTCGTGTGTTGTTTAAGACAGAATCTCCTACCAGCTTTGAGCATGCTCTGGAGGGAATCGAAAGTATAGTGTCGGGAAGAATGAATGCACTCTTAAATGTTGAACCTACTAATGAGGAAATAAGAAACGCCCTCTTCCAAATGCACCCGAACAAGGATCCAGGT
Source organism: Chenopodium berlandieri (assembly GCA_034703905.1). NCBI lineage: Eukaryota > Viridiplantae > Streptophyta > Magnoliopsida > Caryophyllales > Amaranthaceae > Chenopodium > Chenopodium berlandieri. The sequence goes on from CM068293.1 coordinate 53,430,939, forward strand.
CCTGATGGTATGCATGCCTTATTTTTTCAGAAATTTTGGCATATTGTTGGTCCGGATATTATTTGTTTTGTGAAAAATTGGTGGCATGGTTTGGTAGACTTATCAGAGGTCAATAAAACTTGTGTAGTTTTAATATAATTCCGAAATGCAACAATCCTTGTCGCCCTACGGAATGTCGTTCGATAAGCTGTTGTAATGTGCTATATAAGATCAACTCAAAGACTATGGCAAATAAATTGAAACCTTTTCTTGGTGACATTATCACTATCAATCAGAGTGCTTTTGTCCCAAAAAGATTGATTACGGATAATGCCCTAGTAGCCTTTGAGATATTCCATGCTATGAAGGGGAAAGGTGGTGGTAAGAATGGATCGATTGCTATGAAATTCACTAGTAGAAAAATATAAAAGGGCACCGGTCATATAGCACCGGTTTTGAACCGGTGTAGATTTGAGGGATGCCAAAAAAAAAAATTTAGCACCGGTTCAGAACCTGTGCTAATAACGTGTTATTCGCACCGGTTTTGTTCCAAAACCGGTGCGAATAATGGCCCAGAAAAATTAAAAAAAAAACTTTTGGCACCGGTTCTGTTCCAAAACCGGTGCGAATAATGGCCCAGAAAAATAAAAAAAAAAAACTTTTGGCATCTGTTCAAAACCAAAACTGGTGCCCTTAATGCCCCAAAAAAATAAAAACCAAAACCAAAGCCTTTTTTTTTGCATTTTTTTCACTTAAATTGATATAGAAACACTAACATACATATAAAGTTACATATTTTCATTAAAAAAGGCTATAATATTACAATTTTCGTCCAAAAAAATAAAATCATAGTTTGTCTCATTACTAAAATCACCCACAGATACCAAGAAATCCAATCATTTCCAGCTCTTCTAAAACTAACATCAAAGTTCAGACTACATTCTTAAAACAGTCACAGGCTCACAGCAACAGAATGAGAATAATACCTTTTGAAAATGTTCAGATATTTAAGGGAGTGTTATATAGTTACAGATCATATGGAGGCTTATTTCATCTATTCTACATAGTTAAAAAATTCAAGATGCTACCTTCTTACACTTCTTGGCAAGCCTGGTTGGCATCGCAGACCTCTCTCAGTCTCTCTTTTGTTTATTATTTCATTGTTATCGCTATAGTTGCCACCCATGCTTGCTGCAGGCTTGCCTTGAGCTTGCGGTGCAACTTTTATATAGAATTCTAGCCAATGTGGATTCACTCTATATGTCAATGGAAAAACATTCCTAAAATGATCTGACAAGAAGCTAGCCTATGGGGCAGACAATATATCTAGAAAAAGACCGCCTGAGCATCTATAGCGAGGTCCACCTCCTCAGCGCATTTAACACAAAACCAGGATTGCTTAGGACAACAATCTCTAGTGCCCCACTGAGATCATCAGTGGATAGCCTTGTGACTTGTGAGAGCTATGCCAACCTGCCTTTCCTCTTCTGCTGACATCTTCCTGAAATTTGATGATTCAAATTCAGATTAAAAAATGCAGAGAGCAAATAGACCAATGTTCAACCAAAAACTTCATAAACGCAAACCACTTTGCTCTGGTGAAAGCTTAATTTACAGTCAATTTCAGCTAGTAAGCAACAAGAAAGCAACTAAAAACATTAGACACAGAAAGAGATAATTCAATGGCCGTTCGAAGAGAGAGTTCAGGTTATATCCTGAATGAGAAATTTTCTAACCATAAAAGATCTGGGAGACATGTCATATTCATAACTTGAATATTATGAGTCATTTTGCATTTTGACATTAGAAACAGCATGGACATCCTCTGCAACACAGACACCTCTTTGAGGGATAACTATAGGGTCATTTGCTTTAAGTGTTGCTTACATGGGTTAGGAGCAAAAAAGAATCCAGGCTTCTTACATGAAATATCTCTAGTCTGTTCAGTTTGAAAGTATTTTGGGTATCAAATTAGAAGTAGTTTGCAGGTGGTTTCAGAAGTACTTCTGTTACACTGTCATAGTTTAAAATAAAAAAAAAATAAAAAAAATCTTAACCTCAGTGATCTCATGCAGCATGTTTGACATGCAAGTTGATTGGATAATTGCTACAGATATTTCTAAAAATTCCAGACTTACGATGAAACAGTCTAATCACTCCGAAAAAATGGAACAAACCTCATTGCTTATATCCCAAGTCATTTTGGCATAAGTAGACTCTTGAGCAGCTGCATGCTTAGCTGTACATCAGCTTCCTCTTCTTATCATCTATTATCCTACAACAGCAACCTGCCTTTTTTTTTTAAACAAGAAAGAATGATAAAATACGACAAAACTTATATAACAAACAACAAATTGTGCTCACAAAAAGAATGGTCTTATTGATCACTGGTATCTCACCTTTTCCACAACTCAAGCAAAAACTGTAGCCACTTTTCTTCGAACTTTGCCAACAAGGTTCTTGCCATGACATGTAGATCATTCTTTTCATTAAAATCAACCTCACATCTGCACAGATCTCCCATACATGTTTATATCCACTATCATCCTTAGCTTCCATCTGTTTATTTATTGTACAGAAATACATCAGGATTTCAATAATCTGGTAGCAACAGAAAACTTGAGGTAGATAATACCAGCAGCCAAATAATGTAAAAGGCACACAAAAAGATTGTTGACAAACAAATCAACCAGTCATTTTGTTTTTTACACAGAAGAATCCTGCAGCAGAATGAACATAGCTTATTTTATTTCATACGTCTCCAAATTCACCACATCCCCTCCCAATGACCGGAAGCATATAGAAGTAAAGGAGCCCTCAAAAGTCTTCCTCCTGCCAAACCCTAGGTGCCCATAGCATGGCAGAAAAAAAAACAATGGAGATTTGAATCATACATAAATTTCAAAGTGGTAATTTAACTCAGATTTCAGGCTAGCTACTTTACATGGTAACATTATGACTTGAAAATAGGTGTACAATCCACCATGGCAGTCCAAACATCAGGTGTTGAGGTTTAGCCCCTTCATCGGCTTAGAACCAATCTTACACGTTTCCAGCTTAAAAGGGCATAAGGGCATTATTTCTCCTCATTCTAGATTAATCTAAATTGCTAAACTTAAGATCTGTGAATTGTATGATCAAGGAAAAAACAGAAAATGGTGTGTGCATCATACCAATGTGGAAAATTCAAGGGGTTAGAGAAACTTCAATCAAGTAGTATAAGCCAACCAGTTTCAAGGCACTATACCAGAGCACTTCAAGAGGGAACGCAAGGTTTTCTAAGAAGATGAGGAAAAAGGAAGTACTCCTTCCACCTCAGGTGTCTTCATTATAAACTTAACACTTGGGTATAAGCATTTTATGGGTATTAAAATAATGAAATAGTCATATTTGAAGCAAAGTTAACAAACTCATTTTTGGGATTTTATAGACTTAATAGTGGGAAAATTCCCTTTCCCTTTTAAAAATCCAATTCCGTTCAATATTTGGGAAAATTTGAACTCCCTCCCTTCCCTCACCTCTAGTCTTGACAGAGTACCAAAAATATATATGGGTTCAGTAAAACAGTATTCCAAATTTAATCATACAATCAAGAGAAATCAAGTTGCAAAGACATAGCCTCTTAAACCAAAGCCTTTAAAAATCAATTCTTGTTCTAGCCTTCTAGGTAAATAATGCATCTCAAAAGTAGATTCTCAAAAGTTCTCCGAATTTCAAGAACACCAGTCATCTCACAACAAACCAATAGCAAAGGCAGGCCGGAAACATGCTCACAGTATTAGCAAAACTACTAATAGAAATCAAGCATGTCACCTAAAAAACTTCCAACCTCTTAATCTCAAAATCAATAACTTAATGCTCACAGTATCCACTATCCAGCCCTTTTAAATATATAGACTACAACTCTTCTTACTAAATTTTAGCACAATAATGCACAATTACAACATCAATAAAACATACTCTAACACCATTTCCCATGATATGTTGGTACTACGTATTACAAAAATCCTTAAACCATGCAAGTTGAAGTTTACAGAACCAAGCTCAAAATTATTCAGAAAAATATCTTATCAAACATAAACAAAATCTGCTCACCAAATTCATGAATGCAGAAAGATGGCAAGGAAATCAATCAGTAGCACAAAAAGCACTTGATAAATTTGAGCTCAGATAATACTTTGTACGGTATATATAATTAGGGTAAGATTATCATGAAAATGCAGAAAAATTATCAAGAGACATCCTTTACCTCATTATCATCAAACTCATCACCATACCTAACCTTCGCATCGCCACAATACCCGGGTTAAATCCCATACCCGGGTTCGCTCCACTGCACATCAGTAATTTGAAAGCTCATAAACACAGATCTACATAATTTCAAGAAATACTGACAATTAAATAAAAATTCAGTAATTTGCGGTGCTGCATATAATTGAGAAAGGAACAATTTCAAGGAGTAATATTGAATTAAAATAGAAAATCAGAAAACCCTTGGGTTCCGAAAACATGAAATTGTAAATTTGAGCAAAACAAAAGCTCAAAAAACACGAAATAATGAAATTATTTAAAGAGAAAAGAAGAAAAAAGCACGAACCTACAGGAAAAATCATTTCGGGAGGGGGAAACGACGAGAGGTGGGTTTGTACCAGTTTCTTGCGCCACTGCCGCCGTTGCTAGGACCGACCGATGCGCCGACAACATGAAAGAGGAAGAAGAGAAAGAAGATAACGAAGGAGCAGCAGGTCGTTGATTAGGGTTTGTTTGAGGAGAGAGGAGAGAGAAGAGAGAGATAAAACGGCGCTGAGGAAACAGAAAGAAAGAAGAGGGGAATGAAAGAGAAAGAAGGCTCAATGGCGTTTTTTTTTAATACAATTCGCACCGGTTTGGTTTGAACCGGTGCGATTACTCTTTCCCCCTCTTTTTTTTTTTTTTTTTTTTTTTTAATTCGCACCGGTGCTAATAACATCATTTCGCACCGGTTTGGTTAGAATTGGTGCGAATTCCCCTTTCCCTCAATCCGCCTATATTTTTTGGCACCGGTTTTTAAAAACTGGTGCGCATTTTGCGGTGCTCATTTTTGTTTTTCTACTAGTGATTGGACATGACTAAAGCCTATGACAGGGTTGAATGGAGCTTTCTTGAAAGAGTCATGTACAAAATGGGTTTTTGTGGTGAATGGATTCGACAGATATTAGATTGTCTTCATCTGTGTCTTTTTCGTTTAAGGTTAACGGGATGATATCTGATTCCGTTATTCCGTCAAGGGGTTTGCGTCAAGGTGATCCCATATCCCCTTATTTGTTTCTTCTGATTGCCGATGCTTTTTCAACCTTGTTATCCAAAGCTGCTCGGGAAAATCAGATACATGGGGTGCAGATTTGCAGAGGCTCCCCTAGAGTATCACACTTATTTTTTGCAGATGATAGTTTACTGTTTGCTAAAGCAACTGTTAGAGAATGCTCCGTGATCGCTGATTTAATCAGCAAATATGAGAGAGCAACCGGACAAAGTGTCAATCTGAATAAAACAGATGTGTTATTTTTCAACAACGGTGTAGACTCATCAAGAAGGCAAGAAATTATTGATATTCTAGGGGTTAAAGAAGTGGTAAAGCATGAGAAATACTTAGGATTGCCTACTATCATTGGTAGATCAAAACAGGCGATTTTTGCTGGGTTGAAAGAAAGGATATGGAAGAAAATTCAAGGTTGGAAGGAGAAGTTATTATCGAAACCTGGGAAAGAAACACTGATTAAAGCTATTGCCCAAGCGATCCCGACATACATTATGAATGTCTTTAAAATTCCAAATGGAATCTTAGATGAAGTTCATTCATTATTGGCACGGTTTTGGTGGGTTCCTCGGATTCTTCTAGGAAAATGCATTGGCTTAGTTGGGACACTTTATGCAGGCCGAAATCAATGGGCGGCATGGGATTCCGTGACCTTAAAATCTTCAACCAAGCTCTTCTCGCCAAGAAGATGTGGAGACTTCATTCAAATCAATCCTCTTTGCTCCATTCAATCCTTAAGGCTCGTTATTTCAAACACTGCTCGGTTTTGGAGGCTTACAAAGGGTTTAATCCGAGTTATAGTTGGCGTAGCTTGTGGGGTTCCAAATCTTTATTGCTTGAAGGCCTTCGGTGGAGGATTGGAAATGGATCAGATGTTCGCATTTGGTAGGATGTATGGCTTCCTGGGACACCAGCAAAACCTCCTACGCCTGGTCCGCTTTATGATCCGGATTTGCGAGTATCCAACTTGATTGACGTACCTTCTGCTTGCTGGAACACTGAGGTGTTGCGAGAATTATTTCCAGCGGATGTCTGTAATTACATTCTTCAAGTGGTAGTGGTTGTTAACTTGTTAATATCCAAAGGAGAGAAATTGTAACTTTTTTTTTTTTTTTGAAATTATAATATCCTAAGGAGAGAAATTATAATTTAAACAATACAAGAACACTGAAAAAGAAACTAAGGAAGCGGTTTGTATTAAATGTTTGTTATATTGAAGTATTTATTGAGATAGATGAATCAAATAAAACCTCACTTGACTACGCATTTTCTTCTATATTGAAAAAAATTGCAATGCTACTTAACCATTTTATTTTATTTTTTTGACAAAACCTGCATGAAAATTTTACGGTAGTCGTTTGAAATATGACTACCATAATGTTTTAATGATTATATAGTTTATAATTAATATATTTTTTTTCCAAGTAATTATTTATATTACTTTATTAATGGTAATAAATAGTATTATCAACATTTTTTTGATTTATCAAATTTTTAGCTTCATTTATGTAATTTTTATTCTTAATTTATAGTTTCTCAAAAAATATTTATTTTATGTTGGATTAAAATTTTCAAACTTTCTATTTACACTGTAGATAATATAAGACTAATTGTAGCCATTTTATAACGTGAAAAATGAACCGATAATATTATATATCATATAATATAAAAATTCGAGTATGGTCACTCGCACTATGACCATGACTATACTTAATTATGATTGGCTGATTTTGCTAACTAATTCTTTTTCATAAAATCTTGGTCAAACCTTATTTTAAGAATTTTAAAAGATTTTTAATCTTTTTTCATTTTCCAAAAATTAATTTTTGATTTTTCGAAAATCCTTTTTTAATTTTCGAAATTATTTAATTAAAATCAGTTATTAATTAAATCCAACCACATGTAGTCAACAATTTACAACTAAATGAAATAAGGAACTTGACTTATGTTGCTGGTGACATGTTCAAAGCTATTCCTCAAGCTAATGTCGTCTTACTCAAGGTGAAATAAAGACTACTCTTATACTTTCTCTATTATTATTTTTTATTATTGATTTAACTGGTAAGTTAATTAAGGATTTGTTTAGCTCACCTTAATTTTGCTTATCAGATCTGATTAACTTTTCTAATTTGACCAAATTTTGAGTCTTTGACCTTATGTGTACAATAATCTACAAATAAAAAATATATCAAATGAGGTCTTGTTAAATTCGTAATAATGTGTATTTTATTAATAAGTAATTTACACATCAAAACTACTAATTAAAATTAAGAAAACATGTACTGACTTAGTGAGTAAACACGGATCCACTAAGATACATTAACTCAACTAATGATAGCATGCCTTTTGACTCGAACAAACTACCAAACACTACTCACACATGCTCCTTAAAACTTGGCACTAGTACGTTTGAATTACTAACCCAACAAATTAAAAAACAATATCGTATAAGTAAAATATTTACATATTATAGCTTTGTCGTATAAAGTGATATTTACATGGAAGACATGTCCACCTATATACTCGTTGTATCTTTGACTTTGTCGTATGAAATGCCTTTTGTCATATAAAGTGATTTTTACATGGAATACATGTCCAGCTACTAGTTGTAACTGTCTTTCAAGTGATTAGTATATATATGTGTAAATGTGTAATCCGTAATAACAGGGGTAAACAACTTGTTTATATCTATAATCTAATAGATATAATAATCTACCTACTAAAAATACACGCTCCTTACTTACCCCATACTTCCTAGTATCTTGTCCATAAATACTAGATCAAAAAAAACTGTGAGGGCGGCTTAAGTTTGATTACAGTCCTTTACTCCTTAGCACAACAAAAAGTATTTATAATGTATATACGCTACTGGCCGTAAATCCAATCCTATTCTCATCATTTAGATACGTCGGTCGTCATACATACATGTAATTGGTATCATGATAGCATAAATAATGATTTTGCATAGTTTACATGGTAATTCCTTTGCTTTTCAAGTGTAAGGTTGTCGGTTCAACCCATTTTTTTTATACATGTAATATTTGAGTTGAAATTTTTTTAGAAAGGACATATCCTGGTGTCATATGGTGAGGTAACAACATTTCTTTATATTGTCCATAATATATCGAATTTACAAAGAGAGATAATCTTGACGTTATATATGTGAAAGTTACGAGAAGTTATTTCTATTAGAGGTTGAATACATTTTGTATTGAATAGCAAAGTAAGTATTTACAACTATATATAGAGAAAGCAAATAACCTACCAAAGGAAACTAAGGCCACGGTATAATCAAGGATTATGCCTACAATTGTGGCTAAGAATCATTAACTACCAAAAATATAATTGACCGTAAGAAAGGTCAAGAAAGGCTAAATATAAGAGCTACAAATAAGGGAAGAGGATAACTACTAGCTATATACAAGGAGATTTGATTATCTCTTAACATTCCCCCGCAAGATGGACGGTCGAGAGACGAGGCCAATCTTGAAATACAAGTTGTTAAACCGGGAGATAGCAAGAGGTTTAGTAATGGCGTCCGCAAGCTGGTCATTGCCGAAAATGTGCCCCTGCAACATGGATGACCGAAGGGAAAGTCCAATATTGAAGGATGATTTGTGGTTGTAATAAGAAAATGTTGATAATGACTTTTTTTTTTTTTTTTTTGAAATAAAGAGAGTAGTGGGTGGGTTTCTCCATAAGAGTTTGGAAAAATAAGTTTATGCTTGACAACACTAGGTAGATAAACTACGGGTTGTCGAAAATGGTTTTGTTTCTCCGGAAGGGGTGTGGAGAAAAAAAATTGATAGTTAGCTATCCTTGGTAGAGAGACTACATGGTGTCGAATTATAGATTTGTTTCTCCGTCAGGGGTTTGGAGAAAAAAATGATAGTTGGCTATCCTTGGTAGAGACACTACATGGTGCCAAAAGGGTTTGAGCGGAAGTTTGATTTGGGTTTGAAACTATCCGAGAGGGAAGTTGAATATGGTCACCATCATTTGTCGGTGTCAACAAAGGGTTTTGATGGTGTAGCCATGGTAATAGCGGAAGCGGAAAAGTTGGATCAATAGCTCATGATACCATATTAGAGGTTGAATACATTTTTTATTGAATAGCAAAGTAAGTATTTACAACTATATATAGAGAAAGCAAATAACCTACCAAAGGAAACTAAGGCCACGGTATAATCAAGGATTATGCCTACAATTGTGGCTAAGAATCATTAACTACCAAAAATATAATTGACCGTAAGAAAGGTCAAGAAAGGCTAAATATAAGAGCTACAAATAAGGGAAGAGGATAACTACTAGCTATATACAAGGAGATTTGATTATCTCTTAACAATTTCGACTAATAATTTTAATTAGATTGTTATACACAAAATTAATCCATTTGAGAACAAAGGGGTTATTTATCTACAGATATAATAACTTTGTGGTTCCTATAAATTTTATTTTTGCAGTGGATATTTATTTATCATATGTAAAAAATTTATTTTTGTTTGATTGAAATGCACAAAATTGATCCGAATAAGGGCTTATTTATCTGCGAAATTTAATTTTGCAGTGGATATTGCACAACTGGAGTGATGAAAATTGCATAAAGATACTTGAAAAGTGCAAAGAAGCAATTCCAAGTAGAGAGAAAGGAGGAAAGTTGCTGATCATAGATATGGTAGTCGGAATCCCAATTAACGATGAAAATCACTCCAGATCCCAGTTTCTTGCGGACATTCAAATGTCGTATCTTTTTGGAGGAAAAGAAAGAACTGAACAACAATGGAAAATTCTCTTTGATAAGGCTGGTTTTTGTGACTATAACATTTTACCAATTTTAGGGTCGAGGTCTGTTATCGAGGTTTTTCCTGCATAACAAAAATCTTGATCGATGATTTCTACATGTGTGATTGTTGTATAAGGTTTATGGGTGTGTTTTAAGTTTTCGGTTATGTACGTTTTAAGATTGCACTTGTGTGTGTGTGTTTTTTTTTTTATCATGCTTTCGCATTTTTACACAATATTCTTGTTTACATTTGTATGTTGTTATTTTCCATTGAATAATTCTAAGTGGAATGAAGATGGGATTTGTTTATTTAATTAATTCAATATTTTTTTTTTATACTTTCTCTGTTTCTTTTATACTTGCAACACTTTTCTTTTCACGCTTGTCAATGCACCATTTCAATCGTTAAGATCTTTAATTACCAATGTGTAAAAATTATAAAAATTTGATATTATGAAAGTATAATTCTAGACGAATCTAACAAGATCGCACATGACTATATTTTTCTTAACTTATAAATCACTACAGTTAGTCAAAGAGAGATATGTGAATGGTATAAAAGTAAGTTAAACTGTTGCAAGTAAAAAAAAAAAAAACGGAAGAAGTATTGTTCTTTTGGGAACATGATGCATACATGCAAATCATGCAATGTGTATTCTAATCTAGTTTATAATGTCTAAATGCATTCCCCTTGCCAAACAAAGCTGGAAGTGGTAGTGGTTTTTTTTTTTTTTTTTTTTTTTTGAGGAAAACATTAGGAATATTATAAATCAAAATCTGCTAAAAGTACAAGACTCTACGGAAACGGACCCATAAAAATAAATTCCGAACAACCACGGGTATCCCATCTTGCTACAAGGTGGGCTACCGTGTTACATGTCCTTCTAACATGAGAAGAAATAAAAGCAGTAAAGAGCTTAGATAACATGCTAATATCATCATAAATTAACCAAATTGGCGACCAACCACTGGAACCGTTATTGATTGCAGCACACACGGAAGAAGAATCACTTTCCAACCATACTTACGTCACACCCAGGCACCTAGCCACCGACAACCCAAAATGCGCAGCTGATGCCTCTGCACACTCCACTTCCCACACACCCTCAACTTGTCTACACCGCAGTCCAAATAAGCTCCCCCGGATGGTTTCTCGCCACTGCACCTAATCCCATATAGGAATTAGCTATATGAGCATCCACATTTACTTTTATAAAGCCTTTCGAGGGGCATTGCCACGCTGTTAATGAGAGAGTGTCCCTTCGAGGTTGGCTGGAGAACACTTTCTTGGCATATATATACAGTACTGGTGCTGTAGAGAGAGGCTAAATATTGTTTTCTTAATGGAAACAATGATAGACAATGTTGCTTTAGAGAGAATTCGTAATATTTGTGGTTTTGTGAATGGTATTTGTCTTAGCAGCGTGGGAAATTCTGGTGGCATCAGTTTTTGGTGGAGGGACATTAATGTGTCGACCACCTCTTTCTCTGCTCATCATTTTGCTGCTAATATTTGTGATCATAACAACAACCCGGCGTGGAGAGCCATAGGGGTGTATGGGTGGCCTGAACAAGAAAATAAACATCTCACTTGGTCTTTGATGTCCCGTATGAAGTCGGAAAGTTCGACATCGTGTATCATGTTTGGGGACTTAATGAGATTGTTTCTTTGGATGAGAAAGATAGTGGATTGCCTCGAGGAGAAAGATTAATGGATACTTTTCGGGGAGCTATTGATGGGTGTGGGTTGAGAGATTTGGGATTTCGGGGTATCTCTTTTACATGGCATAGAAGGAATTCTTTAGACTTTCATGAAGGAGCGTCTTGATAGATTTTTAGGCGATTCAGACTGGTGTTCTATATTCCAATGGTTTGAGGTTCGTCATTTTCCTATTTATAGATCCGATCATGCCCCAATTATGCTCGAAGCTAGCAACTACTATGATAGAGTGAAAAGGGATAAAATATTTAGGTTTAAAGCTTTATGGTTGTCTAGTGAGGAATGTGAAGAGGTTGTAGGTGAGGCTTGGGCAAGCTGTATTAGTGAGCAAACAACTACTCGGGTATCAGTTTGTGCTGAAAAGCTTACTTCATGGGCTGTCCGCTGTTTTGGTAACGTTAAAAAGAGGATTAAAGATACAGAATATATATTGAAAGTGGCTCAGGCCAGAACCCCGGATGCTCGCATGTTACATGAGTGCTCATCTAATGTTGCGGAGCTAGACGACTTGCATAGGTTAGAAGAATCTTACTGGCATGCTCGAGCAAGAGTGAATGAATTAAAGGACGGGGATAAAAATACCTCTTATTTTCACCAGAAGGTGAGTCAGCGTAAACGTTTCAATAGTATTCAAGGCTTATTTGATGATGATGGAGTTTGGCGTGGAAGTTCGCAGGAACTAGAAAACTTGGTGACGCAATATTTTCGTGTGTTGTTTAAGACAGAATCTCCTACCAGCTTTGAGCATGCTCTGGAGGGAATCGAAAGTATAGTGTCGGGAAGAATGAATGCACTCTTAAATGTTGAACCTACTAATGAGGAAATAAGAAACGCCCTCTTCCAAATGCACCCGAACAAGGATCCAGGTCCTGATGGTATGCATGCCTTATTTTTTCAGAAATTTTGGCATATTGTTGGTCCGGATATTATTTGTTTTGTGAAAAATTGGTGGCATGGTTTGGTAGACTTATCAGAGGTCAATAAAACTTGTGTAGTTTTAATATAATTCCGAAATGCAACAATCCTTGTCGCCCTACGGAATGTCGTTCGATAAGCTGTTGTAATGTGCTATATAAGATCAACTCAAAGACTATGGCAAATAAATTGAAACCTTTTCTTGGTGACATTATCACTATCAATCAGAGTGCTTTTGTCCCAAAAAGATTGATTACGGATAATGCCCTAGTAGCCTTTGAGATATTCCATGCTATGAAGGGGAAAGGTGGTGGTAAGAATGGATCGATTGCTATGAAATTCACTAGTAGAAAAATATAAAAGGGCACCGGTCATATAGCACCGGTTTTGAACCGGTGTAGATTTGAGGGATGCCAAAAAAAAAAATTTAGCACCGGTTCAGAACCTGTGCTAATAACGTGTTATTCGCACCGGTTTTGTTCCAAAACCGGTGCGAATAATGGCCCAGAAAAATTAAAAAAAAAACTTTTGGCACCGGTTCTGTTCCAAAACCGGTGCGAATAATGGCCCAGAAAAATTAAAAAAAAAAACTTTTGGCATCTGTTCAAAACCAAAACTGGTGCCCTTAATGCCCCAAAAAAATAAAAACCAAAACCAAAGCCTTTTTTTTTTGCATTTTTTTCACTTAAATTGATATAGAAACACTAACATACATATAAAGTTACATATTTTCATTAAAAAAGGCTATAATATTACAATTTTCGTCCAAAAAAATAAAATCATAGTTTGTCTCATTACTAAAATCACCCACAGATACCAAGAAATCCAATCATTTCCAGCTCTTCTAAAACTAACATCAAAGTTCAGACTACATTCTTAAAACAGTCACAGGCTCACAGCAACAGAATGAGAATAATACCTTTTGAAAATGTTCAGATATTTAAGGGAGTGTTATATAGTTACAGATCATATGGAGGCTTATTTCATCTATTCTACATAGTTAAAAAATTCAAGATGCTACCTTCTTACACTTCTTGGCAAGCCTGGTTGGCATCGCAGACCTCTCTCAGTCTCTCTTTTGTTTATTATTTCATTGTTATCGCTATAGTTGCCACCCATGCTTGCTGCAGGCTTGCCTTGAGCTTGCGGTGCAACTTTTATATAGAATTCTAGCCAATGTGGATTCACTCTATATGTCAATGGAAAAACATTCCTAAAATGATCTGACAAGAAGCTAGCCTATGGGGCAGACAATATATCTAGAAAAAGACCGCCTGAGCATCTATAGCGAGGTCCACCTCCTCAGCGCATTTAACACAAAACCAGGATTGCTTAGGACAACAATCTCTAGTGCCCCACTGAGATCATCAGTGGATAGCCTTGTGACTTGTGAGAGCTATGCCAACCTGCCTTTCCTCTTCTGCTGACATCTTCCTGAAATTTGATGATTCAAATTCAGATTAAAAAATGCAGAGAGCAAATAGACCAATGTTCAACCAAAAACTTCATAAACGCAAACCACTTTGCTCTGGTGAAAGCTTAATTTACAGTCAATTTCAGCTAGTAAGCAACAAGAAAGCAACTAAAAACATTAGACACAGAAAGAGATAATTCAATGGCCGTTCGAAGAGAGAGTTCAGGTTATATCCTGAATGAGAAATTTTCTAACCATAAAAGATCTGGGAGACATGTCATATTCATAACTTGAATATTATGAGTCATTTTGCATTTTGACATTAGAAACAGCATGGACATCCTCTGCAACACAGACACCTCTTTGAGGGATAACTATAGGGTCATTTGCTTTAAGTGTTGCTTACATGGGTTAGGAGCAAAAAAGAATCCAGGCTTCTTACATGAAATATCTCTAGTCTGTTCAGTTTGAAAGTATTTTGGGTATCAAATTAGAAGTAGTTTGCAGGTGGTTTCAGAAGTACTTCTGTTACACTGTCATAGTTTAAAATAAAAAAAAAATAAAAAAAATCTTAACCTCAGTGATCTCATGCAGCATGTTTGACATGCAAGTTGATTGGATAATTGCTACAGATATTTCTAAAAATTCCAGACTTACGATGAAACAGTCTAATCACTCCGAAAAAATGGAACAAACCTCATTGCTTATATCCCAAGTCATTTTGGCATAAGTAGACTCTTGAGCAGCTGCATGCTTAGCTGTACATCAGCTTCCTCTTCTTATCATCTATTATCCTACAACAGCAACCTGCCTTTTTTTTTTAAACAAGAAAGAATGATAAAATACGACAAAACTTATATAACAAACAACAAATTGTGCTCACAAAAAGAATGGTCTTATTGATCACTGGTATCTCACCTTTTCCACAACTCAAGCAAAAACTGTAGCCACTTTTCTTCGAACTTTGCCAACAAGGTTCTTGCCATGACATGTAGATCATTCTTTTCATTAAAATCAACCTCACATCTGCACAGATCTCCCATACATGTTTATATCCACTATCATCCTTAGCTTCCATCTGTTTATTTATTGTACAGAAATACATCAGGATTTCAATAATCTGGTAGCAACAGAAAACTTGAGGTAGATAATACCAGCAGCCAAATAATGTAAAAGGCACACAAAAAGATTGTTGACAAACAAATCAACCAGTCATTTTGTTTTTTACACAGAAGAATCCTGCAGCAGAATGAACATAGCTTATTTTATTTCATACGTCTCCAAATTCACCACATCCCCTCCCAATGACCGGAAGCATATAGAAGTAAAGGAGCCCTCAAAAGTCTTCCTCCTGCCAAACCCTAGGTGCCCATAGCATGGCAGAAAAAAAAACAATGGAGATTTGAATCATACATAAATTTCAAAGTGGTAATTTAACTCAGATTTCAGGCTAGCTACTTTACATGGTAACATTATGACTTGAAAATAGGTGTACAATCCACCATGGCAGTCCAAACATCAGGTGTTGAGGTTTAGCCCCTTCATCGGCTTAGAACCAATCTTACACGTTTCCAGCTTAAAAGGGCATAAGGGCATTATTTCTCCTCATTCTAGATTAATCTAAATTGCTAAACTTAAGATCTGTGAATTGTATGATCAAGGAAAAAACAGAAAATGGTGTGTGCATCATACCAATGTGGAAAATTCAAGGGGTTAGAGAAACTTCAATCAAGTAGTATAAGCCAACCAGTTTCAAGGCACTATACCAGAGCACTTCAAGAGGGAACGCAAGGTTTTCTAAGAAGATGAGGAAAAAGGAAGTACTCCTTCCACCTCAGGTGTCTTCATTATAAACTTAACACTTGGGTATAAGCATTTTATGGGTATTAAAATAATGAAATAGTCATATTTGAAGCAAAGTTAACAAACTCATTTTTGGGATTTTATAGACTTAATAGTGGGAAAATTCCCTTTCCCTTTTAAAAATCCAATTCCGTTCAATATTTGGGAAAATTTGAACTCCCTCCCTTCCCTCACCTCTAGTCTTGACAGAGTACCAAAAATATATATGGGTTCAGTAAAACAGTATTCCAAATTTAATCATACAATCAAGAGAAATCAAGTTGCAAAGACATAGCCTCTTAAACCAAAGCCTTTAAAAATCAATTCTTGTTCTAGCCTTCTAGGTAAATAATGCATCTCAAAAGTAGATTCTCAAAAGTTCTCCGAATTTCAAGAACACCAGTCATCTCACAACAAACCAATAGCAAAGGCAGGCCGGAAACATGCTCACAGTATTAGCAAAACTACTAATAGAAATCAAGCATGTCACCTAAAAAACTTCCAACCTCTTAATCTCAAAATCAATAACTTAATGCTCACAGTATCCACTATCCAGCCCTTTTAAATATATAGACTACAACTCTTCTTACTAAATTTTAGCACAATAATGCACAATTACAACATCAATAAAACATACTCTAACACCATTTCCCATGATATGTTGGTACTACGTATTACAAAAATCCTTAAACCATGCAAGTTGAAGTTTACAGAACCAAGCTCAAAATTATTCAGAAAAATATCTTATCAAACATAAACAAAATCTGCTCACCAAATTCATGAATGCAGAAAGATGGCAAGGAAATCAATCAGTAGCACAAAAAGCACTTGATAAATTTGAGCTCAGATAATACTTTGTACGGTATATATAATTAGGGTAAGATTATCATGAAAATGCAGAAAAATTATCAAGAGACATCCTTTACCTCATTATCATCAAACTCATCACCATACCTAACCTTCGCATCGCCACAATACCCGGGTTAAATCCCATACCCGGGTTCGCTCCACTGCACATCAGTAATTTGAAAGCTCATAAACACAGATCTACATAATTTCAAGAAATACTGACAATTAAATAAAAATTCAGTAATTTGCGGTGCTGCATATAATTGAGAAAGGAACAATTTCAAGGAGTAATATTGAATTAAAATAGAAAATCAGAAAACCCTTGGGTTCCGAAAACATGAAATTGTAAATTTGAGCAAAACAAAAACTCAAAAAACACGAAATAATGAAATTATTTAAAGAGAAAAGAAGAAAAAAGCACGAACCTACAGGAAAAATCATTTCGGGAGGGGGAAACGACGAGAGGTGGGTTTGTACCAGTTTCTTGCGCCACTGCCGCCGTTGCTAGGACCGACCGATGCGCCGACAACATGAAAGAGGAAGAAGAGAAAGAAGATAACGAAGGAGCAGCAGGTCGTTGATTAGGGTTTGTTTGAGGAGAGAGGAGAGAGAAGAGAGAGATAAAACGGCGCTGAGGAAACAGAAAGAAAGAAGAGGGGAATGAAAGAGAAAGAAGGCTCAATGGCGTTTTTTTTTAATACAATTCGCACCGGTTTGGTTTGAACCGGTGCGATTACTCTTTCCCCCTCTTTTTTTTTTTTTTTTTTTTTTTAATTCGCACCGGTGCTAATAACATCATTTCGCACCGGTTTGGTTAGAATTGGTGCGAATTCCCCTTTCCCTCAATCCGCCTATATTTTTTGGCACCGGTTTTTAAAAACTGGTGCGCATTTTGCGGTGCTCATTTTTGTTTTTCTACTAGTGATTGGACATGACTAAAGCCTATGACAGGGTTGAATGGAGCTTTCTTGAAAGAGTCATGTACAAAATGGGTTTTTGTGGTGAATGGATTCGACAGATATTAGATTGTCTTCATCTGTGTCTTTTTCGTTTAAGGTTAACGGGATGATATCTGATTCCGTTATTCCGTCAAGGGGTTTGCGTCAAGGTGATCCCATATCCCCTTATTTGTTTCTTCTGATTGCCGATGCTTTTTCAACCTTGTTATCCAAAGCTGCTCGGGAAAATCAGATACATGGGGTGCAGATTTGCAGAGGCTCCCCTAGAGTATCACACTTATTTTTTGCAGATGATAGTTTACTGTTTGCTAAAGCAACTGTTAGAGAATGCTCCGTGATCGCTGATTTAATCAGCAAATATGAGAGAGCAACCGGACAAAGTGTCAATCTGAATAAAACAGATGTGTTATTTTTCAACAACGGTGTAGACTCATCAAGAAGGCAAGAAATTATTGATATTCTAGGGGTTAAAGAAGTGGTAAAGCATGAGAAATACTTAGGATTGCCTACTATCATTGGTAGATCAAAACAGGCGATTTTTGCTGGGTTGAAAGAAAGGATATGGAAGAAAATTCAAGGTTGGAAGGAGAAGTTATTATCGAAACCTGGGAAAGAAACACTGATTAAAGCTATTGCCCAAGCGATCCCGACATACATTATGAATGTCTTTAAAATTCCAAATGGAATCTTAGATGAAGTTCATTCATTATTGGCACGGTTTTGGTGGGTTCCTCGGATTCTTCTAGGAAAATGCATTGGCTTAGTTGGGACACTTTATGCAGGCCGAAATCAATGGGCGGCATGGGATTCCGTGACCTTAAAATCTTCAACCAAGCTCTTCTCGCCAAGAAGATGTGGAGACTTCATTCAAATCAATCCTCTTTGCTCCATTCAATCCTTAAGGCTCGTTATTTCAAACACTGCTCGGTTTTGGAGGCTTACAAAGGGTTTAATCCGAGTTATAGTTGGCGTAGCTTGTGGGGTTCCAAATCTTTATTGCTTGAAGGCCTTCGGTGGAGGATTGGAAATGGATCAGATGTTCGCATTTGGTAGGATGTATGGCTTCCTGGGACACCAGCAAAACCTCCTACGCCTGGTCCGCTTTATGATCCGGATTTGCGAGTATCCAACTTGATTGACGTACCTTCTGCTTGCTGGAACACTGAGGTGTTGCGAGAATTATTTCCAGCGGATGTCTGTAATTACATTCTTCAAGTGGTAGTGGTTGTTAACTTGTTAATATCCAAAGGAGAGAAATTGTAACTTTTTTTTTTTTTTTGAAATTATAATATCCTAAGGAGAGAAATTATAATTTAAACAATACAAGAACACTGAAAAAGAAACTAAGGAAGCGGTTTGTATTAAATGTTTGTTATATTGAAGTATTTATTGAGATAGATGAATCAAATAAAACCTCACTTGACTACGCATTTTCTTCTATATTGAAAAAAATTGCAATGCTACTTAACCATTTTATTTTATTTTTTTGACAAAACCTGCATGAAAATTTTACGGTAGTCGTTTGAAATATGACTACCATAATGTTTTAATGATTATATAGTTTATAATTAATATATTTTTTTTCCAAGTAATTATTTATATTACTTTATTAATGGTAATAAATAGTATTATCAACATTTTTTTGATTTATCAAATTTTTAGCTTCATTTATGTAATTTTTATTCTTAATTTATAGTTTCTCAAAAAATATTTATTTTATGTTGGATTAAAATTTTCAAACTTTCTATTTACACTGTAGATAATATAAGACTAATTGTAGCCATTTTATAACGTGAAAAATGAACCGATAATATTATATATCATATAATATAAAAATTCGAGTATGGTCACTCGCACTATGACCATGACTATACTTAATTATGATTGGCTGATTTTTGTTTTTTCATAAAATCTTGGTCAAACCTTATTTTAAGAATTTTCCATTTTTAATTCTTTTTCATTTTTCCAAAAATTAATTTTTGATTTTTCGAAAATCCTTTTTTAATTTTCGAAATTATTTAATTAAAATCAGTTATTAATTAAATCCAAAAATAAGATAAAATTAATCAAAATCAAAAAATTGTTCTTCAATGTTCTTCACCGTTCTTCAAAGTTCTTCAAGGTTCTTTATCCATGGATTAAATTAACAACAAATTCATGATCTATGTCTCTTAAATTTACTTGCTAATGGACGGAGATTAAAATTATGGCCTTGTATAGACACCATTTGCGAAACTGTAACGTTTACATTGGTGAGGATATATAATCGATAAATTAGATCCTAGATAAAATTTTGGTGTAGTATCCAATTATTGGGTCACACAATAGATACGAAGATAATAATCTAATATTAATTATTACTTGTGAATATAATATTAATTTCAAATGGGAAATTAAAAACTTTTTTTTTATAAAGATGGTAGCACACAATAAACAAAGTATACTTGTACAAATTAAAATTAATAAAATAAATTTAAAATAAATACCAACACACACTAGCATAAATTTATGAGCAACACTCATTATTATTACAAGTTATTGAAAACTTTTTATTCTCTAAGTACACAGTCTACCAATCCCTATATTTTTCCACTATAATTTTTGGTTTTACGAGACTTTTATACTACAATTAGGCATTTGGATTTTTCTTTGTATGATTTCTTATCTTAATTTTTTAATCTCAAGTCTAATGTTGAAGGTGATTTGTAAGACTTGTCATTTTCATGTTTATTATTGTAAGCTTACAAGTTGTTGTTAAAAAGAAAAATTTAATGTGATTTTGACTTGGTAGCCTTTGAGTCAATTATAACAATAAGATTTTAGATTTTGGGAAGCAACGTATATATTATTAAAACATTTGGCAAATTAATTTCTTAATGTATTGAGGCAATAATGGCTGCTAGCTACGCTTTGAAATTGGCTCGAAAGGCATTGACAAATAAAAAAAATCATAATTATATGATTTGGTGAATAGTTTGTATATAATTTATAATAGGTAGTTGAAGGCATTGACGAAAATAAATAAAAATAGAGGGGGAGTTTTGGAGGGAAAATACAACACATGAAGTGATATATGTCATTCATGGTGTCTATTATATATATATTGATATGCAATTTAAGAAATTATTTAATAAATAAGGCGAGTAAGTATAAAATAAAATAACAGAGATAATATTAAAAGGTGGGTGGCATAGATGTTAAAAAAAATAAAAAAAAAAGAATAGGCTAAATTAGAAAGTGGGTATGTAGAACATCAAAAAATAATATATTGTTTGTACTCTATTCTCATAAGACCGAGCTTCTAGCATTCATTTTACAGCCTACATATACCTCATTCTCTCAGACCAGTTTGTAGAAGAATTGTGAAAATTAAGCAAATATAGTTTAAAAAAAAAAAAATGGAACCAAACCATTGTTCCAACAAACAAACAAAAGAGCTATTAGATGCAGTAGGTTTTATATGGAACCATAGTTTATCGTTCCTAAATTCCATGGCTCTAAAGTGTGCCATTCAACTAGGCATCTCAGATGCCATCAAAAAACATGGCAAACCCATGACTCTTGATGAGCTAACTAATTCTCTTTCGATCCATCCAAACAAGGCTTCGTCCTTGCATCAAATGATGCGTCTTCTTGTTCACAACAATTTCTACACCACACAAATTTTATCGACTGGAGAAGAAGCATACGATCTTACCCTAAACTCCGAACTCCTTTTAAAAGATCACCCTCTTACTCATGCACCCTTAGCCCTTTTAGGGATAACTCCGCAGTTAACTGAACCATCTCATCATTTTGCTAGTTGGTTTCAAAGTCATGACCAATCTTGTGAGTCTTCTTTTCACGTGGCTCAAGGCATGCATTTGTACAAAGGCATGCCTAGTGATACCAAACTCAATGACTTGTTTAACCTAGCCATGGCAAGTGATTCTCGATTGATCTCGAGCTTGTTGCTGACTAATAATAAGTTCAATGCCCTAATCCAAGGCATTGAATCCATCGTCGATGTTGGTGGAGGTACTGGTACTATGGTTAAAGCCATTGCTGAGGCTTTTCCTGAGGTGAATTGTATCTTGTTTGATCAACCACATGTAGTCAACAATTTACAACTAAATGAAATAAGGAACTTGACTTATGTTGCTGGTGACATGTTCAAAGCTATTCCTCAAGCTAATGTCGTCTTACTCAAGGTGAAATAAAGACTACTCTTATACTTTCTCTATTATTATTTTTTATTATTGATTTAACTGGTAAGTTAATTAAGGATTTGTTTAGCTCACCTTAATTTTGCTTATCAGATCTGATTAACTTTTCTAATTTGACCAAATTTTGAGTCTTTGACCTTATGTGTACAATAATCTACAAATAAAAAATATATCAAATGAGGTCTTGTTAAATTCGTAATAATGTGTATTTTATTAATAAGTAATTTACACATCAAAACTACTAATTAAAATTAAGAAAACATGTACTGACTTAGTGAGTAAACACGGATCCACTAAGATACATTAACTCAACTAATGATAGCATGCCTTTTGACTCGAACAAACTACCAAACACTACTCACACATGCTCCTTAAAACTTGGCACTAGTACGTTTGAATTACTAACCCAACAAATTAAAAAACAATATCGTATAAGTAAAATATTTACATATTATAGCTTTGTCGTATAAAGTGATATTTACATGGAAGACATGTCCACCTATATACTCGTTGTATCTTTGACTTTGTCGTATGAAATGCCTTTTGTCATATAAAGTGATTTTTACATGGAATACATGTCCAGCTACTAGTTGTAACTGTCTTTCAAGTGATTAGTATATATATGTGTAAATGTGTAATCCGTAATAACAGGGGTAAACAACTTGTTTATATCTATAATCTAATAGATATAATAATCTACCTACTAAAAATACACGCTCCTTACTTACCCCATACTTCCTAGTATCTTGTCCATAAATACTAGATCAAAAAAAACTGTGAGGGCGGCTTAAGTTTGATTACAGTCCTTTACTCCTTAGCACAACAAAAAGTATTTATAATGTATATACGCTACTGGCCGTAAATCCAATCCTATTCTCATCATTTAGATACGTCGGTCGTCATACATACATGTAATTGGTATCATGATAGCATAAATAATGATTTTGCATAGTTTACATGGTAATTCCTTTGCTTTTCAAGTGTAAGGTTGTCGGTTCAACCCATTTTTTTTATACATGTAATATTTGAGTTGAAATTTTTTTAGAAAGGACATATCCTGGTGTCATATGGTGAGGTAACAACATTTCTTTATATTGTCCATAATATATCGAATTTACAAAGAGAGATAATCTTGACGTTATATATGTGAAAGTTACGAGAAGTTATTTCTATTAGAGGTTGAATACATTTTGTATTGAATAGCAAAGTAAGTATTTACAACTATATATAGAGAAAGCAAATAACCTACCAAAGGAAACTAAGGCCACGGTATAATCAAGGATTATGCCTACAATTGTGGCTAAGAATCATTAACTACCAAAAATATAATTGACCGTAAGAAAGGTCAAGAAAGGCTAAATATAAGAGCTACAAATAAGGGAAGAGGATAACTACTAGCTATATACAAGGAGATTTGATTATCTCTTAACATTCCCCCGCAAGATGGACGGTCGAGAGACGAGGCCAATCTTGAAATACAAGTTGTTAAACCGGGAGATAGCAAGAGGTTTAGTAATGGCGTCCGCAAGCTGGTCATTGCCGAAAATGTGCCCCTGCAACATGGATGACCGAAGGGAAAGTCCAATATTGAAGGATGATTTGTGGTTGTAATAAGAAAATGTTGATAATGACTTTTTTTTTTTTTTTGAAATAAAGAGAGTAGTGGGTGGGTTTCTCCATAAGAGTTTGGAAAAATAAGTTTATGCTTGACAACACTAGGTAGATAAACTACGGGTTGTCGAAAATGGTTTTGTTTCTCCGGAAGGGGTGTGGAGAAAAAAAATTGATAGTTAGCTATCCTTGGTAGAGAGACTACATGGTGTCGAATTATAGATTTGTTTCTCCGTCAGGGGTTTGGAGAAAAAAATGATAGTTGGCTATCCTTGGTAGAGACACTACATGGTGCCAAAAGGGTTTGAGCGGAAGTTTGATTTGGGTTTGAAACTATCCGAGAGGGAAGTTGAATATGGTCACCATCATTTGTCGGTGTCAACAAAGGGTTTTGATGGTGTAGCCATGGTAATAGCGGAAGCGGAAAAGTTGGATCAATAGCTCATGATACCATATTAGAGGTTGAATACATTTTTTATTGAATAGCAAAGTAAGTATTTACAACTATATATAGAGAAAGCAAATAACCTACCAAAGGAAACTAAGGCCACGGTATAATCAAGGATTATGCCTACAATTGTGGCTAAGAATCATTAACTACCAAAAATATAATTGACCGTAAGAAAGGTCAAGAAAGGCTAAATATAAGAGCTACAAATAAGGGAAGAGGATAACTACTAGCTATATACAAGGAGATTTGATTATCTCTTAACAATTTCGACTAATAATTTTAATTAGATTGTTATACACAAAATTAATCCATTTGAGAACAAAGGGGTTATTTATCTACAGATATAATAACTTTGTGGTTCCTATAAATTTTATTTTTGCAGTGGATATTTATTTATCATATGTAAAAAATTTATTTTTGTTTGATTGAAATGCACAAAATTGATCCGAATAAGGGCTTATTTATCTGCGAAATTTAATTTTGCAGTGGATATTGCACAACTGGAGTGATGAAAATTGCATAAAGATACTTGAAAAGTGCAAAGAAGCAATTCCAAGTAGAGAGAAAGGAGGAAAGTTGCTGATCATAGATATGGTAGTCGGAATCCCAATTAACGATGAAAATCACTCCAGATCCCAGTTTCTTGCGGACATTCAAATGTCGTATCTTTTTGGAGGAAAAGAAAGAACTGAACAACAATGGAAAATTCTCTTTGATAAGGCTGGTTTTTGTGACTATAACATTTTACCAATTTTAGGGTCGAGGTCTGTTATCGAGGTTTTTCCTGCATAACAAAAATCTTGATCGATGATTTCTACATGTGTGATTGTTGTATAAGGTTTATGGGTGTGTTTTAAGTTTTCGGTTATGTACGTTTTAAGATTGCACTTGTGTGTGTGTGTGTTTTTTTTTTATCATGCTTTCGCATTTTTACACAATATTCTTGTTTACATTTGTATGTTGTTATTTTCCATTGAATAATTCTAAGTGGAATGAAGATGGGATTTGTTTATTTAATTAATTCAATATTTTTTTTTTATACTTTCTCTGTTTCTTTTATACTTGCAACACTTTTCTTTTCACGCTTGTCAATGCACCATTTCAATCGTTAAGATCTTTAATTACCAATGTGTAAAAATTATAAAAATTTGATATTATGAAAGTATAATTCTAGACGAATCTAACAAGATCGCACATGACTATATTTTTCTTAACTTATAAATCATCAAATTTAGTCAAAGAGAGATATGTGAATAGTATAAAAGTAAGTTAAACTGTTGCAAGTAAACAAAAAAACGGAGGAAGTATTATTCTTTTGGGAACATGATGCATACCTGCAAATCATGCAATGTGTATTCTAATCTAGTTTATAATGTCTAAATGCATTCCCCTTGCCAAACAAAGCTGGAAGTGGTAGTACGTTTTTTTTTTTTTTTTTTTTTTTTAACGTTAGGAATATTATAAATCAAAATCTGCTAAAAGTACAAGACTCTGCTGAAACGGACCCATAAAAACAAATTCCGAACAACCACGGGTATCCCATCTTGCTACAAGGTGGGCTACCGTGTTACATGTCCTTCTAACATGAGAAGAAATAAAAGAAGTAATAAAGAACTTAGATAACATGCTAATATCATCATAAATTAACCAAATTGGCGAGCAACCACTGGAACCGTTATTGATTGCAGCACACACGAAAGAAGAATCACTTTCCAGCCATACTTGCGTCACACCCAGGCGCCTAGCCACCGACAACCCAAAATGTGCAGCCGATGCCTCTGCACACTCCACTTCACACACACCCTCAACTTGTCTCACCGCAGTCCAAATAAGCTCCCCCCGATGGTTTCTCGCCACTGCACCTAATCCCATATAAGAATTAGCTATATGAGCATCCACATTTAGTTTTATAAAACCTTTCGAGGGGCATTTCCACGCTATTAATGAGAGAGTGTCCCTTCGAGGTTGGCTGGAGAACACTTTCTTGGCATATATATACAGTACTGGTGCTGCAGAGAGAGGCCAAATATTGTTTTCTTAATGGAAACAATGATAGACAATGTTGCTTTAGAGAGAATTCGTAATATTTGTGGTTTTGTGAATGGTATTTGTCTTAGCAGCGTGGGAAATTCTGGTGGCATCAGTTTTTGGTGGAGGGACATTAATGTGTCGACCACCTCTTTCTCTGCTCATCATTTTGCGGCTAATATTTGTGACCATAACAACAACCCGGCGTGGAGAGCCATAGGGGTGTACGGGTGGCCTGAACAAGAAAATAAACATCTCACTTGGTCTTTGATGTCCCGTTTGAAGTCAAAAATTTGACACCGTGTATCATGTTTGGGGAATTTAATGAGATTGTTTCTTTGGATGAGAAAGATGGTGGAGTGCCTCGAGGAGAAAGATTAATGGATGCTTTTCGGGGAGCTATTGATGGGTGTGGGTTGAGAGATTTGGGATTTCGGGGTATCTCTTTTACATGGCATAGAGGGAATTCTCCAGAGACTTTAATGAAGGAGCGTCTTGATAGATTTTTAGGCGATTCAAACTGGTGTTCTATATTCCAATGGTTTGAGGTTCGTCATTTTCCTATTTATAGATCTGATCATGCCCCAATTATGCTCGAAGCTAGCAACTACTATGACAAAGGGAAAAGGGATAGAATATTTAAGTTTAAAGCTTTATGGTTGTCTAGTGAGGAATGTGAAGAGGTTGTAGCTGAGGCTTGGGCAAGCTGTATTAGTGAGCAAACAACTACTCGGGTATCAGTTTGTGCTCAAAAGCTTACTTCATGGGCTGTCCGCTGTTTTGGTAACGTTAAAAAGAGGATTAAAGATACAGAAAATAAATTGAAAGTGGCTCAGGCCAGAACCCCGGATGCTCGCATGTTACATGAGTGCTCATCTCTTACTGCAGAGCTAGACGACTTGCATAGGTTACAAGAATCTTACTGGCATGCTCGAGCAAGAGTGAATGAATTAAAGGACGGGGATAAAAATACCTCTTATTTTCACCAGAAGGTGAGTCAGCGTGAACGTTTCAATAGTATTCAAGGCTTATTTGATGATGATGGAGTGTGGCGTGGAAGTTCGCAAGAACTAGAAAACTTGGTAACGCAATATTTTCGTGTGTTGTTTAGGACAGAATCTCCTACCAGCTTTGAGCATGCTCTGGAGGGAATCGAAAGTGTAGTGACGGGAAGAATGAATGCACTCTTAAATGCTGAACCTACTAATGAGGAAATAAGAAACGCCCTCTTCCAAATGCACCCGAACAAGGCTCCAGGTCCTGATGGTATGAATGCCTTATTTTTTCAGAAATTCTGGCATATTGTTGGTCCGGATATTATTTGTTTTGTGAAAAATTGGCGGCATGGTTTGGTAGACTTATCAGAGGTCAATAAAACTTGTGTAGTTTCAATTTCGAAATGCTACAATCCTTGTCGCCTTACAGAATTCCGCCGATAAGCTGTTGTAATGTGCTATATAAGATCATCTCAAAGACTATGGCAAATAAATTGAAACCTTTTCTTGGTGACATTATCACTATCAATCAGAGTGCTTTTGTCCCAAAAAGATTGATTACGGATAATGCCCTAGTAGCCTTTGAGATATTCCATGCAATGAAGGGGAAAGGTGGTGGTAAGAATGGATCGATTGCTATGAAATTGGACATGACTAAAGCCTATGACAGGGTTGAATGGAGCTTTCTTGAAAGAGTCATGTACAAAATGGGTTTTTGTGGTGAATGGATTCGACGGATATTAGATTGTCTTTCATCTGTGTCTTTTTCGTTTAAGGTTAACGGGAGGATATCTGGTTCCGTTATTCTGTCAAGGGGTTTGCGTCAAGGTGATCCCATATCCCCTTATTTGTTTCATCTGATTGCCGATGCTTTTTCAACCTTGTTATCCAAAGCTGCTTGAGAAAATCAGATACATGGGGTGCAGATTTGCCAAGGCTCCCCTAGAGTATCACACTTATTTTTTGCAGATAATAGTTTACTGTTTCCTAAAGAAACTGTTAGAGAATGCTCCATGATCGCTGATTTAATCAGCAAATATAAGAGAGCATCCGGACAAAGTGTTAATCTGAATAAAACAGATGTGTTATTTTTCAACAACGGTGTAGACTCATCAAGAAGGCAAGAAACTATTGATATTCTAGGGGTTAAAGAAGTGGTAAAGCATGAGAAATACTTAGGATTGCCTACTATCATTGGTAGATCAAAACAGGCAATTTTTGCTGGGTTGAAAGAAAGGATATGGAAGAAAATTCAAGGTTGGAAGGAGAAGTTATTATCGAAACATGGGAAAGAAACACTGATTAAAGCTATTGCCCAAGCGATCCCGACATACATGATGAAAGTCCTTAAAATTCCAGATGGAATCTTAGATGAAATTCATTCATTATTGGCACGGTTTTGGTGGGTTCCTCGGATTCTTCTAGGAAAATGCATTGGCTTAGTTGGGACACTTTATGCAGGCCGAAATCAATGGGCGGCATGGGATTCCGTGACCTTAAAATCTTCAACCAAGCTCTTCTCGCCAAGAAGATGTGGAGACTTCTTTCAGATCAATCCTCTTTGCTCCATGCAATCCTTAAGGCTCGTTATTTCAAACACTGCTCGGTATTAGAGGCTTACAGAGGATTTAGTCCGAGTTATAGTTGGCGTAACTTGTGGGGTTCCAAATCTTTATTGCTTGAAGGCCTTCGGTGGAGGATTGGAAATGGATCAGATGTTCGCATTTGGTAGGATGTATGGCTTCCTGGGACACCAGCAAAACCTCCTACGCCTGGTCCGCTTTATGACCCGGATTTGCGAGTATCCAACTTGATTGATGTACCTCCGCTTGCTGGAACACTGAGGTGTTGCGAGAATTAAAGCGGATGTCTGTAATTCCATTCTTCAAGTGGTAGTGGTTGTTAACTTGTTAATATCCAAAGCAGAGAAATTGTAACTTTTTTTTTTTATTTTTTTGAAATTATATAATATCCTAAGGAGAGAATTTATAATTAAACAATACAAGACACTGAAAAAGAAACTAAGGAAGTGGTTTGTATTAAATGTTTGTTATATTGAAGTATTTATTGAGATAGATGAATCAAATAAAACCTCACTTGGCTACGCATTTTCTTCTATATTGAAAAGAATTGCAATGCTACTTAACCATTTTTATTTTATATTTTTGACAAAATTTGCATGAAAATTTTACGGTAGTCGTTTGAAATATGACTACCATAATGTTTTAATGATTATATAGTTTATAATTAACATATTTTTTTTCCAAGTAATTAATTATATTACTTTATTAATGGTAATAAATAGTATTATCAACATTTTTTTTATTTACAAATTTTTAGCTTCATTTATGTAATTTTTATTCTTATTTTATAGTTTCTCAAAAAATATTTATTTTATGTTGGATTAAATTTTCAAAATTTCTATTTACATTGTAGATATATTATAAGACTAATTGTGGCCATTTTATAACGTGAAAAATGAACCGATCATATTATATATCATTTAATATAAAAATTCTAGTATGGTCACTCTCACTATGACCATGACTATACTTAATTATGATTGGCTGATTTTTGCTTTTTCTTAAATGGTCAAACCTTATTTTTAGAATTTTCCATTTTTAATTCTTTTTTATTTTTCCAAAAATTAATTTTTGATTTTTCGAAAATCCTTTTTTAATTTTCGAAATTATTTAATTAAATTCAGTTATTAATTAAATCAAAAATAAGATAAAATTAAATAAATCAAAATCAAAAAATTGTTCTTCAATGTTCTTCACCGTTCTTCAAAGTTCTTCAAGGTTCTTTATCCATGGATGAAACTAAAAACAAATTCATGATCTATGTCTCTTAAATTTACTTGCGAATGGACGGAGATTAAAATTATGGCCCTGTATAGACACCATTTGCGAAATTGTAACGTTTACATTGGTGAGGATATATAATCGATAAATTAGATCCTAGATAAAATTTTGATATAGAAACCATAAATTTTATTTTGAAAACCTTTTTGATCCAAAAAACGAAGATGGAATTATAAATCCTCTTTGTGTATAAGACATTAACCTAACTTTTAATAGGACATTACCTATAACCACACAATTTTATTATTTTTAACATTGTCAATTATTAGGAAGTACGAACACTACAAATCTTATATGATTATTTTTATAAAAATTATGAACACAATATCTTTTAATGTAAGAAAGATTATTTAAATTTTAAGAAACTTAATGTCATTAATAATTGAAAAAACATTAAATTTTTCTTCCAATAAAAAAGAATTGCACTAATAGGGGATAGCATACGTGAGTAGCATATATATTTGACTCCTTTTTTAATTATCAAATACTCTGTATCTTTTTTGTTAAATGTTAATTAGTTAATCGATTTAGTTAAGGCCAACCTCTTTTTGGTAATTTTATATTTTAATATAGCTAATTTAACATATAATACATTGTTAAAATAAATTTTAACCAAAACAATAAAGATAGGTTTGGACAGTAATTTTTGTTCTTTGGTTTGTGTAATTTGAAATTCAAACCAACTTTCTATAAGGTAACAAAAATATGTAAAGCAACTAATCCAAATTGAAATTTAGATCAACAGTGGAAGGTGTTAGATTTAAGATCTATATTTGAAGAATATTGCCTATATGATGATAGTTAGCTTTTGATTGCTTATTTTCAGAAATTGATATTATTGTTACTAATTACTAAATGATACATAAGTTATCCCATATAAATTGTTTTTTTTTCGTCCAAATCTTTTCAAATATTCCATTATAATATCTAACATGTTTAAGAAATAAATCAATAATATATGAAAGATAATGGAATATTTTCCCTGACATTATCATTGTTTTTCCGTAGCCATACATAAAGAATGCTAGACTTATCAAAATCCCCTAATTTAGCTACAAATAAAGTAACAAATATACAGCTAGACTAAAGCTATCCTTTTTTTTTTTGAAACCAGACTAAAGCTATCCTAGGTAGGCTACAATTACGGTAACTAATTACACACAAAATACAAAGAATATATTATTTACAAATATATCTTTTTTTTTTTTTTGAGGAAATTTATATCTTAACAATATACAATAGTGTATGTTGTTTTATGACACATAAAATATAGAATATAAATTAAAAAAATAAATAAATAAAAAAAAAAAAAGAAAAAAACTCGTAGTACCTAACCATTGGGTAAGAAAAAAGACTATTTCCCCCAATAATTCTCATTAAGATAGACGTGCATATACAAGCATGATATATTGATATATGCCTAATTATTCTAAAGGATACAACTAGCAACAATAGCATGCATTTAGCCTAAATAAGGGGCTGAATATTAGCTATCCTAATTTACATAAATAAAAATATATTTACGTATATATTTAACAGTTTGCCATTGATTGTATTCTTTACATATATACTTAACAGTTTGCCGTTGATTGTATTCTTTTAAAAAAAAAAAAAAAAAAAAAAAAGGTAAGTTCGCCATTGTAATTGCTCTAATTACACATTTTTTTTCACTTGGTTATTATATAGGATTCATCCAATATTAGGATATGACATTACTTATATAAATAGAATTGGTTTCAATCTCCTTAATTGTAAAGTTATAATCATAAACAAAAGATGGTTCATTATTTTAATGAATAACAAACTAGTATCCAACCATTGGGTCAAACAATAGATACGAAGATAATAATCTAATTTGACAATTAGGTTGTCATTAGATCGCTCTAATTTAATTTTGAAGTATATGCATATAGAAATCAAACCACAATAGTAGATGTATAAGTGATCATTGATATCAAACCTAGTAAACATACATTGTGACATGGCTAGGTGAGGACAACAACCCTATTTGCTATCAATTAAGAAAAATATTAAGATATTAATGCATTCTAAACTAATAATTAGCAATGTCCAAAATAACGTATGTCGTAGACAAAATAAACAATAATACTGTGTTTTATAGGTAATGTCCTATTAGCATTTGGGGTTAATGTCTTATATACAAAGAGAAATTAAAATTTACATCTTTTTTTTTTCGGATCAAACAGGTATTCCAAAACAAAAATCGCGATTGTCTTCTCCGATTTGCCTCACGAACCTAGATTTTGAAATTTTGATAATTTTTTTTTTATTTTCACATACATATAATCAAGGATTTTGCAAATGACTTAAAATTATATGTTACGGTTTCTTCTCAGATTTTCCTGACAAACATAGATTACCGAAAAACTTAAATTTTTTTATTTCTTTTACATAAATTCGGTGTTTTCGTATCCGATGATTGATATTATACAATTAAAATCTATTTTTCAAGGATTAAAAACCCACCCAGATGCGTAAGAACCCCGTTTTGTATTTAATAAAATTGTGCAAAGGCTGTATAAGTTTGGCCTTTTTTTTTGTCTCCATTGATGCGCGATTGAATTTAAGAGGCATGGAAAATAAATTTGTGGTTAATTTCATTATTTGATGAACAAATTTGAAGAACTTTGAAGAACGGTGAAGAACATCGATGAACTATGAAGAACAAATTTTTTTATTTTTATTTTTTTGATTTAATCTTAATTTTAGGTTTTATTAAAAATAGATTTTAATAAAATAAAAAAATAAAAATAAAAACAATTTTGGAAAATCAATAATTAATTTTTGAAAATAAGAAAATGAATTAAAAATGGAAAATACTAAAACCAAGATTTTAAAATAAAGCAAAAATCAACCAATCATAATTAAGTATAGTCATGGTCACAATAACGATGTCCATAGTAGAAACATTCTCATTAAATAAATATAGTAGTCATTTTTCAAATGACCGCTGTAAAATCATTCCCTGCAAGCTACTTAATTATTACTTGTGAATATAATATTAATTTCAAATGGGAAATTAAAAACTTTTTTGTTATAAAGATGGTAGTACAAAATAAACAAAGTATACTTGTACAAATTAAAATTAATAAAATAAATTTAAAATAAATACCAGCACACACTAGCATAAATTTATGAGCAACACTCATTATTATTACAAGTTATTGAAAACATTTTATTCTCTAAGTACACAGTCTACAAACTCACTAATTATACTACATATAGTAGTTCAACCTTTATTCTTCAATCTTCACTGATAAGTAACAGCTTGATGTAATGTAATATATCATTAAGACCTCCTCCAATTTAATCCCAACTAATTATTAATAATTAATTAGTTAGTGGAACACTTTGAAGAACAATGGTTTCAACAGTAAGACCAGGACCAAAACCAAACAACACACCCCATTCCAATCCTTCTCCGGTTGTCGATTTGCCCTCCTTCGACGACCTCTTCCTCATCTCATCCAATATGAATATCACCGTCGCACCCCACATGTTCCCATACTCGCTTAGGACGTGCCTAGTAGTACTCAGTTTGCTCGGCTCAAGCTCGATTTCAGTTTCAATCTGGTCTAATATAGCTGGACCTCCAGGGTGAGGGATCCAAAATAAGGAGTTCCAATCTTTGATTCCAAATCGATTAAACGATTCAATCAATATATTTTCGACGTTTTTTCCTATAAGTATAGGTACATCCGGACGTATTTCACCAACTAACCCTACTTCCCTTAGGCGGGCTTGTATAGCCCCATCAGAGTTCGGGATTGTAGTCTGCTCAGCGGACACAATCCGATAAATTGGTTGCTCTACGTGCTCAATAAGGTCAGCACCTACGATCAATGCTGCTGCCCCGTCAGCAAATAAGGTGTGAGGTAAAAGGTTAGTCTCATCAGGAGCTTGGAAACAGATAGTGGAACTCATCTCCGAACAAACAACCAACACACGAGCTCCGTGTTCGTTTTCTGCCATGGCTTTGGCTATGCGTAGGAGTGTACCACCTGCGTGACAGCCAACTTGGCGGAGAACAAAACGCTTAACAGAAGGCGAAAGGCCGAGAAGCATGACGAGGTATTGGTCAGCAGCGGGTGTATCGACGAAAGAGTTGGTGGCGAAGATAACGTGGGTGATCTTGGACTTGGGTTGCCCCCATTCTTTGATGGCCTTCTCAGCCGCTTGTTTGCCGAGCTCGGGTACTTCGGTTGCGAGTATAGCTTGACGGGCTGTTAGGGATGGTGCATTGCGATCGCACATTTGAGGGTTTTCTTTGAAGGTTTCTTCGGTTACATGTAAGTAACGCTTCTTAATCATTGATTTTTCGCCTGAAATAAGAAATTAAAGGCATGTAAGTAAGTGAGGAATGTCAATCATGATCTAATGATTTTGTAACACTAGGAAAGAATCAAAAGATACTAAACGAAGTACAATTTTCATCATTTATCATTAGAGCAACTCCAATAATTGTAGTTAGGGACTTTCTTACAATGTATATTATATAATCAACAACTACTAGCTTGAATACTGGAGCTAGAAAATGCAATTAACTTGACCAAGCAAATTAGCACAGTGAAAAAAAATTGACAAAATAAAAAAAATATATAGAATAAATAAAATGAAATTTTAAAAAAAAATTAATTAAAGAGGCGGGGTTCAATTAAATAATAACTTAATAGCTAGTCATTGGAGCTCAATTTCTAAAATGACAATTAACTTAAAAGTTTATGTGGTATGACAAGCTAATTTGACAATTAGCTTACTATTGGAGTTAATCTTAGTCACGTACATGCAAAAACAATCTACATGTAACTTTTATTCACAACGTTCGATTTTTCATTATTCTCGCACTGTTATTTTTTACTTTATATCTTCTTTAATATACCTTATAAAATATATAGTCATGTCGGATCTACTTACCTCTTTAATTTTTCTAAAGTACCTTATATTATCCTTAATCCCTCTACTCTTAAGCAAATGTAGTTGATGGAGGCTCGAACTTGTGACCTAAAAGTCACAACTCACAAGGTGAGTTTCCCATCAACTCCATCAAGCTTGGTTATTATATTCAGTTAAATTATCTGTGCTATCTATAAATCAATAAACAAATAACAAGAGTATACAAAATATGAGTAAAAAGCAAACTATAAGACGTACACATGCGCTTGAACTTGGCCTTGAGATGGGTTAAATGTTGGCTATTTGTAATTCCAAAGTAGTAATCGGGATAATCTTCTTGGCTAAATTCATTTGGTGGATTAGCAATGCCAATAGCAAGGATTGTAGCCGGACCCTTTGATTTTTGAGGCATTGGAATCTCATAAATAGAACCCATTTTCTTAGCTAAGGTTAATTATATTGAAGCTAGGATAATTTATAAATGAAAGCAAAGGAATTCTTAGATAATATTGAAGCAAAGATTTATAAAAGCTAAACAAGTAATTAGCTAATGTATGATGAATTTTCCGTAAGGCAGTCAAGCCTATATATAGTAGAAATACGGGAGTATGATAAATAATATAAATTATTTTTTAACGTCAAATATTGTCACTTGCATGCATTAATGCAAGTCACCTAATTTATTCTATGTACATATTTATTTATTTATTTATTTTGGGAACAAACTATGTATGTAGTTTTGCGTTGGTAGATTTTGACTTGATCAATTAAATATTATTACACCAATTATCCAATCGATTAATTAATTCCTATACTATTCCAAAGTATGATAATTTTGTGTATGCATTGACTTTTACTAGAGTTAGCTTGTTTTGTGAGTTTTATATGTTTATTTTGGTTTGATTTCTTGACCCTAATTTTTTAATCTCAAGTTTGATTTTCAAGGTCATTTGTAAGACTTGACATTTTCTAATTTAATTGTTTAGTATATTGTGGTAGCCTGGTAGGCTTACAAGTTAAACTATCCGTACAATTATTACTTGAAAATTTTCATCCAATGTCAGAAAGATGTTGCATGCATGTATGCATAATTTGTATGAATCAATTATTAGACAATTAAGTAGCAAAACATAAATAGGCAACATATATATGAAACACTTAAACAAGTAACTTTTTACATATTTAAATTTGTTTTCAAAATTAATTTAAAATTGGATTCATTGCTAGCATGTTTTAATTGATCAATTAAACGCTATATGTTAGTTGAGACGATCACTACAAGAGGGGGGGGTGAATTGTATATGAGTTCTTAGTGACTACTTTTACGGAATTAAAACAAAATATAAAGAAATTTAGCAAAGAATACAGGATTTTACGAGGAAACCTTCCAGGGCCCAACTGAAAGTAAAACCTCGACCCTCCAAGGAATTTCAAACACCAAATCAATCCACTATAATAGGGCAAACTCTCCTAATTACAACCTAATATAATCAAACCTTTCTCACAAGTTCCAAACTGAACTTGCTACTCGTTAGGACCCTATCCTACCCAACCTAAGTCCCGAACTTAGATTCCACACAACACTCCCTGAATGCCCACACTCTCAATTTCGACCTAGAAGCCTACAATCTGTATGCAGTTTGCTTAACACACACACTCAAAAACCAAAACAATACAAACTCTTTGACTCTAATATGTTGCTGGAAAGCTACACACGGAATCCGAAACTAATATGACAAAGTTTAGACTTGGCAAACTTACACTTTAGAGCTCTCTTTAGATTCTTCACGCATAAACTCACAAAGCTGTGCAAATTATAAATGCTACTTTATATACAAGAAGTACTCGTATGTAAAGTAGGGTTTTCAAAACATAGAAATCTTTCAAAACATATATAACACGTTTTATATAAATCTTTTGAAAAGAAAATCTTCTTAGAAAACTTATCAAAGATATAATTTATGAAAATAATATCTTTTTGTAAAACCGGATTTTATAAGATAAAATCTTTCAAAAATCTTTTCATAAATTAAAACTTATCTTTTATAAACTTTCCATTTTTAAAGCTTGTCAAGCTTTGTCACGCTTCTAATAAATCTCATGCATAAACTTTCCTAACTTATTTACAACAATCTTTAGAAAATTAAACTTAACATAAACTTATATTCTCTAGCTGGATTGTCTCATAAATCGATGTAAGTTAAGGATACTTGGGCTTCACGCAGACCAGGATTAAGTTCCTGCTGTCCTTCATTCTCCAGCTCCTTGTTGGAACTTTGCAGGCCAAGTTCTTATAGAACTTGTTTTCTTCAACGCAGACCAAGTCAATCTTCTCAACTTGTTGTCAAGTTCCTATTAAGAAACTTCTCTTAGTGTTCCTGTTATGGAACTCAGTAAGTTCCATTGTGGAACTCTTCTTCTACTTTCTTTAACTCTCCTTAGAATCTCCTTGAGTCTTCATAGGCAGGTTACTCTTCCACTTCCAAAGTCAACTTCACCTGTTCTAATCACAACACTTAGAGAAATTACATTAGTTGAAGTTTGCTTTTATTCATCATCATCAAAACTCTTAAGCTTCAACACTATACATTATTGATAATTAAGTTATGATAAAAGTCAAAGCATGCCAGTTATTCAGGAACAGTGAAACGCAGTATGTAGTACATTATTAAATTAGTTTCATTGTAAAATTTCAAACCAATTTCAATTTCCATACGTACTTTTTAAGTTTTTATTTAGGAAAATTTGATTTAAATAATCCAACCTTTAGCCCGTTTAAGTTTAATAATCCAACCTTTTGATTATTCATGAATAATCTAAGCTTTATATATACCCCATTCTATTCTATTAGGCCAAACTGGTTATGAAACCTATAATAACAAGTCACCTTGACACGTGTTGCATTTTCATTCGTCCAAAAATAATTTTTTCTTTATAATTTAAAAGGAAAAACTTTTAATTTTTTTTTTTTTAAAAAAAAAATCCATTTTATTTTCCTTTCCTTTTTCTTCTTCCCTTCTTAACCCACCATAAGTTCCGGCCAATTAACCCACCAGCCACCCACCTACGTCGAAACCTAAAAAACCCACCCATCTCCCTTGAAATTAAACCAAGCCCTCAAAACCCAGAAACCACCCACTGCACCCACCTCCCTCGAAACACAGCCCTTGAAACCCATAAACCCCGCCCACCATAACTCAAAGCCCAGATACCCTCTCTCGACCCCCTTCGAAACACAGAAAACCACCTTCCCTCAACCCCCTTCGAACTAGAAAATCCACTAACCCTTGACCCCCTTCGAAACTTATAAAGCCCACCCAGAAACCCTTGCTAATTTCTAGGTTTCGGGGTGTTTGGAGTGGGTTTCAGGGAACTTGAGGCGAGTTTGGGGGTGGTTGTTGCAAGGGTAAAGGCGGCTAGGGTGAGGGGTAAGGGGAGGAGAAGCGGTTGCGACAAGGGTGAAGCAGAGGAGGAGGAGCGGCAGCGACAAGGGTGAGGGGAAGGGGAGGAACGATAGGGGTGGGGTGAGGGGAGGAGGAGGAGCGGCAGGGGTGGCAGGGGAAGATCCGGTGGGTGGGTAAGGAGGAGGAGGGAGTTCAAAGGGTTTGTTAAAAAATTGTAAATATATATATATATATATATATATATATAAATTACCTGAAAAAAAGGTAATCGGTCACCTTAGCCTAATAAAATAGAACACTCCCTAAAACTTGGATTATTCCTAAATAATCAAAAGGTTGAATAATTAAAATTAAATGGGCCAAAGGTTGGATTATTTAAATCAAATTTTCCTTTTATTTATGCATAATTGCATATCCTTAAGATCAAACCTATGCCCTGACTCGTGTGCTAGTCTAACTATTGGGAGTATTCAAAAACAAAAGGGGCACCTAGCTTCTTTTACACTATATTTATATCTAATATACCCTTTCTATCATTTATTGTACTGCTTTAGTTTATGATTGCAATCAAAATGACCAAGTTTGTATAGTATTTTAGGAAAAATGGAAATAAATAATCCCACCTTTGCGTGGTCTGACAATAACAATCCCACCTTTTGATTATTACGAGCTAATCCCACCTTTGTATGTCACTTTCTTTTAATGAACCTTGACTTGTTGGTGACTGATTTTTGTAGGTTAAATGACACGTGTCAAACTTTAATTGGTTCATTTCATTTAAATAAAAAAAAAACTCCAGCCACCAACCCAGCACCGTGAAACCCTAGCCCCTACCCTAGCCACCACCAAAACCGGCCGGCCGGCCTGGCCTCCTTAACCTCTGAACACGGTCGGCCGGCACCCACCCACTAGGGAAACGGTGGAGTGTCGCGGGTTTCGACGGTTTTTAGGGTGTTTAATGGAGATTTTCGGGGTGGTTAGGGAGGTTGAGTGGGGTTTTTCGGTGCTGGGATAGAGGTTTCGGGGGTTTTCGACGGTTTAAGGGGGGTTTACGGCGGCTGTGATGGTTTTAAGGGTGGTGGCTGTGGTGGTTTTGGTGGTTTCGGGGGTAGGATTTGAGTCAGGGGGTGAATTCGGGGGTAACTTTTGGTATAAGGGGGTTCTGGCTGGCCGTTTTCGGGGGTTTAGGGTGGCGGTTGTCCGGTTTTCACTGGGGCTAGGGTAAGGGTTAAGGTTTCACGGTGGTTGGGGTGGCTGGTGGGCTTTTTTCTTTTTTATTTTTTTTACCTGTTTTGGTTTTTGTTTTTAACCTTTTTTTTTTTATTTTGACCAATTATTGAGCGACACTGGCTTTAAAAAAAATAAAAAATAAAAACATTTTGACCTGCTTAACAGGTTGTAGGTAAAAAGGTTTGTTAAAAGAAGATGACATACAAAAGTGAAACTGCCTCGTAATAACCAAAAGGTGGAATTGTTATTTTCAGACCATGCAAAAGTGGGATTATTTTATTTCTATTTTTCCTTTTTTTTTCCTTCTTTCTCTTTCATTTTTCCACTGCCTACAATATTTTGCACTCCAACCACGCAGCCCATAATTTAATATTTATGGAATAGAGTAAATACATTTTGCGTAAGAAGTTTTCACTAAGTATTGATATATACCTAGTAAGTATGTATTTGCAAACACATACCAAGGCTTTTTTGTAAATAATGTATGTGAACTTTTTATTAGATAGTAAAGATATCATAAAATAAATAAATAGTACCACTATTAGATAGTGTACCCCACGTAATGGTATTATAATACCTTTTGATGACATAACATGTTATTTTCCTAGCTAGTAGTACAAATAGAGTTTTATGAACTAGGCAAATTCCAATGGTACAAATTAAATGTGATATATGATACTACCATTGAGACTCTAATAATACTATACTTCATTTTTTTTTATAGTTGTAACAGTTTGACTTTTACATTATTTATGTGTTTCACTTTGACTAGCTTTGATAATTTATACTTGAGTAAAAATATAGTCATGTGGGATCTTGTTAGATTTGTCTCGATTTATACTATTTAAATATCAAATGTTTATAATTTTTACACATTGGTAATTAAAGATATTAACGATTGAAACTATGCATCGGCAAGCGTGAAAAGAGAAGTGTTGCAACTATATGAAAAAAAAAAAAAAAACAGAGGAAGTATATGTTTCTAATGGTATATAAAATATGTCTTTCAAATTTAAAGTTTCACATAAAATGACCAACAATATACTCTGGTATTTTTCTCTCTCCACGAGAGCCCCTCTCTCTAGAATACTATAGCCGCATCCCTAGCCTCCGCTTTTCTCCTCCACCGCTATTCTCTTTTACAGTTCTCTGCTTCTTCTCACCAACTAAGCTTCATTTTAATTTCAATAAAATCAAGTATTGGTTGTTTATTTGAACTCCTTTGTCGGCAAGTTCGATTTCTCGGACTGATTGGTGGTGCTTTCACTCCGCCCACCGCCACACCTCTGTTCGCTTCCGCTTTGATGTTCACCGGTGGCCCCCACGTTCATCGGCGACATTTCCCAGATCACAGGTGACGATTTTCCATAGTTTATTTCCTTTCCCCACTTAAAATGTCAGAAACTCAATTTCCCTACCATTCGACATCGCACCCCTTTGTAAATAAACCCCAAAATTCCCACGAGACAGGGAATTGTCTTCCTCCTACTTCAGATTTCCTCCCTACTTCCCACTTCCATTTTGTCTTTGGAAAATTTTAAGATTATCAGAATTTCTCGGAGAGCCGTATTCAAAACTGGGTTTCCAATCACCGGACTATTTATGTTTGGGAAAATCTCTATCCAAAAGCATAAGAACATCTTCCTCTTTTGTGTGAAGATGCCCGTGACAGAGACGCTTTGTTAGAGCAAGGGTCAGCAACATACCAGGTTGCATTCCTTCTCTTCAAGCCTTAGAAGCAGGGTGATTCCTTAAGAGATATCAAATTTGAGGATGCTCCTATAAGGGTTCACCTTGATGAGGTACCTTTGAACTTATGTGAGATTAATGTCGTTAAGCCAGTGCTTGCTTTAGCCGGTAGCATTTTGTGTGCTGATGAACCCCATCCAAGATCAATTAGATGCTCCTTAGAGTTGATGTGTATTTTTATGGGCTCCACTAAAATTTCGACCTTAGATGGATAGTAGTTTTAGACTTTGCACAATTTTGGGATAAAGGGACTAAATCTAAAGGATATGGAACAATTAAATCTAAGCAAGATCAAATTGTAACTAGGATATGGAGCTATTTAATCTAACCAAGACTAAATAACAACTATATTGGTAGCTTTCTCAGCAAAATATCATATGCAATTCTCTTGCTAAAAACAATTCATACGAATTGATCAATTATAACTCAAAACTTCTCTCTCCTTCATTAATGAAAATAAAGAATATTTATAGGCAAACATCCCATGCCGTTAGGATAACTAAAAGATAAAATAAAATATATAAGATATAAATACTAAATACTAACCCTAAATAACAAAATTTATCTTCTAATAATATTAGAAAATAATATCTTATCAATCTACTAATTCTACCCCAACTCTAATTCGATTAATCACGCGTAACTTTAGGATTGACGCCACTCAACCTCATGATTAATAGATGACTCAATAAAAATAAATTAAAGTAATAAAATGATGATATTGATGCCTTGGATACGCATCATACTCCCCCTCTTGAAAAAAAAAAACTTGACCTCAAGTTTTAGCAAAGCATGGAACCAAGATATCATCCAAATTAATCGAACATGAACTAAAAGAATATGTCTCCATCCAACCAAGCCATGCTTATAACTTACACCATTAAATGCACCACAAACTTCAATTGAATGCTCCAAAAATTTAATTGATGAAACACCTTTGTTTATGCATTCAATATAATGGAAATAATACGTGAAAATATTTGTATCCCAATTATCACCGTAAAAGGAAGTTGTAGAAATTTGACTTTTTGATTCCAATTTAGACATCACAAATGTAACCTCCTCGTCAACGAAACTAGACAGATATGCACTTTTGTGCTCCATAATTTCTTTTTCTTCTAGTAGTTGTTCACGAGATTGCTCTAAAATTGGATTTGTAAAATTATCACTCGGTAAAGATACAATCTTTTCCTCGTATATAGCCGTAACAATAGGTTGCTCTACTTTCTCCTTCTCACAAGACATATCTTGTAAGCCACATCTCACGATACATCTTTGATGATGTGCTTCGATTCTATCCAAATATTCATTCATTTTCTTGATTTCCATCATAAATGCTTCAAACAAACTTTGATTCTCCATGTTTATATGAATGATTAAACTCACAAAACCGGTCCAAAATTTGATCAAAAGTTTGAGGACAAAAACCCAATCAAAACACCTCAAAAACTTCTGAAATTTTGTACGATGATAGCCCTACATGTCTAAAATACTCGACCAAAAAATCAGCCAAGAATTCCAAGCCAAGTGTTCGCAGTTTATTTTTTTCTCAACACTATCAGATTAACTCGATTTTTGACCAGTTGCCAAAAACAAATCCAGTTTAATATCTATGCTCCTTAAAAAATTCTTAAATTTTGCAGGTGAAAAATAGACAAAAAGTTAACCAATTTGAAAAAAAGAATCACCTCAAAAGCTTTAGAAACGAAGGATAACAAAGCCAAACAATCTGACCTACAAAACTGATTGTTATTAGGCCCGATTTCGTCAAATTTTTTTGCATGAAACTTCAAGAAGTGCACCGTTTCCCTCGCCTAACAGCAATCCCAGCAGCCACACCAATTTGATGTGTATTTTTATGGGCTCCACTAAAATTTCGACCTTAGATGGATAGTAGTTTTAGACTTTGCACAATTTTGGGATAAAGGGACTAAATCTAAAGGATATGGAACAATTAAATCTAAGCAAGATCAAATTGTAACTAGGATATGGAGCTATTTAATCTAACCAAGACTAAATAACAACTATATTGGTAGCTTTCTCAGCAAAATATCATATGCAATTCTCTTGCTAAAAACAATTCATACGAATTGATCAATTATAACTCAAAACTTCTCTCTCCTTCATTAATGAAAATAAAGAATATTTATAGGCAAACATCCCATGCCGTTAGGATAACTAAAAGATAAAATAAAATATATAAGATATAAATACTAAATACTAACCCTAAATAACAAAATTTATCTTCTAATAATATTAGAAAATAATATCTTATCAATCTACTAATTCTACCCCAACTCTAATTCGATTAATCACGCGTAACTTTAGGATTGACGCCACTCAACCTCATGATTAATAGATGACTCAATAAAAATAAATTAAAGTAATAAAATGATGATATTGATGCCTTGGATACGCATCAAGAGTGAAGTTATAATTACATGTTTTTGGACCACTATTGCTAGGATTCTACTTGATTGGACCTCGAAAACTTTGAGTTTAAATGGATTAATATCAGTTATCAGAACTTGTTTAATTTATGCTCTAGGTGTAACAGAGTTGGGCATAAGAAGAATTCTTGCAATTGTAATCCATATATTCTGCTCCTTTACTAGTCAATATGAATGGTTTGTGTTTATCTGCCAATCATCCCTTCCACATTCTTTCAAATATGAATATTGGCTTGAAAAGAATTGAAAAATTCAGAACCACCATGGTGAATCTTCGGAGTTGTGGTAGAACCATTAACACCACACAACATCAAGAAAATCCCCAGAGCAACCACTCCAAAAAATAGGTCTCTTGTTTTTGCTACTCCATCTATCTCACTTTTGAAAAAGAAGAAATTATGCTCTGAACCAATATCAAATTTTACCTTTGCTCCAAACTGACCTAACTACACACTAAAACAACCCAGCTTCCCAATCCACAAAAAAACCTCCTCTAATCCAAAGACAAACCAACACTGTTCTTTTACTACTCTACTTAGGAGAAAGAAGATAGCAAAAACCCCAAGTCACCACAACGAGGACAGCAATTGAAGACCTTATTCTTTCAAGCAGCCAAAACCCCCTTTTTCGAGATAAGGGCCGACAGATAGTGGAGGACCGGTCTCCGGGCAGATTGGAGACTTCTAGGGGTTTGTCTTCTGATGTGCAGTCAGTTAAAGTACAAAGCCGCCCTTGTTCGCCGATTTTCCGTGATAGGGGTAAGGTTATGGAGTTGGTGCGCCAGGTTAAAAATATATGTCCGGCTAAGCGGGATGCTTCTTCTGTTGCTACTTCTGCTCCGCCGTTACCAGTTTCAGATGACCATAGCTCTA
Source organism: Chenopodium berlandieri (assembly GCA_034703905.1). Lineage (NCBI taxonomy): Eukaryota > Viridiplantae > Streptophyta > Magnoliopsida > Caryophyllales > Amaranthaceae > Chenopodium > Chenopodium berlandieri. The sequence continues at coordinate 53,475,469 of CM068293.1, forward strand.
ATTTTTCTGGATGTTTGCAATGCTTTTTACCCTTTAAGAAGAGGAGGGGTTAGGATGGTTCGGAATCTCCTTCTGCTGCTTCGGATATGGGTTCGGTGGCTCCCCCCTCATAGCCACCACGGTCGAAGTGAGGCTAGCCGCGTGGAAACTGTAGGGGTCTAGGACAAGCGGACTCCCCTAAAGTTCCGTATCTTCGCTCTTTAGTTCGCTCTCATCACTTGGATGTTGTGTCTTTGATGGAAACAATGGTTTTTGTAGATACTGTAGGGCATAGTTTAGCATCAATTCCTTTTTTGGGTTGTTGTGGTGTAGATGTTGTAGGCTTAAGTGGAGGTTTGTTCATCTTTTGGCTTGCTCCCTTTAGTGTAGTTCCGTTGTTTATATCTCCAAACTTCGTAGTTTGTAAAATAGTGGTTGGTGACGAAATAAAGTTTGTGATCTTTGTGTACGGTGCACCTCATGTAGCTGATAGATCAGGTGTGTGGTCATCTATTGCTAGTTTTGTCCAAACTTACCCGAATATTTTGTTGATTGGTGACTTTAACCAAGTTGAGTATCTCTCTGATAAAGTAAGAGGGTCTTCGCTTATTCCAAGAAGACTGGATTTTATTCAGTGGCGGTGGAGTTGGGGTTAGTGGATGTTCCTTTTTCTGGACCATCTTACACTTGGACAAATAATAAGATAGAAGTGGACCCAACTTTTGAAAGATTGGAAAAGGCATATGTTACACAGGATTGGTTTATTGATTGTCCAGATTCCATTGTTCATCACTAACCAATTTTATTTTAGGATCATGCTGTAATTATCTTTTCGGACTTGGTGCCTCGAGATAGTGTTCGACAACCTTATAGAATTGAAAATTGGTGTTTATCTGCTCAGGATATATTTGGGATTATTAAGGATGGATGTCTTTTACAGTTTGCAGGCTCTTCTTTGTTTACCTTATCTCGCAGGCTTGCGGTTATTCGCGGGAGACTGAAAATACTGGTGCCTTAGCGATAGGAAATCTTAGGGTATAAATTGGAAAGCATTATGTTCCAATTTATCTTCTTGTTCTACTCAGTTGCAGTCCCCTGTGGCACACATTCTTTTTCTTAATACTAGGGAAGAGAGAATTGTGGAACCTACTGCTGCTTTTTTCTACTAGAAACAGCGTGCTAAAATTAAATGGGATGTTGAAGGGAGTCGCACTCCAGATTACTGTTTTCGGTTGTTCAAGCTCGCCGTCGTCGTAATTTGATTGTCAGTCTGAAGAATGAAGCTGGAAATTGAGTGTCCGATTCACATGGTCTTCGTTCTCTTATTCAAGCTTTTTACTCAGGTTTATATTATCTTGTGTTTCCTTCTAGGAGCGACCCTCCTTTACACTAGGATAATCTTGGCCTCCCGAGGTTGTCCTCGTATTAAAAGGACATGTTAATGGCCCTTTTCTCGGCTTTTGAGATTAAACCTGCAGTGTTTCATATTGTCAATGATAAATTCTCTGGCCTAGATGGTTTTACCTCGGCTTTTTTCAAGACCCATTGGGAGGATACATGCCATTTTGTTATCTCGGCGATACAATACTTCTTTTCTCATGGTTACATGTTGAAGGACTGGAATAGGACCTTTTTAGTTCTTCTGCCAAAGGTTTCTCAGTCGGAGTTGGTGTCCTAGTTTCGGCCGATTGGGTTATGCAATGTTCTGTACAAATGCATCGCGAAATGCATTACTGGTCGTTTGCAGGGGGTTCTTCCCTTTTTTGTTTCAGGGTTCCAAAATGCCTTTGTACCTGGTCGCATAATTTCTGATAATGCTCTGGTAGCTCACGAGCTTTTGTGCTTTATGAATGTTTCTAAGGCTCGGAATGCAGCTCTGAAGTTGGACATGAATAAAGCTTATGACAGAGTGCGCTTGGACTTTTTGAGTCAGGTTTTACGGGCTTTTGGGTTTCCTCCTTACTGGGTTCATATTATTGAGCAGTGTGTTACAACTGTCTCGTATCAGGTTCTGGTGAATAGGAGTCTTACGCCTTCCTTTCGACCACGGTGTGGTCTTAGACAAGGAGATCCTCAGTCGCCGTATCTGTTTGTGCTTTGTATGGAGTTGTTATCGGCCTCTCTTTGCTGGGAAGAAGAACAGGCTCTATTTTCCAGAATTTGTGTTTCTAGGGGTGGACCTTCGATTTCTCATCTTTTCTTTGCGGATGACTCGCTGTTATTTTTCCAGCTTTTCTCGCAAGCGTGTGACAATGTCTTGGCCATACTTTATGCTTTCTGTTCCTCTTCGGGCCAGATGATTAATTTTCAGAAGTCCTTTGTCAAGTTCAGCCCGAATACTCCCTCTGACTACCGTGATTTTTTGGCTCACGATCTTCGCCTGTAGTCGAAGGCTTCTTTTGGTACGTATCTAGGTCTCCCTGTCGACCTGGGAAGAAGTAAATTTTCGGAGTTCAAGTTTCTAGTTGACAAAGTTGCTAGCCGATTGTCTGCTTTTGCTTCTCTTCGGTTGTCTGCAACGGCAAAATTGGTTGTTATAAATTCGGTGTTAGTGGATTCGTTTAATTATATTGTATGTCTTCAAGATCCCTTCTTCAGTTGCAGCTCAGCTTGACAGTATGCTTGCTAGTTTCTGGTGGAGATCTTCTGGTTCTAGGAAGGGTTTGGCATTGCGCTTAGCTTCTCTGCTTCATTTACCGAAAGGTTTGGGGGGTTTTGGGTTTACGCAACATTGCCTGCTTTAACTCCGCTCTCCTCGCTGGTACAGGGTGGAGGATGATTCACAATCCTCAGTTATTGGTTTCTAAGCTCATGTTTTCCAAGTACCCCTCTCTTGTTGTCGCTCCGTATGCTCGGATAACTCGTCCCTCTTGGGGTTGTCGCGAGTTATAGATGGCTCTTTCTGCGATAGCTCCCGCTGTACGTTGGAAGGTGGGTAGTGGTAACAACGTTCGTATTACAGCTGACGAATGGGCTCCTATGGGTCCAGTTTGTTTCAAGGCTGGTTTATATCAGCGGATCTTCCAACTCATGTGTCTGATATTATTTATCCGCGTTCTAATGCGTGGGACTCCTCGAGAGTCCATCGGTTTTTTGATGGTCCAACTGCCTCTCGGATCCTTAGTTTGGACCGTTTGCTGAACTTATGGATGATTTTGTGTGTTGGAAATTCACTAAGGATGGCACCTTCTCTACGAAGTCTACCTATGCCCTCTTACTTCAGCACACTACTAGACATCCATCTGTGGGGTTCATTCCTGCTTCCTGGTGGGGAAGTTTTGGGCACTCCCCCTTCTTCCTAAATGGAAGATCTTTGGCTGGAAAATTATTCAATCTGGACTCTTGGTTGCTTCTGTTCTAGTTGTTCGAGGCTTTTCGGTTGATTCAGTTTGCTGCTTTCGTCGAGGGGAGCAGGAGACGGTGAACCATTTGTTTCGAGATTGTGACTCTGTTGCTCTTTTGTGGGTTCGTAGTGATGAGCCTATTTTATATATATTTTTATTCCCCGTCCCACGATCTTATTTGTGCTTATTTGAGCTTTACGGAGCTATTTTTATTACTAATATACGTTTCCTCGTGTTTTTGTAGAGTTGGTATTACTTTGTAGGAATTTGCAGAATTATGATAATTCCCGAGCTTATTGAGCCACTATAAAGATATTGGAGTTTGATCGTATTTTATGACCGTATATTTAAAGCCCAAGACCGAGTTAAAGAAATTTACTTCGATAATTAAGGGATCGATAAGTGAAGAGTTAAAAGATTTTACAAGTTATTATTACGGCCCAACCTAGGAAGGGAATTGGGCCTAAGCTTGAGAAGTCTAATCCCAAGAGAGCAGCCCGGCCAAGTAAGCCACGACTTCTGCTGGGCGAGTAAAATTGGCGGGTCCGATCAGGCGAGAGGTCCTCATATTGAAGTCGGTTGATGAGTAATTATAAATACCCAATTACGGAAGTAGTAGGAGGCATCTTTTATTCTTTAAACCTTTTAGTCATTAGCTTAGAGATTTAAGTTGAATTTTATTTTACTTTTACGCACATTAGTTTTAGAATTATAGCTTTCATTAGTTAGGTGATTTCGTTTATGAGTACTAGTTTATCTTTTGTTTTGTTACTTTCATGATTAGGTAGTTTCATTACTTCCGTTTTTATTAGTATTAATTAATGTTTTTACTTAGTTTTATTCTTGCTGCCTTTCTTAGTTTTCTTTAATATTGCTTTCTTTGAGTTTATATTATTGTTTAATTATGCTTTGTTTAATTGCTTTGAGTAGTTTAGTTTTAATTATGTGTGAGTAGTTTAATTCTAGGGTTCTTGGGGATCCATGAATAATATGAAGGGATGATTTATTATTGTTGATTGTTAATGTTTTGGGTTAATTTCCTATTAATTGTTATAATGCTATGCAATTATATTTGCGCAGGTTTAATTGTATGAGTAATGCAATATTGATTCGAGATTCAAGAGATGAGAATTAATATTAAGGCCTAGTTTCAATAGGTAGAACTAATTTATAAATGGTTAAGTCAAGATTCGGGAGATGCGATTTAATACCGATAGATTATTTCTGTGATTATAATACGTAGTGAAAGCCCTTTAAAATCTAGTTAATTTATGCATTGATAATTGATTATCCGGATATTAATTATTGGTGAATCTATGACCCTAGGCTTTTTATTATTGATTATTCTCTTAGTTTAATTATAGTCTGTAGTATAATTCTCACAATTCTTACTTATTTCGTGATAATTTAGATTATAATAATTTATTAGGAATAAAAGAACATTGTTTCCCTGTGGATTCGACCCTACTTCTCTATCTATTTTAGTTAGTGGTTTTACGAATTACTTTTGATTAGGTGATACGACTTTAGCCTGTCACGTAGTTCTTTACGTTTTAATAGGCAAGGTCTTCTTTACCTTCCTTTTCTCCAATGGATTTCCACTATGGTCTCTCTGTTAGGGGCTGCTAAGGACTGGGCAAGCTTGGTGCGGTTTTTCTCCCTTTTATGGGCTATTTGGCTATCTCGTAATAATGTCCAGTTTCGGCATCAGATCGTCTCTTCAGATGATGTTTTGCTTCTTGCTTCTCAGTGGGATGTACGAGGGCGGCAAGCTCGGGATTTTCCCATTCGCTCTTCTTCTTTGGGTCTTGGTCCCAAACCGGCTGGTTTAGGTTTTGCTGCCACTCTTTGTGGGGGGTCCAACTTCTGCTTTTGATATTTGTATGATTTGTGATGGGTCTTGGTCTTCTTCGGACAACTCAGTCGGTGCTGGTTGGATTTTTCGCGATTGTGATTCTCCTTCAGTCCGTGGGGGAGGGGCCCATGTCTCTCTCTCATCTTCAGCATTACATTCCGAGTTACAGGCTTGTTTTTGGGGATTGCGCAATGCCTATTCCAGAGGTTTTCGGAGGATCCTTATTTACTCGGACTGTGAGCCTTTGTGTCTGATTTTGGCCCAAAAACAGCGGGACGAGATCTCTTTATGTTGGTTACTTTGGGATATTCGGGCTCTTCTGTCTACTTTTGAGGCTTGCAAAATTCTAAAGGTTCCAAGGAAATGGGTGTCCCCTGCGCATTGGTTGGCCGGAATGGCTCGTGCTCGGGAGTGTCTTTTTTGGTCCTTTTAAGTTGTTTTTTTTTTCTTTCTTTGTTCTCAATGTCAAAAAAAAAAAGAAAAAAAAAAGGAAAAAAAAACACTCAAGTGTGTCTGTATTATGCTTAATTATACAAATCTAGTATATATAGACCTAGCTCGCAATCCGATCCTACCTTGTACTCGATGACCTGACCAGAATAACTCGACATGTGACCTAAACTAGACTTGAAACAAGGACCTGAACTTGACCCAAAACCCGAAATCTACCCGAACCAACCTAAAGTAGAGTTAACCAAAATTTGACCCGTTACTCGAAGTGACTCACTTGAATGTACTCGACCTGAAGCTGACCCGAAACCTAAAGTGACCTGACCTAGAAATGATCCGACCCAAACACTTCACGATCCGACCTGAATAATTTTACCAGAAATCTCGACCCAATACACTCGACCTGGCCCGATTATCTGTTAAACCAAAACCTGAATTGATCTAACCTGACCCGATTATCTGTTGATGCAACCCGAAATAACCCACTCCAAATGACCTGATTGCTAGGTCTAACTGGGTATGTAACTAGAATGATCCCGTAGTTTTGGGTCGGTAGTCTTTGGCTCAACTAAATATTATTCCGTTGATTCAACGACCAATCCTAATTAAAATTATTCCACAATAACTTTGGGTTACATTATTTTGTTATTTTACTTTAATTTGTATAACAGCTCCGCCATAAGTTTTCCTGCTGCAAGTCCCAACTCCCAAGCCTAGATAGGAAGGTTACGGTAGGCCAGTAATAGCCAGTGGAAAACTTTGTCATATCCTGTGACATGAGCTCAAATGATGACTATATGGAATAATTATTTTTGGTTCATGTATCCGATCCGACCCCTCTTATGAATTAAGGCTTTCATTGATGGATTGAATTTGTATGATTTCCTATCCTTAGTTTTTTATTCTCAAGTTTAAGTTTGAAGGTGATTTGTAAGACTTAGCTTGTCAATTTTTTGACTAATAGTGTAGGCTTACAAGTAGTTTTGTGAGATTTATTAATGGGATTTTGACTTGGTACTCTGGTGGCCTTCGACTTTATCTTTACAAGTTATTTAGATCTTCCGATTCAATTTTTTTTTTATTACCATCTTTTTAATACTAATAAGGAAATTTTGTCAATAATTAACTATCAATTAAAGCACGTATTTTGAAAACAACTACCTATTAAAAAAATTTTTAAAACAAAGTTGTAAAAACTTTAACAAGCACTACCACTCTAACAATTTCGGCTAGAATCTCCAGCATTTGGGTGGAACCTACATGCCGAATATCCTAACCGGAATTGTTAGAGTGGTAGTGCTAGTTAAACTTTGTACAACTTTGTGGTAGTTTTTTTAAAAAAAAAAAATTAATAGGTAGTTGTTTCCAAAACACGTGCTTTAATTGGTAGTTCTTGACAAACTTTCCTACCAATAATTTCTTGTGAACTAACATTAGAAATAAAATAATATAATTTAATATTTTTGTTTCAAACAAAAATTTAATATTTATTACCCTATGCAAATCAATTAAGCTGCTAGCCTGCTAACACAAATGGTTTCTTATGAGTAATTATGGGCTAATGTTTGCATCACAGCAGTTAAACTTGACCAAAATTTCTAATTAATTATTAGAGCAAGAATATAGGTTTCACAGAATCTTCCTCGTTTCCCATTTTTTATTACCATTTTTTTATAGGTTTCAAGTACTAAATTTTGATCAGTTGCTTACGTATGTGCCCATTGCAAGAATTGTTCGATTGAGTATTATATACTTTCATTCGAATTCTAAGTTAAATATGCACTACAACGTCTACTTCTTATTAGTTGCAACAAAGAAATATTATTTGTGAGATATAAAAAATTCTTTTGTTACGTACGATTAATAAGAAACAAAGATAGCATATAGAGTTTGCATTGAAAATTGTGCAAAAAGTGAAATAGTGCAAAAAAATTATAAAATACAAAAAAGATAATTTAATTATATGACAATACAACCAACAAACTAGGAACATAACCAATAAAAATGGTACAAACTAATTGAACAAAAAAAAAATTATAAGCAAAATGAACTGGGGTATATACAATAACACCCGTTATTACAACAATTCACGTACAATTATACAAATCAAATTACGTTGGTGTATATTTTACACCCACAATATAATGTATAGTAGTACTACCTTCTCCATTTTTTGACGAGACAATAGTTCTATTATACATTTCAATTTCAACCTTCAAGTATATATTTTAATATAATAACCAACTTTCATTAGTTTAATCCCAAGTGATTAATTAATCAATTAATGTTAATTAATTAAGTGGAGCACTTTGAAGCACAATGGTTTCAACAGTAAGACCAGGACCAAAACCAAACAACACACCCCATTCCAAACCTTCTCCGGTAGTCGATTTGCCCTCCTTCGACGACTTATTCCTCATCTCTTCCAATATGAACAACACACTCGCACCCCACATGTTCCCATACTCGCTTAGGACGTGCCTAGTAGTACTCAGTTTGCCCGCCTCAAGATCGAGTTCGGTTTCAATCTGGTCCAATATAGCTGGACCTCCAGGGTGAGGGATCCAGAATAAGGAGTTCCAATCTTTGACTCCAATTCTTTCAAAAGATTCTATCAACAAACTTTCGATGTTTTTGGATATAAGTTTAGGTACGTCAGGAGCAATGTCCCCGACCATACCCTCTTCCCTTAGACGGGCTTGTATGGTCCCGTCTGTGCCGGGAATTGTGGTCTGGTCGGCTGACACAAGCCGAAAAATAGGTTTCTCAAGAGGCTCATCAGGATCAGCACCTACGATCAATGCCGCAGCACCATCTGCGAATAAGGTGTGCGGCAAAAGATTAGTGTCATCGGGAGCATGGTAAAATATAACAGTACTCAACTCCGCGCATACAACCAACACACGTGCCCCGCGTTCGTTTTCAGCCATGGCCTTGGCTATACGAAGGAGCGTACCGCCAGAGTGGCAGCCACCCTGACGGAGAACAAAGCGCTTCACGGAAGGCGAAAGGCCGAGAAGCATGGCGAGGTATTGGTCAGCAGCGGGGGTATCGCAGAAAGTGTTGGTGCCAAAGATAAGGTGAGTGATCTTAGACGTGGGTTGGCCCCACTCGCCGATGGCCTTATCGGCGGCTTCTTTGCCGAGTTTTGGGACTTCAGTGGCGAGGATAGCTTGACGGGCTGATAAGGAAGATGCCTTGCGATCGCACATTTGTGGGTTTTCTTTCAAGATCTCTTCGGTTACGTGCAAGTAACGTTTCCTAATCATTGATTTGTCGCCTGCAAATATATAGAAATCATAGAAACACGAGATATTATTAGTCATGTACAAATTTACAAAAGCAAAGAGTAATCTAACTTTACAAGTGGTTGACATCTTCTACTCCTCCGTATATTTTTTGTGCGAATGAGTCACATGGATAATACAAATTACAAATGGAAAGTGGGAGGATCTAGAAGTATGGCCTACATATCTAACATACACGGCCTTAATCTTAATCATTAAGTCATGACCTCATTGTTAGGAAAGATAAATTATATATGATTTATACTCAATACCAAAACGAAGAGACCATGTTGAACTTAATCTAGTAGGGAAATCCAAAGAGGAATTAATTAACTCTCTTTTAAGAGTAGCCAAAGTGAAGTTCCATCCTAAAATTCATTGACATTATTAATATAACCGAATTAAGTTATAAACAGAAAACTCATAGCATTATCTTTTAATGTTGCACAAACAATACTTGATTAACATATTCCAATCCCTTATCATTTCCCTTCACTCCAGCTCCTAAGGGACTCGACCAACTTCAAATCAATTAAAAAATCATAAATGAATAAGTTATATTGAAACATTCACGTACACTATCTAAATAAATAAGCAAATAACATTAACGGAGAGTATAGAAAATAAGAAGCAAAGGGCATACACATGCGCTGATACTTGCTCTTGAGACGGGTTAAATGTTCGCTATTAGTACTACGAAAGTAGTACTCAGGATAGTCAGCCTGAATAAATTCATTTGGTGGATTGGCAGTGCCCATAGCCAAGATTGTGGCTGGACCAACTGCTTTTGGAGCCATAGGAATTTCATACATAGAACCCATTCTCTTAGGTTATATTGAAGTTAGGATATAATTAAGAAATTTGATTGACTTTAGAAAGCTGATGACTTTAAGGTAAGACTATCGAGCCTTTATATAGTAGAAATTTATTGTGTGATACATATATTAAAAAATTAAATTTGATGTCATATTTTGTCCCACCCACGCAAGTCATTATTTTATGTGGTTTTTGGTTGGTAGAGCCTTTGACTCAATTATATTATTTCGTTGATCCAATCGACCAATCCCTATATTTCATAATATTTGTTTTGTGATTTGGTAATATGAGTAACGATTGGAGAATTGTCTTGAGTTGGTAGAGTTTCTATTATTCTAATTTGGGCCTTGCACAATTATGATACGTGCGTTAACTATTCTAGTGATAGTTCAAGGAAATTCGTTTTAACGGTATCGCTTTAAGGTATAAAAGTTATAACAAATATAAATCTTTGTTGTAATAAATGTTACGTATCTTTGATAATATGGAAGAGAGGTATTTATAATTAAGAGCTTGGGTATGATATAACCTATGTATGAGATCTTATCTAATAATAGGCCAAAAGTAGTACATTGGACAATTATGTCCCTAATGCAAATAAGGTTAGCGTTCGAAAAGGCCTGATCATGTCGGAATGCTAGAAATGTGAGATAATATTATTCAATCACTAACTAAAGAGTAAGAAGAAATGCTGGAGGCGACCGTCACCAATCTCAAGGCCGAGCTTAAACCTCTCCGCCAAAAAATGCTCTCATACGAAGTCATGGAGAAATCCTTGGCTAGCGTAAAGGAACGCCTGGTGACTCAGGAGAAGAGTCTCACTAAAGAGCTCTCGGAGAAGGCTGAGCAAGAGAAGAGAGAGCTCGTCCGAGAGATGATGGAAGACTCTTCCCAGATCCAGCGTATGACCTGGAGCCGCCTCTTCCCCAGTGCCGACTTTGCCTCGTGGGAAAAAACGTACCGCCAGTATTCTGAAGCATATAATCAAGAGATCCTGACGGCTGCTGAAGACGAGGCGTTCGAGGAGGGCTTGATATAATATCACGTCCGATTTGTAAATACTGCCTTTGTTTTTATTTAGTTGCAATATTTCTATTCGTTGCACCGTACTATTTACATGGTTTAATTTTCTACATATCTTTAGTGTTTTACGTTTAACGAAAAACATAATCATATGAGATCTTGTTAGATTCGTCGTTGATAATAAATTAAACTAAAGATAATAATGGTTGGTATGCAGAAATAATTGTGCATTGGCACGCGAGCATGAAAAGTAGATCGAAATGTTGAAACTAAATTAAAACATAGTTTGGAGTTGTACTTATTATGGTTCATTTAAGACGATTTCAAGATCATACGTACGAATTATAACTTAAACCCTCCATTATTGCTTAATATAGGTACTTGCTGCAACGAACAAACTCAACTTACTTCCATTTTTAACATTTGTCGGCAAATAATTTCAACCATAAAATCGTAAATAAGTAAAATAAATAAAATGCTAAGGTATTATATTATAAATTAAGATTAAAACAAACCTGACAAAATCCCGCTGTATATTACTTCGTATGTTACTAGAGAGAGTAGGGAAGGGTGAGGGCCCCATGTAATGTGGATTTACCTACTTCCCTCCCTCTCTCAGTTCGTTAACAAACCGTTTTCTATTTTACCAAATTTGTATTTTTATCAATTTGACAAAAAATTAAAGAACTTAAAATTTTTGTATGTAGAAGTAGTAATGCATGCGTGTAGTTATCAACTAGTTAATAGACTTGCGGTAACGATTTGTAAGAGAAATTATCAAATCTCATCTACCAATGAACATTTAATGATGCTTCTAAAAGCTAATTAAAAAACATCCTAGTCAGTCGTAGAAGGTAGAGAAGGATGAAGCTGCTTTGATGGAGGCAAAAGTCAGTCGTAGAAGGTGAGAAGTCACACATTGATTCTCACGGATGATAACGACTCACATGATGATGATGATGATGATGAAAATTGAAGGGGACTTCAATTTAATTGAAGCCTTGAAGGAGTCATCGACTAAGGATTTGTTTAGTTCACCTTATTTTTGCTAATTTGATCTGATCTGATCTGATGTAATTGTCAGATTTGACCAAACTTTAACCTTATGTGTACGTTAATCTATAAAGAAGAAATACATCAAATGGACTCTTGTTAGATTCGTATTAATGTGTATTTTATTAATATGTAATTTTAATAATTTTTTTCGTTACGTAATTAAAGATATTTAGTGATTAAAAAAAACCAGCCGCATATAAAACGATGATCTGATCTAAACATATTTTTACTAATCCGATCTAATATGAACTTATTTTTTCCGATCTGATCTGAACTTATTTTTTCTGAAATAAGTAAAAATAAGTTGAACTAAACAAAGCCTAAGATGAATATTGTATTCCGGCTAGTAGTATTGATTCGAGTTGACGGTTTGGTTTCTAATTTGGTTGAATAGCTTGAAGTTAAAGATAAGTCAGTGGAGGATTTAGGAATTTAAATATGGATGTACGAAATTATGCTTAATAAAAAAAATACTAAGTAATATGTGGAGTATAATTTTTTTTTTTCCCAACTAAAATTTATGTTATTAATTCATTTCACTATTGTATTCTTAAGCTGATGGTTGAAGTTCATATATGATCTATTTATATACTCTATCACACGGTCACGCCCTCTCACATGAGAGTCCTTTAATGTATCATACATTTTGTACATATTACTATACTTAGAAGTGTTTGATTTGCGAAGCTTTAATATTGAATGAAAACAGGTATTAAACAATAATGGTTTAGGCTTGAAAGTTGATTCTTAATACCATATATTTGGCTTAAATATATAAAAAAAAAATTAAAAAAAAAAAAATATATATATATATATATATATATATATATATATAGTTATTTGAAAGGAGTACGTACATGATATATAATAATGAAACTCCCTCTGTCCCTAGAATTTTTTATATACATCGGCCCTGTTGCACAGTATACCCAACTAAATCAAAGTTAGTTTTTGTTCTTAGTTTGATGATTAAATAATCAATAATCATCCAAGTGAGTAAAAACTACCCTTAGGTGTACCATACACCCGGGTGTATATAAGAATCTCTCCTCCATCCCTAAATATAGTCCCCGTTTGACTTTTCACAATCTCCAAGACGTATCTTAAAATGTTTATATTTCTATTTTCATACGCGTTAAAATTATAAAAACTTGATATATATTAATAAAATATACAATGTGACGAATCCAACAAGATCCCACATGAACATATAATCTCTTACAAAATTAACAGGAATTTATGGTCAAAGTTTTCAAAGTTTTACCCAAATAAGTCAAATGAAAATTATATTTAGAAACGGAGGAAGTATTAGCCAAAACCACCTCTTTCCCCAAGTAGCCTGAACCTTGAACTTTAGACAAGTATTGGTTAAAATTTATGAAGCTGTCAAACCATTATAAAATTATACTTCCTCCATTTTATAAAAATTGAAACACTTTGCCAAACATTTTCAGTCAAAGTATCGTAATTTTTGTTGTTTTTTAAAACAAGATATACCACATAACAAGACTTCATGAACCAAAACACCCCTTTTAATTTTATAATTTTGGTCTAAATCTTATCTCTGTCCATGTATCTCTTAACCTATTGGTGAATCTCGTCATTTTTTTATTTTTTTTACTTACATTAAATAAACTTGGAGAAGGTTACGGAAGCACGTCAAACAACCATATTGTGGTTGCGACAATCGTCGTTCGACATTTCTAACAAGTAACAGTAGCTAAAAAAAAGTAGCAAAATAAACTAGTAGTAGATCAAAACAAAAAAAAAAAAAAAAAAACCCTTTAATTTTACATTGGTCGCAAAGATAATCATTTGTCATCTTCAAACTCCCATTCTTTCAAGTTGATATAGTCAAATAAATTAAATATGTATCATATGATTCATAATTTCATATTTAGTATCATATATATTTTAATAATTTAAGGTCAAATCTTTATTTTTTGTTTTTTTAATTTGGTTTCTTGATAATTAATTACTTAAACATTTGATACACGTACCAATGATATCATTGATTGCATAAGATTTTTTAACTATGTTATGGATGTTTATTGAATATTGACTTGTTAAAAAAAATGATAGTTTTCTCTTAAACCAAATTTGTATTTGAATGGATGATTTTCTTTTCTTTTCTTTGTTTGGCTTGATAAACTATATCAATTGAATCCAATTCTTTTTACCCATAGATATATGATCTTTCAAATTATTAGATTTTAATCTTTGTGATTGATGGTAAGTATGCTTTCAATTCCATGATACACCTTTAAAAAAACATTGATTTCAATATATTGGGGAACAATGATAGCTGGTCCTTTCTTTTACATTTTGGGTACGAATAAGAGATTATTTGGAGACACAAATATGATCATAAAACAAATACACAAAAAGTAGGATGAATTTTCTGAAACAAAGAGATAGTGAATAGTAAAATTAGTTAAAAGTTCGCCATAATAATTTTTTTTTTTTTTTTTTAATTTTTTTGATAACTTAAGGTACACAGCTTTTAAGGTTACCTTTCTAAGGATAAGACAAATAGAATTTAAAGTCCCCATATCACAAGTTAGACTGATAGATGAGAAAAAGAAAATACAAGGAAAATGAAAAGATATACAATATGAAAATAAATACTTCGCTAAAAAGCTAGGCTAAAGTAAAGTTCATTGAGACCAACTTTAACCAACACCCATTGACTTGAACGAACCATAAACCGCCAATTTGAAGAACTTAACCATCGACTTGGATTTAGGTGAGGAAATCCGATCCAAAACACCGAATTGAAAACAATATCGAAATTAAAGGACCAATATTTATGATCTCCCTAGAAAAAAAAAATATATATATATAATATCTTTTGTAATACTTAGGGATGCATCCCCCAACATCTACTCGAGTTATCAACGACGATATCGAACTTTCCAAAGGTGATTTGATTTCATGCAGTATAACCTTTCGCTTTTGGAGGACTTTTTTCACTTTTCTAGACCCCGAAAAGAAATGGGTTGAGGGGCTTTTCAAGGACCCCATGATTGTTACACTCTAGAAATATCTTTTCTTTAAAATACCTATTTTGTCCTTTTTAAAATACGAAATAGGAAAATCTAAGACAATTATCAAAGACACACAGCGGAAGACTTTCTTTAAAACCATTTAAAACAAGTCAACTTAAAAAGTCAAACCAAAAGAAAGTAAAGTCAAATAAAGTCAAACAAAATCAACCTACAACTTGGAGCCATTGTAGGTCCTCAAAACCAAACAATACTGAAAACCTTTACGTTAGTCTCAGAGCATAAGAAAATAAATAATATTCAAAGCAAATAAAACACATCATATTCCTATGAGAACTAAGCATGAATCGCTCTTCACTCAAGCCCATCATGAAAATGCTTCATCACCTGAAAAACTTCTCTCTACTTGTCCCCACTACTCGTCATTAGAAATGCTTCGTCGTAGGGCCAAGGTAAAGACAAGGCCAAACAAACACACAACACACAATCAGCAATGCTAAGTACATAAGCGTAATAAACACACACTAACATGCTTTCATCCTATCATCACACAACTTACCTTGTTGCATCTGTAAACAAGCATACAACATACCAAACGACCAACCAATAAATAAATGAATTGCTTATTTAAATTTGATTACGTATCGAACGGGTTTCCCATCAAATCCCTGCCCCAAATAATTTGAGGTAAACTATACCGGGAGCTAACCGGGTAGGCAAATGTCACATGAAGTGATTGTACGTCCTGCGCATAAAATAAATAAAAAGGAAAATACAGCGTCCTGTACTCCCAGTAGAAGTCATAGTTAAATATAAAACCCCATAACTCCCCCCATATGTTCATACTCAAGGTATATACGTTCCAAGAGTTTTGGTGCGTAATCTCTTTCACTTTACGCTGTTTACATATTATTATACTTGGTGATGACTCTCAAACCATAACACAATCAAACATTATACTTCATTCAAGCAATCAAACATACCAATTTAATTCTTGAATAATTAGTGACCATATAAATTTAATTATTGAACCCTTTTTTAATCTACCTCGGTGTCAGAGACACCTTAAACGCATAATGCGCCGCAAATCCTATCCCTCGGTGTTAGAAACACCTTAAGTGCACATAGGCACCGCAATATAATTTATTCCTGTGTATTAAGACACTTAAATAGCTCTTTCCTCATGCTTATAGCATCAATAAAAATTATATGAACCATAATAAAATTTCCTTTTCAAATTTCAAACCAAATTAAACATTTAGTTTAATTAAACATGCTCTCTATCATGCCAACAATAAAAGTGTGGTTCATAATCAACATGCCACCATAATTAATTCCAATCACCAATTCATCATAAACAATTCATACATCACAAATCATTTACCAACATCAATCCAATCAACAAATTCCAATCAACACCTATCATGATACTACATGGAATTAATTAAACAAAGCCTAGCATGCTTCTACATATTCAAATAATTACCAAGTACGCGAACGTACCTTGAATACGAATCTCAAAATCGCCACGACTAAATAAAATCACTCACTTGGAAGTCTTCTACAAATCAAAATTGCAAAGAGGCATTAATACCTATTCCACACAAATTTCAAGCAACATATACACTCTTTAAATCACTCATAAACCCTCTAAAACAAGCTAAAATTTAATTTAAAACCCTTCACTAGACGAAAAATATAAAAAGGCACCGGTTTAAACCCCCCCTTTAGCACCGGTTTTGAACCGTTGGGTATTTGAGGGATGCCAAATCCATGAAAAATTGGCACCGGTTCAAAACCGGTGCCAACTAAAGCATTTGGCACCGGTTAACCGGTGCCAACTACATGCTTTGGCACCGATTAACCAGTGCCAACTACCATGGCGCGATTATTTTATTTTATTTTCAATACTATTGGCACCGGTTCAAAGCAAGAGCCGGTGCAAAAAATGCCACTTTAGGCACCGGTTCTTACTTTGAACCGGTGCCAAAAGTGTCAAAAAAAAAATTATAAACTTTTGGCACCGGTTCTGGTCAAAACCGGTGCCAAAAATACCCCAAAAAAATAAAAAATAAAAAATAAGTTTTTTTTTTTTTTGCATTTTTTCACTTAAATTGATATAGAAACATTAACATATATATAAAGTTACATATTTTCATTAAAAAAAGGCTGTAATATTACAATTTTCGTCCAAAAAAAATCAAAGCAAGGAACGAAAATACAGCAGAAAGGGCCAGCTAGCAAGTTATCCTAACAACAAAAACCCAGTAGAACGCCAACAACAGCTAGAAAGGTGCAACACAGCACCAGGCAGGAGGCAGCACAGCACAGCACCAGGCAGAAAACAACCGCAACTGGCAGGACAGCAGCAGCACTGGAAACAGCAGCAACAGAACAAACCACCAGTCAGCACCAAAAACAGCAACATCAGCCAGAGCCCAGCACTCAAGAGCCCAGCTGCAACACCAAACAGAACCCGAGGCAGCTGCAACAGCAGGGAAGCAACAGCAGCTGAAAATTTTTTTTTGCTGACTTTATATTAAATTTTAGAAGCAAATTTTTCCAACAACCAAGCGTACAAATAAAGCAAGTGAAAGCTCACAGCCTGGCTAAGATCCATACAAATCTACAATATCAGTCCCATTAAGACGACCAATATTAGGCCTTTTTAGCAAAGCAATGGATGCACCAAAATTCAAATCAGAATACTAAATGTTCAAAAAATACACATACTTACAGAAATATATCCCCATTACAAGGAGTGCAAAATATAAGTAAATGACTTGTGCATTTACCCTATCCGTAGCAAATTCAAACAAAGATGGAAACAGTTGGCCTCCTCTTAGACCAAATCATTTATGGAACTATTAATTTTCAAGAGAAACACGAAGTAACAAACTTACTCTTCGTTGTTGTGTCTACTTAAGCAACATAAGCTCCAAAAGAAAGCATCATACTTGGAACGATCAGCTCAAAGAAAGACTAATAATAAAAGGAAAGCCATTTGAGAGACCATGGAATAAAAATTACCATATGAATTCCCAATCTCCGTAATACTTGGAACGGAGCAGACCAACACCACAGTGGCCGCAAGCAAAAACCAGTTCAGAACAGGAATGTAGATCTGGCCCATGAATTTTCGAGATGTGTGGATAATTTTAAGTCGAGGAAAGCAGCCAAGTGCAGTCGATTGCTTTATACATGAAAATGTAGCAGTAGTCATATCTCGACTAGCAATCAGTGCAGCAATATTAGCAATAATGAAAACAGGCCAAAAGGCACCACCTGAAAAGGCAAATGAACATTTTCTGTTAGTGTTTCTTTTCCCAGAAATGGATAGAATAGAAGAAAGCGCTTTTTAGTCTACAGATAACACCCTCGCCCTTCATCCAACCCGAAGTAGATAAAAGAACCTACATTGCTCCAACTATCCCATGTTATTTTAAGGTACCTAGGGTAGTAAAGTCCTAGTGAAAGCTTACACATTGAGTTGCTAATCAGCTGCAAAGAAGAATGGAAAGAACAACCAAAGGGACAAAAATAATTTCACACACACACACACACAAACACAAACAAACAACACTAGCGGCTGATGGGAGCATAGGGACAACAATAGCTTCTCCATCCACATAGGTCATCGAATGAAAATTTACCATAACCAATCAGCTATCAAAGGCCATAGAATTTGTATTTTACTCACTCACATTGAGTAAACCCAGGAAAATTTAATAAGGAGTAATATACATGAGCAGATTTTCCATCCTCCCTGGTGGTAAAAAAGGAGACCATATGGGAAACATTAACCTAAAGCTTAACCAAAGGTAAGAATGGGAATGGGAGGCTAGAACATGCACATGACAAAAAGAGTTATAGCAGTAAAACAAATAAAGCTAAGGCTTCTTTCACATCTCTCAAATTTTCATTCTATTTGAGAGAGGTTGCTGTTTGAGTTTGAAGTGCAAAAGAAGCCTGAGATGATATGATTAATGATGCAATGCCCAGAATATGATCATGCCCAAACGTACTTGAATAAATAGTCGAGTTATGGTATAAGGACAAAACATACTATGTACAGATTAGTAAAATGCTTGGGCGCAATCTCCTGGATTCTGCATGAGGTAAGCTGCCTGGCCAAGGTATCCCAAAAGGAGGCATGGAAATACAAGAAACACAAAAGTGAGCTGCAAACAACCAGCATAAAATCAGTGAGATATTGTATGATTCAATTTTATATACTTATAAAAACAATAAAGCACAGAAAGTGGTAATAACCGAAGCCACTTTACCTGAACTGATCTCACTGAAAAGTAGCAAAGGTCAACAAACATTGCTTCAGAACCTGGACATCAATTTTTCAAGTAAATTAAGTGATTTTGAACATGGGACAATAGATTTGACAGCACTGCAAAATGAAGATATATGCACAAGGCTCCTAGCAAAAGTAAGGACCTGCCATCTTTTATGACACCAGACTATCAAGCCATTGGCTCACAAGGCTAGTCTTAAATGTGAGATCTCAGATCTTGCAGCAAGCCACTCATGGGAGTCGAGAAATCAAAATGCTAGGCTGTCTAAATTCTAATGTTGTACCCCAACATCAAGCAACGACAAAAGGAGCAGATTTTACCTAATCTGTTATAATAAATTGAATATTTCTATTCCATTCCCGTCTAATAGTTCAAAAAAACCGAGTCATTTTAATTCTAAATTTGCAAGTGAGTAAGTTTAAAAGGTCATAAGAGCAAATTTCAGATCCAGCCATTTTAAAAGAGTGAAGACATTTAAACCAAGCAACAACAATAATAGGAAGAAGTCAATAGTTAGCTAAGCAAGAACCATATGTAATCGTGTGTGTGTGTGGAAGTGCAATACAAAAAAAGAAGTGCAATAATCTACCACAATTGAATTGGGCAAATCTAATAAGATCCAGCACAAGATAGGGTAATCATCTCATCAGTAGTATACTAAAAGTGTATACCTGTTGCACAAAGGAGAAAACCCCCAAGAGCATACCAAGCCTCTATGTTGTTCCTTTTGAAATAGAAGTAGATGTGGATAGGGTTAAAAGCCTTCCAGACATCTCGATCATACTTCAGCAAGTTGTGGATTCCAATGCCAGCCATACAACAGAACCATATAAATAAAGCAGGGCCAACTATGAATCCCATTTTACTGGTACCATATCGCTGCAGGCTAAACAGGAGTATGAGAAGTGCCACTGCAACCATCACAACTTCCTCTGCATAGAGAAAGATTTTTAATGATTATTGCAGGCTGTAAGGTTGGGTTAAGCCTAAAATACACCATTCAAGCCAGGCAGATGTAACAAACTAACAATGAAAAGAAGTATATCCAAGCAAGGACACCATTACTAGTGTACAATAGTGATAAGTGCATAATATACTATATTTTTAGTCCCTAATATTAGTCCAATGGCTGCTTTATATTGGTTAATTTATGATTTTATTTACTTTTATTATTTTAGATTTTATTTTATTTATTATTTTATTTTATAGTTACTTTTATAATAATTGATACTTAATTTTATGATGTGTTTTTGGTAGGAAGAAAAATATTTGCAAGCACTACGAGCCCAATAGCAAAGCAGACTAGCAACACCTAAGTGAAAAAAAAAGGGGGGAAAGAAGAAAAGAAACAAAAAGGCACGTGACTTAGCAACAAGCAACATCAAACAATCAGAAACAACAAGATAGAAAGCTATCTTGCGTCAAAACCGAGGTTCCAACCTCCATGCTTATCTTAAACCTCCTCTCCAAAATTTAAGCAAAAGATGAAAATCTATCCTAAGTAAGATTTTATCTTTTCATACCCAGAAAACCTAGGTTGGTTTTGGGTTATAAAAAAAGCCCCAATTAATCATCTCAAAAGCACGCACAACTACTACCAAAAATCTGAGAAATTGAGAGTGAAGGTTTCGATCGGGTCCCTGAATTGGAGCAATTGGAAGAGAAGATAGCCATTGAAGAAAGCTTAGTCTCAATTTCAAGGTCGAGCAAGAACGACGGTGAATCGCGGGGTCGAAACCGAGTATCATACGGGTGTTCTTGAGTACAACTTTATAAGTTCTTCTTCTTACTCAATTGTTTTAATTACATACCTTGTTAATTCCTTTACTACTCTTATTGACTTATTTTGATTTGATTATTAGCATAGTATTTTGGTTAGTATTGTTAAATATACTTTTGAGTGATTTTACCGGTTTAATTATTTATTGAACATGCTTGTTATTAGTGATAAATTTTACAATTACATGGTTGATTGTTATCTTTCACTGTGTGTGATTGTGAATGTTTGCTAGTTATACGGTTTAGCTTAGTTTACATCGTATAATGAAGTAGCCCCTCTCATGCTAAATCTGCGATTACGGTTATAATATGAGTTAGGAGTATTTTTAATTTAATTATTCTAAACATTTATGTGACTAGATTAATTAGGACTAATGATGTCTCCTAGTTTATAATGCTTCCACTTCTAAATTATATGAGTTGCGTTCATACTTGTATAAGTTAGATTGGTTTAGAGTCAATTTGGCTTAGTTCGTAATTGACTAAAATTAAGGGATGATAGGGAGTCTTTGTTATCTTAGGCTCTACAATTAGTCTAGTAATTATAATCGGTGGTATTCAAGGTGAATTGTATGTCGTTGCTAATAACTAAATCAAGTAAGAGTTATATAATGGAATGGTTAGTTGTGTCGTCAATAGTAGTTTAGTTTAGTCCGTATTAGTTTTATTAGTTTAGTACCATTCTTAAACAAACCCCCCCATTTTATGTACATATGTGAATAAATGTATACTATGTAAATTTCCGTAATATATTGTAATTTAGTTAAACATTGATTTGAGAGTTAAAAATCTCCTCGTGGGATCGACCCTTGCTTACCCTTTTACTAGTTGTTAATATTTTTGAAGGTTAAGTTAGGAAAATAAATAATTAATTTTATACGGTAAACGACACGTATCAAATTTTGGCGTTGTTGCAAGGGTCGATCCCTATTTGATACGTGTCATTTACCGTATAAAATTAATTACTTATTTTCCTAACTTAACCTTCAAAAATATTAACAACTAGTAAAAGGGTAAGCAAGGGTCGATCCCATGAGGAGACTTTTAACTCTCAAATCAATGTTTAACTAAATTACAATATATTACGGAAATTTACATAGTATACATTAATTCACATATGTACATAAAATTGGGGGGGGGGGGGGGGTTGTTTAAGAATGGTACTAAACTAATAAAACTAATACGGACTAAACTAAACTAAACTACTATTGACGACACAACTAACCATTCCATTATATAACTTTTACTTGATTTAGTTATTAACAACGACATACAATTCACCTTGAGTACCACCGATTATAATTACTAGACTAATTGTAGAGCCTAAGATAACAAAGACTCCCTATCATCCCTTAATTTCAGTCAATTACGAACTAAGCAAAATTGACTCTAAACCAATCTAACTTATACAAGTATGATTGCAACTCATATAATTTAGAAGTGGAAGCATTATAAACTAAGAGACATCATTAGTCCTAATTAATCTAATCACATAAATGTTTAGAATAATTAAATTGAAAATACTCCTAACTCATATTATAACCGTAATCGCAGATTTAGCATGAGAAGGGACTACTTCATTATACGATGTAAACTAAGCTAAACCGTATAACTAGCAAACGTTCACAATCACACATAATGAAAGATAACAATCAACCATGTAATTGTAAAATTTATCACTAATAACAAGCATGTTCAATAAATAATTAAACCGGTAAAATCACTCAAAAGTATATTTAACAATACTAACCAAAATACTATGCTAATAATCAAATCAAAATAAGTCAATAAGAGTAGTAAAGGAATTAACAAGGTATGTAATTAAAACAATTGAGTAAGAAGAAGAACTTATAAAGTTGTACTCAAGAACACCCGTATGATACTCGGCTTCGACCCCGCGATTCACCGCCGTTCTTGGTCGACCTTGAAATTGAGACTAAGCTTCCTTCAATGGTTGTCTTCTCTTCCAATTGCTCCAATTCAGGGACCCGATCGAAACCTTCACTCTCAATTTCTCAGATTTTTGGTAGTAGTTGTGCGTGCTTTTGAGATGATTAATTGGGGCTTTTTTTATAACCCAAAACCAACCTAGGTTTTCTGGGTATGAAAAGATAAAATCTTAACTTAGGATAGATTTTCATCTTTTGCTTAAATTTTGGAGAGGAGGTTGAAGATAAGCATGAGGTTGGAACCTCGGTTTTGACGCAAGATAGCTTTCTATCTTGTTGTTTCTGATTGTTTGATGTTGCTTGTTGCTAAGTCACGTGCCTTTTTATTTCTTTTCTTCTTTTCCCCCTTTTTTTTCACTTAGGTGTTGCTAGTCTGCTTTGCTATTGGGCTCGTAGTGCTTGCAAATATTTTTCTTCCTACCAAAAACACATCATAAAATTAAGTATCAATTATTATAAAAATAACTATAAAATAAAATAATAAATAAAATAAAATAAAATCTAAAATAATAAAAGTAAATAAAATCATAAAATAACCAATATAAAGCAGCCATTGGACTAATATTAGGGACTAAAAATATAGTATATTATGCACTTATCAAATAGTATGAATGCAACTGAACATATGAAAGGGGCAGATGCTAGCAATTCGAAGAAAGGAATAAACAAAGTCTTATCATGGCTATAATATTTTCCTTAGCAAGGAAATTAGAAATACCATGAACCAAATAGCCACCAAGTCACCAACGGATGTAACTGTACAGCAGACAGGTAGATGACTACATATATAAAGCAGGAAAAATGGGCAAGACTGGTAAAAAATAAGTGATACAATCAAGCTTTTGGAGCGAATTTGACGTTAATAATAAGTGATATGATATACCATGCTTTATGGCAAGACTGATTCTTGAATCATAGTATATTTCCTCTCAATATTTAGGCAAATACATGATCATAATAGAAGAAGAAAAGCACGTGCACTAACATGCTGCAACTGTTACACATAACTTCTCAGAGACTTGTCGACAAAGCTAATAATTGTACAAGTGGATTGTGGTGAACTGGGAAGGTGTTTACTGTCATTATGTCAGCTAAGGATGAAAGTTTCTTTTCCACAAAAAATATCCCTGCAGAAGGCACAACGCACATGCCATATCTATGTCTGTTGTAGTCAAAAGTATAGATCTTTCTGTTTCAGGTACTAGCAAGTAGCAACGTCTGGCTCACAAGTTAAAACCATACTATCAATATGAGAACAATATTATGAATGCATACAGATATCTAGATCCTGCATTCAGCAAAGGAATGCAAATTAATCTGAAGAAAGGGGGGGGGGGGGGGGGGGGGGGAACCCTTTGTTCCAGTCAGTCTTAATTAGTTACCTTGTTGTTATAAGAATCTGCAATATAAACTAAGCCATCTTGTCCAAAACAGACACCTAATGGATGTTGAAGAAGTACTTCAACACCTATTCCATCATGGTCACCAAACTGAAATAGTAGCAGCACAAGTAGAAGCTTAGAAGTATAGCATTTTTAAATCTTATATTTTTCATGCATAAAAGTGATAAAACATACCAGACATCAAGGATGAAAAAATATTATACGAAGCAGTATTTATATAGAGGAAAGACGCTTACCTTGAACAAATTGTCAGAGAAAATAGGATCACCACCAACCAACAATCTTGATCCTCCTGTCTTGAGATCAAGAGCTCTAATAGAGCTACTCTCACTATCCGCAATGTACACCTTTTTCATATCTAAATTTATATAAAATTACTAGCATAGTGAGCTTTTTATAGTTATTGTGACAATAAAACATTAAACAGCATATACATTTCGTCGTAATACCTGGAGATAAAGACATTCCAGAAGGCTGTGCAAATGATGTGGACAACGGCCTACAAGGAAAGAAAAAATACAAGGAAAAGCCTTCAGAAACATCATAACAGGAATACAGAACAAGGCAAATATCTACATCTGAATAAATATGAAGGTACACAAGTAAGAAAAATCTTCTGGCCATTGCACTCTTAAAATCAAAAGAAAAACTGAGAATTGGGAGACTAGTAAAGAAGATATGCAACTTTCAAGGGTGAAAAGATTACCTGGTGGTTAGGGTTAGCAATGTTTTTTTAAAAACGAAAAAAAAAAGGAAAAACCATTACCTGGTGGTCGGTGGCCGATGCACGAAGGACGGCTGAGGGGAACGGAGGGTGGCCGGCGAAGGGTGAGTGGCGGCGGGTAGGACCTACTCTCTCCTTCTCCTACTTATTTTGTAAGACAAAAAATAGAAATAAAACCAGAACCCTAAAATTACGAAATTGAAAACCAAATCAACGACAAACCCTAGATTGTGAAGGAATTCAGTAGATTAAGAAGACCACATTACCTTACCTCGAAGCTGCTTCAATGGAGGTGAGAAAGCTCAGAATCGGCTTCAATGGAGAATATAGAGCACGAGTTCAACGGAGGCCAGAGATATGGAGAGAGAAGGAGGTGCTGCTTCAATGGAGTGAGAAAGCTCGTAAACCCTTTAATGGAGAAGGTGAAAATTCCGGATGGTGCGTGGAAGAGAAGGCGAAAACTAGAAGATGGAAAAAACGGGGGGAAAGAAAGAACGAAAAGCAGGAGCCCGATTTTTTTTTTTTTTAATTAGTTGGCACCGGTTTGAACCGGTGCTAATTAAATGATTGGCACCGATTTTGGTTGGAACCGGTGCCAACATTGATTTTTTCAATCTCGCCCATTTCTTTTGGCACCGGTTTTCAAGAATCGGTGCTAAAGGGGGGTGCCTATTTCATTTTTTCTACTAGTGCTTACTTTTATTCCCAATTATTGAGTAATTAAAAATCCTTTTAAGAAACTTAATTATAGCTTATATATAAAAATTCCAGCTTTATTAAATCATCTAAAATTCCTGTAATTGTGTTTTAAAACACTTATTTCAATAATTTAAATCATCCATAAACAATTTCCATCAATATACATAAACTTAGAAATCTAGGGTTTATAATTTGGGGTTATTTAATTCAAAACCAAATCTGAAAATTTATATACATCATGCTTAAAATCAAACATCATAAAAGCATCACAAAACCCAAAAACAATAATTAGATTAAGGGTAGCTTTAATTAAAAATCAAAAAGAATATTTTTTTTATACAAACACACGCACGCACAAGGGGAAGAAAGGGGGGGTGGCTGGCGCCACCTCCCACGGCTGCTGCTGCCAGCCCTGTGCTGGCGGTGGCGGTCGGTTGTGGTGGTGGTGGAAGCCGGCCACCGTGAGGTGTGTGTGGTGGTGGTGGTGTGTGAAAAACATTAAAATTAAAATAAAAGGGGAAGGGGAAAAATTAAGAGAAAAAGAGAGAAAATAAGAGGAGAGAGAAAGAGAGTTATCTTTGGGTATTCTCCACCTTGGGCAAAGTTTAATTTGCCCATGTGATGGGTATTTATACTCTCTTTTCTAAAACCCTCCTAGACTTAAATTCTCTTTTTACCCTTAATGATCACTTTCCTAGTCAAACTAGTATTTTGGCTTTTTTTAAAAACTCATTGACTTTAAAATTTCTTTTTATAAAATAATATGCCCCAATATTTCCAAATCATGAAATAAAATATTTTCAAGATTATTAAATAATTAAAAATAAACTTTTAATTAAAATAATTCTTTTTAAATTAATGAAACACCATAAATAATTCATTTTGAATTATTTAAATACTTTGAGAAATACTTATTTAAATTAAAATACGTATAAAAATACGGGGTATTACAATGATGCCCTAAGAGATCGATTGAGTCGTTTTCCACTTTATTTGTCTTTTATTTATCAATTTAGCTGGTTACAGACTCGTCTTTCGTCATTGGCTAATAGCCACCTTGACCTTTATGTGAATGACTAGTTGTCACATATGGTTATAAACAAGTAACGTTTTATGATCTCAGGATGCATCCTCAACCATCACTTGAATTTTTAATGCTAGATCTTAAAATCTTTGAAAATGGTTTATTGTATAGGCTTCTAATTTAGCCTCCAAACATCAATTTTGGGTTTGAAAAGGTTGTACATCGAGGTGCTTCTAGGGTTCCCAAAAGACCTCAATAGGCTTGCCTAGTGCTTGAAACAGCCTAATTCATGCCTTGACCCATGACTTTGCCTCCCTTCTAATCATTTGTTAGTATGAGTATTAAATCAAACTAAACCTCCTTAAAACATGCTTTAAAAAAAATTGGTGTTCTACTCATCTCAAAAAGATGCATCTAGTGCTAAGATACTCTACAATTGAGCATGTTTGAATAGAAATAATCTTACAATGCATGGATGACCATCTAAAAATTTTGATTTACCCATGGTTTGTTCATCCGACAAAGGCATAACGCATTTAATTTTGTCAATTTGTCACATTTATATTAATTGAAAAACTCCTTATGTTTTTTTTTTTTTTTTTCAATTTAAAGAGTAATTAACTTTTCTTCTCATGTTAGAAACAGTTAAGGTAATGTTCTTTCACTTAATCTTAATTTCACTATTTCAGGGATAAACTAATGTAATTTAGATAAATACTTGTATCTACTATCTACCATTCTACTTTATTTTTGTGAGGACAAATGAAGTCTTGGGCCTCAAAGCCAACACATGACACATAGTAAAGAACTCCCAGCAAACGAACTCAATAATATGGGCCTCAATGTAGAATTTTGTTTATGAATGGCCACATTAGGCCTTTTGTGATATTAATTGGCCGAAACAAAGCCTTTAAAATTGTACCTCAATTCTTTTTTAGTCGACATATTTTAATTTTTGATAATAATAAGACAGCTAATATGCGTGACATATCTAGTAATGTCCGGAAAGTTCTTTCAATTTAGTCTTATGTCACAACTTTAGTTGTTGGTAGCACTAATGAAAGAAAATATGTAAATAAATAGGGGTATAAATTGGAGTTCTTAGGGGTTTGGCAGTTGCTTGGAATGGGGGTCACCGTAAGGTGCAGCTTTCGGTGGATTCAGAAATTGTTGTCCGTATGTTGGTGGAGGAAACTTTATCGAACTCTCCATTTATTCATATCATTAAGAAGTGCAAGGCTCTCATCTCGCGTCAAGATTGGAAAGTGACGGTTAGTCAATGCTATAGAGAGGCCAACCGAGCGGTTGATTGGTTGGCTAAATATGGTGTCAATGTTGAGCAAAAGATGGTGATTTTTGAAGCGGTCCCTGAGGATTTTTGGGCCGTTTTATTGGAGGATATGAGTGGAGTGGCTCAGTCTCGATTAGTGTCTATTGCTAGGGACTAATAATGAGGCGTGGAGCTTGGTTTAATTTTGTCTTTTTACTTTGCTTTGTTTCTTTTTTTCTTAGTTGTTTTTCCTTTGTTGGTTGTGTGGTTTGCTGCTTTGTAGTTCTTATTTGGGGCTTGCCCCACTTTTTCTCCAACAAAAGAAAAAAAAAAAAAGTACAAACGTTTGCACAATATTCTTAATAGTTCAAAAAAAGTGACGATTAAGATTAATGAGGACAAATAAACATTTTAGAAGATATAATTGTCCAAACAATATTCACAAGATTTGTGTCAAACTTTTTAAAAGGTAAAAACAAAGTGATAATTAATGTTAATGAGGGCAAATAAGTAAATAAATATTTTAGAGGCTATAATTGTCCAAATACTATTCACAAGAGTTGTCTCAAACTTTTTAAAAGGCAGGGATTCTCTATTTACATTTTTTGCCTTTACATACTTTTGAGGATTTTTTGACTTTTACCACAAAAAAAAAACAAAAAATTGTTTTTTACCACCAAAACTTCTAAAACTTTTATTTTACCACAAAAAAAAAAAAAAAATTGATTTTTACCACATGCCGTCAAAAATTTTGGTAAATCTAACGAAATTTTTTAAATTCTTCGATTTTCGTGCCAAAAACATGCTTTTTAGGGGTTTTGGGGGGCATTTTGGCCCTACGAGTCCAATTTGAGGTTAGAATTGAAAAAAATGGTTCGTAAATGGCTCGTTTTTCCTACTAAAATATACCTCGATTTGCGTGGAACACGCAAAACGTGGCATTTTCGATCATTTTTTGTCATTCTGACCTCAAATTGGACCCATAGAACCAAAATGCTTGCCTAAACCTATAAAGAACATGTTTTGCGCACGAAATCGAAGAATTTTTTTAACACCGTTAGATTTAGTGGTTTTCTTGACGATAGGTGGTAAAGACAATTTTTAGAATTTTTTTTGTGGTAAAATAAAAGTTTTAGAAGTTTTGGTGGTAAAAAACAATTTTTTGTTTTTTTTGGTGGTAAAAGTAAAAAAATCCTACTTTTGATTATGATTTTACGCTTCATCCAAATGTACGGTCAATTAAAGAAAACCAACTTGCTACAACTAATCGAAAACTAGTTGAGTAATTGTTTTTGTAAAGTAGGTATCTTGAAGGGGCCTTACTGGGCCGAAACCCCTTACAAGTTAATGTACTAAACAAATTGGAAGTAGGGGAAGATAAGGAAATCCCATTCCCAAATTGTCAGATATTACACGTTCAAGACTCCAACCTAATATTTAAATTCTTGAAGATGCGCTTCTTTCTATTAGATTAAGCTTAGCTTGAAGCTTGGTTACAATTTAAAAATTACAACAAATCGGAAACTAGTAATTAAATAACAGTTATTGCCTGTGATTTGGAGTCCATCTAGGCGCATATCGCCTATATTTTTTCTTTGCGAATAAGAGAGTAAAATAGGCATTTGACATTTATAAAGGTATTTTTTTTTTGTATAGTTACAATGATAGTTTTTGTGTATTATTATACATGTATATTAAACCATTAGATTATAGGTTGTTATAATAGTACTATTATATTTCACAATACTATAATATTTGATGTATAATTTACATATTTATATGTATCATTAAACTAATATTTATATCATTACAACATTTAGTGGTACTTTATACTTATATTAATATTTATAACTTAGCCATTTTATTTATTTAAAAATAAATAAGTGCTATGCGCCAAGACTTTATACAGCACATATTGTATGTGGGAGTGTGGGACTATGTCACTATTACTGATCAGAAAGCCCTCCTGCGCTGGAAGAGGAAAGAATGATTTTAATGGATTAGTGGATTACTGCTTCTCCTCATCATCAAAGGTATCATTTGCCTTTTTCTCGATTGAAACTCATTTTTACTATCCCACTTTAATTCTACTGTTAATCACTTTATCTCTGTATGCTTATTTTAATGGGGTTTCTTGCAATCTTGCTTGCATAGTAGCTTGTGTATTATTCTGATACAAATTAATCCAATTAAAAAAGGGGTTCTTTTAGAATTACATATATAAAAATCTAATCTTTATGCGTCATCTTAAATTTTTAATGGGTTTGTTAATAATGGATATCTGTAAAGTGATTTATACAGAATGCTGATTAGATCAGGGGTGACGTTTCAAACTTATCAAAGTTTCTGGGGATTTTAATGTTGGAGATAGAAATGCAAGTTGCTATAAACTATAGGTTATAATGTTATATTAATATTTATGTTATGGTAGCATAGTTTTGCTCAGATATCATATGCTGTTGTAAAGAGAAAGAGTGAGAAAGAGAGGTTGAGTGGTGATGGCGGCGGTGGAAGAGATAGAGATAGTGATTGTTGGTGGAGGAATTTGTGGCTTAGCTACTGCTCTTGCTCTTCACAGGTCCAATTTATTGTTTTCTTGCAATTTAATGGTAGATTCCCCATCTTTTCGAAAAATTAGGAAATCGATGAGCAATGATAAAACACTCTTAGGGACCGGGTTTTCGATTCTAGGCAATATATTTTGTATTTGGGCAGTATGGTTGGAGGTATTATGGGATTTACCTAATTGATAACAGGTAGTTTTAGAATTAAAAATTTATGTGATTGGAACCTAGGGATCAACTAGGAGTTTCTTGTTATGTATTTAACTGGTTAGTAATGAAATTTGGTGATTCTTGACGATTCATGTTGTTGTATAGGATCAAATTTAACTTGTATTCTGCTTGGATGAATGCTGTGATTCAGTGACAGTCATTTTCTAGCTTTTAGTTAGTAGTTCACTAGTGAAGTAAAGCAACAAGTATTTTTCATGATTTAAAGAGAGTGTTAAGGATGGCTGAAAGATTATATGGTATAAAAAGAAAAATTGTCACTGAAACATAATGTCTGCTATATATGCAGGAAAGGTATAAAGAGTGTGGTGTTGGAGAGGTCCGATACACTGCGAGTGACAGGAGCTGCTATCGGTGTTTTCCCAAATGGCTGGCGTGCCTTAAATCAGCTTGGTCTTGACTCCAGTCTTCGATCAACTGCTATTACATTTCAAAGGTGATGATACGATTGCAGTACCGAAAAACTGCACTCTAACAAATTAGGACAAATGTAATAATTTCTTAATTTTATGCTCAGTGCTTTTGGTTCTGTCTAACATCCTTAAGTGTCTTACAGGGCACTTGATGTTTGGGTTGACAAGGGTGTGGAACGAGAAACTATTTTGAGGTAATCTTAAAAGTTTGGCAACTTCCAAACCTAGGTTTTTTTTTTTTTTTTTCTTTTCTTGTGAGTATCTTGATTCTAGATCAAATGAGCGGTGCACTGACTGCACTCTTAAACATTTTGGTGTTTTCTTTTGTGGCCATTGACACATCAATACAACACTATACACTTAATTAATATTTTTCCCCTGCTTTTCGCTATACTTGCATTTCCATGATCTGCATCCATTAGAGAACTTGTAAATCTAATATTTTTTACTATAGCCTAACAAAAATTCATTGTTTCTTACTAACACGAGTTACACGACTATCCTAATTAATCTAAAAGGTTAGATTGTAAAGTATATAAAAAATTTCAAGACCCATTACAATATATGGGTCAAATTAGTGTCAAATGTTAAGAAATCCTTGAAAGTTGACATCTTATCTTCACCTGATGGCCCAAATAGTGCGACACTAACCTACATATGCCATGGTTTGGAATAGAAAACTGGAAGAACTTTAAATAGAAGTGTTATTGAAAATGTTGAATATTATGTCCTTCAAATTGGATCATGTAGCTTACATTAGATCTTGGAAAAGTTCATGGATGCTTAAGCTTACTCTAGAAAACAAAAACAATCCTAAGTATGGGTTTTAATGTTTTATTACAGTGAAGGGAAGGCTCGTTGCTTGAAGAGAAATGATCTCATCGAAGCCCTAGCCAATGCACTACCAATGGAGACAATACGTTTTGGCTGCCAAGTTGTATCTATGAATGTGGAAAGATCTACTTCATATGCTATGCTTCAACTCCATGATGGGAGCTTGATTAAAGCTAAGGTATTTCAATACTGCTGTACTTCTCCAAGTGTATTAGAGGCTTTATAATAGTAATATATATATACTGCAGTGGCGGTCATCGTTGCAGAAAATATCGCATAGGTACATTGCAGAAATGTATTCGATTTTGATATTGCATAAAAGGTTACGGTTGAAGCAGCATTATTTTTATATCAGTCATATATGCCTTTTATTGGCCTTTGTAGCTTTTGCACAGGTTGTATTGACTTTATATTGGCTCATGATCCTTAAGAACTCAACAAGTTTTAGTTCAGCAAGCTGAAAAACTGATATGGACTACGGAGTACATAATTAGCCAATCTTTAGAGCCTAGTAATTTTTTTATTGCTTATACAATATGGATAGTCATTGCATTTCAGATCAAAGGTATAATTGGAACATCCACTTTGTTATCCCTAGGGTAAGGTTTGGTGTATCCTAATGCCTTAAAAGAGAACTGTAGATTATCAGGCTCCATGGCTTATGCTAGTGTGTTGTGTTAACAGTTGCTAGGTTCCTTCTGAAGGTTTTATATATTATTGGGTCAAAATTCAATTGTCACATGCACACATGTTGGGGTGTGTAGTCGATAAGGATACTCAGTTGGAATGAAGGGTTTTAAGTTACATTTCTTAGGATTCAACGAAGATAGTGAGTTTTGTTGTCTTGCTTTGGATTGTTGATTCCAGATTGATTTTGGTTCTTTTGCCCCCTCACCTCCACTTATTTTAAGCATGTATGTGGAGTAATGTCAAATACTATTTCTTTTAACTATATGTTTGCACCCAATCAACTGCATGTTTACAAAATGGACTTTCAGGTGTTGATTGGTTGTGATGGAGCAAACTCAGTCATTGCAGATTACATTGGGTTAAAACCTACTCGGCCTTTCACCTCATGCGCAGTCAGGGGCCTTACTTTTTATCCAAATGGCCATGGATTTGCTCCTGAATTCTTGAGAGTAAGAAAAGATAAGTATTTAGTTGGAAGAATTCCAATTGATGAAAAGGCAGTTTACTGGTTTGTCGTTCTACAATGGACTCAAGGAGGTAATAATGTAATATCGAAACTATTTTGTTATGCATTAAGTATGAATTTCAATGCTTATTTTCTTAGATTTAGTCCCATTTTTTGGACTAATTATTGAGAATTTTGCTTAGATTTTACATGATTCTGTGAAGTGTTATGTATTGTTGGTATGTTCATTTGTTCAGCATGGAATGGAAACCACATCATGAAGTTTACAACCTATCTCATTGATTCTCTCCTTTCTTTCTCCTTGAAATCACTTCATTCTCTTATATATAAGATTGTAAAAAATAAAAATCAGTCATCTTTTTTGTGTAGATGCTGAGATGCCGAAAGACTCTGTATCCATCAGACAGATGACCATAGACATAACAGCTGGTTTCTCGAAGGATATTGTGGACATGATAGAGAAGAGTGACTTAAACTCTTTGTCACTCACACAATTGAGGTATCGAGCCCCATGGAATTTACTTTCTGGTAACTTCCGTAGAGAAACTGTGACAGTAGCTGGGGATGCTTGGCATGTTATGGGTCCTTTCCTTGGGCAGGGAGGGTCTGCAGCTTTAGAAGATGCAATTGTACTAGCTAGATGTTTATCAAAGAAGATTGGCGATGCTGATCTGAACGGGAGTAGAATGCCTTTGTCAGCACAGAAAGCTATAGAAGCTCTGGATGAATATTTGAAGGAAAGGAGACGACGAGTTGTTCTTTTGTCAATCCTAACCTACCTTAGAGGTTTATTGCTAGTAGAAGATTCCTCTGTTCTGGTGAGATTCCTGTGCATTTTAATCATAGCTGTTATGTTCCGGGATCCATCAAGTCACACCAGATATGATTGCGGGAAACTCTAAAGGTTATTTTCTTGAAGCCACGTAATTTCAGTGTAACTGGCTGTCGTCTGAGAAGTCAGAACTATCAAGTCTTTTTGGGGTTGCTTCTGTAAATGGATTCTGTATTTCTTCTGTTGGATACTTGGATGTAACACTGTTCTGTCTGAACTCCAAAGGCTGATTATGTAAATTGTTGAAAACAACTGTAGTGTAGGCATTCTCAGTCTTTCTCCCGCTCCATCGGTTTTGTATTTCAGTTTTGGCTGCTTCGTGGCGATGTGATATGCATCTAATGAGTATCAGTTTAACGATTTATTGAATTTCTTTGTAGATTTAAGCTGAGCTCAAGCTTGGCTGCTTTGGGTAAGTCAGCTCTGCTTGGCATTACTTTTTATTTACGTAGTATAATTTTTTTTTAATAAAAGCCCTTTTTTGACATAATTAAAAGCCCTTGGGCCAATATACAAAGAAAAAAAAAGAACAATTTTATGATTTTGGATTTTTCAATTGGGATCAAATAAGATTTAGTAGAAACATAAATTTGGATTGGATTGGATTTGAGCCAAATCCAAATTTAAAACTGAACTTTCAATCCTAACTTCTAAGAATGCTAAGACTCCTAACTACTCGTAGGATACCCAAGTACTGATGTTTCGATTCGGGGGGTCGGGTTTGATAAGGTCGAGTCGATTCTATATTAAATTCCAGTCATGTTAAATTATTGTGTCCTATAAGTCGAATTTGAATTTGGTTTTATCGGATCGATTTTGAATTGGGTCAGACAGGCCAGTTCTTGACACCTCCTAGTACGGTATGATTAACCATAACTACTGGTCACCCCATTTACTTTACACAATCACACCTTTAGCGCAAACCACCATTTCTCAACAAACTCCATGAAAACAGAGGCTTAAAGCTCGAGGATTTGGGTCTTCCATGGCGGTACGAGGTTCATGCACTTGATTACTCTACAAGAGTAAAAACCCTAAAGTTCCCGAATTTCAAATTTCAAATTTCGTATAAATTTCCCGCCGAAGCAAATATACTGGAAAATTTACTAATTAGGGTTTTGCATTCATCTTCCCCAATTCCTCAGGTAATTCCCTAAAATCATGTTAATTTTCTTTCAATTTTCCTTTCATATTGTAATTAATTTCAGTCACTCTACAATTGTTTGTCATTCTTGTACAATTATTCATATTTGAAATGCATTAGTATGATAGTCAAGACACAAATTATAAGTTACTTGATTATACTTAAATATATCAATTGAAAAATTCTTAATTAATACGAGTATGTCATTAGGTTAAAAATGGAGAAGAAGATTGATTTAGGAATGAGTTATGATCGAATCACCGAGTTACCGCAACCCCTTAAACACCATATACTCTCATTTTTACCAACTAAGTATGCTGTCCAAACAAGCATTTTGTCCAGCAGTTGGCGGATGGTTTGGGCTGGACTACGTACGTTGGATTTCTGTGAAACGTATCTTGATAGCGCGCTGACCGTGGAAAGCCTGTCTCGTTATCATAGGGATATTGCCTTTAAGACCAAGGGGGAGACAATTATTAGTATGAGGAAGAACTATTACAACTTTCTTGATCGAGCTTTTGGGTTGGTTACGGAGTTGGAGGAGCTTAAGCTTTATGTGCCCGGTTTTGGGTCGGAGTTGAGGTCTCGTGTGGATCATTGGCTTGATTGTGCTGTTGGATGCAGTGTCAAATATCTGGAATTGAAAATAGCCAAGTCGGAAGGTATTAGATATATTTTGCCTGGGTATGTACTTGGTGCTAATTCAATTGCAAAATTGGAATTGAGTAATTGTGAGCTGAATTTATCCTCTTTTATGTGTACACAGTTGCCTTCTTTACAGGATTTACAGTTTGATGATGTTTTTTTGGATGAGAAGGTTATGGAGATTATTCTTGGAATTTGCATTAATCTAGAAAGGTTCTACTTAAGAAATTGCCGTGGGTTGACAAGACTTGAAATCTCTAATCTTACTCCCAAACTACAGATGGTGGATGTTGTACTCCAAGAAGTTGATTTGGAAGTGATTGAAATAAGTTTACCAAGCCTTTTGAAGTTCAGTTATTGGTATGATGGTTTTCTTGGTGATCAATTTTGTGAAATAGACGTATCAGGCTGTAAAAATCTGAAGAGTTTGCACCTGAATTGTGTTAATTTGGATGATCATGACTTGAGTTCCTATTTAGAAAATCTTCCTGCCCTTGAACAATTGTGTTTAACCAAGTGTCATTGTTTGGAATATGTTGAGATTTCAAGTGAACGCCTAGCCCACCTGGATTTTGACAATTGTAGGGACTTGGAAAAAGTTAAAATTCATACTCCTAATCTAAAATCGTTCACTTACTGGGGAGAAGATGCCATATCTTTGGTGTCCAAGGGTCCAGCTCTGAAGTTGAAATATGCTGTCGTTGGCCTAAGAGCTGGCTTCCAGACTGAAAAGTGGTATCTTGGACTCATTAAATTGATTGCAAAGTTTAGTCACACTGAAGATTTCTCACTCCATCTTGCAACTATTCAGGTAACCCAAGGATTCCTGTAATTAGTTCTCTCATAATCCTTTACCGGGGACATAAATCATCTGCTTTAGCTGATTTGTTTCCTACTACATAATTCTTCTACATATCCATGATTCTTATTATTTATCTATTTTATTTTTTTCATGGGGGTGTGCTTTTGTTTGTGCTGATGAAGGATGCTGTAATCCCAGAACATGTGAGACTGAAATCCCGCCCTCCACTGTATGGTGTCAAGCATTTGATGGTTGAGATTAAGCTGTCAGCGATTCATGGTATTCTATAACTTTGTACTAGATAGTATGTATTGTTGGCTTAGTGTAATAATGCATGGTTTGGAGAGAAAAGTAATTGCAGAGATAACAAAAGGTAAAAGAAAGGCTAAAGGATTATGGAAAAAACTGATTTATATAAAAAAATAGGGAAAATTTTTGAGTAAACTGTCACTTCACTCGTTCAATTGCATTTGAAGATAACTATTATATGTGGTCACATGCTGTTTTAATCTTCCAATAGCTATTCTTCACGTGTCCTTGCATGAGGCTGAGTTTTAATTATGTCTTAATTGTGAGATAATTGTAGCTAAGCCTGGCTATCTACTAAAACTATAGGGTAACATTATATATGAGCCGGGTAATGATGTTGGATAATATCTTTGCTAAGTCCAACTACTAGCTATGTTTTTTTTTTTTTTTTTTTTTTTTTTTTTTTTTTTTTTTTTTTGGTTGTTGTTAACATTTAGTCACGCTTTTTTAATTAATCGTCAATAAGTATCTTCTAGTATAGTTGTATTGTATGCTGACAATTGTAATCTGCACCCGTGCAGATTATGGTGCAAATTATGATTTCACTAGACTGAAACATACTCCTGTTGATTTAGTCAAGTGTCTCCTGTGGCTTGCTCCCTGCTCAAAGACTCTACGTGTATGCAATTTCGATGATGAAATTGTTAAGTAATATAAGGTAAGTATATATTTGGAAACTATACTCAACATACATCAACAATGAAAATATGTGGTCTCTTTTATTTTTGTCCTGTAATCTGTAATTTTCTCTTTTCTTTGTTTCTTTTTGTCCACTTGTTTCTGTCTACTAGTAGTTTGGCTTTCTATCTTTCATTCTTATTAACCCACTTATTGGCACCAATATATTAATTTATGTAGTTTTCATACAGCTGACCCATTGTCTGACATTGTTGTTGCTGTATGTAAATAAAATATGGGTTTAGGGTAACGCTTGTAGGAGTAATTTCTCAAATTGACCAAAAATGAACAGAGCAGAGTGATTATCCAGGATAAGCAATACTATGAAATTCCAAATATCCAATAGACACCTATGCCACTTTATTTAGATCATTGATCACTCTACTAACTGTCTAACTCCTCCATACACTTAAATCACTACTGCAGTATTAATTTGCTCCACTTGTGTGCACTCTTATCTGACTCTCATTTGAAACCTGAAAGTTGAAGCTCCAATTTAATTTTATTCTCAAAAGGCAGATATTCTTATTAATGCTTAAATTGAATTTGACATACAATTTCGAGGCTCTGTACATATTGTTGCAATCCATATGGTCATTAGGTTCTCGGGCAAAGGGAAACAATGATCAATGATCGGGAAGAAAGAAGAGAGGGGGGGGGGTGGGGGGGGGGCAATGGACGCATGTGTCTCGCTGTAGCTCTAAGTTCCTTGAAGTCTGCATTAATTTTTATGGCTTTATTAGTGTTTGTGAATTTATTGCACAACTTAATTAGTAGGAGCATTCTTTGAGTATGGTTTGGGTTGAACTCCATCCTGGTCATGGAGCCTTTGGATTCAGTACTCTTTTCAAAAGTTACCATTGTTTATAGAACAATTTTCAATTTGAAGGGCTAGTCTTGATAATAATGATTACCTGTAAAGGACATGTTTTCGAAGGGAAATAGGCCAATAATTTTGGTGTTACCTCTCCACATGATAAACAAATAATTAATCATAGATACATAGTAGTTTATATCAAACCTCTTAATTTCAAATATTATGTATGGGTAAGTAATATCTTGGACCTCACTGTTTTTTATTCTTTTAATGGCAGACAGTCCTCTGTGCTTATATTAAGCTTAAATTTTGTCCTTGTAGACAACTGTTAATGATTTGTCAGTGCTGACATGTTAAGTATCTATCTTCTTGCGAATTGCACCCTCTTCGAATGTGCATTGTGGGTCAGGGAAGGAAGTGCTAGCAGAAACGGAAAAATCTAGGAGCTGCAAGAAGGATTTTGTCAAGCAATGATTCCTGGACTTGCATGTGCAAGTTCAAAACTTAATTAATGCATCTTTTTATACTTATAAATGCAATTGAATCATCTGATAATCTAGTCAAATAGGCAAGTCCGTGGGTAATCAAGATTAATTTGTACACAATTGTCACTAAATTACAATTTAACATAGAATAGGAACTAGGAAGGTTGTATATTGTACAAATACTTAGATAATTAAACTCTGATCCCACTTTAGGATCTGTTCACAATACATTAATGTATCATCAATATTTGCTATAAATTATCTTCTAAGTTGGAGGATACATTGCAACTTGCGAGAGATATCGATGAATGTATTACCCTTGGGTGTGGAATGATATTGGCTATGTGCTATTGTTACTCTGAATTGCCACAAGTAATCTAGTCTAAATTGATTCTTATTGGTGTAGGGTAACTTCACTTTTGGAATATTTTCCAATTTTATATCCTTGGAGGATAGGAAATACTTTTGTTTATTTTATCTTAGCATTTACTTTTGTTATATTACTCAATTCGTGTTTTATAAACTTTATTGATTTCCTTTGCTAAAGTTTTCTTAAATCATTATGTTTTTATTCACACATTTTGACCACTCCTCTAAAACTTTTTTATATTTTATTCTTGGTACTCTTCTAAAACTATCTTAAATTTTACTTGGATGCTATGTCTTTTCCTCACTTTACACACCTTTTTTCTAACGTTTTCAACTGGTTATCTGGTTATGTCCTTTATTCTTTGTCGAACGATTCCTTATGACAATTCATGTTAGCCGACCCTAAATTATTTTGAGACTAAGGCTTTGTTGTTGGTAGTGGAGGATTGGAAATACTATCATAAATTCTTTTGTTTTCGTTCAGCTAAAGGGGTGTCGATATGGGGAACGCTTAAGTATCTAGCTAGGTGCT
Source organism: Chenopodium berlandieri (assembly GCA_034703905.1). Lineage (NCBI taxonomy): Eukaryota > Viridiplantae > Streptophyta > Magnoliopsida > Caryophyllales > Amaranthaceae > Chenopodium > Chenopodium berlandieri. Next base: position 53,515,247 of record CM068293.1, read on the forward strand.
ATACCTGTTATGGTCTAAAATAATTGGTTTCTGTCTCATTTTGATAGCTGGGCCTGTGCTTTTCTCAACGTGATGGATTGGAGGAACTTGGCTACAATCAAGACAGAATAAAAAAAAATAGTAATTTTTTTTTTTTTTTGAGGGAAAGCAAAGAGGCCTTCAATAAAAAAAACATTGTATTTAAATTGTCACGTTGTGGTAATTCAATATATTGATATTTGAGGATATCTCAAGGTTATAGAGTGAATATGTGATTGCAGGTGCACTTGGTTTTTTTTTTTAATTAATTGTTGAGTTAATTTTTGCAAGAGGGGTGTTAAGCATCTTGTTTGAACTTTCTATGTTAGATTGTTATCTGTACTGTTTTGTGATGGTATACATCTACAGATTGTTAGATTGTTTATGGCATTGTGTGTGGGCTTAACATGTGTATGTTAGATCTTGTGTCACATCTAGATTGGTTCATTGAAGCTCGGCTTGCTCAGTTTGATGAGCTGTAGCTGTACTGAGCCTCAGGTTGTATTAGGCCAAACCCATGTCCAGAGGCATTAAAATTACTTCTGCCCTGCTGGAATAAGTACGCACAGGCTTTGTATATTAGTAGTATATATGTTGTTCATTCTTAGTATCTCTTTTGGAAACACATTCTATATGAGAATTGTAATCATTGCTGAACCAAATTAAAGAATCCTCTCCCTCTCAGAACAGAAATGATTGTTAGAGGCTATTGTTGGCATTTATTAACTTTTTCTTTTGCTTTGCAGTTTACATATGAGAAGCCATTAAAAGGCAAGAAAAAATGTGGTTGCTGGAAGTCTCTGGCTATTAACTGTTGGCGGCATTCGCTAACCAATGTATCGCTTGAGTATGAAGAAGGAGATGAAGATGATACACAATTAGCAGAATTCTTTCGCAATGCCAGGATTGATGGGAAGATGGTGGATTTTGTCAAGACTACCGGGCCTGAAATGAAATACAGATGGTAAACCTTGTCAAGAATTCTAGGACTGAAGCATGTTGCTCCAAAGGTCTTGAGTCGACATGACATATATTGACTTCTTTGTTGGTGTTTTTTTTGAGGAGCATGGTTTTGAGCCAGTACTAATACTAAAGCTCGAAAATTATTAGCCTACCTTACCTTAATTAAATCCAAAAATTGCATCCGTTTTTGAGTACTGAAGGTTAAGGAGCTTCTACTTTTTGTATGGGGTGGAAGTATCTTTCTTTTGATCTAAAATCTGATGTTAAAAACAGATTTAGATGTAGTTTATCTGGTTACTACAGTATATATTTCTAAACTTACCCTGCAAGTTTATAAACCCTTTGCCGAGCAAATGACTTATCCCTTCTGCAATATCGTGACTAACCATAAATTGCTTGACAATTTTATGGCTAATTGCACTCTGATACAGAAAGTTTGGCCTTCCCTTTGTGTTCAGGGTTCAATCTCTTAAGCTTTTAGGGCTTGTTGAACCTAAACCAGCCCCGAGTTGTGAAGTGTTGAGACTGGTGCCACTGTGCAGTTCTAGTTGATTTTGCATGCGATTGGGAGGAGTATGTTTAGACTTTTCTTGTATAGCAAAATTGTCTAAGTCAGAAGACGTGAGTTCAAGGATTCCTACTTTTCTGAGTCTTAAGCTTTTCATGTCATAAATTTTGCCTAGGAGTCCGTAACAAGGTCTTTGTTGCACATAATTTGAAAGGGGATAGTATATAATACTCCGTATAATGTAAAAACACAGCATGACTCGGGTACTACCTAGTACGAAGTATTATACAATATTTTTTACATGTACTGTTATTGTACCACAGTAATTTTATAATTTGGGATTGATCCTTGAGGTTAAGGTTCAAATCATGCACGTGGATTAAATTATGATAGAGAGAGAAAAAGGTGTTCCTCACATAGATAAAAGGATAAAAACTTACCCAATAGTTAGCCAATCAACATCACAAATTCACAATTATTGAAGTGTCTCGTTGATATCCCCTTATTTCTCTGTACTAAGCTTATGGTTGCCATTTTGGACTTTTGGTAACAACTCTGCCTTTTTATTCTTAGCTTTAGTCCCATTTTATCCCAAAAAGAAAATAAATCAATAAAAGAAAGAGGAGGGCTGATGGCAGTGGAAGAGGTAGATATAGTGATTGTTGGTGGTGGAATTGGTGGTTTAGCTACTGCTCTTGCTCTCCACAGGTTCCTTTTACTTCTGTTTTCTTTTGTTTAACCACTACTTTACACAGAAATCATAAAACACTCTCACGGCCAGTTTGGTTAGCGGTTATAAATCATGGGAATAGTGATGAATTTGTGTGTAAATCAATTTGGGTCGGTGGGTCGGGTTTGGGTCAAATTTCGGGTCGTTTGATTCAGAGTGGTTTGGATCATTTGGGTCATTACAATATATGATAAATGGGTCAAATCAGGTCGATTTCAGGTAGTTTTGGTAGGGTTGGGTTGGATCGGGTCCAGGTTCTCTCTTAGTAACTCGTATTTGGAATTGGGTCGGGTCAGGAATTGAGATGTCTAGGTAATTTTGAACTCTATCCCCATATATGTGAACTTCATGAATTTTTACCACTCAATACCATCTTGCAAATGGTAATGGATGGTAATGAAGAATTATGAAGAAAAATGAGGGTATTGAGATGACCTCATATTACCATTGGTATTGACATACAATTTTTTTCATTAATTTACGCACAATTTCATTACCAATTCCATGATTGCATGCTGTTGGGGATGTTACCAAGTTGATCTAATTTGGTTTGTATTCAGTAAGGATGACAGCTTTTATTTGTAGTACACTGGTGATAAAAAACTAACATACCTTAAAGAAGTAAGAAATATGATGTTTTTCAGAAGTGAGTTAAGGATGGTTGAAAATTTAAATGGTATTAAGAAGCAAAGTTGCTGCTGAAACATGTCTGCTGTTTATGCAGGAAAGGTATTAATAGTGTGGTGTTAGAGAGGTCAGATACACTTCGAGCGACAGGAGCTGCTATTGGTGTTTTGCCTAATGGCTGGCGTGCCCTCCACCAGCTTGGTCTTGACTCCAGTCTTCGATCAACTGCTGTTGCACTTCATAAGTACAACCCGAAATTCAAATTAGCTGCATGACATCTGAATAACTCGAATTTCTTTACTTTCAGTGTTTTTGTTTCTGTCTAGCTAACATCCTTCAGTATCCTACAGTGCAGTTGATCTTCAGGCTGAGACCGGGGTGGAACGAAGGTTTCTTTTGTGGTAATCATTACAGTTATTTTGATTTTGTCTAATTGGCAGCAGCACTCCAAGAATCTCTTTATCAAAACTACACTAAGATCCTCTTTAAATGTTTTTAAGTTGCAGATTTGTTTACTCATGTTATGTTAGTGTGTCACATGATGCACACTCGATAATTTTAGTTATGGAGCTTTAAGGAATATAGAGGTTCTAGTGAAAAATGCTGGGTTGAATTGTGAATGGGATTATATTGTGGAAAATTTTATAGTTTCTTAAAGTAGATTGGAAAACAATGACAGTCTGAATTTGGGCATTTTACAGTGAAGGGGAGGCTCGTTGTATAAGAAGAAGTGATCTCATTGAAGCCTTAGCAAATGCGCTACCACAAGAGACTATACGTTTTGGCTGCCAAGTTGTATCTATAAATGTTGAAAGATCAAGTTCGTATGCAGTTCTTCAACTCCTTGACGGGAGCTTAATCAGGGCTAAGGTATTACAGCTGCTGTTATTAACTTCTCCAATGCGTGATAGACATCCCAATATTTTATCCATTCCCCTGGAACCAAGCTGTTCATTTTTCTTTTTCACTTTAAAATCTTCTGGATTAATCAAATTGATTTAATTAGCCTGAATTATTTGGGTTTCATCATTGTAGAACAATTTACTATACACACTAGAATTGTTGTTGTGGAATCAACATTAATTACATTTCAAATATGAATTTACACTTGAATAATCATACACCTACAAACTTGCAGGTGTTAATTGGCTGTGATGGAGCAAACTCAGTCATTGCTAATTACATTGGCTTAAAGCCTACTCGGCTTTTCTCCACATGTTCAGTCAGAGGCCTGACTCGATATCCAAATGGTCATGGATATGCTCCTGAGTTCTTGAGGGTAAGAGCAAATAAGCATTTAGTTGGAAGAGTTCCAGTTGATGATAAGACATTATACTGGTATGTTTCTCTGTGTTGGGTACAAAAAGGTATAATTTCACCTCTTTCATCATTAAATCTATTCCTTCCTATCAACCATGACAGTTTGAATGTATAATATAACTGATGTAGGACCTTCCTGATATAATGTCATAGTTCTAAACCTATCATACAAGAGATGTCAATGGTTGGGTTATCATGAAGTGCTGTTTACCTGACCTAACATGCCGTAATTCACCATGGTTCCTGTTTGGAATTTTTCGGTTCACAAAGAGGGACGTAATATTTGTTTAAGGAAACTCTTTATTTACAAGTAGCTTGGAGTTAAACTGGTTCTGGAGTTATCAAATTTGAATATGGAGAGAATTATGTTCATAGAGTGGAATAAAGAATTTTGGTCTATTTAGTGGTCTAGCTTATGCTTTGGTTCTCTTGAGAACCAACTCTGGCTATATACCACTTTTAGAAACATCAGGGAATATCGATTATTGGTGTGTAAGCAACATTGATTAGAATTGTATGAGGGTAATCCTAGATTTTACACGGCCTTTTTCTTTATGAAGTATTGTAACCTTTTGGTATGTTCTACACTTCAACATGGATGGAACAATTCTAAGTGAAGTGTAATACCAAGTAGTTTAGTTGGTAAAGTTATGGGCGGGTGTTACTTAAAATCATGGATCAGATCAGTCTACAACATTGTCCTTCGTTCAAGTTTATGTAGTCTACAACCTCAACTCACTCATTTTAATGTCTCTTACCCCTATAACCACATCTTTCTCAGGAATAATACATTATGTTCTTAATAATCAGATTGGGATTAAACAACTAATCTGTTTTTGTGCAGATGCTGATATGCCAAAGGATCCTGCTTCCATCAAACAATTGACATTAAGCAAAACAGCGGGTTTACCTAAGGATATCGTGGAGATGATAGAGAACGCTGACTTAAGCACTTTGTCATGCACACGATTGAGATATCGAGCCCCATGGAATTTACTTTCAGGAAACTTACGCAAAGAAACTGTAACAGTAGCTGGGGATGCTTGGCATGTTATGGGCCCTTTCTTAGGGCAGGGTGGGTCTGCAGCTATGGAAGATGCAGTTGTTCTTGCTAGATGTTTATCAAAAAAGATATGCATTGCTGATTCTAACGAGAGAATTATGCATTTGTCAGCACAGAAGGCTATCGAAGCTCTGGATGACTATTTGAAGGAAAGGAGGCAGCGAGTAGTACTCTTATCCACCCAAACTTACCTCACAGGTTTATTGTTAGTTGAAAAACCCTCTTTGCTGTTGAGATTCCTGTGCATCGTAATCCTGTTTGTTTTTTTCCGAGACCTGCAAAAACCCCAAAAATATGATTGTGGTGAACTCTAAGACCTTCCTGCTGCTCCCACTGTAAGTAGTTTCTATATATCTGGGTTGGATATTCCACTTTTACTCATCCTCAAACGAGTAATAGTTAATAATATAAGATGATGAGCAGTAGTACTAACTTTTTTTGGTGCAATGTGAAATCCTCGATCTTATGATTGTATTCTGAAAGAGTTTTATGTACTGTATTATGTCATCGAACTTAGTCTAATCTGATGATCTGATCGATGTACTACAGTCAAAGGTAAGGCATGTATATGCAACTCTTCTAAATTATCTTCTCGCTTCCAGTCTTCTAGAAAGGTTTTTGTTGCAGTGTGGTGTGATTTTTATTTAATCCTTCTTTTGGTTTAGGCATGAAAATGTGACAGGCTTAACTTCTTGTCACCTACCTACTGCAACCGTCTTTCTCTATCTAGTAGTATGTAGTAGACTTGGGACCAACATTATACGATTAATTAATCAAGGCAGAGTTTATAAAATATCTGAACATTTGGGACATGAGTATTACATGAGTTTTTGTTGTATGCTGAAGTAAGTAATGGCTGCGAAACACACACAATGACATCTAGTGGCCCTTGCTGAAACAGGGGAAACAAGGTATCTGTATGAGGCCAATGTCTAAGGTCCTCATGAAGAGACGACTTTTCTTGACTTTTGCTTCACAGAAGGAAGCAAATGTTCGTCGTTGATGTTCTTATTTTATTCTGAATCGCGTTGAGGTATTAATTCAGGTATGCGTGCATGTCCTGCATAAGCTAAGTGAACAACACCAAAAGTTCTTGCATGCATTTATTAGACTGTATAGGCTGATAACCGGAGCTTGATCAAGTCTTCAGAGTCTTATTGTTGGTTACTTGAGGGAAATTGTGGCCACTAGGATGGGCAAGGTAAGCAAAACAAGAAGCTTTACGGTCTTTTGTGCAATTGAAACTATCTGCACCGTATAATATGGGCAGAGAAGCCGCATCAGCTAGCAGCTGAGGATGTCTGGGCACCATCTGTATGATGTCTTGTCCTTGAGGCAGGGTGATTGCTCTGCTTTAGAAAACATTGTTGCATAATGAGCTTGAATTGTAGCAATAGAACTTGACATCTAGAGAATAAACCGAACCCGATCCCAAATCAAGAGCAAGCTCTTTTTAGAGCTGAGGTTTCCAACTGTCGGAAGGTTTTTGTGGATGACTATACAGAATAATCATTTTTGGTTCATGTAGCCGACCCCACTTATGGGATTAAGGCTTTGATTTGATTGATTGATTGATTGAGGTTTCTAACTATTGCTACGAAAGATACATAACTAAATTAGGATTGCATGAAAGTTAAAATTCCTAGAATGTTATTGATTTGAGATGTTTATATACTGTTAAACAAATTTTTGTAGTAATCACTCTCCATTGGATTGCCATTATCATTCGCGACAAACTTAACGTGGAGACGACACATACATGCAAGAACAATTGATGAAGCAAACAAATTAAAGGGATTAAAAGAAGAAAAATGAAAGGAAAGAGCAGGCAGTTAACTAAATGAATATTAATAAGTAAATACTAAACAATCACAATTTGAATTCAAGCTTATACACACACATTATCCTAATCAATAATGATGCAACATGAACCAATTGTAGTGTACATGCAACAAACAATAATAGTAACAGTAATAGTAATAGTATACGTAGTATGTAGTATTATATGCAAACAAATTAAACTTAATTTGTGCATGCATTCTGGAAATTAAATTTTTTTACATTACATGTCAAATCTAATTGAATAAAAACCCCAGAAAAAAAAAAAAAAATTCAAATAAATTAATGCATCACTTGGTATAGCCCCAGAAATCCATTTCACCACGTAATGAAAGTTGTTGTTGTTGCTGCTGCTGATGTTGTTGATTCATTTCAAGCACAGTAGAGGTTAAGTCATTAGCATTAGCCTGCTGCTCACCATGATCATCCTGTTGGTGGCCTACGACGCGATCAAGCATAGCCCATTCGTTGATCCCGGGATGATGAGGGTCCGAAGGTTCACATGGTCCAACCTCAAGGGCAGTAGGACCACCACCCTCACATGCTGAGCTTGCTTGGTAGAGATGGTGGGGATGTGTCGCGTAGTCAGGAGGAGGTAGGGGTGCAATTTGGTGTGGGTGGGAGTAGCTATGAAGCCCTAAGTCGGGTTTATTCATGTATAGGTCAAAGGTGGAGGTTGCTTGAGGATCATTGCGTAGGAGGAGATGATGAGGGTATTGAGGATTATTATTATTGGTGTGATCCCTAGGGATGAAGTGACGCGATTGGTTCGCGCTACTTGATCCCGTGGGGTTGCATAGTAGCTGATCGGAGGTAGCGCTTGTTGTAGTCCCTCCTCCTTGTTCACCTCCAATCTTGAACAAGTTTTTCTTCTTGAACACTCTACATATAACCCATCCATCTTCCTGAACATGTATTAAAAAATAATAATTTTAATCATATAATATATATACGTGTATTTAAGTATTATCTGTTATTTTTTACAAATACTTTATTTTTTCTTCATACAACGAAGAATAATTGAGTTCTACAATAACATCAAAATGTACAAGTGAATGAAGCTAGCTAGGAAGAAAAAGTGAAAACCATATTTGGTCAAGCTACGTACAAATGTAGGTTGAGGTAGAATTTTAGCGATCTAATGTAAAAAGTAGCTTTTGGAAATAACAATACTACTATACTAATAAAACTATTAAACTACTTTTATCGAATATGACCTGAATTAACAATTCATATATAGTTAGTAGACTAATCTTTTGTAACCCTAGCTAGCTTATTACGGAGTATATATTATTATCATGCAAGCACATCATAGATTAATTTGTCATAAGATCAAATATTCATCCAAATTAGAAGCACATAAATTTTAATTAAAAGGGTATAATTAAGAATGATAATTTTAAAAAAAAAAAAGTGGGAGTACAAGTAATACTTACACCATTAACTTGAGGATCATCAGTATCTTCTAAGCGATATTCATGCATGATCCAATCAGTTTTTTGACCATGAGGAGCTCTTCCTCGATAGAAAACCAGAGTTTTACGCATACCAATCTTCTTGAAGCTGTTTCTGATGCATTTGTCTCTCCCTGTGGCCTTCCAAAACCCGGCATTCGTTGCTCGGTTAGTCCTTGATCCTGTTGGGTATTTCCTATCCTTATGGCTGAAGAAGTACCATTCATTTTGCGGAGTTGATCCTATCCTACACCTCTCTGTCAATAATAATCAACATATTTGAATATACACGTTAGTTTACTATACGATACATAGGCTTGAAAGAAGACTGTTCTAACTTCTTTTGTATTTTTCAATTAAAAAAAATATATATATATGGTGAATGAAAACCTTTTGATGAATGTGTATTAATACAACAAATTATATTTGATTGTAAGAAATCAGCATAAAATTTTATCACCTAGTTTTTTGTACAATTATTTGAGTCGAGGTCAAACTGTTTCTGGTTGGAATTAGGCTCATGTTAGCTAGCTAGGGTCGAATTTTACATATTATTCCAAAGACAAGTAGCATACTCATACAATTTAATTTTAACTAGCTATATATATAGAGATAAAATGAGATAAAAGTGACCTTTATGCATAAGTAAATTTCACCGCCTGCAACTATATGTAGAAACGTAGACGTGTTATAGTTATAGGCGGTGTGTTATTTACTAAAAAAAATGCACCAACTGCAAAAAAAAAAAAAAAAAAACCTAATAATGGCGTAGGAGAATAAATCTATGACAATGTAGCAACGTTTTTACTTGTGAATACCAGCATCAGGCCGAGGTTAACAGTCATTATAAAGGCTGCTAATCTGATATTTTGTCACAAATGTTGCCTCACATATTCATTCATTCTATTTCATACATCAATCATACATTCATACACGATACATGTACATATGTATGACTTCGATCTATCGAGCAATGATAAATCAATGAGACTATTAACACAATCCAATAATTATAAAATCGCAAAATTAATCAGTTAGATAATATGATAGGACAAGAAATCAAAATTGAATATATTTAGTTAAGATCTATAATTGCTTCAAATGATTTTTAAAATTTAAGATTTTATGTGGTACATACGTGCAATTATATATTAAGCACCTTTTAAAAAGTAGCATAAGCTCTAAATTAGAAATATTTTTTATTTTTATTGGATATCTTTGTCAATTTTGTTTCTAATAAAATTTCTTGAACTTCATCATCATGAGAAATTATACATACTTGCTTCTAATATTTTTGCCTTTTACTTTAATTTACCTATTGTTTATGTTAGTATTAATACGAGTTATACTTTTTTTGCAAGAATTTAACCTAAAATTGTATGATGGTAAAAATGACATCTATAACCAACGAAGGTAAAATTGAATATGCATGTGTTTTTGCCCTTGTTGATGAACTGAACTAAAAATAGTACTAGTATGTGTAAAAGAGAATAGATATTTGTAATATGAACATACTCCCTTAGATTTAGAAAGAGTAAATTAAATTGAGTGTTATTTAAGGATCATGCACAAAGATTAAGAAAGGAATTTAATGTTTAGTCAATTAACCAAAATACCAGGCCATCCCATACATGTTGGACTAAATACATTTATCACATGGGTTAAAAACTTAAAATGAAGGGTATTAAAGTTTGAAAGTAAATCATATTATGCTTGCATACAAAATCTATTTTAAAAAATTATTATATACTAAAAAGAATTTCGAAAATGAAATACTTTGTTTTTTTACTAAAAAGAAAATTGAATGAATTAATTTTTGAATTGGTCCAATTCAATTCAATTCAATATTTAGTCTTCAAATATCCAACAACCTAATACAAATGATATATACCTCAAAACTACTATCGGAAATGTTAAAATATACATACGATTCTTATGATTGCATGCATATAAAAAGCTAAAAATAAGAATGTTAATCTACATTATCACTCATAAATTACATTGATCGACATGTGTTCATCTTTTATTACTAAATTAATTCCAACTTTAAAAATGTATTAAAAGAGCTTGTATGCACCCAATATTTCATCACCCAATACAATTTATGTTTAATCAAATAAGTATTACCCTATGTGTGATTCATGCATGATAAGTTGGAACACGGATAATATTGTGAGAAGATTATTACAAATTTGTAGAAATAGTTGATTTAATTACTCTAATTAAGTAACTTAAGAAGCCCTTGTACACATACATAAATACATTACTAAATTTAAATACACGCAATATACTTTATTTTTAAATAACATACGTAGTATATGTTCATATCTTAACTTTGATTAAAATTAAACTTTATAAAAACATACTAGCTAATTAAAAGTAAGTCCATTATAGATATATTAGGTGGACATCAAACTTAAAGCACCCATATATTCTTAGATCGAACTTTACATTGGTTGTGATTAATATCTATCAAGTGTAAATTTTATATTGTTCTTGCTATAAATTTCGTTATCTTTTCTTATTTCTTTGTGAATAATTTTTGAGAGTATTTTGATCAAAATTTGACCTTCAAATATAGGCATTTTATTTATTAATATAAATGAGAGGGAATAATTTTTTTAAGGGTTATTCTCACTATGGTAAATTAAAAGTGTATTATACTTGTACTCTCCTCTTGATCTGAATTCTATTTTAGCAATTAAAAACTTTTAAATAATCGGGTGTACAATAAATATTGTACATCCCCTAAATAAATTAAAACTTACTTCGATAAAAAAAATTAAAGGTTACCCGTTTTATTACTAATAAATTTACTCTTTTTACAAGAAATTGAGCTCATAAATTCAATCATAAACATAATATCGTAATACCTTTCTTAAAATTTATTTCTAAAAAATAACTCTGTAAATTATAATAAATTTTTTTTTTATCTTAAATCAGGTTGAAAGTTCATTCCAAAAAAAAAAAAAAAAAGAAAAAAAAAAAAAGTTAAAAGTTACCTAGAATTGGTTAAAACACTTTACAATTTGCCGAATGTACAGATTGAAATACTATTGTACATTAGTCCATTTATATAAAGTGCCCAAAAAAAAAAAAAAAAACCCCAAAATTTTCTCTCAATTCATTAAATTCCCGGCTTTACGCTTATTATCATCATATTAAGTGACTTCCTGAATCTAGGTGCATGACTATAATGAAGGAATTATGAATTCACTCCACATTTTTTTTCTTCTGAAAATTAACATTTAAGTTGGTTAGTAATGGTATGACAAAAGATTTATGCAATAGTTGTACAACTAATTATACAAATCCCTGCAACCCTCTTACAACCCTAGAAAAAGAGAGATTTACGATATTTGTAAAAAAAATATAAAATTTAGGGGAAATTAGGTATGTAATACTTCATTTAAGAGTTCTTTGTTTTTAAAAACTCTTTATATTTGAATAGTGATTATATCACGAAAAAAGTTAAGTCAAAACAGAAAGAACTTGTAGAGATTGAAGAGCGAGTATATTTAATAAATTTACCTTGAAGTTCCCAAGGCTCCATCTTGTTCAAATCAACTTCACGAATAACCTCCATATCAAACTTTTGAAAGCTGATTTTCTTCTTAAGGTAATAGTGTAACAACTCTTCATCCGTAGGGTGAAACCGAAACCCCGGCGGCACACCGCCATTGCTCGAAGATCCCATATAATCTTAGCCTCTTATTCTCACCTGAAGCAATACTATATCAATCAACCAACCAGCTCAAAAACCGTACTCCTACGCATAAACATGCATAATATTATTGCAACAAACTTTTTTTTTTTTTTTTTTGGGGTGCTATCCAATGATTTTTTGGTGCTTTAAAATGCAGTTACATAAGGTTTAATATAAATGGACTTACATACATACGTTAAGTTACTAATATAAGCTAGAAAAAAATAATTAACTAAAATGTTAGGAAATGAATGAAGATGACTTTATTAAAGACAGATAAGAGAAGCGGGGAATAAAGAGTAAAAGATGTCAACGGAATAGCGTGAAGGAGAGAAAGTTTACGGGGCGGTCTCGACGGCGTCGGCTAGGGGAAGCTGATGAGCTATTACACACACACACAGAAAGAGAGAGAAACTCTAGATCATCATTTTAATTGATGAAATACGGAGTATTAATTAATTAAATTGTACGTAGGAATTTAATTAATTAATTAAATTCCTTTTTATTTACATTGGTTTTTTTAAATTATTTGTGTTCAAAAGCTTACGTAAATACTACTCCAAAAATTTTGCAACGATTACGATGAGGCAACTCGATCGCCATGGATTAATACCATTGTTTCCAATTGTTTTTGGGTATTTTCATGTATTTTACTATTAATTTTCCCTCCCTTTCGCCTACTTATCTTCTTCATGTGCCCTTATGGCGCGTCGTCGGGTTTTGCTTTGACTTTATATTCTTCTCCCTGCATGCATTAGCGTAATAATAGTTTCTATCTTACATTCGGATGTAAATATTTTATATATTTTACTCCTGTGTGTATTAGCAAGTCGTAAGGAGTAATTAAAGAAAAAAATGTTCGATAATTTTACACTCGAGTATAAGATGGATATCTTGACTAAAAATAGTCCAACTAGCTTGGTCAAGATGTCAATCGACTAAAGTTGGGTTATTGGGCCGGTCCAAAGTGACTATATATTATAATTATTGTGTCAATCATATTTTAGGGATTTGGTTATTTATTTGGTGATTAATGAAGTACAATAGTATTTTTTCCATGATTAACAAACTTAAAACATAAACTTAATACATGCAAGATTAATAGGTAACCCCTTGTTTGATTCAAAAAAATAAAAAAAATAAAAAAAATAAAAAAAAAATTAGGTAACCCCTTGCTATAATTAACCTTATTTTAGAATGAGTAGTACGTGACTATCTTATGTTTTAATGTATTGGTTAACCGCTAACTGTTCACTCACTTTCCCATGAAACTTAATTGTGCTTGCGTGATTCCAATCTCTAGGATATGTTATGAATGAAGGAGACAATCAAAATTATCCTTTATCACACTTTTACTCTAAGATGCACACTCTATGTTTTTCTTTTTATAACTTTGATGTACGTTAATTATATCATGCATTTAAGATTTTAATCCAAAGTGTTGATGAACACTATACACATATGACATATATATACTTCGTATATAACTAATACTTCCTTGGTTTCTTATTACTTAAAAGGTTACAACACAACTTAAACTACATGCCAATGAGTTTATCGGATCTCATCTCAGAGTTGGCTAATGTTAGTATGGTCCAGCTCATTATCAACTCTAGTATTGTCAACATAATAATAAGTCATTGCCTGAGGACCAACTCAACCATCAATTTGACATTGTATAAGAGACAACATGACAAGAAGATCACAGGTTCAAATTTTAACCACCATTTTTTAAAGTGAAATATTTACTGTTGGGTATGAGGAGGTCTTGAATGAAATATTTAGCGCTAGGATGCCTAGGTATGATGCATCCATGCTTCAAACCCGAAGGCTTCTCATGTGAGGGGGTGTGATAGGCATAGGTATAGTATTAGACATTTACATATCCCGAAGATTCAACTATCAGTTTAAGATTTTAGTTGAGTTGGTTCTTTCGAAGTCTTAGTTATCTCACATCCTCTTTTTATAGATGGATGGACTAGAAATAAATTGCAAAGTCGCATTAGGCATGGTTGGACATACAAACGTTAGCGTTTACTTTGGGGTTGATAAGACTAATTAAAGCAATAAACGATCCCGAGAGCATAAAAAAGGGTAAAATGATTATGGGACATTTGTTTCCTCCCAAAGCAATGCTCTGAAAGATAAGTAAACCCATAAACACCCACCTAAAAACGAAACTTCTTGGGATTCTCCATCTCTTGCTTAATTCTGGGATTTCTCCCCTATTATTTTATTTACAATTATTATATGGAATTTCATAAATATTAAATTTAGAGTAGATTAAATAATGATGGACTTTGATTGAGCTAATTTTTCTTTCGTTTAAAAAGTTATCAAGGGCATTTATAATTTTGAAATGAAAATACATTCTTGAATTGTATTGTGATCACTAATATGTTGTTGGAATTTTTTTTTTTTTTTTTTTTTTTTTGAGCTAATATTAAATTGGTATGAAAAAAATATTTCATACTTCTTCCATGTATTTGACATGTTTCTCTTATTATGTTTGTCAACACACAAATTTAACAATTAAACTCACTAAATATCAATAAGGAAATATAACAAAATTGACACTACGAAAATACACATTGGAAATATTTCACAAAAGCTAGTTAGAGTTGAATTTGTGAAAAGTATCAAAAGTCAAAATGTGTCAATTAACAAAAAATATTTGCATTAACTACGATACAATTTTTAATCATTAGTATCTCTAATAATTTTACAAAAAGTTGGTACTCTCTCCGTTTGTATTTAAGTGCACAAGTTTGATTTTGATACTATTTACATGCACTGTTTTGACTAATAATGTTTGTGTTTTATACATAAGATTAAATAGAGTCATGTGAAACCATTCACTTTGCCTTTAAACTATCGGCCTCCTTTCATTAGCTCTAAAAACCACGGGCCATTATGTGATCGACGAATGGTCATATATAGTTCCAAACAACATCATATGACTATGAAGATGCATCATCTACAATCTTGATAGTTTTCGACATGTAACCTTCGAAATTGGTTTGAAAGTATGAATTAAAATCTTCAATTTTAGACATCTTTTAGAACTTCTCAGACACAGAAAAGAAAAAGCTCAAGGTGCTTCCCGTAGACTTCTCGACAACTTGGGAAGTCATTTTCGCGATTGGAGCCGTCTAATTTGCCTTTCAACAATTGTCAATATGTTTGTTTATGTATGCATCTCCTTTTATTAGCTCAAGGGCTCAAGGCCATCATAGAGTTTTATATGACTAACTAATGACTGTACATGATTCCAAACAACAATACATGACCCGTAATGTATCCTCTACAATAGCGAGAGTGTTCAACACAAGGTCCTAAAAACCTCTTAAATTGGTTTGAAAGCGTGGATTTCTGGTTTATAACTTTAAATTTTTGATAAATTTTTACTTTTCTTGACCCAGAAGGAAAGAGTGCAGGGTGCTCCCCATAAACCCCACAATGCTCAGGGAGGCCATTTCAGTGGTTGGAACAGTCCACTTCGCCATTAAACTATCGATATGGTTGTTTGTGTATACATCTCTTTTCATTACCTCAAGGCTACCACATGTATAGTTAATAGCCGTGTAAAGTTTCTCACAAAATTGTATGACCGCAAGATGTATTCCCTATAATTTTGTGAGTTTCCGACATAAAGTCCCGAAACCTTTAAAATTACTCCGAAAGCGTGGATTCCTTCCAATTGGCTGGAGAAATTTTTAGACTTAAAAATGT
The DNA here is from genome assembly GCA_034703905.1 of Chenopodium berlandieri. Classification (NCBI taxonomy): domain Eukaryota; kingdom Viridiplantae; phylum Streptophyta; class Magnoliopsida; order Caryophyllales; family Amaranthaceae; genus Chenopodium; species Chenopodium berlandieri. Next base: position 53,531,207 of record CM068293.1, read on the forward strand.
TATGCATCGAGATAATTCTCAGGCTTCCCAAGGGTCCTCGGGACGCATACTTGGTGCTCAAAATCATCTCATTCATGCCTTGGCCCACCCTCATTTATCATGTCTTAAGATGCTTTGGCTTGGCTTTATGATGCCTTGGCTTGGCCTTGTGTTGCTTTGCCTTCCTAGGCCTTGCAATGTCTTGATTTTGCCTCAAGACAAGACACTACCCTCAATTGTCAAAATAGATATTTTCTAAGAATGAGGTGTTTTATGCCTTAAACTTGCGCACACCCAATGCCCTGCCCCAAGCCTACAATATGGTCTTGCCTTGGCTGGGAAGAAGCTCCAACACCCCAAGTGACATCACCATCCAACACTCCACACTTGGTCCTTCCGTCTTGGCAGTAAAAGCATATGCTTCTTAGGAAAGAAAAAAAAAACATGCTTCTTAAAAAAAATGCTTATTAAAAACATTATTATTTTTGTTGTGAATAACTTTCGTACTCCAAATTTTCATACATATGCGCTCACTTGAACTTAATTTAGTTGATTCTGAAATTCAATTGCAAAAGAAATCCTCGCTACAACCAACATTAAAAAATGAAACATAAAAACTTAACACATTTATACAGAAAAAAAACCTTCAAGGCTTCTAAATAGTCGCTCATCAAAACAAGAGGCTGCCCGTTTCTTGTTCGATGCATACAATTAATAGAATTTGGTCTTTGGCTACCTAAGTTATGTAGTGTAGACAAGCTCTCATAACAGGACCAAAAAAAAAGAAAATTATATCAATTAGCAAAAAGTTGATTTGGACAATGTTCTGAAGACATTCCACTGCACAAACCCTTCTTTGCCCCAACACATACAAGATATTCAATTACAGAACCAGTGAGTCCATACACACAGAAGAATAATTACAGAGAATACCTAAAATTGAATAAACATATTTCTAAATGATGAATTTACAAAACTGTATTTATATGAAGAGCCTTAAGTAATGAAGTCGCCATCTGTTTTACCAAGACTTGGCCACTGCCACCAGATCTCTGCCCATCTCTTCGCTCCTCAATTAAATTCTGGAGCTTCTGTGGAAGATCGTTTTCCACGATCAGTTGTTTTGGCCGAGGATGGTGCTCATAAACAGCCTGTTAAAAGTTTGCAAGACATGCAAAAGTCAGGAAAACATAATAATCAATATAACCCCTCCTTTCTGTGGGTAATCCATAAAAAGATACTGGATAATACAAGCAACATTCCCCTAAAAATAGTAGGCAGTCGTCATGTGACAATGCCCAGAGATGGCACCAAAGAAACACAAATCATACAAGGATCTTTGACATCAATTCGACACATTAATGAACAATAAGATACCAGAAGGAAATCCAAAATTTGTTCATTTGTACTATTGCATCACCAATGTAAAATATTAAATAGAATCCAGCCCTGGGCAAAGAAAGGGTTAAGATGACCCATGAGATGATAAAGAAGTCTCCTATTGACCCATGATCCGTTACACAATGAAGGTTCACTACTATCACAACATTGTAAAATGCAGAAAATCTGATGAGCCATTTTACTATTTTAGATTAGTCTACATTATTTGATAATACAGAATTCAGAAGAAAATGTATATGGAGAGTATGTTACTCAAAATTCCTCCTGTATAAAGATGAAGAAAAGAGAGTTGAAAGATTAAAGATTTAAATAACTAAATATGCAGGTCTTTGTAGATACCAGATTTTGAGACATGAAGGAGTAACAAAAATCTCTTGAAACTTGAAAGGATTCCTTTTATATGCGATTTCCACACTTCTAATTTAAAGCATCAAAATTTCAAATTTATATATGTGTCTATAGAACTGAACTGAAAGTACCAACCTTAATTAACTTAAGCAAATTCAGCCGAGCTATAGCATCCTGGTGATCGAGCTTTCCAATAAGTAAAGGTGTCAAGCCATTGACAGCTAATGTGGTGTTTATCCGGGGTGATTTCCTGCATTAGGTATGAAAACAAATGCAAGTAAGAATTTAAACACAGTTGCAAGATAATACAGAACTCCAATTTCACATGCCTGCACATATAACTAATCAAAATAATTCCCCAACTATAATATAAAGCAAGACACAGCACTCAAATCTCACATGAAGGGCTGATGTTTAGCTTTGATAGGGTTCCCTCCCTTTAAGTTGGATTCTGGACTCTTCATAGTCCTCAAGAGGTAACCACTCACAGTAAAATTGATTATTGCAGTGTGAAATCTTACCCTTTTGAATTGAGCACTTAAACACATGGTCACTCTACATGTTCACTTGAAAGTGGTCACTTATAAACTTGTAGAGTAAATTATGTATGGGTGCATGATAAACTTAATGTGCACCTGTTACATGCAAGACTAATTACACTCGCTCATAAAGCTACATTTTAAAGTTACACTCACTTTCTTACATTACTACTTCCATTTAGAAATTAATAAAGTTTGAATCCTTAAAAGTGAACAAAAATAAGACTAGCAGTTGAATGACTAGATTATGTAAAAAGCATTGTAAGGCTGGGAAGAAATCATATCATTACAATTAAAAAATCGGGCAGCTGCTAGCTTAAGATAGTAGCTATGCAAACACTCACAAGAAGTTGTAGGTCCAAAGTAAAAATTAAGCATAATATGAGGATGAAGGTAGAATAGCATACGTTATAATTTTCAAGAAAGGCTCCAAAATGTGCACAAAATGTTGTTCCGGGCACTTCTCAAAAAACTTGACCAACTTTTGAACGGCATCCTTCTTCAATAAAGCTTGTTCAACTTTCCTGTTGTCATTGTCATGTGCCAAACAAACAGCGATAGAATCTAAAGCTGTCACGGACCAAAGGTCATCATCAAGAAGGCTTAAATATACATCCAATCCGCCATGGGCTCTTAACTGTTCCCTCGAGTTACGTGATGCATGTGCCATATCACACAACAAAGGCAATGCACACTGTTTCAAGGGAGAATCTGACATGATAAAATTCATCAAGTGTGGGATTATTCCATTTTCAGCTGCTTGCTCCTGCCTTCTCTTATTAATCTTGCAGAGATTGAATAGAGCATTGAGGACCTACAGAGAAATGAACCAAGTCAGCAATCAAAAATATTGTCAGAAGTACTATGAAGATTATCGAGGTAGCAGCAGAGGGGAGGAAACCCAATATCAACAAGCCCAATACACCCCCTCCCCCCGGTTTCTTGAAAAGCTATACAGACTTAGTTTGGAACTCACATCTTAACCTCACGAAAGAAGCTTTGTTATCACTAAAATAGAAGTTAGCAAGCATTTCCCACGTTCACAGACATACCATATGACATTTGCTTGCTGGTACTAGTAAAAGCAACCAGAAAAAGGCAGCCTAGGTGCAGCAAAGAAAAAAACTAGATACAAACTAGCTTATCACGTAATGATTAATACAACAACAAAGACATAGCCTTATTTCCAAAGATATGGGTCTGCTGCATGAACTGATAGTCTATCACATATTCACATGTGGACATCCACAATCTAATGCTAAATCACCTTGTAAGCCCACTTTCTATGTGTCCTTTTTAAACTCTCTCCATTCATTTAATCTTTCATTTTCCTCGACTACGCTTGATATTTCCATTACCCCTACATATCACATGCTCAAATCATCATAACCTCCTGTATCTTATTCTCAATATCCACAACTCCAACTTTCCACTGCTATATACCTAATTCTATACCTCAACGTGTTCCTCAACATCCCTCTCAACATATTTAAATTAGTTGGTGCACCTGGGTGCACAATGCTCATGGTGCACCCGGTCAAAATTAAATCTGTTCTTTGGTATTAAACTAGACGTTCTTTAATTTTTAACTATATGTTTTATATTTAAATTATTGTCAATACAACCCATGTTCTTTAATGTTTAGATAAATAAAATATGAACATGTGTTTTGGTTTGAACTACATGTTCTTTGGACGTAGACTTGGAGTATAGACATGTTCTTTGCATTTAAACAACATGTTCTTTGTTGCTTTTGGGGTTCACATTCATTTGTTATAGTCTTTTTGTTCCACGAATTTAACCTTTATGTCAATTGGGTGCACAAGGTGCATTGTGCACCTAAGTACACAAACCATTAATTGCTCAACATATGCATCTTTGCTACACTCATCTTTATAATGTGTTCCTTCCTAAACACCAAACATTGTGACCCATATAATAATGCCGCTCTAATTGTCGTCCAATATAATTCCTCTTTTAACCTTATAGATACACTGTATCATACGATAACCCATTTTTCTACTCTCCATTGGAGCAACCTAAACTTTATTCAATGAGTTACATCCAATCAATGTCTCCATTTGTTACTTGTTAGTAGAATCAATCCAAGCTACTTAAAAAATTAACTAATAGGCAACTCTTACCAAGTTACCATCTATTGTCGCAAGTCCTCACAACATCTACCCCTGGCCTCCTTATGCACTCCATGTACTTTATTTTACTCATACTAAGCTTGAAACCTATAGATCCTAGATTTATCACCATGTCTATAACTTGGCATTAACTCTGCCTCCGCCTTTGTGAGTTTATTCACTGTCATACCGAGGAGGGTTGCGGTACGTTAACGACAACCAATGTAAATCTATGTCACATCCATGAACATGAGCTGAGAATCTAATAAGATTCCAAATGACTATATTTTTTCTTAACCATAAATCATCAAAGCTAGTTAAAGTAGAGTACATAAAAAGTGCACATGTCAAAGTGTTGCAACTAAAAAAAACAGAGGAAATATCTTTTATTTATCTACAAAGTAATAGAAGGTATAAAAATGTTCTCAGAGCTCAATGTGACATGGTAACTCATTGCACGAAAGAATCACATGACTAACAATAAACATGAGAATGCTACCACTAGGAAATATAAAAGAGAGGAGAGAGAGTGATTCCCAACCTCATGATGAATTTGGGAAATAAGGGGCCCTTCCTTCAGCTCCAGGTTAGGTATAAGATGTTTAATTGCTTCAGCCCTTTGAAGATTCTCCAGACAGTTAGGATCAGTTGATAAATGGTTAATACACTTAAGTAGCTGCAGCAGAAAATATCAGCCACATGTTAGAATTATTTCTCATCAACACTCAAATTGTGAAGTAAGATAATAGGTCAAATAAGCATGAATAAAGATAAGAATAATTTCATTGTCGATTGGAAATTTGGAACTATGATGGTTAATTTGTTATATATAACAGATCAATAACAATCACAGGGTAATATAAAAACACTAACAATCATGGGGTATACCTTCAAAAGAATATGGGGCTCAACCCTGTTGAACATATGAAAAAGTCGGGTAAGCAAGCTTTGACTACACATATACGACTTCACTGTGGTATCTGCTTGAGCAAACTCAAGAAGGAGCTCTGCCACCTTCTCAAGATACTCCCTAGAAACATCAGCATTCATTGCAGAGACCATATGAGAAAGCAGCCCAGAAGATGTTGCACTCCCTGGTCTGGCATTTAAAACACCTGAACCTGAGAGTACACCTGATGCAGTCTGTGAAGCAAGCCCAGATGTAGAAGCAGCTCCATCATTAGAAGCTACTGACATGAGCTTTTTAACTGCTGCTTTATTTGACATTCTTGGTGTTTCAGGATTTCCATTTTCCCTACCACGTCCTGAGACCTCTGCATGACAAAAAAATTCAGGCAGAAAGTGCATGAGTAATAAAGCTGGGTGTTCAAAGTAGTTACTGTAGGCAGACACCATAATTTCATTAAGTAATATGACAAATACTTAGTTTAATGGAGCAACATAATATGTATTGAGCAAGGGAAGTTAACTCAAACAAGACATTGCAGAACTGTACCGCTTCCTCACTTCTCAGCATTTGATTTTTACCCTCTTAGGTTAAAAATTCATGAAGAGGGAACTGATCAGGGTCTACTGCAAAGGCTGGGTTTCATACAAGTTTTATACTTCAACCAAGCAAAATTAGGATCTGAGTTTTGAAGTTCAAAAATAATAAAGGGCAACAAGAAGGTAAATTTCCTAGCTAAACACATTGATTGTGAAATAATGGCGCAATATGGGGATCAATAGAGCGCCCTGTAAGAGTTGCTAAACCAAAGTTTAACTCTGCATGCAAGTCACAACCAACCTCAGTAAGTGGCTTGTGACAAAATAACTGTCTTTTTCAAGACATAACATTGGTTTGCCTCCAAATGTTTGGTGCTAAGGCATGAGAAGTTTTAAACTAATATTACACACAAAATTGCCCAAAACTTAGTGTAACTCAGCCAAGCAACTCATTACCAGATTATCCTAACCCAATTCAATCTGAACAGCCAATTTGCCACCTCATATAAACCCCTACCTAATTCTCCCACCTTCATTCAAAACTCAATAATTAATTCACTACAGATTGCTATAAAAATAGGAAATGGCCTGCCTTCAATCAGTCTTTAACATCCTCATCACATGTAAGACAGGAGTTCTAATTCATGACCCAGAAGTTAAGAAAAGGATTTGTGCTGCACACATACCAGTACACCACCCACTGACCCACCCACCAATATACACAAGGAGGAAAGGAAGGGAGAAAAACAGATAGAGATAATACCTGCGAATTCTGCCATCAGGAAATCGAGTTCACCATTTGCCTTCTTATCATTAGATGCATGCAACAAAGGAAGTATGCTTTCATGTCTCTCCATGCCTGCAAACTGGCGCACATCTAACTGACCAGAGAAATGCCGAGAAGGAGGTTCCTTTTCAAGCAAGCTAAGGAGAGGACGAACTTGGTCTTGTTGAGAAGAAACTGCATAGGGAAGCCCATTGGAACCACCTTCTCCTTTTGGGGGCCTGTCTGTTGACGTTCTATTGGAAGAACCAGCAGCTCGCTGCTGTCTAAGATCAATTTCTGCTCGAGTAGCCTCTTTAACTACATTAACAAATTTGTCCGCAGCGTCAGCTGACCTGGAAGAGGCTGAGGATTCAACAATTGCATGACTTGATTGAGGTTTATCTGCATCAACTGAGAAATACTAGAATTCAGGTTGATGTACAACTCGCTTTTAAAAATGTGGAACAAATGCATGTCACATACCAGTTGATGAGGAGTGTTCAGCTGTACTGTGTCTGGCCCTGAGATCAACTGGATCTAATCCAGAATGAGTTGCTTCGGTTGGACTAAAAACAGGGTGGCTAGGATCTAGCTGTCCAGAACGTGGCCTTTGAACTGAACCATCTGATGTTATTCCACTAACACCAGATATGGAAGCAAGACGAGTCGCCTCATTCAAGCTATGGAGAGTATTGATAAGCCTCAGTAATATCCCATTTTTGGCAGCAATCCGGCAAAAATCATTTCTTGGTGTTGATCTCTGAAGTTTAAAAACCTGCCACATGCCATCGATAGCTAGATGAACCATTTCCCTGAACAAATGTAAATTATTTAGATAAATATAAGCCTTATTAAAATAACAAGCAATATCAACATATAGCAGGGAACATGATACCCTGCAAGCAAAAACTTAATTCAATACAGCAAATCTTTCACCCCCTGCATTAGAACCAAGAAATTCCATTGGAGATCAGCTTGTTTGGTTGTTCTTTAGCATTAGTAGGGCTAGAAAAATGACAGAATTTTACAGAAGAGAAACTTTGAGCTGGTTAGGGAACTCAATTTTTTTATAACTAAAAATATTGTTAGAACTGCACAAAAAAAAGTACGAAAAGAGGACAAGGTGTCCTCATAAAGTGACCGATAAATCAAACTACACATTAGCCCATTTCTTTAATTTTCCCTGTAGAACAATTTGAAATTCCCTGCCGCTTTAGAACAAATAGAAGCTAACATAGTGACATTATCCCACAGCATAACACACGTGAGGGACATGACACCTTGTAATGAAAAATACATCGATTTTCATCCAAGCACAACCCACAGAATAGCCATCGTGGAAACTCTTCATTTCATTGTATCTCTTTCTATGATCACTTACTAAAATCTCCACATGCCATTTGTCTCCCTATAGCCACCTTCATTTGGAAAAATAATGCCCCATACAAAGTAAAAGCCTTTGCATGTACATCTTGTTTGGGATGGCAAAACACTATTGAGAAACATCAGATTTGGCGAATATGAATCATCCACTACTATGTGTCATGTGCCAAGTTATTAAACATCGCACCATCTCTTTTCGCACTACAGGGTGGCTACGTTTCTTTGGGGTGGGTTTTCCCAACTTCTGCCTTTGCTCCAAAGCTAGCATCTAGCATAAGTCATGGAAATTCTTGGAGATCAGCATGTTCGATTGTTCTTTCAATCATGTGGTTATCAAGAAGTGACATTACTATCTTTCTTTCACTTGGCTTTAAGGGTTGAGTTTAATCATATGAAGTATGGATGTCACACTTATTTTCAGATTTACTATGTTGAATTGTTGAGGTTTAGTTGACTGCTACAATTGCAACTTTTAAATATTTTAAAACTAAAAACTATACTATAATATCCTCTTCCTATTACAATAATACTAATTTCAAAACAATATGAAATTCTTAATCTTTGTTTTGCAGCAAATGAACCACGTAATCCAATGGTCTAGATTTTTGTTCTTTATCAATCTAGTTTGAAGTTAGAGATCACAAAATTCATATCAAGAGCTTGATGATCAGGCTCCTGCTACTAGGGTTAGGAATAAAGAGCCCAAGTATGAAAGCTAACATCAAGCTTTCAATATGAACTAACCAAAAAGTCAAAAACTATATTTTGGAGATCTTTATGGAGAACACTGCTAGCTAACTTCACAATAAAAGATTGGAGGTCAGGCAATCATTCACCTGTATTTAGCATAATCAGCCTCCAGAAATCCCACCAAAACTGGTATTCCACGGCAAGCAATAAACATTTGAAGGGTCAAAGAGCTGCAGAGAGAATATCAACAGGGTCAAATACTACAAAACAACATATTCAGGAATGAATTATTGGAAGTAACAGTAGTCTCCCTTCTCTTGATGCCAACTATATTGAAGGTTCCACGGATTAAAATGCAATTTTTTATCATCGGTTATGTTAATTGTTATGTTATTGCCCTCTTCTAATTTATCTGATAAATACAGTGTTAAAAATAAATAAACAATAAATTATATATTGTAAAAGATAATTTCATTGACCCTAATGTCCTCAAATAAAACCAATAAATTAAAGTACAGACAAGCAGGAAATAAAACCTGGACTGGCAGAGCTGCTGCAGGAAATATGCTGCTTCCATACGAACTTCCCGAGGACGATCAGGAACGGCAAAACCCATCACAATAGGAATCTGTGACATATAACATCAATAAACATTACTGCACCACAACCAGACATAATTTGCCAAAAAAAGATACAATTTATACATCAAAGGATTCCAAGATAAAGACCTCAATAGAGAAACCAAAAATCTATGATTTCAAATACTTGACATGTTTTCAGTCTGAACTTCTATCAGTTCTTTAATTTTCACATTATTTAATGGGCATTGTTTTGTGCATTTAGAACAATTGGTTAAAATGTACTATAATAAATATAATGCTTTCTTAGGTTGCCAGGGTCCTAAACTTAAGAGATTTGATGTCCCCCTCAGAATGACTATATCCAAATTCTATCATCAATCAATTTGCCACAAATTCAAAGCCCAACTTTTCTTCCCACCCACCTAACAAATGAAGAGGGCAAAAGGTTGCAAAGATGACTTGTTCCACACACGTCCTTCTCAAATGTTTCACTAGCATGCTTACAAACAAAGATACTAGAACAGTTCCCAATTCCCACCACCTATATCCATCACTTTCTCCATGGAGTGAAAATAAGTTCACTCCAAGCTGTCAAAAATAAAAGAGAGTAACAGCACACTCATTCATCGGTATAAAATTAACACAGGAAAATGAAAAATAAATCCAGATAAGTGTTTTTTCCATTGTCCTATGATCTAGTACCTTCCATTAATGTTATCATTTATTGGGCAGTAAGAATAACAATGATGCACAATATCATAAAATAGCAGTTCAACAATTAATAAATAACCAATTATAAAATTGGTAATACTTCAAACAGGTTTCTAAACAACCGAAAAATGACAGCCATAAAGTAACTAATTAATATAAGTAGAGTATATAAAATTTAGATAAATGGCACTCCAGCGGGGCCAAAATTTACACTTAAAATTATGTTCTCCAGTCACTAATTACAATCGTCATTTGAGGAAAGAAGTATAGTATTTCACAAACAAAGAGAAACTCACCAAGCCAACATGACAAGCATTTTCCTGGAAATCAGTACTATCCTTGATAATTTGATTTATCACTTGTAGTACAGAGCAGATAACCTGCACTCGTGTACAGGATTTAAATAAAATGTTATGCCTTGTTATACATATACATATTCTACAATGGACAAATGCCCAAAAGCTACCAAATGGAATATAGAGTAGTTAGTTACATACACGAGGTCGGGGAACTTCAAGCAATTCCATGAGAGGAAGCAACCCATGCTGCTTGACAAAAACAACTTTCTGCTCAGCACGCTGATTAAAGAATGTGATGAGCTTCTGACATGCATTCACGATCACATCCTCTGGTTCCTCAGGCCTTAGAGACGCAATTAATCTGCTGAACTCTACAGCCTGTCAAGAACAGAATATTGATAATTAGTTCAACCACTCAATAGACGAGGAACAATATTTTTGCACATGTGAAAGAAAGCACTGGAGGTTTACAAGTAACAAGCAAAGACATGGAGGTTGCAGACAGCCATCACAACTTATAAGCCATAGAAATGCACAAGTGAAGGTTTCATGGCATCAAAAAAAGCTTATTCATCCACAAAACACAGTATACTTTTAATTTAACTTATACCAAAGGACACCTGGGGAATAAAGAACCCACTAAAATTGACATCATACTCGAACAAAACCATTCACAGAAATTTGATTAGTAAACGGCAGCACCATGATTAGAGGAAGATGTATTCTCACAAGTACAGCATAAACCCATTTGGAGTTGTAAAGTTGACTTGAGTTATAATAGTCAATATAGAGAAAGTGGTCGGCAATAGATTCCTCATAAAAAACATTGGATGATAAGTTCACATCACATCTCAGGATTCATTGAATAGTACATACCTGAAGAGGAAAAAGGTTTTCTCCAGGCATTTTGTCATCAAAAACCTGAGGAGCAAGTTTTTACAAGCATCAGATGCAACCTAAAAAAAAAATGCAGCGAAAAAAAAAAAAACATCACCTTTACAAACATACCAGACTGCTATCTATATCAATCACATCCTCCTTCAACGCACGTATCATAACACGGAGTAAGTTACCTCCATTTGTTTGCCCCATTTCATTCTCCATCTGTTTCTGTGCAATAGCAGCCCTTAACCTAGTTGCCAAGTCATTCTTTCCAGACTCGGGTGCTGCACTGTTTGGGTTGACATGTGAATTGGATGTAGAAGCAGAGTTATCAGCCGACCGATCTTCTGTATTTTTGTCAAGTGGATGAAATAAATCCTCTAAAGATGCATCCCCAGGTGTGTCACTAAATTTACTGAGCTCATTCCCCGTAGAAATGCCCTTTTTTGCAACCTTCAAGACATAATTAACTATTGTGTGAAAACTATTAATGCCTATCACTGAAATTCAATAAGAAAATTTCTGTTTTGGTGCCCTGAGGTATGGAAAAGTTCCACTTATAGACCTACATTTTTCAAATTTCCACTTTGGTAACATTATGTATACCACAAGTATGAATTAAAAGACCACACACCAACGGTGTTGAAATTTCCACTAAAAGAAGATGGCCACACCAGATACCTTTCAAAAAATAATAATTAGCCTGAAAAATTTGCTACTTTGGTGACCCAAACGAAGTTTTACTAATTACAAGACTTTTATGGATAATCCAACAAACTATTTATGCATTTTGGTGGATACTATTTTGGCTTTATTAATTTTTCAAAATGATTGATCATTAATTATTAAAATAATTAGAGCTTTGACAGTTTCATTAAATTTGTAACTTTAAAAATATTTATATGTATATATAGTTTTATGTTTATAGTAATTCAGTAATATATGGAAAATTCAACTCCTTCCATCCCACATTAATTCCCATAGTTTGATATTACTCAAAGTTTTTAGGACAGACACTGGTAGAGCGTAGAAAAGGCGATACTTCAATAATCAATAAGTAGTTAAATTCAAAAAATAAATAACCACATAAAATAAAAGGGAATTATTTCAAAAGGTATAAAAGCATAATTAACACAAATTTTTCCTCGTGACTACTTCAGTATGTACATTTTAAATATCAACTTTTTATATTTCCATCAACATAAATATATTATCAAAGAAATTAGTTATTAAATATGTGCCATGGAGACAACGAAAATCAAATTGCAAAAATTAATATGGGAAAAAGGTAGCACTCCCTCCATTTTGGACCAAAATTGAGTTGTTAAATGTAAAGGAATTAGTGGATTCAGTTTATATTATTAAAAAAAAAAAAAAAAAAAAAAAAAAAAAAGGGAGGGCATGTGAGACTGTGAGAGTAGAAAAGGTTAGTGTGTCACGATGAGTACATAGTAAATATAATTCTATAATGGTGGTCCCTTAAAATTTAAGGTCAATAATTTCAAAATGGCCAAAAGAGGTGTGTCAATTATTCTACTACGTATAACAGGAGTATAATTTTTTGGAAGATAAATACTTTGGGCACTAAATCATTTCTGATACATACAATCTAAGTCACCAAATCTTCACGATAACATTTTAATCAGACTAAAAAAAATATCTTTCATAGGGAAAAATTGGCAATTAGCAATTCCCTAGAAGACAGAAAACATGAAAAGCCCTCATAAAAATAAACATTTATAATTTTCAACCTAAAATTAAACCATACAACCATTAACAATGATCAAGTAGTTAAGCATCACATTAAACGATAAAAAAAAGGTAAATAACCTCACCTTCTGAAGATTCTCATCTTGATTTCTTGTCCCAAAGCTGAATAAACTATTCATTTTATGTACAGTGCTTCCCTTCCCTTCAATTTTTCCAGATACACCATCCTTTCGCTTAGATTTGGGAGATCCCAGCTCACCATTGGTCAACACTTCATCAGGATCAACTGTATGCCTATCACTAAGCTTCTCTGACACGACACCTTCTACACCAGCAGAAATCATAAAAGTGGATTCAGCAATAGATTTATCATGAATAGCTAGTGTTGGAATCTGGTCTGCTGATAGATCTCCACAATATCCTATCCCGTCCTCAGACAGCCCTTGATCACCGTCAGCTTTACTTGCATCAGCATCATCATTCAGCAGGGCCTCCCTTCTGGCAACCTGCCATTTGAAATAACTATTTAAACAACAGAAAGAAAAATAGCAAAAAAGGGGAACCGGAGGAAAAGAGGATCTGCACTGCTCAAATGAGCATTGCAAAGAGCAGAATGGTAAAAGTCAAGCAGCACTGATTTCAGGACAGGCCACCAGGAATTGGCCATTGATACTAAGTTTATCCACTTATCTTACTGCCCAGCAGAATAGATTTATCGCTGGGAGACTACAGATTTTTGATAACATTTGGCAGTAAAATATGTGGGAAAAAATCAACCATAATGGTTAATTAATATCAATACAAATATAAATGCTCCCTTCAAAATCCGAAGCAACAAACAAAGTTGCATCAAAAATATAGGATCAAGCAACTATAAGTTACAAATCTTATTTTTTTTGCCTCAACCTAATTTTCCCATAGCTTAGTCAGGAGCAGAAAACTTACTTCATCCACACATTGGCTTTCAGCTACACCATTTTCATCCCCATTAGACAATTCTGTTTCCATCAATGCATCTTCCTGTGTACTCCTGCAATAATATAATAATAATTACTTTTATCCCTGGAAAACTAAAACTGAAAGTTCCAATCATAATGGAAGGGCCTGAGGCCATGAGCAACTATTGAGAAGTATGTTGCATCAAAATCGATTAGAGATAATAGTAACAACATGGAACACATAGAGGACATAATAAAATGCATAGTTCATAAGAGGCTGAAGGAGTTGTAACTATGCAGGACTACCAAAACAACAATCAGAAGATGCATGGAATTATTAGCCTATCTCTCTGCAGCAAAGAATCATATAATAAAGGTGACACCTTGCTTCTCCGAGATGAGCAACAATTGAGCTAACAAATTGAAAAAATATACACAGATATTGTTCAGTGTTTTCAAATTTCAACCTAAGCCATGTCTACTTACAAACCTCACAAGTCTCTTCGAAAATGTCTGTTGTCTTGTTAATGCTATGATAAAATACAGTTTTGAACAAAAATAATCACTGTCCCTCACCTCAAAAAAGATCATGGAGAACAAGTAATTGCCAGATATTCGAGAAGGGAGGAGCATCATGTGATCTATATGCAGTGTCAAATAGAAGAAAAAAATCGACTGATTAAGCTTTTTTCTCCAGCCAATATGCAACATTATCCATCCAGTATCTCAATGACGTAAAGAAAAAGGGAGGAGACCTGAAAAGAATCACAAAGGTCTAGTGACACTCAATGGATTCTTTAAAGGTCATATCTCATATGTAGTGAGCCAAGTGTATGAGACTATAACCCAAAGGAAACTTCCAAAGCCTTGATCCGATAAAATAGATTTTTAAGATGCCAAACTCGTGAAACCTATATCTCAAGCGTCCTTAGGTTCTCCATACAAGTTCCGACTCTAATTGGTCTTCACTCATCTACCCCCTAACCACAAGTTCACAAGAGATTTAACAAGTAGACATCCACCAGTTCCTTGTGTCCTACTCTTTAAGAAGAGAATAAAAGTCAATAACCACAATATAAAATTAATAGACCTCATTAAAGAGCAAAAGCATAACAATCACGCAGTTCGTCTATTAGCAAATATGCGAGGAACAATGATTCCATAACACTTCCACTCCGCTTGTCTTATTATAGAGGGTCTTATCCTCCCTATCTTTTCTTGATCAACATATTCAGTCAAGATCCACCACACAATTGAGTAAAAATTTACAAGGAGCTGTATCTTTCTAAATGTTGTGCTAAATATGCATTCCAACACATCAGCATATTTCTAAACTTTCTTAAACCTTATCTTGAGATCTAATAGATCCCATGCATATGAACTATGTAAGCCTAGAAGAACCAGAAAATTGAAGAAAAGATTCCATGCATGTGAAACAGAGACTTTATAACAATTAGAAGAATGTAAGTTTTGATAGCATAACTGCAAAGAAATTTGCAAGTAGACAGCTGTACCTTATTGCATCACTTGCAGGAAGGGATGGCTGTAATGTACGCCTGTAGTTAAGTATCCAAGGGTGAGAAAGCAGCATTTTGGCATCAGGCCTTTGTCTGGCATCCTGAAATGAGCTAAAACGTTCAGAGAGACTATTACACTAGATCCCCCACCCACCCGTTGGAAATGCCTCATTTCTTGTCAGTTTCAGTGGTATTGTACATGCAAACTACACTAGATGAGCATGTAATAGGTTCTTATTAAAGATGACGGTTGCACACATAAAACAATCGAGAAGAATCTTCTTCTCAAAGACATGTACATATATAGTATTTCTCAAAACTCAAGCATAAAAAGAAATAGCAATTCTTTTCTGGATTAAAAAATCTAAAAGAATGCATAGCAGCATATCACGCACTCTGTAAATATCTGTAAGTTATGTGATCGTATATTCAGAATAAATCATGAAGTTATGTGGATATTGAGGAACAACGGAGACCACAAAGTTGTCTAAAAAAGATTGACAAGTCATTAAGCTCTTAATAATAAGATGGATTATTTAGCAATTAGCATTCCCTTTGGTCCTATATTCAAAAATGTTTCTCAGGATGATTTTTAATAATATAGTGTAACTAACATGTGATTTTTCTTCAGTAAGAATCCTCTATAGATGTAATCTACTTTCATTCTTATTTAATAAAAAGATTCTTTATCTTAAAAAGAGCTTGTCAATACATCCACCAGAAAATATATTGGATATTTCCACTGCAATAAAACTCAGGTACGATACATTTAGAAGTCATGAATTGAAAATCAAATTATTGGCCTCACTAATCCCACTAGTACAGCCATTGTGCAAGATTTCAATCAAACTATATCAAGGAAAATGTATGCCATTTCTATGATTAAAATACAATGACAGCTTCACAATCTCTTACCTTCTGGAAGCACAGTCGCAAAAAATCAGCCATATCAGCAGATAGACCATCTGGAATTGGAGGATTCTCATCCTGATAAACAAGATGAAGAAATTCAAATTTCAGATGACGCATAACAGCGTTAAGTAACAAAGACTCCTGACATTATGATCTGTAGATTCAGCTATAATTATATGGATTTAACATTATACCATACAATAACTTGCAAAACACCAGAAAATTGTCTGGATCTATGAAATATATACTCAAGACATATATTCCTTAACCATTCTTTGTGAGTATTTATTATGCATTAAATTTTTTCTTCGTTAGGTTACATTGTATTTGCTATGTTTTACTAGGTACTGATAGAAACTTTATGGTTTCGAAAACTAGTCAAAATTTTAAGTTTGGCTCAAATTATGATATTCAAACTTTCAAAGTAAAAATCCTGGGGTAGTGCTGGGCTACACTTGCTCAGAAACAATTGGAAAAGCTGCCACACAACATGATCGTGCAAATAAAAATTACGTAGAGCTAACAAAACAGCTTCCCAGTCACAGCGTGTATAGCTTGACTACAAAAGTAACAGTATAGTGCAGATTACCAAACCTGAACAATACGGAAGAGAGCAGGCATAGGCTGCAGGTCATAATAAGGTGGTACACATGTAAGAAGTTCGATCACAGTACATCCAACACTCCAGATGTCTGATGCAGCACAAACTCCTGACATTTCAATCACCTGAAAGGTGCTACAACCATCAGAAATTAAAAAACTTGAACATATCACAAACATATAATTTGAAAAGCAGCAGAAAAATTATATAAGCATATTGCTAACAATTTCACTACCACCTGCACCATAAGGAACAGAAGGAATGCTAAAAATTACCTCAGGAGCCATCCAATAAGGCGTCCCAACAACAGAATGTGTATTGACATCTGCCTCTGTTAACTTTGTGGCCACCCCAAAATCAGCAAGTTTGACTAAACCCTGTAAGATTAACAGTCAAATTGTAGAGCTATTCTGATAGAACAACTGAAAGCATATAGCAAATAAGGAAGACCAAAATAAAACATATAAATGAAACAAACTTGGGCTGACAGGTACCTAATTCACTCAAACTCCCTGGGCTTTTCACAACTAAGCGCAGACATTTGGTCTGATTTGGATATCGACGAATAGCATTTACACTAAGTGCCAACAGAAGTCACCTAAATCGCTCAAGACCCCCTGGGTTTTGACTTCCTCAGTTCCTGGTTGCCACCATGGGTCTCCGAGACAAAATTTTGTACTTAACACCTGGCAACCCAATCTTCTAAGGCTGATAACAGCACAAACGGACTCTTAGCTTATGGTGAACACTCTGTCACTCTCCCTTTCTCTTGTTATCTAAATTCGTTTTATATCAAGGCTTTGCTGAGGTCAGGGGCCCTTGTATTGACTTAACACCATGGAGTTATACAAGCAAAACATATTGGCAAGCTCAAAACACAGAGTCCAAGAATTACTACTTAGATACATTGACAGGCCCAGGAAGTGTCATTAACAACAAAAACTTTGCGTCAGAAAAAAAAAAAAAAAAAAATTCTCACTACACTTCTGCACCATTTCACATACACAGCTCACAAGAAAGCAACTATTATTACCTAAGTAGCACATAAGATAGCATCTGAATGATTCAATCAATCACTCAATAAATCCCAAGAAAGGCATGTCGCGAAAACTCCTCCATCCTAGATTTTTTTTACATATCTTAACAAACCTAGTTGCCAAAAGCCAATAACAGAACTTTGACCTAGCAAATTTGCTTACAATAAACTCCGAACAATACAAAATCAAATGCAAAAGAGAAAACCTAGGAGACAACAAGGATATATGCAAATAACACTTCCATCTATTTGTAAGTAATGGCCAAAACTGACCATGTAGTTAGTAGACTCATATTTCTTCTTTTCAGAGCATCCTTAGAAGAAATTTTTCCTTTGGAAGCTTCCATGCTAAGAAAACACTACAGGAAAAGCCTTTGATTTACATATAGCCTTTCCTGGATCCAAAACATATCTAAGTTTCCAGCCTTGACTCCATGTCGATATAGAATATCGTAATGATGACTAAACAATCTAGTCTACAAAAAACAGTCCTTTTCTGAAAAATTACTAAATTACTCCTGAATATCATATTCAGAATGTTTTCTTGCTACTCATCCGTCACAAGCAATACCAGCCAGTTCAAGTACTCAACAATGTAGAAAAACCACTTCAATCACCAATTAACAATATAAGTCCAAGCACTACCAGCCAGTTTAAGTACTCAACAATGAAACCACCTCAATCACCCTTTTATCAATATAAATCAAGCACCTATACAAATTCTAAATCTAATAAATTTAGAATTGAAACATCCAGAAAAATTCCACGGTCATGAGAACACATATAATATTAGAGACGATGGAATAAGCCCGAGTAGAGTCAGGAGGCTCCTCAATCATTCATTTTCAAAACTCCATCTTCATTTAGAAAAAAATTCCAAAACTCCATACCTAGAAATCAAGGGCAACGGAAACGTAGAAGAGAACCAATAATAATTACAAAAAACAGTAAGAGGCTAAAAGAAGTGGTATAAGGAGTAATCAAATATAAAAACTGATTTGCTCTTCTTTAACAAGGGTAAAATAGGAACCAGTAGGAGGGGGTTTTAGGAAACAAACACATTCCTCACAGCCAATATGAATCAAGTCACACATTCCGCAGATTTCAAGTCAACCGTATCACAATTGCTACAAAATTAATGAAATACAAACTAGTCTACCTCTTTTGTAGTAAGTATATTGGCACCCTTGATGTCGCGATGTATAACTCCTTGTTCATGGAGGTAGACAAGGCCTTCTAAAACCTAATCAGAAGTATAGATAGATAAGCACAAGCAGTTGAATAAACAGTAAAATAGATGACGTGAAGAAAAGGAAGACCTGAGCAATGTAATGAGCAACTAGCTGTTCAGGAAATGGCCCAAACTTGTTTGGCTTGATAATATTTGCAAGTGATCCATTTTCAACATATCTGTAAAAACAAGATTTGGCAACTAGATATGAGTTATTTACGCAGATGTATACACTATCTGCAATCTCTGCATCAAGTCAATCAAGCTTAAATAGAATCACTTACTCAAGTATAATGTGAAGGTGGCTTTTCGTCTTTAAGGATCCTAGATATTTTACAATATTTTTGTGGTTAAGGTTCTGCAAAACAAACAATATGCTTCAGAAAGAGTATGCATGATGCAGAATATACAGAGGTTTGCACATAAGCATCAGTTTCCATAAAAGCAGCAGCATTACACCAAAAGGCAGCAATCACTCTAAACAAAGGAATTCCGTTAACAAGTTGCCAGTAAAGTGACACCACACATGCAAGCGTGTGTGAATGTGTGCACACACAAGCATGCATGAGTGTCATTTAGATCAACAAAATAAACCGATGAGATATTACACAACATTCATGCCACTCAGTGGATGCTGCTGTACAGCTCTCAGCATCAGGATGCTGAAAACTGACTGTAAGTTTATGAAGCACCAATATTTCTCAGAAAAATACTTTAAAATACTAGTTTAGCAGAAATGCATAGATATTGGCTTGCTTTAGGGTGCTTTCTATATCATAATATCCTCCACTTATCTTATAGTATATCAAGCAATCACTACCTACTTAAAACACATGCCCACATGCAGGCAGAAGAGTTCTCAACAGAGATACAAAGCAAATTGTAATAAACTCATGTTCAATTGAAAGAACTTGAATAATATTGTAACAGTTGTGCAGATAGCTTATAAGAATTCAAATTCTGCAAAGACGAAAATTACCTTGAGAAGGTCAATTTCTTGCTGTAAATATGCATTCCACGCGCCAAGCCAATTTGTATAATTGCAAAATAAGCCAAAGGTAAGTCTTATTTGAATAAGAGAAGGAACAAAGGCAATATGATATGATTGCAATATGAGGGAATGCAAGAAATAAGCTTAAACTTTAAAATATATGACCATCCATATATGATAATTGAAGCATTTCAAAATATACAAGTTAAACACTATGAAGTAATAAAGTAAAAAATTAAAGTTTAAAGCAATGAGAGGGAAACACAAAGCAAAGAGATATGTCCTTACACATCGATTCCATCATATTATGTAAAGTTAAAAATTACGTGGTAAAGGGGGATAGCCAAGAACAAAGAACAGACCATAATAATATTGAGATCCTCCTGAGCTATATTTTCCAATGAAACCTGTTTAATAGCCACAAAATCTCCATTCTCCAAATCCAAACCCTTGTATACTCGACCATAGGCTCCTTTTCCAATCTCATCTCCAAGCATCTGCGTATCAAGTACAGACAGTCACAGCGGATAATAATCAAATGTAGGCAGAGGCGCAGAGCCCTCGTCTTTCATTAAAATTCACATTCCAAATCAAATCCAAGAAGATTCCATACCAATTAATTCATTAAAATTTCAATATTGTTCAGCAAATACCAAGAACCTAATCTTTGATTCTCTTACTACATTTCTCAGTTCCTTCAAACAAAGCACAAGAACTACAGCATACAAACAGCATCAAACGAATAATTAAACACCGAAAACCGGCAAAATCACAACCTCTTCTAACGTAATCAAGAAAACATTTTACATTTTTACTACATTTCATGTCCAAAATTCACACTAATTACTCTAAGCGCAAAAATTAAACAAGTTTGACAATTAAACACTAAAATACACAAATGTTAGCTTCATATCAAATTCAATATCAAAATTCTAAGCAAAAAAGGCCAAAATGCACTTTCCACAAATTAAACAGCAAAGAAACCACAATTAATCAGCAAAAATCCCCAAACCTAATCACTGCAAAAAAAACCCTAAAAAAACAATTAATCAAAAAAATAGAAGAAAAGCATGGACTTACATATTTATTATCAAGGGTTTTGGATTTATGAAAATGCGACGAAGTCATTTGACGAGACATTGTCGAAATTTGTGAAGTCGAATTAGGGTTTATACTATGAATCCATTTTCAGGCGAGTCGGAAAAAGCTGATCGCCGGAGAAAATGCGGGGGAAGAGGAGAGAGAAAAGTTAGGGGTGGAATTTTGCTGTAAGGTTATTATTATATAATTAAGGATTTATTTTAATTTAGCGAATCATATATGATTATATGAATAATATGGTTGTGATAATAATACTTCGGTGGGGACAGTCCAATGTAATGCAAATGGAAATGGAAAAATAAGTGAAGTGATATTCTTCCCGGACGATGGATTACAGCCGGGCGACAACCTGTGATTGGGAATGGAATATTTACATTTTTTTTAGGGTTGTATTTTGATCTTTATCTAGATGATTATGTTTAGGTAAAGTTACTATTATTCACTTGCAGATAAAAGTTCCGGGTAGACCTGATCAATGGGCGGGCCAGGCCAGATTCGGGCAGGGTTAGGCCTAGCTTCGGGCTAAAAAATCCATGCCCAAACCCACTCAAAATGGCGGGGTAGTGCGGGCTTTTTGGGCCGAGCCAAAAAAAATAAACTAAAATAGTATAAAATCGCATCCGCAAGCCCACCCGGCCCGACCCGATTTCGGGCCGAAAAAAAACTGCCCAAAGCCCGCCCAAATTCGGTCGGGTCAGTTATGATCAGCTCTAGTTCCGGGTTATGTTTAGGTCTCATCAAGTCATTTGTGCTAACTTAGTTATAACTCTAAAGTTACATACTTACCTCCGTTTTTTTTTTTTTTTTAGTTGACACGTATTTCTTTTTGGGAAGTTTATTTTTAGTTGACACGTTTCCTTTTTTGGTAAGCTTTTTGTGTACCCCACTTGCTTTATCATTGTCTCTCATCTCCTTAATATGTGTGCCTAAATTGAAAGTGTCAACTAAATAGATAGTCTTTTCATTTTAATCCCAACTAAACTTTAACTTAGAATAATCCTAACTATTGAGGTAGTCTTCTCAAAATAGTTTAACTTGTTTATTAACTTATTTAACCGGTCACATTGATGATGTGTCAACTCCTTATAGGCTAAAATTTCTTAAATACAAAAATTAAATAAAAAAAGGAGCATCAATCAGATTAGACACTCCCACCATCACGGCATCACCCTACCTGACCACTCCCTCCACTGCCGTTGGCTGCTCATCACTATCACCTATTTGCCCAGCCACCTCTCTGCACCACCACTGTGTCCTTGTCTGTAATTCCACGTCATCTCCTCTCCTTTTATCCTTGTTAGATTCCTTGCCTTCAGCCTTCATCACCTGCCTTTTCCTCCACCATGAACGACCCCTTCTTTGAATAATAGGATTTAAATTATTTTACAAAATAAAATAATAAAAATATCTTTTAATATTAATGATTAAATAGTAAAATTATTAAATAATTTAAAAACTTAAAGGAAAAAAAATTAGTATACATAAGGTAATTGATAAAATATAATAATTCATTTTTTATGATGTAAAAAAAAATTATCATTAACATAATGTAAATCAATTCTAAAAACAATATTATATATATTCCATATAAATTTAATTGATAAAATATAATAACTAATTTTATCAACAAAATTATATAATTAATGAAAAAACGGTATTAATGGATAAAATTGGAAATTATCGTGTAATTTTGTTAAAAAAAATTAAAAATCAAAACATTATCGATAATTTACAAAAAAAAAAAATTGTATATGATTATTTACAAAAATAACGTATGATTATGTGGGAAAGATTTTTATTGTGTAATTATTAAAATCAAAACATGATAATTTAACAAAGAAAAAAAAAAACATGTATGATAATTTATAAAAAAAAAAACGTATGATTATATGGGTAAGATGTATGATTTTATAAAATATTTTTAAAACATGTTATCTTACAAAAAAAAATTAAAAAGTATCATGAATACAAATTTAAATTGAAAAATAATAAAGATAATAATTATTATTAGGAATATCTAAATGACGTAAACTATGAGTTATAAGAAAATCGCAATTAAAAAAACATAGTAATCCTTATATTTGATCTATGATAATTGTTATCACTAATATCTAAAGTACATAAAAATAGTATGATTTTTAAAAAGTCACAATTAAGAAAAAACATAATCTTATAAATTATAATTTTTTTTAAAAAAAAATGAGATTAGATTAAAAAAGAATGATAAAATTTATGTTAAAAAGATATGATTTAATATCATAAAGTCAAGATTTTGTATCTTATTATAAATAGGCATTATAACTGCTAATTAACCACACAATATTTCGTATGTAGGTAACAATTTTGGGATTTCATATTGTTATCAGAGGGATGCAATGGTAAACGGAGATACAATAGGGGTTGGAGTCGAAAAAAAGGATTATCTTGCTAACATCATTCTCGGGAGCCCGGCCCCAAGATACACTATAGTGTACTGTGTTTGAAGGTGGCAAATTGATTTCTTATTATAATTTTTATTAAAGAAAGTTTTTTTTTTTTTAAACAATTACAATAGCATGCAAGTGCTAATAAGTGATTTATATAAAATTAATTTAATAATTTATCCTTTTCAAATGCATTCATACAAAATTAATTGCTTTTTTTAGGTATAAAGAATTATAAGATAAAGAAAAGCAAAATAAAAAAATTTAACAGAAATATACAAAAATATTAGATAAAAATCCGTGCATCGCTCGGGATTACGTCTAGTTCCCTATAATTTAAGAATTATTTTTTTCTTTTCTCTTTTCACCTTCCCCTCTTATGTTTCTCAAACACAACTTAAGTTGCAAATCTTGTAAATTACAAATAATTCTACTCACATAACACAATGGTCTAAATTATTTGCAATGCAACCTTTTAATTCTTTTATCTAGATTTTTGTAGCCTAATATTTCTATGTTGTTTAAAATATTCAAAATGAGAGGATATTTTTTTTTTTATAACATTAGAGAATCAATTATTATGAGTGTGAAGTGTGTGTTTCAAAATTTATTAAAGATAAATTAAAATAACTAAAATAATTCAATTAGAATTAACAGCGCGTTTTCTGTGTGGTTGGCTACACCGTGTGGCCGGTTGACACACACCAAAACACTGATTGGGTAACCCCTAACCGACCTAGAAACCCCTGATCGAGCAATTCCTAATCGACCGAGTAACCCCTAAGAGATCGAGTAACCCTTGACCAAGTAAGCCTTGACCAAGTAACCCCGACCATACAATGTGTATTGTAAAAATTTGAGGCCTACAATGTGTATTGTAAAAATTTGAGGCCCCGACATGATGATGAGTATGAAGTGCATGTTTTGAAGTTAAATTTTGTTTCCCTTCTTTTATTTCTTAATCATGTTGAATCACTTTCCGAGAAAATATTTTGGAGACTTCTTAGCATTGTATAATACGACTAAATTAAAGGGTCTTACAAAAATTTCAAGGTAATACTAAATTGAAAACGATTTCTAATTAAATTTCAACTTAATTTATCAAAACCAACACTTAGACCAGAAATCAAGTAGAAATCGCAAGATCAGGTATCAAATATGCAAATCAATTGAGACCTATTTTGATTACAATAATAAAAGTACTCAATTAACTTTTTTTTTTTTAACTTTTTTTTTTTAATTTTTTTTTTTTATAATGTAGGTCTATAGGCTCATCTTACTAAATTAGTAGCTAAAAAATCGAACCATGCAGTTCAATTTCTAAGTTTGCAATGTTTACATTTATCCCCTCATTATGGTCATTGTCATCTCTCACCCTCGTTTAACCATCCGGTTTATAAGTTAGCAATGTTTACATATACCCTCATACTTTTACCTTCATATTAGGGTCATTATCACTCTCTCTCCCTCTTTTTTTTCAAAGTGGATGCATGTTACCTTTAAAGTGTTTAGTTGAGGTTATACTTCAACATCACTCAGGTTTATAATTTATGTAATCTGCCACTATCATATACGCTCAAAACTCACTCCCTTCAACAATAACTCAAAACTCACCCCCTTCAACAAAACTACTAGTTAACTAAAATCTCTTCAAGAATTCTAGTTAGTTAATTCATGAAATAGTTATGACCAAGCCGGCCGGATCATCTAGCGAGAACCAGATCCCATCGACGAAGAAAGGGGCATCCAAAACGTGGCAGTGCTCTGAATGTGGCGAATTTTTTGCCACTCTAGTGGAGCTCAATCGTCACAAAAATTTCACTCACGGCTCCGAGAACGGCAAACGTCCGGAGAGTCGACACTACTCACTACTAGTCTACTAGGTTCAAATGATGTTTCAATTTGTGTTTTGCTTTTTAGGTTGGTGTTTAATGAGATGTTTCCTTTACATTTTCTTTTTAATGGAAGTATGGTAGAAGATATTGATGAGTAAACTTAGATTGGCTTAATGAGTAAACTAAAATACTTGTGTTATTTTGCTTATAAATATGTCATGCTTATTTTTGTTTCTTCTTAGTTTATCCTTAATAAATTGTTCTTCTACATATCACAATAAAGTACTTATACTTTAGTACGTATAAACAACTAAGAAAAGTTGGACGATTAAAAGATAAAAAAATAAAGCTTTAGGGAAGCTAAACTAAAAGAGGGGTAGTGAGGCACTGTCTTTGTATAAGGAAGTTGAGAACATAGAATATCAGAATTGAAGATCATAATGGGTTGCTGTAATGCTCATGAAACTCATTGATATTTTTTTTTTATTTTGTAAGATTCTTGTTGAAAGGAATGGTGTCCTTCCAACAAGTGTATTATTCTGATATAGGGTTCAGAATTATTACAGAGCTAATTCTTCAGTAAGGTCAAGTGATCGGAATGCCTAGGTGGAGGCCGCTTCCGATCAATAATATTAAGGTACAATTAATATTACAGCTTAATCTTAACTGAACCCTTCGGGTCGAACCCAATCGAACAACCGATCCGAGACGACGAATTAATCCGAAGGATTCGATGAGCCATCGGAGTTTTACGAACACAGACGTCGGATATCGAGCCTAGGGCGTCGAAACCGAGCGTCGCAAAATCACAAGCAACAAGTACGAGCATAGCCGTAGCATCACATTGGCCTAGCCATGTGAGTGCTAGGCTAGGCTAGCACATCGCAAGGCTAGGCGCACCATGTGTGTGCTAGGCGCGCCATGCGTGCTAGGCGCACAAGGCAGCACCATCGCAGCAGTGTGCTTGCATGTGTGTGTGCCTTCGCATGGCACAACATCACCGCAGCATGCGTGCCTAGGTGCTATCGCAGCCCTTAGCACAGCACAGCACCATCGCAAGTGCTAGGCACTAGCGTGTGTGCGTGCATGTGTGCCTTCGCACAAGCACAACACCATCGCAGTGCTAGGCACTAGCGTGTATGCGTGCATGTGTGTCTTCGCACAAGCACAACACCATCGCAGTGCTAGGCACTGGCGTGGGTGTGCGTGCATGTATGCCTTCGCACAACTCACCATCGCAGCACATAGCACAACACTAGGCAGCGTAGCCATGTGCGTGTGCATCGCTAGCACAACACCAAGCATAGCGTGCTTGTGCGTGTGGCTGGCGAGGCAATGCCCAGCATGCGTGGCTCGCTAGCAGCACGCATGTTGGCTATGCGAGTGTGTGTGCGAGAGGGTAGGCAGCAGCTCTACGCACCAACCAGCAGGGCTGTGCGTGTGCGTGTGCGTTGGCTAGGCAGCAGCACCACGCTAACAGCGCCCAGCAGCTCGCAGCATGCTAGGGCCAGTGCGTGCTGGCGCTAGCTGGCTGGTGTGCTGGCGTGCTAGCTGGCAGCCAGCCCAGCTGCCTTGTGAAGAGGCGGTTTGAGGGGAGTGGGGACCAAGGCTTAGAGCCATGCCTTGGGGAGCAAGGCAATGGGATCCCCCATGGGATATGGTCCTCACCTAACCCATTCTCTCCTCTTGCCACTTGTTGCCTTGTGATTGCTTTTGCTTATTCATTTATTTTGGAATTAAATAAATTAGTGCAATTGCACATGATCCCACATTAATCATGAAATGGGATTCAAGTCCCCATTCTCTATAAATACCCACTTAGTTGGGATTTTGGGAATACACACTTGAGTGGAACTATATAGGCATCTCCATTGTTGAGAATACCTTAAGTTCGTAAAACTCCAAAGTTTATATTTTGTTCGGGTCCTGACTAACCTTCGGGACTTAGGACGATCGGGTCGGGTTCGAGGGCACGAGCCGTCGGAGACCTTGCGTTTGCGGGGTTCAAGTAAGAGCTCTTTTAGCGAGCGAAGCACGCGTCTAGGGTATAATTCTTTATCCCTTTTTCTCTTAATTATGTATTAATTATGTTTTGCATGTTATAATTGCTTTAGTTATCGAGGCGGGTCTTGGTGGGTTTCTTTCCGCATAGAGTGGGTCTCTACGAAACCCTACAGCGGTATCGGAGCCGTGCTCCTTTTAATTATTGCAATTATTTATTAATTAAGGTGTTTTAAAGAAGATTTAATTTCTGGTTTTTGCTTTTCTAATTAGACTAGAAGTACGTTTTTAAAATAGTTTTAATCTCGTATTTTTCGTGTTTTGGTCTGGAAACTCGGATTTTGGCTCAAAAATAGTGTTTTTTGGGTGGAATCGACGTTCTAAATCAGTTTCAACCTTCTTCGAGAACTGTCCAGAAGCCAAATTCGAACCAGAAACCCATTTTTGAGGGTTTTTTCGTTTTCAACGAAAATTTTAAATCTTTTATGCCTTGATTAATGCAAGCATGTCAAGGGTAGATTAAATGCATTATTGCATCCCTAATCTACTGCAATTTAAATATCTTTTAAGCATGATTATGGAGTTATAATATGTGCTTAAGTTGATATGTTCTTTTTCACATAAACTTGTTTTTCACAATTATGCAAATAAATTGCATTAATGTGTGAATGTTTGTTGTGAATGTAATTTCAAGTTCCTAATATGTTAAAGATCTAATCTTTAAATGTTTAAATGATTGGAACTTTAACCCTAAATTCCATGTTGAACTAACTTTGGATTTTTCATATTTGGTTGATTAAAATCCTTGAAGTTCAAATGCTTGTGAGTAAATGTTGATAAACCTTCATATTGGAAGATGTAATCTTGTTATTTTACACAAGTATAAAAGTTGGAAAATTTTATCATTGGATGATTAGTTTATTTTTCCAACTCCCCATTTGTCAAATCCATTATTAATTTGCATATTGGTTAAATTAATTATGGACATAGCTTTTTCAATTTTAAGCATCAAGAAAGACCTAAAATGTTCCAAGGTGATTTTGGAAATTTAGGCTTGTGCAGCATTAAAATTGAATTTAATTAAGTTGGACTTATTTTATTTTCATTTTGCCCTAAATTAATTCTAAAATAAATTTAGATTAATTTTACGTTGCACGTAAATCCGGATTAAAATCCCAAGAAAATGCACGTAAATCGAGGCAAAAACACTCAAGCGTCACCAAGGCTAGCCAGGCTGCCTAGCAGCCCGCATGTGGCTGCCTTGATGCACACAAGGGTGATTAGCCTCGAAGCGTCGCTGTGCAATGTGACGAGGGCTGCTGTTGCGTGCTGCCTATGCTTGGTGCGTGGGGCTCAGGCTGCTGAGAGCTTGTGCGTGCTGCTGGTCAGCGAGACAACAAGCCCTAGACAGCCAGCCCACTGCTTCCTGCGCCAACGAGCAGCTAGCATGCGTAGCATACCTAGCGTGCTGCTGGTGCTAGCTAGCAGAGCATGCTGCGCTAGGCGTGCTTGCTAGCAGCCAGAACCACACGCAACACTAGGCTTCCTAGCAGCCATGGTGCGCAACCCACTAGGACACGAGTGGGCTGTTTTTGCTTAATTTCGGGCTATGTGTTTTGCGAAAATTTTGCCGTTTTAAAAACTTTTATGTATTATTTTTAACGAGGTTGGACCTCGATTTTCGGCTCTTGCAAAATATTTGATTTTGACAAATTTGGGTTAGCCGGCTTAATTAATTGGATTGATTAAGTTGGATGCGGAATTTAGTGGGAGCTTAGCTAATTACGTGTACAAATTGCACCTTAGTAATACGTAATTTATTAAACAACTTTGACTAGTTTTAATTAGGCGCGTTAATCGGATTAACCACCTAAGTTAGTTACTAGTTTTTGCGTGTTTACTTGTTTTATCTCGTAAAATGCATGGTCCATTCACAAATAGTGAATGGGTGAATGAAAGATTGTTTCAAAACAGATATTGAACAAAATGGCAACTAGTGGGACCCGACTAGGATAGAAAATACGGACTGCGCTCCGTTACGTATTTTGTAAATCTAAATACGGTCTGCGAACCGTTAAGTATCTTTGTACTTTAGATTAATCTTAGTCGTAGTATCTAGTAATTTTGTTTTGGCAAAGATGTCTCAAGACGGCGTTTCGATGAAGACGAGCCAAGATGAAGACCCTTGAAGATTTGAAGATTTCAAGGGGTCATGCTAGTTGCCAAATGCATCAAATTTAAGCCTTATATATATTGTTGTTATGTTCACATATATATATTTGAATGTTAGATGCATGTCTAGGATTTCAAATGTTATTAGTTAAGTTCACTTAAATCAACCAACATAGAAACCCTAGGTCCCTTAAAATATTGAGCTAAAATTTGTCGTTCCAAGAACAACACTTACCGAACTAATGCGCGTACGTGATGGGCTACGCCAAAGCGAGGCATCACTAATTCCCTAAGAACGTAAGGTATACTAGGTATACGAGTTTATCTTGGTTAAGCTCAACGATATCAGTAAGGAGTCCTTAGATGTCGTGGCAAAAGAGATAAAATGTCAAGAATGCATTAGATGCGACGTTTTATCAAACCGAGAGTAGCTTAGAGCTATTAGCAATTGGATTGGTTACCTTAAGATATTTAATGTTAAAACAAGCCAAAGCATGCTTAACCATTTATTGATCTTTAGGATCTCAGAATCATTTTATTCTTGCCTAAAAGGGACAAAATTATTAATGCGTGGATAAAATGCTCAATAAGATTGAAAATTTGCATGAACGCTTTTTAAATTTCAAACTTATTGATTACATGAATGGTTTTTCATTTCAAATTCTTTCAATTGTAGAAACATGTCTACAAGTAACTCAAACAACAGTTCTATGTGCCCGGAACTCCCCGACAAGTTGGCCTTTTTCCTTAACTTGGTCAACTTCAAGGAGTGGGAGGAGGAACTCAGGAAAACTCTTCGGAATTGTTCCTTGGAGTACACTCTTGACACTCCCATTCCAAGCTTCTTCTCTAAGGGGATCATGACCGACAAGGCTCATGAAAGATGGTCGTCCAACTGCAAGAAAGTCTCACGACTCATGGCTAATTCCATCCCGGAAGATTGGAAGGAAAGCCTTTCCTCCTACCTTCCGGACATGTTCCTCAAAGCCCTTGAGGACGTTGTCAATGTGATAGTCACCAAGAGTGACAATGGAAACTATGATGGACTCGTGTTTGATTTAACTAGGTCACTCTCAAACATGAAGATAAAGCCACCAAATGTGGGTTGTCTTGCTAAGGAAAGGCGTCGGCTTTGGACAAAGGTCTACAATACCAAATTGAGACCCGACATGCCCCACCGACCTCATGTGCTTGGAATGACTAGGCTCTTCAAACACATGCAGCTTCTCGGAATCTCATTGGATGATGAGATGGCGGGGCATATCTTGCTTGCTTTGCTCCACTCGGGCTATGATGCACTTAGAGCACATATAGCTGCGGGAAAGGAGACACGCTCTTTAATGGAGGTGGTGCAACTACTTAGCTGAGCCACCGCCTATGGAGAGACCGAGAGGCCCTTGAGAGCAAGGAGAAGGGATTTTAAGAAGGTCAAGGGAAAGATGCTATGCTTCTATTGTGGTGGGCAAGGCCACTATCAGAGGGAATGCAAGCACTTCTGAGAGGAGGAAGAGAGGAATGTGGCATCTGCCTCAGGTATCTTCCTTAAACACTTGTGGATTAAGCTTGTCATAGGTATTAGATACCAAGTATGACTCACTTTATGTTGCCTTTTCAGGGACCAAGTGAGAAGCTTATCAAGTGTACGTGCAAGGACAAGTAGACGACGAAGATGGTTTTTCGGTCGTACTTGCATGCACTATGTTGTCTATGACATGTAATTAAACTAATCTTAGTTTCATCATGCTTTTGAACATACTATGATCTATGGTGTTGGACACCTAGTTATTTTGAATGTAAGACTTTGACAATGGTTGTTTCAAAATTGTCTTGCAAATATATGTTCAATGAAAAATTGCATGATTTTGACATATGATTAGACAAAAGTTGATACCACTACTTAAACTAAGACCCTTATGAATTCGACGATTTTAGTAGATATGGCTATGTCTACCTAATGTCGAATAAATCTGAATCTTTTGATAAATTCAAAGAATTTCAGAGAGAAGTTGAGAATCAACTTGGCAAGAAAATTAAAGCACTTCGATCGGATCGAGGTGGCGAATATTTGAGCCATGAATTCGACGATCACTTGAAAGAAAATGATATTCTTTCAGAGCTAACACCTCCCGGAACTCCTCAATGGAACGGGGTATCCGAAAGGAGGAATCGAACCTTGTTAGACATGGTTCGATCAATGATGGGTCTTAGTGAACTTCCTATCTCTTTCTGGGGACATGCGCTACAAACCGCGACACTAACACTGAACCGAGCTCCGCCAAAAGCTGTTGAAAAGACTCCATATGAATTATGGACTAAGAAACCTCCTAGGTTGTCTTTTCACAAGATTTGGGGATGTGAAGCATATGTCAAACGATTAATTTCGGACAAACTTCACCCCAAATCAGACAAGTGTTTCTTTGTGGGATACCCAAAAGAAACCAAAGGGTATTACTTCTACAATAAATTCGAGAACAAAGTATTTGTTGCTCGTGATGGTGTCTTTTTGGAGAAGGAACACCTTTCTAAAATGACAAGTGGGAGGAAAATCGAACTCGACGAAGTTCGAGAGGACGAGCAACAATGTCAACCTGATAAAACTGACAGTCTAAGTGCTTTGGAAGCAGCTGAGAAGATTGGTCAGAATCAAACAGACAATGTAAATGCTCAACCCATTACCCTTCGTAGGTCGCAACGACCACGATCTCAACCAGATCAAGACATCCTAGTTATGGATGGTGATGAGCCAGCAACATACAAACAAGCTATGACAAGCCCCGACTCTGCTAAATGGCAAGAGGCCATGAAATCCGAGATGGACTCCATGTCTGAAAATCAAGTCTGGGACTTGGTGAATTTGCTTGAGGGTTACACACCCATCGGTTGCAAATGGATCTTCAAATTGAAGACAGACAAAGATGGAACTGTATCAATATACAAAGCTAGACTGGTGGCGAAAGGTTATAGACAAATCCACGGGATTGACTATGATGAAACCTTTTCACCAGTTGCAATGCTAAAGTCTGTCCGGATTATCTTAGCGATTGCTGCATATTACGATAATGAAATATGGCAGATGGATGTCAAAACCGCCTTCCTGAATGGGATTTTGGAAGAAACTGTGTATATGACACAGCCAGAAGGTTTTGTTGATCCAAGCAACGCTGGAAAGGTATGCAAGCTTAAGAAGTCCATTTATGGACTAAAGCAGGCAAGCAGAAGTTGGAATCTGCGATTTGATGAAGCCATCAACAAGTTTGGTTTTATCAAGAATCCAGATGAATCTTATGTCTACAAGAAGGTTAGTGGGAGTGACATCGCATTCCTAAAGTCCTATATGTCGATGACATACCGCTCATTACTAGAGTCCGTAAAGGGCTAGTTGGGAAAGTGTTTTTCAATGAAGGATTAGGAGAGGCACAATACACATTGGGCATCAAGATCTATAGGGATAGATCTAAGAGGATGATTGGATTGAGCCAGTACTTACATTGATAAAGTACTGGCACGATTCAACATGGAGAATGCCAAGAGAGGGCACCTACCCATGTCCCATGGCGTGACTCTCAGCAAGAAACAGTGTCCACAGACACCTGTTGAGCGAGAGAGAATGGATAAGATTCCATATGCTTCGCTAATTGGGTCGATCATGTATGCCATGATATGTACCAGGCCAGATGTATCGTATGCTTTAAGCGCTACGAGCCGATACCAATCAAACCCAGGAGAGGCGCATTGGACTGCGGCCAAGAACATCCTGAAGTACCTGAAAAGGAACAAGGATAAATTCCTGGTTTATGGTGGCCACAAAGACCTGGTTGTTGAAGGTTACACCGACGCTAACTTCCAAACTGACAGAGACGACTTCAAGTCACAGTCAGGGTACATATTTTGCCTAAATGGAGGAGCATTTAGCTGGAAGAGTGCCAAGCAAAGCACCACTGCAGATTCTACAACTGAAGCCGAATACTTGGCAGCTTCAGAAGCCGCTAAGGAGGTTGTTTGGATTCGCAAGTTCGTAAGTGAACTTGGTGTTGTACCCTCCATCAAGGGTACGATAGATCTCTACTGTGACAATAATGGAGCTATCGCTCAGGCTAGAGAGCCAAGAGAGCACCAGAAGGTCAAACATGTCCAAAGGCGATTTCACATGATAAGGGAATGGAAATCCGAAGGTGAAATCAGAATTTGTAAGATCGGAACGGATGATAATGTGGCCGTTCCTTTGACTAAACCTCTACCTCAAGTGAAACACAACAAGCACATTGAGGCAATGGGAATCAAGCACGTTGGAGATTGGCTTTGAAATTCCCTGTACATGTGTTTTAATTAAACTGGTCGTTTTAATGTAAGACACTGTATTGAAACCATTCATTTATGGAGTAATAAATTTTATATTTTATATTCACTCCATTGCTATTTAATTGTGGTTTAGAATTAAATAATGAGTCCATTCAATTTATGGAAATATTCAAAACAGGGTATCAAGACCATGTCTTGGATAAAGAAACACCTGTTAAGTGAACATTGAATATTTAAATCGAAAATTATCCCTAATCAAGGTCATCTAACTGATGGACGATTGATGACCACCAGAGACTAGTGTGTAGTATGATTTACAGCACCGTTTCTTGTGTTGCAAGGACGCAATGGTCATAAATCATTTGCACAGGTGCTAGTTTAGAATTGTACTTTAAGAGATTCAAAATTGTCATAAGTACACATTTCTCATTATAGCTATCGGAACCTGTTTCCTCAACCATGATTATTGTGAAGTTTTCTTGTTTGAGTACTAGTCTTTTTGATGTTGCCTAACGTCTGCCGTAACTGGGGATCATAACGGGAACACTCGGGAGATTAGGTCCTCTTAGTAAGAGAAACTTACAGTACAAGACTGGGAATGTCCCCCTATTAACAATAGGGAACATGTCTTTGTTGTTTACAAGGCCGCTCGAAGAGCGAGACTATGAAAATGCATGGCCGTGCTCAGATGGATTTTAGAAATCATCTGCTTATTGACAGTCGAACTCCGAGATTGAGAAACACTTCTGAACGTAATAAGGATGACGAGGAATCTTACCTTATAGTTCACAAAGAGACATTAAGTGACATAGGAAATGGGCTATACACTGTATGCACACTTGTCCGAAAGGACAAGTGGGAGATTGAAAGGAATGGTGTCCTTCCAACAAGTGTATTATTCTGATAGAGGGTTCATAAATATTACAGAGCTAATTCTTCAGTAAGGTCAAGTGATCGGAATGCCTAGGTGGAGGCCGCTTCCGATCAGTAATATTAAGGTACAATTAATATTACAGCTTAATCTTAACTGAACCCTTCGGATCGAACCCAATCGAACAACCGATCCGAGACGACGAATTAATCCGAAGGATTCGATGAGTCGTCGGAGTTTTACGAACACAGACGTCGGATATCGAGCCTAGGGCGTCGAAACCGAGCGTCGCAAAATCACAAGCAACAAGTACGAGCATAGCCGTAGCGTCACATTGGCCTAGCCATGTGAGTGCTAGGCTAGGCTAGTTCATCGCAAGGCTAGGCGCACCATGTGTGTGCTAGGCGCACCATGTGCATGCTAGGTGCGCCATGCGTGCTAGGCGCACAAGGCAGCACCATCGCAGCAGCGTGCTTGCATGTGTGCGTGCCTTCGCATGGCACAGCATCACCACAACATGCGTGCCTAGGTGCTATCGCAGCCCTTAGCACAGCACATCACCATCGCAAGTGCTAGGCACTAGCGTGTGTGCGTGCATGTGTGCCTTCGCACAAGCACAACACCATCGCAGTGCTAGGCACTAGCGTGTGTGCGTGCATGTGTGCCTTCGCACAAGCACAACACCATTCGCAGTGCTAGGCACTAGCGTGTGTGCGTGCATGTGTGCCTTCACACAAGCACAACACCATCGCAGTGCTAGACACTGGCGTGGGTGTGCGTGCGTGTATGCCTTCGCACAGCTCACCATCGCAGCACAAAGCACAACACTAGGCAGCGTAGCCATGTGCGTGTGCATCGCTAGCACAGCACCAAGCATAGCGTGCTTGTGCTTGTGGCTGGCGAGGTAATGCCCAGCATGCGTGGCTCGCTAGAAGCACGCATGCTGGCTATGCGAGTGTGTGTGCGAGAGGGTAGGTAGCAGCTCTACGCACCAACCAGCAGGGCTGTGCATGTGCGTGTGCGTTGGCTAGGCAGCAGCACCACGCTAGCAGCGCCCAGCAGCTCGCAGCATGCTAGGGCCAGTGCGTGCTGGCGCTAGCTGGCTGGTGTGCTGGCGTGCTAGCTGGCAGCCAGCCCAACTGCCTTGTGAAGAGGCGGTTTGAGGAGAGTGGGGACCAAGGCTTAGAGCCATGCCTTGGGGAGCAAGGCAATGGGATCCCTCATGGGATATGGTCCTCACCTAACCCATTCTCTCCTCTTGCCACTTGTTGCCTTGTGATTAGTTTTGCTTATTTATTTATTTTGGAATTAAATAAATTAGTGCAATTGCACATGATTCCACATTGATCATGAAATGGGATCAAGTCCCCATTCTCTATAAATACCCACTTGGTTGAGATTTTGAGAATACACACTTGAGTGGAACTATATAGGCATCTCCATTGTTGAGAATACCTTAAGTTCGTAAAACTCCAAAGTTTATATTTTGTTCGGGTCCCGACTAACCTTCGGGACTTAGAACGATCGGGTCGGGTTCGAGGGTACGAGCCGTCGGAGACCTTGCGTTTGCGTGGTTCGAGTAAGAGCTCTTTTAGCGAGCGAAGCACGCATCTAGGGTATAATTCTTTATCCCTTTTTCTCTTAATTATGTATTAATTATGTTTTGCATGCTATAATTGCTTTAGTTATCGGGGCATGTCTTGGTGGGTTTCTTTCCGCGTAGAGTGGGTCTCTACGAAACCCTACACTTGTGCTTGTTGCAACTTAAGCTAATGAAGAAATGAAGACTTTTAACCCCAAAAAGGGTAGGTAATTGAAACTCTACATGAATTTTGACTAAAATATTTCATGCCATGCTGCATGTTAATTTAGTTACATGTGCCTCACACTCTCTCTTTATTTATAGTGTTTGTAAAGCTTGTGGTTGGACATATACGTAAAAGCAAGTCCCTTTATTTGAAATTTCTAAATGAGTCAATTTATCCACAAATTTTTGTTTTAATAATTTTGTTATAAACTTTTTAAACTGAAAATTTAATGATATGTAAATAAATCTATTAATATACATAATGTTAACTGTTGTAATATGATTTATAGGTAGTTTCACGTAATTTGTTAATTAATAAATAAATTTAATATAATTTATTTTATGTAACGTTTCATATTTTACAAACTGAAATATTTCTAAAAAAACATATATATTTTCATAATGACTTGTATATAACAGTGAATGCATAATGTTATATTTGCCACAGTTCCCTGCTGGTAGTACAATGAGGATATCTTCTCTCAATGCATCCATAATCGCAAAGCCCCATTCATTATTAGATTCATCAGAAAAGAGAGATGAAAACGGTTTCGAAAGTGACATTGATATCACATCCACTTTAGCTGAGATTGCTTCATAAATAGCAAGATTTACACTATCATCATCAACGTAACCACAAGGGCATCCAATTGCGTAGATTGCAATGCGGGGTGGGGGTGAGATGCCACTAATGGTTCCTAATTTGATCCGTCCAAGACTAGCATCGACAAAACGACGTGACGCTATGATAGAAGAACAAAAATAGCCGTGTGCGTTTATTCCTACTGGTGTAGATTGTTTGTCTGCCTCATAGCAGTCCTCACACAATTTATCAATAGACTTGTAATCCTCTAACCCACTAAATCAAAGAAGAAAAAAAAACATTAATAATATACTCAATAGTAAGGATTTGAATATAATATAAAAAATAATTCAAAACTCTCAAGTCTCAGCCATGATCACAAAGAAATGTCAAAGCATTTCTATCACAATTAATAGATGTCTTCCGACAACCATCTATAATAGCAACAGTGGATTGATTATAGATGCTGCTACTAGAAGACTCAAATGGATCCATATCCTTTCACTTACACTAACCTGCATATATAACATAAATAACATGTTACGTATGTGCTGCATTGTTCCCATTACAGATTATAATAGCAATAGTATATGCATTTTTTAGAACTGAATCTAAATATCGAGTTGAAAACTCTAAACAGGACATTATAAATAAAGCAAAATAAAAATTAAAAAAACAATGGCAATTGACTCCTATAACAATGACTTTACTAGTCGAAGTTGAAAGCACGTGTATGTTAACCAAAAAATTTCCAACTGAACATGTACTTTAAAAAAATCTACAATAAAAGGCCTAGAGACACTTATGTATATATAGGAACAAATAAGAAAATACATTCTAGACAAGCTCAGAATCATATTTCCTCTTTGTGCATTAAACATATAGAAGTCAGAATCTAATCCAAAGATATTGCCGCAGATCCAGTGTTCTACATATTGTAACATTGGAAAGATGGAATTCCAATATGGATTATACAACGCACAAGAACTTGTGAGATTAATCAATACAAAATCACTTTGAGATCATTCATAAACGAAACCAATAAAACTTTTCAATAGGGGTTCTTGGTTAAATAAAAACAAAGTCATTACTCCCCTGGAGCAGTGATTATGTTAGTATAAAAAACCTTGCACAGAATAATGTACATTATTGTTGATAGAAAAGCCACACCACAGGATTACAACTGCGCTAAAAATTTGCATTTTTTATATCTAATAGTGCAAGCATATCAGATCTTAGTTGCATATAATTGTAGAATTTGGTTTTCACTCATACCTACTTAAGAGGTACTCCCCCTTTGTCCCCAAACAGGGTGGTACATTTTGACCAAAAAGTCGAATGTTTTTCTATAATGATTCCTCAAACACATTGTTAGACTTAGAACCATAAAACTAATCTTTGCATTGAATTGAATTTATACTTTGTAACAATTTCTCAAAAACAATAGTTTAGAAAAACTTAATATAAACAGCAATTTGTACGACTGATGATAATTATCAGGGGATGAGAGCAGTCCATTACACACAACAAAGTTTAAACATAAATTACAAGAGCAAATAGTAGGTCAACATTTGATTCCAAATTCTTCACAATAGATGACATAGCAGAAGTAGTACCCGTTACTACTCAAAGAGTGGGATAATTACTTGTAAGAACACTAATTAAGAGCAGCAACTTCGAATTGACTATGTGCAAGATAACTTACCGTAGCTAAAAGTTAACCTTCAACATCTCCGCAGAGTACCAAAATCCACTCTCGTCCCTGAATTCAACGACATTGCAACTTGGTTGTCTACACATGCACAAGAAACACTTAGTTCAATCAACAATATGAAGAGAACATGCCAATAAAAGAATTAAATTTCAAGAATCTCAAAGATAACACCACCACTTTAACACATTAAATCCTTAAAAATCCAGTATTATTTGATAACAGAAGTTTATTTCATAACCTAATGAAAACAATTATAGGGTTAGTTCATTCAATTCCTCATAGAAAGTAGCAATAACAGAACACTAGAAGAAAGAATAAGCTACAATGCCTTTCTTTTCTTTTCTACTAGTATGCCATGGTTAAAAATATTGTCTAGAACATAACACGCACAGAACCATTGTCAAAGTTTAGTGCATTCATGCAATTAGATACTCTCCACAAACATCAACTGATATAAGCCTCATTCAAAAAGGAATCAATAAGAAACCAACTCACTCATTATTCTTTATAACTTCTTGAGTATTCAGATAGTTCAGCAATCAACTATTTTACAAAAGCATTTCACATCAAGAATTATACTAAGGTTGGCAAGCTCAATAGTACCCTTATTAAACCCATTAGATTCAATTGCCTTGCTTGCGATTTGATTTCCTAAACAGTTTCCGTTTTAAACTCTTCTTGCTGTAGAATCAAATTGATTTGTTGCAGTTATTTTAACTTATTTGGTGCGTAGATTGCCGAGCAGCAGATCCAATTCCTTCATATCAAGAGAGTTCTTTGGCAACAATAATTGGATATGTGTGTCGGCCATCAACTTCAACCACCTCAAAAAGAATACATGAATTCCTTGTGTGTGTGCGTGTGCATGTGCGCGCGAGTGTGTTAGGTCATCACTTTGCATTAAACTTATGCTATAACAATTCTTCAAAAGCAATAACATGAATAAATACTAAGTAATCGCAAGAACAAACACTAGGTCAGCATTTGATTCCAATATTCTATACAATATACTACCATTAGCACTATAGCAGTACCTAATCTACTCAAGATAACTTACCATTAGCTAAGCTGACAATTAACCTTCAACACCATTGCACCTTGTTTTCTAACATATGCACAAGAAACACTTAGCAAACATAGAAAATAGACAATTTCAATCAACAATTCGAACATGCCAACAAACAAATTGAATTGAGGCAAACATACGTTTCTAACAATAACAACGCTTTATTAATCTGCTCCAACCAAAAAGTTAAGGCAAACAAACATTTAAGAAGTGAAAAATGAAGCGCTTACAAATCAATCAAAATTAGAAAAGTGAATTCCGAATTCCAACTATAGCACAACAACATTATCACATTCAAATGCTCAAAACCCAAATTCGAACACAGAAGTAAATATCACTTCATTTTATACTTCATAGCATAGAAGCAACAATAACATAACCACTCCAAGAAAGTATTAACCTCATTCAATGACTGACATTATCGTATTCAAACGCTAAAATCCCAAATTCAATCACAAAAGTATTTCATTACCTAATGAAATCATTCAAATATCACTTCATTTCATTCTTCATAGCATAGAAGTAGCAATAACAGAACCACTCCAAGAAAGTGTTAACCTCATTCAATAACATTATCATATTCAAACCCTAAAAGCCTAAATTCGATCAAAGAAGTATTTCATTACCTAATGAAATCATTCGGATATCACTTCATTCAATTCTTCACAGCATAGAAGTAGTAATAACAGAACCGCTCTAAGTAGTAAGCTCATTCAACAACAACCGTAACAAAATTCAGAGGAGAGAAGATGATGATGAAGCGAGAAAAGGAAGTACGTAGCGAATCGTCAAATTCGTTTCAGTGCTGACCGCTGACTTGGAGTGAAAGCTGGAAGTCGGGATCCGTGCCTTCCTTTCTTCTCTTTTCTTTTCTTTCTTTTTCGGTCGTACTCCAAAGTTCGAATTATTTTGCTACCCCTTATATATGCGTTTAAGCAAACCCGCCAAACACTAACACGATACGAGTTGAACATTTTTTCCTTAACATTTTAATTACAACATTTTTTACCAATATCGACTCTTACAAAGAAAATGTTAATTTTAGGGACATTGTTACACATTTACCCACCGGGTAGTCTACCCAAAACTAATAGATTATTAAAATATTAATGTTTAAGTCAAGTTGGATTCCACTAACATAATTATCATAACCTTATACTTCCTCTGTTCTTTATTAGTTACATCCAAGCAACTTGGCACAAATTGAAAAAATGGGTCCCATGTGTTAGGGGAGAGATAGAGAGAGTATATTGCTCAAAAGGAAAATGATGCAAGTAATATGAAACTTTCAAAAGTGGAAAATGATGCAAGTAATAAAGAACGGAGGAAGTAATGAAGAAAAGGAGAAAGGAAAAAAACCATTGCCAATAGCCCTGCACCACGCCCATACTTGTCCCGCTTCCGCTGAGCAGCAATCGACACAACACGACCAGGAACGAAGTCTGATAACCCAGATTGTGTTAACGGAGAAGACCCCGTCAAGTCAACATACACATCAAGGCCTCTGTCCCAAGAATAAAGTAACACATCTGCAGGTCGAAGAGCCCCATCATTCCCTCCAATCAACCCAACGTTAACCTCCTTTCTTGCTGA
Organism: Chenopodium berlandieri; assembly: GCA_034703905.1. Classification (NCBI taxonomy): domain Eukaryota; kingdom Viridiplantae; phylum Streptophyta; class Magnoliopsida; order Caryophyllales; family Amaranthaceae; genus Chenopodium; species Chenopodium berlandieri. Next base: position 53,572,765 of record CM068293.1, read on the forward strand.
AATCCCAGACCAAAAACAAATATCAACAAGGGTATCGCGAACAACATCTAACCCTCTACTGCCACGTACACCATATTATATATTTTGTGTTAATATCAATTGTGCCTGCTACTTAAAACTAGTCAACCAAGCTGGTTATAGTGACAACATAGATAAATAAATCCAAAAATATTGCATAATTCTTCGTATGTATATTTGCCTAGCAATCCTTTTCTTTTTTTTTTTTTTTTTTTTGGGGTTAAAAAGCATTTGACTCATATTTTCCAATTTACATTTTGTCATTTGACTAAAAACGTGAGCACCTTTAAGCTTAATTCACTAGAACGTGGAGGCAACCAACTTGATGTAAAAAATCGAACTTATTTAGTGTGTCATTTTCTAGACTCTTTCTTCATGTAATCATGTCTTTGGTTCTCCTTTATTATAATGCTATGAACATAACATTGCTATAATACATGCATCCTTGGCAAACAAAACTACACTTAATTTTAGGCAAAAATTAAATTTCATAGAATTGTTAAAGACTATTGGAAGTTCTATCTATATCATTTGTATGGGAAGACTTGGCTTGTGTGGTGTCCTCTTGGTCGCCTTACAGCTCTTTTACGTGTTAACATCGACTACTACCAATGTTGTAGCTACGGCGTCCTTTGATTATAATGACGCACTTGATAAGAGTTTGTTGTTTTTTGAGGCACAACGATCTGGTAGACTCCCCGGGAATCAACGAGTTCAGTGGCGTGGAGATTCTGGCCTAGAAGATGGTTTTTCACAACAAGTATGTACACATAATAATTAAAAAGACTGGATTCCCTATAGTTATTCCTCGTCTAGTTACTAGAGAGAATCCTGTCCGCACTCCTCCATATACACTTTGTATTAGAATGATGTTATGAAAATTGACAAATGTTCAATGTATGCAGGCAGACTTAGTAGGAGGATACTATGATGCAGGGGATCATGTGAAGTTTGGGCTTCCGATGGCGTATAGTGTGACACTAATGTCGTGGGCAGCTATTGATTTGAAGAAAGAAATAGTAGCTGCTAACCAGATGGATCATACCCTCGAAGCAATTCGATGGGGGACTGATTACTTTCTCAAGGCACATTGTGACAACAATGTTCTTTGGGCTCAGGTAAGTTTAAATATATGTGTGTTTTAATTAAAAAATCGCGCATATGTGCATTACTATTGTGCTGATTTGCAAGCATGTTCAGGTAGGTGAAGGAGAAGAGGATCATAGTTGCTGGCAGCGTGCTGAAGAAATGACTACGTCAAGAATAGCTTATATGCTTGATTCCAGCCATCCTGGTTCTGATGTTGCTGGTGAAACTGCCGCGGCTTTGGCTGCTGCTTCCTTAGCCTTTAAGCCTTACAATTCTTCCTACTCAGGTCTTCTCTTGCGTCATGCTAAAGAGGTATGTAGTCTCTTATTTATGTGTATATATATGTGCATTGAAGTACTCTTCTTCTAGTACAAGTTTGCATTTTGGTGAACAGGTTATAATGTACAGAAATCTTAAGCAAAAGAGACTATCCTTCTTTTGCAGATTTTTTCGTTTGCTGATACGTTCAGAGGCCTGTATGATGATTCCTACCCAGAAGCCGAATCTTTCTATCCTTCATCCGGATACACGGTTAGTACATGATTATTTTCCTTATTTATGGGAAGAAAAATTAAATACAAGTATGTTGATTGTGTATGATCTATTGATCTCATAGCTCCTAATACGAAACCATGTAATTAGTCATCATCTTATGTAATAATATGTATTAGAGTCAAACCTTTATTTGAATTATATTTTCTACAAGTATTGGTGTTACATCAATTTTATAACGCTGAAATGCTGGTGATGATTTGAAGGATGAGCTCCTGTGGGCAGCTGCCTGGTTGTACCGAGCCACGAATAACGACTACTACTTGCAGTATGCATCTTACAATGGAGCTTCTTTAGGTGGAACTGGTAATTCAGTCAAAATGTTCTCTTGGGATAACAAGTATGCTGGTGTACAAATCCTTCTAACAAAGGTAGTTTCATTTACAAATTTGATGTTTGATAAAAAACTTAATTATAGCATAATTATTCTTGGGAGTTTTGCATATAAAATTTCATGTGATCATCAACCTGTCAGGTAGTTCATTTGCTCATTACATATTCGAAGTGAAAAATAATGCAGCGGAATATAATGCAGCACACACGTGTGTTTTACAGGTATTGTTAGATGGAGAAGGTCAAGCATACACTGACACTTTGAAGCAATACAAAGCCAGAGCAGATTTCTTTGTTTGCGCTTATTTGCAGAAAAACAGCGGGGACAATGTGCCCATGACACCAGGTCAGTCTTCTGCTCTAGTCCTTTGCAAGGTATAATAAGGTTTGAAGCATATGCCCTGTCGTGAGACCGAAGAAGATCCCTTAGCCGAGTATTTCTTTTCCTGCTTGTATGATCAGGAGGGTTGGCATTCCTTCTCGCGTCAAACAATTTGCAGTATGCTGCATCAGCCTCTTTCCTTTTAGCCATCTATTCTGAATATCTAGCTAGTTCAAGCTCTGTGATCGAATGTCCAGACGGTACAGTACAGTCTCAAGATCTTCTGAACTTTGCTAAGTCACAGGTAAATATGTGCAACTTCTTCAGCCCTTCAACTTTTTTAGCCTAGAGTATTTTACTACAAGTATCAAGATTCTTTTTTCTTGAAATTCTTAGCACATAATAAAGTAATACGAAGTACTTCATACATTAGTTTGTTTTGCAGCACTTATACACTAATTATATATTCACAAGTTTTTGTAATTTTCCTTTGACACCTACTACTAATAATTCTTATGGAATTTGATATGGTATGGTGCAGGCTGATTATATACTCGGTAACAATCCTCAATCAATGAGCTACTTAATAGGCTACGGAACCCATTATCCTCAAAAGCCTCACCATAGAGGTTCTTCTATCCCTTCTATACATGAACTTAGTACCAGGTTGGATTGTTCACAAGGGTTCGACGAATGGTATAGGAATTGGAACCCAAATCCAAACGTTCTGTATGGAGGTCTAATTGGAGGTCCTGATAGCAGTGACTGCTTTACTGATGACCGAGACAACTACGATCAAAGTGAACCTACACTTACTGCAGGAGCACCTCTAATAGGCCTTTTCTCCAAGCTGCACAGTGCATTTTCCTCAAGTCCACCTTCAGGTCATTACCATAACAATTCTTTAATTCTGTACTTTTCTATATTTTCCAGGCAAAAAGTTACATTTACGGATTTACCTATCTTTCATCCTTCTGCAGGTTATCATGAGTCCCCTAAAACACCTCCACAAAGTAAGTAATCGATCACAATTGAACCTTCTTTGCTGTTAGTTATAGTTTAGGTCCTATAGGCTTTAACCAGCAAAATTCAGCTTTGATTTGTAAAAACCAGTTTCAATAAGTAATTGCATAGGATAAAACCACCAGTAAATGAGCAAAAATCAAATTTTGGCTAGTGAAAACCAGTAGCAATTTTCATTAGTAAAAGTGTTTTATTTAGCGAAAAGGTTAAGAGAACATGGAACTTACATGTTAGATGTTGTTGATTTAGGTTCTTATTCAGATAAAACATCGGAACCAAGCACGCCTTCAGGTAATTAAGTAATCTTGTTGCTAAGTTTTTACTACACTTCCTAGCTAAATTTATTGGATTTAATTGATTCCTTTCTGGCAACCCTGCATTTCATAAGACTGACAGTGTATTCAACACGTAAATTTAGGTTATGATCAATATCAGAATCCATCAACTTCAAACGCGTCACCAGGTAAATTTTGCTAGGCCGAGTTTATTTTTTATTTTTTTATTTTTTTGGTGCCAAAAACTCTATTTTTAAATCTGCTGTCTGCTATCATAACTTTCAGGGCTCTCACTTCACTTATACATGAAAATATCTTTTGATTTTCGAGTTCTTCTTCATTTGTGCTACGAAATTTTCTGAGATTTTTGCTATAATAATGACTAAAATTTAGTTTATTTGTACTATAATTTACCTAGTCCATTAGTTCATAACATAAAGACTCATCAGAAATCTTTGTCTCATTTTGATGTATTTTTCTCTATCTCCTCCAGACCAACCAGCTGAAACTCCACTCCAGAGTACATCAGTGCAAAATCCTTCAGCACCAGAACCTGCTCCAAGTAAGTTTACCGAGTAACTCGCAGCTGTAGATCTTTTTCTTCCTTCTTTCCCCTATTACTCTGTGTTTATTCCTCTCTTTTTTTTATCAAAATTTATTTGTTCATCATTGTTTCAAAATCATGATGTTAGGAAAAAAAAAAAAAAAAAAAAGAAAATCAATGAAGCCTCATCAAAATCTGTTCATGTTTACAGACTCTGACTACATTCTGAATTCACCTGCTCCCAGTCCAGTAATAGGTGAGTAATCTTGTTTTAACCTTATAATGTCAAAAACTTAAAGATGATCAATATACTTTAAACTGATATATGGATCTAACTGAACATCTTGCAGAAGATTATGTCATGGTTAATCAACAAATAAACTCGGCACCATCAGCGCATTCAGGCCGGGTTAAGTACTTAGAACTGAAAGCAATGCTACCCTTCTTAGTGCCCCTTCTTGCAGCCCTGTAATTTTATATGAGCTTGAGCTAATTAGATTAGCTTAGTATACGAAGCTAATTCTAATTTTATTCTTGTAATTTTTACCCCTAGCCTTGATTGCTAGCATTTTTTTTTTATTAAATTTTTTATTTTATAATTGTGAGTTAATTAAATTATTGTCAGAGACATCAATCCTTATTGTTCTTGATTGATGAAATCTGAAATTCAAAGTGGCAGCCAAAAATTTGTGGTTTGCCCTTTTATGTGATGACCATAAATTAATAGTGAGATTATGATGCAAATTCTCTGATCTTATTCAAACATATGTACAATATAATGATTTAAGGTCACAAAATTGTTAAGTGCAAAAGGAATATACCAAATTTGTCCATGCATAAAGATAGTGAATGAGTGTTTCTGTGTTTATAATTACAAGGATTATTTTTAGGCAAAATTATACTCATTGACATAAACTTTAGGTCAACTACGACCATTAAAATGAACTCTTTAATATAAGGCATTTAATATGCGTGTTACTTGTAACTCCCACATTAATGATGGAACTGTCCTAATTGCCCTTAGCCTGCCTCTTTCACCAAATTAAACTCCTTTTCTACTAAAATTACCACTATCTCCCTCTTTTTTCCCAACCACCACCCACCCCTTGCCAGTTTGGTGCGATTTGGTGCATTAGTGCATGCATACCTCAAATCAAATTGTATAAATTGGATTCAACATTTGTCAAACCAACCTAAATTGTAAAACATGTCAAACCAAAGCAAAATCAAAATACAGTAAAATATTTCGAGATAAAGGGAGTAGTTTTCAATGAGTCAGTAAACTTTAAAATTAAGGCCTTAATAAACACTAATGTAATAAGCTTAACTTGATCGAGTTTAATTAGTACAACTACAATCATCCCCTCAAAATTTAAAAAATAAAAGAAATGATCATGAACCTCTTCTACCAACCTGATTTACATATTGAATGTACTGTAGCCATGCAAATAATGCAATATATGTACACGTACAATTAACACGAACAATCGGTATATATACTAATCATATTATAAAAATAAAGCTTGATATCCATAATTCAACCAACCACTAAATCTTATTCTTATCCTATATTATATATTCTTGCTTGGTAAAATATAAAATAATTAATACATAGTTGAGGACCATAACTTAACCAAAAAAATAAAATAACATAAAAAAGTCCACGTTACATGTAATTGACTTTCGTTTATATTTGTATGTACAATGTATAACAATCATAACCAAACAACGTGGGAAGCAAACTCTCATTGCTCTCTTCTAAGCTTTTCTTCTTATACAACGTGAAGGCTACTAAACCTTTATTTAGGTTTCCTAATGGTTGGACATTAATTGTTAATTTATGTATAACTTATTTCTTCCTTTAGAATTGTTCTTCCATATATAAACCAAGTTGATGCGACATACATATCAAAACAACTTCTTATCATTTGGAAAAGTTTAAGTGATTATTATTCTCTCGATTTATTGTTTCGTATCCATTTATATAAATATCGATCATTAGTTCCTAGCTAGGTACGTATAGAGGAAGATCGAGATGGAGTTTAGGTTATGTTCACGTCCACATTTTCTCCTTGTGGTGTTCGTCGGCCTCCTAGCGTTGGAAGCTATAACCATGGTCTCGGGATTCGACTATGGGGATGCCCTAGACAAGACCTTGTTGTTTTTTGAGGCTCAAAGGTCTGGAAAGCTACCATACAACAATAGAGTTAAGTGGCGCAAGGATTCCGCCATGCGCGATGGATATGCCCAAGGAGTAAGTATACTAACCTAGCCTTTTCTTTTTCTTCTTCCTTGTTACATGTTCTTGAAGGACAATATTGTCTATTACATGCTTTAAATATGAGGGCTCAAAATAAATTTGCTGGAAAATCTTACTTCAATCTTTCAAGAATTAAAATTTTGGCTATATATTTGCACTAGTACATAACAATCTTAATGTAATAGTAATGTTTTTAACATATTGAAAGTTTTATAGCAGCCTAATTTTGTATTTAGCACGGGGCCTTCAAATTGTAAATATGTTGTAAAACAATTTTTAGAGGGCACGTAACATGTAATGTATTGAAAAAGCTAATATGAGGTACATACTTTTATTTATGTAGGTGGACTTGGTAGGAGGATATTTTGATGCAGGAGATCATGTGAAGTTTGGGCTTCCAATGGCCTTTTCGGTCACGATGATGGCATGGGCTGCAATTGATTTCAACAAGGACTTATTAGCCGCGAATCAATTGGATCAAACATTACATGCTATTCGATGGGGAACTGATTATTTCATCAAGGCCCATACTCACCCTAATGTTCTTTGGGGACAGGTACATCGTGTTGTAAATATTAAAGGGAAATTCCTTGTTTCTCACAGTGATTTGTTTCTCATGGGGCATTTTCGTGAATAAATTAACAACTTTTTCATTATTGTGGGCTCCACAATTGAATAAAGTTGAATAAAGTTGTTCGTTTATTTACAAAAATGCCATGTGAAAAACAAATTTTGTTTCTCACTATGAGAAACTGGGGCTCTCTCAATATTAAACTTATAATGTGACAATTAAATTTGTATTACAAGTAAAATATGATATCATCAAAGAATTGTAACATCTTAATTTTTAAACTCACTAAACTCACTAAAGTAATTTTATATAATGTGAAGGTGGGAGATGGAGCATCTGACCATCTTTGTTGGATGAGACCGGAGGACATGACAACATCAAGGACGGCTTACAAGCTAGATTCATCTAACCCTGGCTCTGATTTAGCCGGAGAAACTGCAGCCGCCTTAGCTGCCGCCTCATTGGCTTTCCGGCCTTACAACTCTTCTTATGCTCATGTTCTTGTGTATCATGCTGAGCAGGTGATTAACAAGTGCACTGTCTTATTGCTAATTATACTTTATTGAAATGAAGAAAAAGTATGTTAATAATTTTGGTACTAATAACCAAATCATTTGTTTTATGACACTGCTACATACTTATGCTAACTAATGAGATACATTACTCTAATGTTTGTGCAGCTTTTCTACTTCGCGGATACATTTAGAGGCTTATATGATGATTCAATCACAAATGCTGCAGATTACTACACATCCTCTGGCTATCAAGTACGGAGTAATTGGCTTAAAAAATAATTACCATTCCGAAATTACTCTGCTTTAGCCCATTATTTGACAATGTTACCTTGATCATTGTGACTAATGATATGCTTTTTTGTGGAATCAGGATGAACTGTTATGGGCTGCGGCGTGGTTGTATAGGGCAACTAACAAAGAGAACTACTTGCAGTATGTGGTGCAAAATGCTGCTTCCATGGGCGGTACTGGTTGGGCCGTTAAGGAATTCTCTTGGGATAACAAGTATGCCGGAGTTCAAGTCCTCCTTTCTAAGGTAATATCACTTAGTCCCGACTAAATGACCTGATATACATAAACGTAGTTGAGGTTTCATTCTAAAACCAATTGATAATAGGCAGAGTATATTGATCATGATCATACATTCATACATATGTATTCACCTATTGCTGTAACTTTTATATTTGACTGTCCTATATATAATTAGCGAGAATTGTTAAGTAATCGGAATATGTATGGGGTTAATTTCAGATATTGTTGGAAGGTAACGGCGGATCATATACATCGACATTGAATCAGTATCAAGCCAAGGCAGATTACTTTGCTTGCTCTTGCCTACAAAAGAATAATGGCTATGATGTTCAGCTTACTCCTGGTACTTAAACTTGCATAAATCACTTTTCTAATAAAAAAAATTGACCTATTTATGCAGTGTTTAATACTTTCTTGTGTATATTTTCTTATCAATCAACTAGGTGGCTTAGTGTATGTGCGCCAGTGGAACAATATGCAATACGCAGCCTCTGCTGCATTCCTCCTCGCCGTGTACTCTGACTACCTATCCCAAGCAAAGGCTGTTGTAAACTGCCCTGAAGGAACCTCGAAACCACAAGACCTCTTCAACTTTGCCAAGTCTCAGGTTCTTATCTCATCTTCTTTGCCTAATTGCCTTTTACTTTCATGTACAATTTATTTTATAAGCTATTCTTTTGTCAAGTAATATGACTAAATTTTGGAGTATATCTAATTTAAAATTTGCTATTGAATGATCATTTTTACAGGCAGATTACATCCTAGGACAAAATCCTAACTCCATGAGTTACTTGGTTGGTTTTGGAAACAACTACCCGAAACAAGTGCACCACAGAGGAGCATCCATTGCCTCAATCTCTGTACACAACTCTCCGGTCGGGTGTGTCCAAGGGTTTGAAGAATGGTATCATCGTACAACTGCGAACCCAAATGTCATACATGGAGGCCTTGTAGGAGGTCCGGATAAAGACGACGAATTCGATGATGATCGATCTAACTACGAGCAAACTGAGCCTACAATCTCTGGTACCGCTCCCCTTATAGGCCTCTTCTCAAAGTTGAGGAGCACAAACACACGCTCCAGTCCTTATGCTCGAAACTCACCAAAAACTTCTTATGCTAAGAAGCCTCTAAATGCACCTAAAACTCCCTACGCCACTTCAAGTGAGTATTCGTGTACACTTAATTTATTGTACCCTCTTACACTTCTAGCTAGCTATGTCAGACCATGTTCTGTTCACCTGATTTTTACTGAACGATAACATTGTTTTACTTTTTTCCGCAGATATGCCATTTAGATTTAAACACTCCATAACGGGCACATGGCAAGACAAGGATAAAACCGTGTACCATCACACGGTACTAATCAAGAACATGTCCATGAAAACGGTTAGAGATCTCAAATTAAAGATTGAAAACCTCTCGGGACCAATATATGGTCTAATGCCAACTAGTGAAAAGAACATCTACCAAGTACCACCATATCTCAAAGTGTTGTTAGCCGGTGGTGAGATGGTGTTTGTTTACATACAAGGCGGTCCTCAAGCTAAGGTCTCGGTTCACAGCTTTCACTAATGGACCAAAAATTCGTGCCACGGTTCAGGCTAGCCGACAATTGGCTGCCCTAACCAACTCGGAGTTGGGTCGGACCATACTTGATCAACTCTAAATTGACGACAATTTTTACCTTTTATATATTTCTTGTAGTCCGGTGTACATTTTATCATTAACTCTTAAGAGTGAATATTTTGCAAAAATGAGGCTAATGTTGATTGTTGGACAAACATTTGCCACCCTTCTCTAAGCTAGAATTAATTTATGCATTTTGAGGAGGGACGTTGTAAATTTAGAGGCCTAAGCTTTCTTTGTTTGATGAGTTTTTTTTATGGTGTGTATACGGTGATGAAATGAAGGCATCCCATTACATCTAAGACCAACTTCGGTTTTTCTTCTTTATTCGGCGATTAAAAGTTTATTAGCTACATACTCTCTGTTTCATAATGGTGCATCACTTTGACTCATACGTACACAACATTGAATTATAATATCTTTAATTTAATTAATTAAAATTATGAAAAAATACAATGTGATTGATCCAATAATGATAATAATAATAATAATAATTATTATTATTATTTTCCAAACCCTCCATTTGTTTTAAAGTGTAACATTTTATCCTTATGCACTGCTTATTTATGAGGTGTTGGGGTTGTTCACTGAATTCTGATTTAAGAAGGTACTTGTATGAGTTTAGAAGGGCTAAAATCCATACAACGTATTTGTTTGTGAAATTTGTAAATGTGTAACCATTCCTCAAATCCTCGTGATATATGGGGCATAAAAATTCAAAGGGTCCGGCCCCAAGGGTGGGTTTTGCTCATACCATACCTTTAGGTATCAAAATAAAAAAAGAAAATAAATCATAGAGTAAGATTTACTAAACCTAAAATGGAATAGGCTGAAAATAGGCCCAAAATAGAAAATCATACGGAGTAGTTTACCTGCAAACAACCTTAAGATAGCGAGATTCCGTCATAGTCGTTTTAACCCTTACTTTCTTTAATTAATAATCCTCTTTTCAAAGTGCAAGCTTTTAACCTATATTGCAAGTAAAAGAAAACGGATAATGTATACAAAAATACATTTATCAAAATAACTCCATTGGACCAGATTAATACGTGTGGTTGCTAGCCAATATAATAGGCATGATACATTGGATTCGATTGAACGTACTTGACACGAATGATACGATGCGGCCTACTTGATAGCGCTAACAATTACAAAAAACTTGATGTAAATTAGTACCTTACTGTGTAAATATTTCATGTGCTTGTTCCTCGTGGTTAACAGTTTAACACGGGCCAATCTGGTCGTACGAGTTCTTAATGTCTCATATATTCCTCCCGATTTTTTAAAGTGCAAGACATAAACTTTTTAAAATACAAGTATTAACGTAGGTGGTATTTTATTTTATTTTTTTATAAGGTCAGATGAAATCTACTGAACCGACACCTCTCACAGATTTAGTTAGCCTATCTTTGCAGGTCATCACTTGAGAGTAGAGGGGGAGGTAAGGGAATCCCCCTACTCCCAAGCATTTTGTAGTTAGTGGGGCTCAAATTCGTGACCTTAAAGTCACAAGGTGAGTTCTCCACCAAGCTTTGCTCGATTAATAATGCAGGCGGTATTTGGTTTACGGAATTCTTGTACCCTATACGGTACTTTTTTAATTCTTAGAATTCTTATACGCTTTTGACTACCAATATATTTAGTTATGTGAGTAAAAGTTCTATGAACTTGATATATTCAATAACGAAGGGAGTATATCATACAAGTAGTTGGGGGAAAAAAAAATCTCATTTAAGGATGATTTAGATTGAAAATCATATTGTAGTTATCCTTTATTTATTTTTATTTATTTTTAATAAGTATAATTTTAGATGCTGAAAACAAAAATTTTAGATGCTACATAAATACAAATTAATTTATATATTTTATTCAAATATGAATGAATAGCTAAACGTCGCCTGTATTTTAGCTTAAAATGGACCATGTTTTCCATGCAAACGACGTTTTGTACACCCTTCCATAATACAATAATAGTGGAATTCTGAAATCGATCAACTCCAATTGGTAAAGCCTGAAGAATACTAGTCATCAATTCATCATGAACAATTGTCGTCCTTCTCAACTAGAAATTGTTCGAACTTAAAATTCTCCAATCTCAACTCGATCCAATCAACCTGCTAATCACGGACTCAGGGGTCATCATTTGAAATACTTCAAGTAGAGATTGGTGAATTTTGAATTCAAACATCCATTTATTTATATTTTCTTATGAGCTAGCCCTACTTACTCATTTTGAGTAACAACATTTATTACTCAAATGACACAATTGTAAATAATTGCTTCTTCATCCTTCTTCCTTTCCCATCATTACAGCTACCATAGCTACCACCGCCACCACCATCATCACAACCATATCCGATCTTCTTTACCCCGTCTCCATCCACATCCAGCCATCTATCCCCGATCTACACCCACATCCGTTCTTCTTTTCCGTCTCCACCTCCTCGATCTCCACCTACTCAAGCTTCCCAATCTCCACCTTCTCCGATCTCCACCCACCTCCTCCGATCTCCACCTACATCTGAAAAAAACGAAAACCCTAGAAATGAAAGGTGAAACTAAGGACAAGGGCGGAGCCACAGGGGGGCTGGTAGAGGCCCGACCCCCGTGGCCCAACCAGTCATCCTTTTGATTTTAATGCTGGCACCCCTAAAATAAGAGATAAAAATAATGTTTTTTCTAGGATTTAATGCTTGAATAGGGATGGCATTATTAGATGGATATCGGCTAACCCGATCTACTCGCTTAAAATAAATGGACGAAAATCCGAAATAAATGGATGAAAAGCGGGTGACGGATGAAGTGGATGATGGATCGGATCGGATATGGATGATGATTTTTTTCACCGGCTAACCATCCATCCACCCGTTTAACATATATAAAGATTTTTAATCTAAGAATTTTATTTAAAAAAAATTAAAATATACAATCAAAATACTTTGTTTGTTTCAAATTAATTTTTTCAAAGAATATGTAGTTAGTGCTTCCTTTTTATTTAAAAAATAATAATAACTTACGGTAAATAACCATAAATTAAAATTTTATGCGAATTTTTTTTTCATAAAATGTTCATCCATTAGTCACCCGATCCACCCGTTTCATTCATGGATGATGGATGGACGGATACGGATAATGGGTGAAACAGGTGATGGATGGATGTGGATGATGGGATTGGAATGCATGATGGATGGATTATAATTTGTACTCAGAATAAATTACGGTTGTCTGTAATTATTTTTATTATGATTGTTGTTGTTGTTATATTATAATTTGTGTGTGCTTAATAGGACTCCTAATATGTTATTGGCTAAGTATTTGCGGAGCCATTAAATGAAAGTTGTGTTATGTAAGGGGTGTACCCTCTTGTAGTTTTTTACTCCGTAAAAATCTTGGTTGTTTTACTTGTATTTTTTTTTTAAAAAAATGTTATTTGCCTAAGTTCAATTTGCATTAATTAAACAAAAAGTTTATCAAATAGGTTGAGGTCCAGGAATATGTTTTATACTCTATCACGTCCGACCCCCTTATATGAAAGCTTGTTCACTACTAGAAATAGGACAATTTATGACGGACATGTTCCGACGGACACGAAAATTCGTCGGAACTTTCCGACGAATTAAAATTATCCGTCGGAAATTTCCGACGGAATTAAAATCCATCGGAAAACACTTAGCTTCCGACGGAAAATTTCCGACGGATTTGGTAAAAAAAAAGGGGGTTTAAAAACACGAAACCCTACTCTTTCTCCTCTCCACGCCTCTTTTCTCTTTCTCTCTCCTCTCTTCTTTCCTCTTCCCCTCTTTCTCCTTCCTTTCCTTCTCCTTCCTTCACCTTCCTTCTCCTTCCATGGCGGCTCGGCGCCCCTACTCCTCTTTCCTCTCCCTCCCCTTCTCCTTCCTCTCCTTCCTTTCCTCTTCTCCTCTTTCTCTTTCCTCTTCCCCTCTTTCTTTTCATTTTCGGTTTGTTTTATTTGGGTTTCAATTCAAAGTAAATTCAAAATTTTCAATGAAAATCAAGGTTTTCATGTCAAATTCGACCATGAAAACTCTAGATCTAGAGTTTTCATGGTCGAATTTGACCTTGATGAAAACTCTAGATCTAGAGTTTTCATGGTCGAATTTGACCTTGAAAACCCAATTTCGATGGTTTTTTTGGTCAAAATTAAGGTATGTGTCTTTTTTTTTCTTCTTAATTAACTTGTTTATTTTTCTGATTTTTTTGAAAATATATGGTGGTGTTGAATTATGGATTTTTTTTTATGTTTTTTTGGGTGGTTTCGGTGGTTTTTTGGGTGGTTTCGGTGAGGTGGGTGGTGGGTTTGGGGAGGTGGTGGGAGGTGGGTTTCGGGGAGGTGGGTTTTGAAGTGGTGGCTTCTGGGTTTCGAGGAGCTGGTGGTTTCTGGGTTTCGGGGAGGTAGTTTCTGGGTTTCGGGGAGGTGGTGGTTTCTGGGTTTCGGGAAGGTAGTTTCTGTGTTTCGGGGAGGATTCGGGGAGGTGGGTTTCGAGGTGGTGGTTTCGGGGAGGTGGGTATGGTGAGGTGGGTTAAGCTGGGGAGGTGGAGAGGTGGGTTAAGGTGGTAGGGGGGCTGCTGGGGGGGTTTGTGTGGGTGGAGGTTTGGGTGTGTGGGGGGTCTGTGGGGGGGGGGGGGGTGGGTGGTGGTCCGGGTTGGTGGTGGTGGGTGGTGTGGGCTGGTGGCGGGGGTGGGTCTGGGTGGGGCTGTTTTTTTTAATGGCTTTTTCGACGGAATTTTCCGTCGGAATATACCTTTTCCGACGGAATTTCAATAAAAGTAAAAAAAAGTGTCGACAGAAATAAATCCGTCGGAATGGACCTTTTCGACAGAAATTCCCTCGGAATATAGCCAAATTCCTACAAAATTAATGCGACGGTGCCTGCCGACGGAATTCCGAGGGATTATTTTCGTCGTTGATTAGCAGTTTTCTAGTAGTGGTTGGGCTTTCATGAAGTGTGGATGCGGATACAGCATATGCCCTCCTTATACCCAGCACAAAATATTTCACTTAAAAGTGGGGGTGGATGAGATTTAGACCCGTGACCTTTGTATCACGCGAGCTCTAATACCATGTTAAGGGACCAACTTAACCAAAAGCTTAAACCTATGTTTAAGACGCATGATTATGTTTTATACTCTATCAACAACCAATACGCACCACCACCTAAAACAAGCAATGAGCTAATTTAAACTACTTGGGCTAGGTAAACACTTAATTACAAATCTTACGAAGTATGTTATTAAGAACTTAACGTTGCTTCCTTCGTTTTTTTATTATTGCATTAATTTGTCAAGACATGCTTGCTAATTTACGCACTACTATGACTATTTGCCTAGGTGTGGGTTTTGTGTCAGTAGGCTAAGAAGGGTTGCATTATTTGCCAAGAATATTCTTTCAAATGGATCATGCATTAGAAACTTCACGCATGCATGTTAAAGCATAACGTTATCCATTAATTTAGGAAAAGATCGAAGAAAATGCATGTAGTGTAAGTAGTTTAAAATTGCAAATGATATGGTTACAAATGGTTCAACTTTATGTGTTTATGTGTGCAAAGAAAGTAGTAAACAGTACAGCATAAGTCACTTTAGCAGATATTAGATCGGAAGGTAAGGGAGGCAAAATTTGAACCATTTAAAACTATAGAATATAACCATCAAGACATGACATTTTATATCAAATTTTAATGCAATGTGTTATGCCTAATAAAGTTTTACAAAATTACAAGGGGTCGAGCCCCTATAAACTTCAATGAAGGTCCTCCCCTACTTTAAGTAATACGAGTAGTTTTGAACTTTTAACCAAAAGTTACAACATTGTTAAGAATTTGAAATATTTGAAATAAATAGTCCCACCTTATTATAGTCTTACCTTAAAATTAAGTCAATATAATCTCACCGTTTTTAATCCTCTTAAATTGACGAGCTCTAATAAAAAAATGACCTATTATAACAGATGAAAAGGTAATACAACAGTTAATAAAACTTTCACATGGTTGGTGAAGCCTATGTGGAACACCCCCGCTTCACCTCCATCCTTTCCCCCCACCCCTTTTCTCTATATTATTTTTTATAAAAAAAAATCCCTTTGAAACCTATTTGGAACATCTGCTTATGGCTATGTATAGTTCACCTTATTTCAAAATCCTATTACTTATTTCACATCAGCTTAGAATAAAAAAAATAAGTTCAAATGATATTAAATTAGAGAAAATAAGTTCATATCAAACTAAGTTTGAAAAATTAAGTTCTAAACATCATTTATCATTTTGTGGGCGATTTTTAATCCCTCCTTAATTATCTTTTATTTCGTAATGGAAAAAAAAATTATATATCATTAATATACACATTATTATGAATCTAATAACAAGACCCCACTATTTTTTTTCCCTATAGATTAGAGCAAATATAAGGACAAAAGTTGGTCATCAAACAATTAATCAGCTAGATCAGGAAAAATAAATTCTAATCAGAAAATATAAGTTCAAATAAGATTAAAAAAAAAGTTTTAACAAGATCAAATAAGCAAAAATAAAGTGAACTAAAAGGGGCCTATATGTAATTGTAATTTTAACATAACATATTCATTAGTCTAAAAAAATTATTTTATAAAAGCTACTTAAAAATAAGGAAATTTTAACTTTTACCACCACAAAAAAACACAAATTATTTTTTACTATCAAAACTTCTAAATTTTTTATTTTACCAGCAATAAAAATCTAAAAATTGTTTTTCACCACCTACCGTCAAAATAATCATTAAATCTAATGGAATTAAAAAAATAATACTTTGATTTTCGTGCAAAACACATGTTGTTTGGGGGTTTTGTATGTGTCCTTCGGGAGAGTTATAATTTCCTGGCAGACTTCCTTCCTGCGCCTGTACCTGCACAAGTAACGGAGACTCCGGATGGGGGGTGGGAGTTCCGCCTCCGAAGATTAAGTTAGTATCTTTTCGAAGTGGAAATAGGAACAATAAATGCTTCTCGATTGGAGAGCGTTTGCAATGGGTTTTGTGTTTTTTGGGTGGTTGGAATTGGTTCGATTCCCATAAATGAGGTCTGCCCCTACTATTTATAGTAGGGGAGAGCTGTACCTCAATTAGGGTACAAAGACACAAGTCACAGAGGGATTGGGCCTCTGCTTACCTAATGGAAGAAGGACACGTGTCGCAAAGGGATTGGGCCTTTGCTGACCGTTGCAAGGTTGACACGTGGCAAGCTTTAATTGGGCCACGTGTCTAAGGGTATTTTTACCCTAAACATCTGCCCCTCACAGGTGTGACGTGGCAAGTCCACGTGTCACCTGTGACAAGTGGCAAACGTATGGGGGGAGACGGTTCATCCTCTTCCCCCCTCTTTTTTCAAATTTTCAAATTTTGGGCAAGAGGGGTCGCTTGGCCTTCTGCCCCTCTCTTATAAATAGGAGAGGTACCCTCTCTCCTCTCTCATTTACACATTTCACTTATTTTTTTCAAAATTTTTTGAGAGAAACGCTCTAACACCGGCTGCTATTTTCAACACCTTCAAGCACCCAATTTTTTTCGCAGGAACCTGCCATCTTACTACCGGCTGAGTACATATTCAGCAAGGTACCGTCTGCTGCGCTTTTTTTTTTTTTTTTTTTTATATACACCCCCATCCGGCATTTTTCCGCACGGGGCCTGCTCAAGCAATCAAGCTCTAATCAGACTTGTAAATACCCCCATCCGGCTTTTGCCGTCTGAGGCATGCTCTGCAACATCTTGAATCCTAAACGTCATACAAAATACCCCCATCCGGCCTTTTGCCGCCTGGGGTTTGTTTGAGCAGCCTTAGCTTTTTCTCAAACAAGCTCCAAATAGCCCCCATCCGGTTTTTAACCGTCTGGGGGTTTTTTGAGCAGCTTTAGCTTTTTCTCAAACAAGCTCCAAATAGCTAACCGTCTGGGGGTTGTTTGAGCAGCTTTAGCTTTTTCTCAAACAAGCTCCAAATAGCCCCCATCCGGTTTTTAACCGTCTGGGGGTCGTTTGAGCAACCTTGACTTTTTCTCAAACGACTTGCAAATAGCCCCCATCCGGTTTTTAACCGTCTGGGGGTCGTTTGAGTAGCCTTGACTTTTTCTCAAACGACATACAAAAAGCCCCCATCCGGTTTTTAACCATCTATGGGTTGTTTGAGCAGCCTTAGCTTTTTCTCAAACCTTACAAATCGCCCCTATCCGGTTGTTAACCGTCTGGGGGTCGTTTGAGCAGCCTTGGCTTTTTCTCAAACGACATACAAAAAGCCCCAATCCGGTTTTTAACCGTCTTGGGGTTGTTTGAGCAGCCTTAGCTTTTTCTCAAACTTACAAATAAGTTATAAATAACCCCATACGGTTTTTAGCCGTTTGGGGTACCTTGGATCAATTTGAACAATTTTCACCCTCTATTAACCCACATCCGGAGCTCCACCGCTTGGGGGGTCTTTGAATGAGCTTCCATAAAAAACGCCTTGTCTAATTTTTCTTTATTTCAGCTTCAAACACATTCGGAAACTTCCGCCTATGGTGTGTTCAAGCCACTTCCTCATCAAATCTATCTTCAAAGGTACAGTATGTACCCCTTTCAATTTTTTTAAGTTAATTTCCGGTTGCATAGTTAGGATATGGACCCTTCCAATGGACACTCGGCACAGCCTACGACAGTGGTCAGCCGGTCACCAGGGACGGCTGAGTCTAGGACTGGGACTGCCGTCTGGGGGTGCTTGGGCGAACCTTCACCTACCTAGAATCCGACCGTCTCTGTTCATGTGTAGGAAAGAATGGCCCGGACAAGATGGACGGCAGTTGACCCAGATTACAAGTCTGATGATTCAGCCGAAGAACCGGCTGACCCCTTGAACGAAGACCAGACGGCGGGACCGTCTGTTGAAATTCCAATGGGGGAAACTCAAGCTGAGGAGACTCCCCAAGATTCCCCGGATGGTCCAAGCACACCGGGTGATAGCATTTTGGATGACTCTGATTCTAATGCCGAAGGATCCGGCGAAGAATCTTCTGGTGAAGAGTCTAGGCCTGAAACTGGAGCCCCTCCACAGACGGCTGAGCCTGTTGATGAGGAGGCTTACAAATGGACGGCCAAGGGGGATCCGACTGACATGACCATGTCTTCGAGAGATGTGGTCACATTAAGGGAAACCCTTCCTGCCTTTCTTTTCAAAAGGAAACCAGTTGGTAAGGGACTGGGAAATAAGAGTCCCGCCTGTAGATGCAGCCGTCGTTTGGCCGGATGACTTAGAACATGCCGATGACTTTTTCGGCTGCTATGAGGCGGCGTTCAAAGCAGGCCTCCGGTTCCCCTTTCACCCCTGTATCAAGGACATATTAATGGGGTATGAGTTGGGCGTATGGCAATTGACCCCTAACTCTTGGGTTAATATTCTGGGGTACATTGCCGCCTGCGAGCTGCAGGATGTAAACCCAAGCTGGGAGGCCTTTGCACACATGCATTACCTCAGTCGGGCTCCGGGTGGGTGGCATGCTTGGTACACCCTGACCACAAACCAAGAATATATGATGACTTTGGAGAAGCCATCAAAGTGGTCCAACTGGAAGAGCAAATTTTATGTCGTCTCTTCCCCTTCCTCTTCCCTAAATCGTCGGCTGCGGCGGTACAATAAGCACCCGGCATTGCTGGGTAAAAAATGCGCGCTCCCAAAAGTTCCGCCTGAGGCCTGGGACCAAATAATGGAGAGGGGTCTCTTCCTCAAGAAGACCCATCAGATGGAGGACGGTAGCGTAATCATCGTCCCAAAGTTCTGGGTACCCCTCCCGGAATGGTTCAGGGATGAGGCCTTTTTATCCCTTTGCAATTTAAGTACAATGTTCAAGAAGAGTAGGTTTACTAACCCATCCGGAATTCTGACGCTTGCCTATGCTTACCCTTGTTTTAACTCAAACCTCTCTTTTTTGCAGACAGAGCTAAGAAAATGGTGCCTCCTGAAAAGACACCGACTTTCTCGGCTATTGAGCTGAGAAAGAAGCAAGTAGAGGAGAAGAAGGCGGCTCTGGCCGCCAAGAAACCTGGGGCAAAACTTCTTCATTTTGTTTACTGGATGACATATGTTGAGCTAACCTTGTTTCTAATCGATTGCTTTGTTTTGACTAATTTTCAGGGTGGACCCCAAGGCATGCCCAAATCACTGGCAAGCATGCACAAAAGGCCGGCTGGTGACATTCCCCAGCCGGCTTCAAAGGCTCCAAAACTGAAGGGTCCACCACCGGCAACGGACCCGCCACAGAAGATGCCTGCCCCTGTCAGGCCAACAACTGCAGGAAAGAGCCTGCAACTAACGCCGAGTGCTACGGCAGGCCAGACCCGGATGGGATCTGGCTCTGATGCGGCTGGGGGGGTTGGTTCCCCACAGCTTGAACAAGGTAAAACCTCTGCCTTTGATCCCCCCTGGCCGCTTGGGCACACGAGAGTCAAAACCCAAGCTTTCCAATCTGGGGACTCTTCTTGCAGTCGTCTGAATATAGGCGGCGCATATGCCCAGTATCTGACAGATAACCCTGCCTTTGCAGATGATTCTACCAGCCGGCCCAGCTACAACCAATAATCCAAAAGAATGGTCAAAACTCTGACCCGTTCTGAAAAAGAGGCGGTGCCGGCTGTACACCAGGTTAACCTGGACCGGATCTGTTCTCTCCTTGCTGAGGTAATGCCCCGGCTTCCCTATGCTTGTATGACGATCTTTATTTACCGAATGCAGATTTATTAGTTTTTCTAACACTTTTCCCGGATGGCATCACAGTCGTTGCTGAGAGTGGATGGGCTCCGTGTTCCCTTGCGTAAAAAGCAAGAGGAGGTAAGAGACGCTCAGAAACGGGCCCTTGACCTAATTGACGTTAGTCAATTTCATGCTATTCAATGTGATTTGGCCACTAAAGAGAGGGAGTTGAAACAGGAGGAATTGCTGAAGGAGGCGGTGCTGGCTGGGGAGGAGGCCAAGAAGAGAGTTGATGAGCTTGAGCTCAAGGTCAAGGACCTCAAGGATGATCTTAAAGCTCTGGAAGGAGCTGACAACGAGAATGCCAACCTCCGCCTGGAGAACAGCCAGCTGAAGGTCCAACTCGCTAATGATCAGGCGGCCCATAAAAAGGAGATGAATGCTGAATGCAGCTGCCTGATCGCATAAAATGAGGCTGACTACGAAGAGCATGAAGCTGGCTTGGGGCCTCATCCATCCGGACTATGACTTTGACTACTTCAACCTCCGTTACTTGTATGCTTCCGAAGTTTATGAAGCTCGAGTACTCGGCACTCCCGCCCCTCCTCCTTTTAACGAGGTGTCTGAGAAGGGATTGGGGCCTCTGCCGGCTGAGGTTCCAACTGAAGACCAGCCGGAGCAACCGTAGGAGCAGACGGCTGAGACCCAGGTTGAGCAAGCTCAAGAGTTGGAGCAGCCTCCGCAGCAACAGCAAGAAGAACAGCAACAGCAACAACAGCAACCATAAACACTTCACTTTTTACCGCCCTGCGTGCCGTGTATGTTTTTGTACTTCCCCGGACATGGGTCCGGCTGACAATTATATATATATTTAGCCGACGCAGTCGGTTTTGCTATTCTGTCTTAGCTCTATACTTGCATTTCCTTTATACTTGCAAAATTTTAAATTATTCCTGCAAGTATTTACAAGTTAGCTAGTTGTACACTTCCATTATGTCGGCTGTACTATTAAATGCCCCGAAACGGTTGGCTGTTAACTCCAGCGGTAAACAGTAAGCCGTTTATAGGCAGCCGGATGGGAGGTAAACTTGATCATTACAATAAAACCGGTTGTACAAAAAATGCCCCAGAATGGTTGGCTGTTTACTCCAACGGTAAACAGTCAACCGTTTCTAGACAGCCGGATGAGCCTGAAGTTTAAATAATTCGTCTGTTTACTCAAACGTCTTGCAAATAGCCCCCATCCGGTTTCTAACCGACTGGGGGTCGGTTGAGCAGCCTTGGCTTTTTCTCAAACGACATACAAAAAGTCCCCATCCGGTTTTTAACCGTTTGGGGGTCGTTTGAGCAGCCTTGGCTTTTTCTCAAACAACATACAAAAATCCCCACCCGGTGTTTTACCGTCTGGGGGTTGTTTGAGCAACCTTGGATTTTTCTCAAACGACATACAAAAAGCCCCATCCGGTGTTTTACCGTCTGGGGGTCGTTTAAGCAGCCTTGGCTTTTCTCAAACGACATACAAAAGCCCATCCTGTGTTTTACCGTCTGGGGGTCGTTTGACCGAGATTTGGCATAAACGTTTTACTATACTTCCGTACCGTCTGTGTTGTTTTTGTACAAAAAGGCGGTTGGAGTATTCCAGGAGTGGTATGTGCCGCATGTATGCTTGCTGACTTCTAAGTACAATGGATCATTCAAGCGGTTCGTTTACTTGCAATATTTTGTCGGTTCGTGCCGTTTGAGTTATGATCGCTAGAACAATGTTCCACCCAGAAGGGAGCTGTTCTCTTCAGTGATTCACCCGGATAGGTGTCACTGGATGACTGCCCTTTTTTGAGCAGTGATTTTTTAATAGTTTCTTCCGTCTGTGTTTTTTCACTAAACGGGTGCTAATACATAGGATGAATGAAAATTATAAGCTTCTCATTTCAATACTATTTACAATAAGTACAAAAATCCTTAGAAGTAGTACTTTTTCAAGTTATCTACATTCCAGGTGCGAGGCAGCTGCCTGCCGTCTGGAGTTTCCAGGCGGTAGGTGCCATTTCTGACTTCTTCAAGAATCCGGTAGGGTCCTTCCCAATTGGGAGTTAATTTCCCTTGCTCATTGGCCCTACCGGTTGCTTCGAGTTTCCGGAGCACAAAATCTCCTACTTTCAGGGGCCGTTTGCGTACCCTCTTATTGTAGGCCCTCGTCATTCTGAGATGATATATTTCATGACGCAAGGTGGCGTTTCCCCGTTTCTCCGGGAGAGTGTCCAATGCCAAGCGCATGGCCTCCCAGTTAACTTCTTCATCATATAACATGATTCGAAGAGTTGGCTCATATAATTCAATGGGAAGAGCTGCCTCTGTGTCGTATGCCATTAGGAACGGTGTTTCGCCGGTTGACCCCTTTTCAGTGGTTCTAATGGACCAGAGAACATGGGACAACTCCTCCGCCCAAAGGCCGCCTGCCTTCTCAATCTTCTTTTTTATCCCGTTGGAGATGAGCTTGTTAAAAGCTTCCACCTGACCGTTTGCTTGAGGACGTCCTACGGATGCGAAATAATGAGAAATACCCTGGTCTTGTAACCAAGTCTTGAGCACAAGCGTTTCGAATTGTGGACCATTATCAAAGACCATTGACATAGGAACACCGAACCGGGTGATGACATTCTTCCAGATGAAGGAAATGACATCCTTAGTTTTGATGCCCTTTACCGCCTCTACCTCAACCCATTTTGTGAAGTAATCAACTGCCACCAAAATGTATCTACGGCCGCCTGGGGCAGGCGTATATGGCCCCAAAATATCCATGCCCCATTTGGCAAACGGGATAGGGCTGTAGATAGCCGTTAGATCAGTAGCCGGCTGGCGGATTAGGCGGCCAAACCTCTGGCACTTGTCACATCTCTTTACCAGATCTAGAGCGTCTGCCTCGAGAGTGGGCCAAAAGTACCGTTGCCGCCTGGCTCTCTTTGCAAGGGTCTTGCCGCCTATGTGTGATCCACAAAAGCCGGCATGAAGGTCTTCTAGCACTTCCTTTCCCCTTTCTAGGGTTGAACATTTAAATAACGGCTGCAGGTAGCCCTTTCGAAAGAGTTCACCCTTGCACATGACGAAACTTGACGCTCGTCTCTTTAAAGCAGTCGCTTCTGATGAGACTCCCGGCAGAGTGTCGTCTACCAAGTAGTCCCGGATGGGATCCATCCAAGTGGAGCTTCGATCAAGAACCCCAATGGGTTCATGCTCAATGCTTTTCTTTTCCATGACTTCCCAGAAGACTGACCTAGGCGTATCACAAGTTGCGGATGATGCCAGTTTTGAAAGTGCATCCGCCTGATTATTCTCGGACCTCGGCACTTGACTCAGATTGAATTCATCAAATACCCCGACCTCTTCTTTTACTGTCTGAAGGTACTTAATCATTACCGGATGGGTGGCCTCATAGTCGCCATGGTACTGGCTAACGATTAGTTGAGAATCAGAGAAGGCGTCAACCTTTCTTACCCCGGCTGCCTTACACATCCGAATACCGGCTAGCAGGGCCTCGTATTCTGCTTCATTATTTGAAGCTTGGAATTTGAACTGAAGAGCATACTCGTATTTATCCCCTTCCGGAGAGTGACAAATTACGCCTGCCCCACATCCGGTCATTGTAGAACTACCATCTACGAATACCTTCCAGACTTGATCGGTATTGTCCGACTGTACTGGTCTTGTCATTTCGACAATGAAATCAGCAAATGCCTGACCCTTTATTGCCCGCCTGGGCTCGAAGGATATTTCGAGACTTTGAATTTCAACGGCCCATTTAATCATCCTACCGGATGACTCCATTGTGGTCATTGGTCTTTTAAGGGGCTGGTCAGTGTAGACGGTTACCGGATGAGCCAAGAAGTAGGGTTTCAACTGGTTGACTGCTTTGTACAAGGCCAAGCCAAAATTTTCAATTGTGGGGTACCGGAGCTCAGCATTCCTAAGTACATGACTTATGAAATACACCGAGAGCTGATTGCCGTCTCTATCAACAAGGAGAACGACACTTAGAGAATGATTTGAGACAGCCAAGTACATGTAGAGAGCCTCTTGTGGTAGGGGACTCACTAGCCTTGGCAAGGAATGCAAGTGCTGCTTTAGTCGCTGAAACGCCGCCTTAGCCTCCTCACCCCATTCAAACCTTGACCTCTTCTTGATTGCTTGGAAGAAATAAAGGCACTTGTCACCTGACCGGCTGAGGAATCTCCCCAATGCTGCCAGACAACCTGTAAGATTTTGAGCCTCTCGAACCGTACGGGGTGACTTCATGTCTATTACCGCCTGTACCTTGTCCGGATTGGCTTCTATGCCCCTTTGATCAATCAAGAATCCGAGAAACTTTTCAGACTCAACCCCAAAGACGCACTTTTTTGGATTAAGCATGACTCTATGCCGCCTGAGGGTGGTGAAGGTTTCTCGGAGGTCAACCAGATGATCCGCCTGGAGTTTGGATTTGACAATCATATCATCAATGTACGCCTCCACGTTTCTTCCAATTTGGTGGAAAAATACAGAGTTGATCATTAGTTGGAAGGTGGCAGGCGCATTTTTCAACCCAAACGGCATCACAGTGTAACAATACAACCCCTGATCAGTGACGAATGCTGTCTTCTCCTGATCCTTCTTCCATAGGGGTATCTGATGGAAGCCCGAGTAGGCATCCATGAAACTCATCAAAGCATGGCCGGCTGTGGAATCGACCAGGTGGTTGATCTTTGGAAGTGGATAACTATCCTTTGGACATGCCTTGTTCAGATCTGTGTAATCTACACACATCCGCCAAGTACCATTTGGCTTCTTTACAAGTACTACGTTTGCTACCCACTCGGGATAGTTACATTGCCGAATGTACCCAGCATCTAAGAGTTTCTTGACCTCGGCTGCTGCCGCCTGAGATCTTTCCTCGCCATGATTCCTCTTCTTTTGCCTTACCGGCTTCTTTTTGGGATCCACAGCGAGTTTATGAACAGCAAGGTCCGGGCTTATACCCGGCATATCTTCTACTTCAAAGGCAAACACATCTTTGAATTCTCTGAGAAGAGATGGCAAGTCTGCCCCTAATGTTTTCAAAGCAGCCGTCCCAACTTTGACGGTTCGGTCTGGCCGGTTGTCATCTAATATGATGTCTATGCTCTCACCAGCCGGCTGGGGTCGGAGGTCATCTGACCTCTCCCCTGACAGTGATTGCTATTGCTTTGTTTTGACGGATTCCAGTTGATCCGCATTTCTCATTTTGCCGGCTGGGGCAGGCTCTTCTTGATCACATTCATCAGGTATTTCAACATTATCTTGACCGTCTGTGATCAGAGTTGGCTTTACGTCCGAGAGGTAACACTCTCTCGCCATCTTTTGGTCCCCGCTCAAAGAACCGATCGTGCCGTCATCTCTCTCAAATTTAATCAACATTAGAGATGGGATAATGATGGCCTTGGAGATGTTCAAGGTAGGCCGACCAATAATCAAGTTGTAGGCCGTCAGTTCCCCAACAACAAGGAACTTGACGACCATGTGGCGGCCTAGACCCTTTTCTCCGAGCCGGATAGGTAGGTCAATAACTCCCACCGGATGTACTACTCCTCCCACAAAACCTACTAGAGGGTAGGAAACCTGATTCATGTTGCTTGGCTTGTACTTCAGCTTTTCCAAGCACCGATAGCTTATAATGTCGGAAGAGCTACCCGTGTCAATCAGTATACAGCCAACTCGCTGACTGGAAATTTTACACTCGACGACTATGGGGTCGTCATGTGGCCGCCTGACGTTCCCCCTGTCCTTTTCGGAGATATGGACCTCTGGAAAGGAGCTTTTTGACGACTGACCCTCATCCACTGAGTTGATCAATCTTCTAATATTGTCTTTAGTACCCCGGATGGTAGGACCACCGCCTGCAAGACCCCCAACTATTGTGAAGATAATATCTTCATCTGTGTCCGAGTGGTTTGTAGTCTGCTTAGGTTTTGGCCCTGATTTGGAAGTACTCTTTGACTTGGGCAGATATCACTTTAGAGCCCCTTCGTCAGCCAAGCGGTCAAGAAGCCGCCTGAGGCTAAAACAACCCTCAGTGTCATGGCCAATTTCTTCATGGAACTGGCAATACTTGCTTTTGTCCCGGCTGCAATAACTGCTGACAAGACTCTTCATTGCAGCCGGCTTTTCCAGGTTCAATCGGTCTTTAACCTCCTTGAGAATGGAGGCGCAATCCTTGGTGAATTCGTACTTGGGGACGTACGGATCCGACCTCTTTCTCTTTTGGGAGGGTTGCCCGGATGAGTCTGTCACCCAGACCTCCTTCCTTTTCTTCTCCTCCTTTTTGGCCGGCTGGGTAGGCCGGCTCTCCCGCTTGTCAGATCGTTTGTAATCCGACGGAGTTTTGATGGCACAGAGCTCCAATGCCTGGATGTACGCTTCTGCTTTCATCAGTGCCTCATGGAGGGTGGAGACCCTCTTCCTGACTAAGTTGAACTTAAATGCCGACCCGTCTTTCAGACCCTTAAAAAAGTCTGTGTAGGCGACCTCATCAGAAAGACCATGGATTTGGATCCTCATCAGGTTAAACCGCCTGACATAGGACCTAAGTCCCTCTTTTTCCCCCTGCTGTATTGCCCCTAGATCAAGGCTTGTCTTTTTGGCAGGGATGTTCATCGAGAAGTTGGACGTAAACCAGTACGCCAACGTCTTGAAGTTATTGATGCACCCGGGAGGTAAGTTACCAAACCAACGTTGAGCAATCCCTTTCAACGTGGCCGGGAAGCATCTACACCATAAGGCGTCATCCAAACCGTGCAAGTACATCAGGTTTGTATACGCCATCAGGTGATCTTCCGGGTTGGAGGTATCGTCATAGGCACCCACCAATATGTTTTTAATTTTTGATGGCTGGGCCATTTCAGTAATTTCCCTGGAGAACGCCGTTGGCTGTTCCCCAAGATTTTGCAGACGGAGTTGCCAGTCCATGGGCTGGACGGGTGATGGCTACCCTCCAAAGAGAGCCGTCTGATGATACGGTGTTCCAAAAGGCATGTGTGGATGCAATGCCGGCTGTATGATATGGGGACCGAATCGCGCGGAAAAATCCTCGTGCGTCCGGCTCCCATTGCCGGTTTGAGATTGCCTCCCTGATATAGTATGGAAGCTGTCATGGAACGTGGACGTGGATGCCGAGTCAGAGAACTGAGTTCTCTTGTCTTGAAGAAGTACCCGGGCATCAGAGTAAAGTTTCTTCGTTCCATCCGGCTGTATATGCCGGACAGGTTTTTTGATTCCCTCTATGGGAACGCGAAGTCTTGAAAGGTCAAAGGGCCTGACTGGCACCTTTGATTTTGGGTGAGGGGTAAAAGCTCTCCCTTTTATCGGTTTGGTTGTCTTTCTTCCATGATACATTTCCTCCACCTGGCCCTTACGAGGACCAGTTTAATTGTCAAGGAGACCCTTGATTTCCCCCTTGAAATTCATCATTATATTCAAGAGTTCATCTCTGGATACTGGAGAGTCCCCTGCGGTAGAAGTCAACCCAAGCGGCCCCCTAGTAGGCCTGCTAGGAGTCGTCTGGTTCTCTTCCTGTTCCCTTCTGTCTTTGGAACGGGTTTGCTTAGTTCTTAGGGAACCATCAGCAGCAGTGTAGGTTTCCATCTCATAGTTATCGGCTGTATCTTGGTCCGAATGGACTTCAACCTCACCAGTAGGCAGATTGCCTTTCCCAGGTAGTATAGGCTCAGACGTCATCTAGAAAGTACTCTCCCCACAGAAGGCGCCAGATGTTTGGGGGGTTTTTTATGTGTCCTTCGGGAGAGTTACAATTTCCTAGCAAACTTCCTTCCTGCGCCTGTACCTGCACAAGTAACGGAGACTCCGGATGGGGGGTGGGAGTTCCGCCTCCGAAGATTAAGTTAGTATCTTTTCGAAGTGGAAATAGGAACAATAAATGCTTCTCGATTGGAGAGCGTTTGCAATGGGTTTTGTGTTTTTTGGGTGGTTGGAATTGGTTCGATTCCCATAAATGAGGTCTGCCCCTACTATTTATAGTAGGGGAGAGCTGTACCTCAATTAGGGTACAAAGACACAAGTCACAGAGGGATTGGGCCTCTGCTTACCTAATGGGAGAAGGATATGTGTCGCAAAGAGATTGAGCCTTTGCCGACCGTTGCAAGGTTGACACGTGGCAAGCTTTAATTGGGCCACGTGTCTAAGGGTATTTTTACCCTAAACACATGTTGTTTAATGTTTTTGGGGGGTCATTTTAGTCCTTTGAAACCAATTTGAGGTCAGAATTGAATTGACAAAAACTTATCACAAATGCCTCGTTTTCTCTACTAAGAAACTTTGGCTTTCATGACACACACAAAAAGAGACGTTTGCGATAATTTTTTTTTTCAAATCTGACCTAAATTGCGGAAGCTAGAACGAAAAATCTAAAGTTGTGATACCATGTTAGATTTCTGGAAAATGCCTCAAATTGGAGTGTGTACCACTGATCAATATATATAGAGTTTACAATACAGTCCTAATGATGTTAGAAAACCTAGTACGATAAGAATACAAAATATACATAAAATATGTCCTAATCTACGATAAATATTATCATAAATAATAAATATTATCATAAATATAATATCTATCAGTTTCCATCATGTAGCTTACAAAATATAGCCACAAGTATGATAACCTGGATTAGAATTTCATCTCCCAAAATTTAAAACTTTTAATTATTAAGTAATAAGACTAACATGTATTAGTAATTACTTGAAGCTCAATAAACTTGATATTGACGACAATTGGGCTGGATAGCAATTAATACAGTCTTTGGTTTCCAAAATAAATCAACGAGTCAGTGTTTTCAACCATAAATAGGTAAATTTAAGCTACTCTTTCTCTCTCCGTATAGATGGGTAGGGTGGATTTACAGAGGGATGCAATGGTGGTTGCGGGGTTTATAGAGGGGTGGTGGGCGATGACGTTGTTGGAAGAAAAGGAGAAAAAAGAGAGTTATCGCATTGAGCATCTGCCCGATCGGGCTAGCTGTGCTCGATCGGGCGCGAGAAAGAATAACGGATATGCTGGAATCCCCACCGTCCGGTCGAGCGCGAGTGAAAGTCTGGAAACAGGCCTTTGCTCGCCCGATCGGGCGAGTCATGCCCGGTCGGGCGCGAGGAGCTTCGAAATCTGTCAGTTTGTTCTTGGATGCTTGCCCGGTCGGGCTAAGCCTTGCCTGATCGGGCGCGATAGTATTCGTTGGAATTCAACGGTTTTCTTCCTAGAATTTTATCTTGATTTCTTGATTAATTTCTTGTAACCCCCCATTTAAGAGGTTAATTAAGGTGATTAAATCACCATGTTTATTATGATTTTATTTCTTCATTAATGGAAAAAGATTCCTCTATGATCTTCCATCTTCTTCCATTCACTATGATAACTTGGAGTATGATTTTCTGATTTCACACACACTTAATCTTAAAAAAAAAAAAAAAAAACACAAGCTTAAATACATACTCTATATTGGGCATCAGTTACTCGGCTCCAACCTTCCACCCAAAAGTGCCTTTGTGTGGAAGTGGTGTGTTAACCTTAGGGAACGTGCCGGCGAATACAAATGTGCACCCCGGTTGCGCCTGAATTTTGTTTTCAAGTCACTGAATTTGCTTCACGACGCACCGTACTCTTTCCATCGTCATTAGATCAACTTTTCGATCTTATTGCTTACTTTTATTGTAGCCTTGAAATACTTCTTATATTACAATAGACGTGAAGGTGGTGGCTGGTTACGGGCAGTGAGGGGTAATTGTTGAGATGTGGTGTCTGGCAAGTTGAAGTTCATTGGGGTGAGGAATTATTTATATTTTTAATTTTTAAAGTAGATAAATAAAATATAGTGACTTGTTTAGCAGGTTACAAGTCAATTAACCTATTTAAAGAAAATATTATTTAAAAGTTGACTTATTCTTAGATAATTAAAAAGTTGACTTATTTTGTGAAAACCGAGTAAAGGTTGGCTTATTCTTGACAAATTTTCCTTCTGTTTTTTTCCAAATGGGGTGTTCTCGAATTTATAAAGCTAGTCTATTTGAGATACACAAAAAGTCACAAACTAACACAATATAATCTTCCTTCACATTCATTATTCAAGGTTCATTTGCAAGTAATTGTGGTAAAATAATTAATAGTGTAAAGGATTATCATCAATTCATCATAATTAAATGAATCTAGCTATTGTTGAAGCCTGGTCTTTTGAAATATTTGTTAATCGACACAAACACATAATTGACATAACACGGCCTCTTTAACTCTAAATTAGTCCACATAATCATGGAAATGTCCATATATAGTCATTCATCAATTCTTGTTCATGGAATAATTCAGTAGCTCGAAATCGGTCATTATCAACGCAAGGCAAATAGGCAAGCAATTGCTTCTGTGTGTAAAGTCGAAGATCGAAGAAACACCCTATCCCTGCTCTACCATTAAAAAATTTGTATTTTTTTCGAGGTTGTCAAACAAGAAAAGGAAAGGAAAAAATAAATAAATAAATAAAAATTAAAAAATTAAAAAAAATAAAAAAATAAAAAACTACTTACAATTACAAAAACGTGTGCATGATAATTGAACGCTGTAGCCATAAACATGAGATAAGATTATCTAGAGTGTTAGATTGTGTGGACACTTGAAGCCATAGGCTCAAAATTTTCAGGTCCACCAATATTCAGATTTAGCATTTGGAAAATCTAATCTTTAAATTGTTTTCGTGTGTGGATATGTCATATATATACTCATATGTGGTTAACATTTATTTATTTATTTATTTATATTTTTTAAAACAATAAATTACGGGATGGGATCCCATCTTATTACAGGAATGAGGGGCTGTGAAAAATTGAAACCCCAGGGGGGAGATCCATTTTTCATTCCTCATATGTGGTTAACATGTGCTGGTCTGAATGATCATCAATTCATCATAGATCGATCCTAATTTCGCACATATCTCCTCCTTTTTTTTTTAGACTATTTATTTAAGATATATTTTGGTTAATGAAATTTTTTATATTAGGTACACCCTCTGTTATTTTAGATGACACATCATTTTCTGTGTGGAGTTTTTTTTAGGAGAAATACGTTGCGCAAAAAAACTTGGACCCGATTTATAATAATTTATCATGGACCTAAGGTCCATATATTCGCGCAAGACGTTTTATTGAATATAATGACCCTAATTTTTACATAATAACCTTAATTTTATCATAGTAACCTTTATTAAAACTTGTGTGACCTTCAATATTATTGTGAATCTGAAATATGATGTTATTGAATATAGTGACCATAATTTTGATATAGTGACCTTTTATATTCATATTTGTCAATATATTAAAAAATTTGTTAAAAAAAATTAATCTTTTTAGACCTTTATGATAACACAATGACTTTTATTTGAACATAATAGCCTTTATTTTAACATAATGTCCCTCTTTTTTTTTTTTTTTTAAAAAAACAATTTAAAATATTGTTGTGTGGACCAAAAAAATATAAATATATATAATTAAAATATCATAATATTTTTATTTCAAAAGAAAAATGTGTCAATATATTACTATAAATTTTTTTTAAGAAAAGATAATCACTTAAAATTAATTAACAGGAAAAACTATGAGTTTAATTAGAAGGGCTCCATACCTCAAACTCTCAATATATCAGGTTTAGAAACTCAAGGCCGGGATAGATGAGTTTTGTTCATGTCAATCTTGCGATTTATTTAAAAAAAATAAAAATAAATAAATAAATAAATAAAAAATAAAAAAGTTCTAAATGAATACTACAATGGTTTCATTCCTGAATTCAAATCATACAGGCTTGTAAACCAAATTTCCCATTAATGGGTTTATGCCTTAACTTGACTTTTTTACTACTCCTTCCATTTTAGTTGACATTAATTTCCCTTAAATTGTTTATTTACATAATGCTATTAGCAACAAAATTTGTGATATAACGCCAAACTAACTCTTCAGCCATGGCTATCTAAGGCGTGAGATAGTGCGCATTAACTGCCCTAAGAATTAAGAAATGTTGTTACGGGAATTATGCTTCAAAGTTTCCAAGTGTAAATACTCTATAATTAAAAAAGCTAGACTATTAGAAAATGTGTCATAAATATTTTTTTTTTTAAAAAAAAGGAATATTGTTTAAAGTCTGCCCTACCAAGGTGGCAGCATCCTATTTGGCCATTCATAAACATTCTGAATAAGGCAAGCTTATGCAAAAAATTTCTATTTCTATATAATGCAAGCTTCATTATGAGTATTCATTGACATAATTACCCAAAAACAAAAAAAATTATTACAAATCCTTTTAAAAATATATAAGCTTTACAATTAATTAGGTGCGTTAATCTGAGATGGAGATGAAGGGAAAGAATATGGTTATGATAGTTGCTATGATAATGGTTGGTTTTACGTTAATGGCAGTTACCTCTGCTAATAACGAAGCCAATTATGAGCTTATTTCTCTCCCATCAAAAAATATTCTTGTGCAACTTGATCGAGTCTTATTCCCTAATTATAATAAGCCTGATGAATGTGCTGCTTATTCTGAGTGGTGCGACGGAATTCGCGCCAAGTGTTGCGAAGGCTTGAAATGCAGCAGGCCCCTTTGGGGCGGAATGTGCATAGTTTACCCAAACTAGATATTCGCATTGCAAAATATTACAGTATTATTATTACAGTAAGTATTGTGTTGTTTATGTGGGCATGGATCGGACTCCTACTATAAGTAAGCTACTAGTGAGTACATGTATGTATTTAAGGGGGCATGGTAATATAATTATATAAATAAATGTTGCCCTTATCTATCTTCGTAATTTTGTTTTTATGTACTACCTCCGTTATCATTATGTGCAATAAAGGAATATTTTTATGTCTTACAAATAATACCCCTTTGTTGCACATAATAATTAACGGAGGTAGTGTAAACTATGCATATGGTACGGTTATGCCTTATATAAACTATCTTTGTATTACATAATGTGCCTGAACTGGTTATGTGTTCTTCAGTTTTTGGCCGGGCAGCTCCTACTATTTTTGCAAAGATGATGATAAAAGAAAAGGCCTAGATATTTATATTTTTAACCTGATACATTAAGTGAAAGCCAGAACAATAAAACAAAATAAATAAATAAATAAATAGAATAAAAACAATAAAATTCATAAAGCTAAGGTTCTTTCAAAAAAAAAAAAAAAAAAAAAACCAAAAAAATCATAAAGCTAAGGTTTGTGGGTCATCCGTCAAGCAAAAGGGGTGGCCATCACCAGACAGGGGCGTGACAAAGATTTTCGAGGCCATGTGCGATTTTATAAAATTAGGCCTTTTTCATAATTAAAATTAAAAGATAAAAATATTGATAAACAAATTAAATTTTGCTTCAATGAACATAATATATGAAAATTCGAATTAATTGTTCTAGTCAAAATTTTTAAAAAAATTTCGTATACAAACTGATAAGTACTTTTGTTCACCAATTATTAACATACAAAAAGTAAACAAGCAAGTGTTGAAGATTCTCTTTAAAAATTTATATACTTCAAAAAAAATTATGTACGTATGTGAAACTATAATATATAAAAAAAATTTAAAGTATGTGAAAACTGTAATTTATATACTTCAAAACAAAATTCAGAAAAAAAAAATTAAAATACAAGGGAAACTAGGATATAAATCATATCATATCATATATCACTAATAAATAAAGAAGGTCTCGCAGACAGGCCACGAGACAGTGACACTTGACATTTCAATTTTTCGCCAAGTGTCGCGCCACGTAGGAAATAAATAGGTATTATTGTGACACATATGATGTTAAGTAAGTGATTTTTGGATAGATTTTTTAAAATAAATTTGTTGTATAGAGTTTTATTATCGATAGAATTCTAATATTTTATATATACAAAATTAATTATAACTTTTAATAAATATCCTACAACTTAATTCTATTTCCATCATCAAATTCGTTTTAAAGAGTTATTTAAAATAAAATCCATTTATAATATATTTAATTACAAACTTTTATACGTAGCTGGCCAAATCGTGTCACCAACTATTACAAGAGTTACGGAGTACTTCGTTAGTGCTATAGCCTATAGGGGTTTGGTCAGTGTTATAGTGGTTACCATTGGTTGCTATGTTAATCGGACACGACTAATATCGTGAAGTGTCCGTGTCGACGTGACACTTCACGGACACGGACACGTGTCCTATCCTTTACTGTGCACTCGGACAATTCCATTAAGAGAGGAGAGGAAAAAAGAGAAGAAACATGAAAGAAAAACATATCTTGTTCGAAAACTAACATAAATATAGAGAAGATGGAAAGAAGAATATTGTCATTTATTAGGAAAATTTACCGAGAAAAGAATTATAATAATAAAAAAATATATGGGTAGACATAATGAAAAATTTAAACCTTTTGTAACATATAATTTATTTATATAAATGTAAGTAACATATAGACGTGTTCCCGTACCTGTGTCCAAATATCGGACAGAGTCCCCGTGTCCTAAAATTTTGGAACTTACCGGATCGGACACGTCCGACACCCATTTCCAAGTCCATGTAACATCGATTAGTTGTTTTCTTGCATATAATGGCATGTTATCTGGATGGTCTACCGCGCAAAAGAAGTCATGTATTTATTATACGGATGAAAATAGCACATTTTGGCTTGAACATGGAGGTAAACTGGTAAAGTTATTAATTATGTGGTTGCATGCAATGAATGCCATCGTCCATTTTTCTTAACTGATCATCCTTCTCAAAATAATTAATAAAATAGCTTCTTGATCACAAGTCACCGAATAATTGGTTAATTATGAAGACAAACTCTTAAGCTGTTGACATTAAGCCATCAAATCAATAAAATATCAAGGTTAATAAAATGAAATTTTTTTCAAGATAAACAACCTTAGTATTTATTTTATCCTAAAAAATTCCCTTAATACGATCCCAAATTTCTTTAACAATAGTTTTTTATGGTAAATGGTTTGTAGGAGAGATCAATAGCTAGAGCTAGTGTTATTTATCCATTGTTTCACAATCGCATCTTATCATTTCTTTAAGGCATCTAAGACATCTTCGATCTAGTTGAAGAATGGTAGGGTTAATGTGATCTAGTAGATACACTGTAGGCACAATCATGGTTCTCAATTATAAAATTATTGATAGAGATGAGAGGGGGAAAGAAGAACTTTCATGTATTCAATCCACTAAAAAACGAACTGCATAGCAACATATATATATAGTGATCATTAGATCATGCATAACATTAACCCACTAAACCCACTACTGGAGATCGAGCATATTCCTATACATTAGAAGTGAACTAACCACTAACAATTTAAAGCAAATATTCAATCAAAGATCAAAAGATAGAGTCGCAATTTTGATGGATGTTCATAGAGTCAAAAGATTGTGAGATAATCCTTAAATTGGATTGTATTATTGCGTTCATCATATGCATGTATAATGATACAA
This sequence comes from Chenopodium berlandieri, assembly GCA_034703905.1. Lineage (NCBI taxonomy): Eukaryota > Viridiplantae > Streptophyta > Magnoliopsida > Caryophyllales > Amaranthaceae > Chenopodium > Chenopodium berlandieri. The sequence goes on from CM068293.1 coordinate 53,608,651, forward strand.
ACCCAAACATGCATAATCCTATCCTCTAGCTAAGTGAAAACGGCAGCTAGTTGGTCTTCGTAATTAGATTATAGCATAAACTATTACTCGTAGCATCAAATTAATTACAAGATTATTTTGAATCTAAAATACTTCCTACTGCCATATGATTTTAGGATGAAACCTCAGCTTCCTTAGTTTTGTGGATTGGACTCGCTCTTTTGATTATAGGTGCTTCCTAGACCCATACTTAATATGCATGGTGATTGGTCTTGTGACTTTGAAGCTAGTACTTGATAATGTCATACATTGCTAATTGAGGAAACCTACATTTAGGTTTCAATTACATTAGAGGTAATCGATCGTGGTAAGAATTGTAAGGGTAAGGAAATATTGAGAAAATACAAGTTAATCTGTATGGTTGACAAATTTTGTCAATCTAGTCGCAGTATTAAATAAATGCACATTTTTTTTATTATTTGTTTTAGGGCATAACCGCCATTTCAATATTGCTACTAGATTGACACTTATTTTGCCACTAGATTGACAAAATTTGTCAATCATAAAGATTAACTGGATTCGCCTCAGAAATATTTAAGGCACAAAAATCTATCGATCATGTTATTTTATCGAGCCATTGGATAGCTCAAGGACCAAACCTGTTTGGTTGCATTGTTACGAAGAATTTGCATCAGACACCCAAAATTGCCAGAAAACACCCACCCTTCACTTCCCCCACGTTTTCTTGGCCTCCATTTCTTACATTCAATTCCCTGCAAATTCATCAACATAGTGAATATAAACTCTCCTATCAATCTAAGCCAAATGCTTTTTAAGGTACTGTCTTGTTCACAAACTAGAGGCTTATCAAGGTCTTTTGTTGCCACTTTTTTTTCAGAGATACTTTAATTTTTTACAAAATGACAGCCATAAAAATTTCATTATGACAGCCATAAAAGTTTCATTATGACATATTTTCCTAAGGAAATATAATTGCTTGAACAGTAATCTATTCGGTACATTATGATACTTAACACAATCTTATGGCAACGTTTTCTTTGACGTGCAACACAACCTTATGGCAGTAATTTTGAGAAAAAAAGATCAAAAATGTATGTATGACTTGTATGTAAATGAACAAATTAATTAATTAGAATAATTTATGCACAATTGCACAGAGTAACTAACCCTTCTCTATTGTCAATACTAAATTATTTTGATAAAATCATTTGTTTGATTTCACTAATCCTCTGTTAAAAGCACGTGCTTTAAAGCTGTGTTGTTACTAAAAGAAAATTAATGACGTATACAAGAATACATTTATCAAAATAACTCACCTGGACCCGATGTATACAACTGTGGTTGCTAGCCAATACAATAACTACTCTGCTGGCATTTGATGCATTTAATCATGGATATAGACCGATAGACGTGCTTGATTGGTATTACATTAATTCTCAAAAATAAAATCCAGACTCAGTTAATATAACGGTAAGAAGCCTTAATTTTTTTGGTGTTTTTAGAGCCATTAGAACAGGTGATGCAATCGATCCTATGATCATTTGGAACCGGGTGAGCTACACCTCACTCTCAGAATAAGAAGCCTTAATAAGAGCCTTATAGTTTCCCCCTTTTCTTTTTCTTTTTCTTAAAAAACATATGTTATAATATATAATTATTATGATGTAAATCTAACTCTACAATTGACGATTGATACAATTGTGAAAATCAATCTAACTTTGAAAATAAAAAACATAAATTCCTAATTTCCTATACACAAATGAACAACAATAACTGTACAGTAATCAATTTACAATAAATTCCTAAAATCATTTCGGAGAGTCAGAGTGCATTTGTTCCTGGTAGACTAATAACTAACAATGCCTTGATAGCAATGGAAATTTTTCATACGATGAAGAAACGAAGTAGAGGTAGAAAGGGGACAATTGCGATGAAATTGAATATGAGCAAAGCCTATGATCGGGAAGAGTGGTATTTTCTGGAAAATTTATTGCTTAAAATGGGGTTTGCAGACTGATGGGTGAGACTTGTTATGGATTGTGTTTCCACGGTTTCATATTCATTTATTATTAACCGCAATGTGGTAGGTTCGGTGTTGCCCTCTAGGGGGTTGAGATAGGACGATCCTCTGTCACCATATCTCTTTATTATGGTAGCCGATGCTTTTTCGGCTCTAATAAAAAGGCATCGAATTACAGATTGGTTCATGGTGCTGGGGCTAGTAGGAAAGGGCCGAAAAATCTCTCATCTCTTCTTTGCCGACGACAGTCTGCTACTTGCAAGGGCCAAGCGTGTGGAATGCTCGAAGATAGTTGATATACTCAACATATATGAAGCAACTTTCGTACAGAAAATTAACTATGAAAAATCGGAGGTCTCTTTTAGCAAAGGCGTAAATGTTTCGAAACAGGAAGAGTTGGTTGATTTACTGCAGATGCGGCCTATAGTTAAACATGAAAAATATCTTAGGATTCCTACTGTCATCGGAAGATCTAAGAGAATGGAGCTTGCGGCCTTGAAAGATAGAATATGGAAAAATTTGCAGGGCTACAAAGGGAGGCTTTTATTGAGAGCCGAGAAGGAAGTTCTTATAAAATCAGTGATCCAAGCCATCCTGACTTATTTGATGGGGGTGTACAAGTTTCCTAATAGTGTCATCGAGGAAATTCGTGCCCTTACAGCAAGATTTCGGTGGGGAAATTCGGATTCTAGAAGGAGAGTTCATTGGCTAAATTGGGAGGTTGTGTGCAAACAGAAGTGTTTGGGTGGGATGGGGTTTCGAGATATGGGAGTTTTAAATGAACCTCTCCTTGGTAAGCAAGCTTGGTGACTTATCAACAATCCCGACTCACTTTTTGGGCGAGTAATGAAAGGCAAATATTTCCCTCACTCGGATTTTTTGGAGTCCTCTCTTGGCTATAATTGCAGTTACTCATGGCGAGGGATTTAGGGACCTAAATCCCTTGTGAAAGAAGGGCTGATATAGAGAGTAGGAGATGGTTCTAAAATCAGAATTTTTGATGACCCGTGGATCATGGATGAGAATTGGAGGTTTGTTTGTACTCCTAGAATAGACAAGCTGACTATGGTCAAGGACTTGGTAGATGCTGAAACGAAGGACTGGAACTATGAATTACTCTCTGGTAACTTTGAGGAGAGGAATGTTAGATGTATTTTGTCTATACCTCTTAGTCATAGAGTTCAGGATGACATCTTGACTTGGGCATTTTCCAAAGAGTGTCTATAATGTCAAAAATGCATATATGCTTGGGAAGTCTTGCGATTTAGGGGCTTTCCATCAAGTGTAGGTAGACATTTGGGGCCTTGATACGATCCCAAAGTCAAGCATTTTCTCTAGCGAATTCGCACCAACTCCCTGCCAACTTGTGCCCTCATGTATAACAGGCATATGAAGGATTCCGCCCTTTGCCCATGGTGTTCTAGTGCTCCTGAAACGCTTCCTCACACTTTTTTTGACCGTCCGGCTATTGTGGATCGAATGTGAATGCTCTGAGCTTGCTGTCACTGACCCAACTTTTGATTTCAAAGAAATGCTTTTGGATTGGAAGCAAAAAAATGAGAGAAAGTGCCTTGTTGGGGTTGCATTGCTATGGCAGATATGGAGCCGTAGGAATGAGAAAATTTTCAACAATAAGGAAGTCCCTCATTTGATAGTAAGAGACTGAGTTTTTCGCTTGGTTGAAGACTGTGGTAAGTACGCTGCTAAGGTTTATGGTGTGGTCAGCAAGAGCAAGTGCAATAGCCCGAAGAAATGGCTCCCTCCTCCTTCTGATTTCGTGAAGATCAACTGTGATGCTTGCCTTAAGACCGATGGCTGGATTGGTCTTGGGGTTGCTGCTAGAAACACTGCAGGGGAGGTCCTATTTGCAAGGGTGAGACGAGTGCGTGGCTATTGGCCACCAGACATTGCAGAGCCTTGCCTTTTGGTGTGAAGCTAGCTAGAAGATATGGGTACAAGAAGGTAATTTTTGAGTCGGACTGTCAGCATGTTAGCACTCGACTCTCAAAGGCTGCAACCTATTTCACTGATATTGATTCGGTGCTTGATGATATTTTTTATTTTTGTTCTAGCTTTGATTTTGTCACTTGGTCTCATGTTAAAAGGGATGGGAACTTTGTTGCTCATCACCTTGCTAGTTTAGTATCGTTTGGTGTTGAACAAGTTTGGGAGAATTCTTGCCCTTCTGTAATTTCTCCTTACATTCTAATGGACAATCTGTACATTGATTAATTTGGTATTATACGTCTTTCAAAAAAAACAAAAAAAACTCCCCTTTTTTACAACAACAAAAAAAACAAAAATAAAAACAAAAATAAAAACAAAACAAAAAAGTGTTTGTAATGGAATTTGAACTAAACCTGGGCATCGTGCCGTGCCGGGCCGCCGCGGGCCGTGCCTTGCGGGCCACGGTCACCGGCATGCCGGCGTGCCCAGGTTTTCGTGCCGTGCCGGCCAATTTCAAAGGCCAGCCCACGGCCTGGCAGGGCCCTCGTGTCGTGCCAGCCTTCGTGCTGGCCTGGCGGGCTGGCCTGCGTACTGGCCTGGCGGGCTGGCCTGCGTACTGGCCTGGCGGGCTGGCCTTGTGTAAATCTTTTTTTTTTTTCTTATTTATTTTTGGTTAATGGTTCATAACTTATAAAGTTATAAATTATAAAATTATAATTATAACTTATAAGTTATAATTTTATAACCTATAATTTATAAAATTATAATTATAACTTATAACTTATAACTTTTATAAGTTATAAATTTATAAGTTTATAACTTATAAGTTATAAAATTATAATTATAACTTATAACTTATAAGTTATAAGTTATAAAATTATAAGTTATAAAATAAATTAAGTTGAACATTTATGTTTTATTATTTTTTATATTCAATATTTATATTTATATATTTAGTTTATACTATTACTTTAAAATTTAATGTTTATGATTTATTAAATATTTTTTTGTATTATTAATTGGTATAATTTTCTTTTTGTTATATTAATATACAAATTATAACAAACGGGGAAAAAAGGCAAATTGGACTTTGGATGTGAATAATGCATACTTCATATTATATTCTTACTTGAGTTGAGAAAATTGTACAATGATAACAATGAAAATTGGATAATGATAATATTGATAAACGATAATGATTAAAATCGTACAATATACAAAAATTGTTTATTCTTCTTGTTGCTCGTCTTCGTCTTCGTCGTCGGCTTCGGCTTCGGCTTCATCGGCTAGTTGGATAGATTAGGAACTAGCCGAACCCGAACGGTTGGAAGCGGAGGTTCCTTCATCGTTGTCGTTGTCCTCGTAAGAACGGTCTTGTGAGCGATTTTCCGCATCCAACCAATCTTTGAAACACACGCACATTCCTAGTGTTTCGGGTTTTAGACTTTTTCTTCTATCGTCCAGAACCCTTCCGAATGCGCTAAAGGCTCGTTCGGAGGCAACAGAGGAGACTTGGATACCAAGAATGTCTCGTGCCATTGCCGCCAAAGTTGGATGCTTCCCGCTTAAGTGTTTCCACCATGCAAGGAGGTCGAGGCTGTTTATCTCATCGTCGTCCATGCCTTTGGTGAAGTCGTAACTCAGGTACATCTGCAACTCCGAGACGTCGCTTTGCATTCTCCTGATTGATGAATCACCTGAAAACCTTGAAATCAAGTTAGTAGCTTGTGAAAATAAATGTTTGACCTTCTTACTTACATTTTTGGATGGCTGGGAAAGGCTTAAGCGAGGAACGGTGCCTTATTTGATTTCATAGACTCTATATAAAGCAAAAAACTGATCCTTCACATGAGTCTTATAGGTTTCTACATCATCGTCAAGATTCATGCATTGAAAATAAATGTCAACTAACATAAATGTGTTTTCATACTTTTGCCTAGGATCTAATGTGGATGCAAAAATATAAATCAAAGGAATTTCACTATAATATTTACGCCACTTTGTTTCCATTGCTGGAAGATACTGATCATAATCACTTTGGCTGCGATGATCAGCGAAAAGTTGGGCAAGTAAACATGCATTAGAAAGAAAGTTTTGAGCACAAGGATTGTAAACAGAAGAAAAACAATACGTCATGTTATATAATAACTGTAAAAATTGCATATATCTTTCACAGTTATACCAATCATCATCATATAAAACATTTTGTGGAAATTTTTGGTTGTAAAATAATGTTAACGGATTCTTGTACTCAATTGCCTTGGTTAACATGTCATAGGTGGAATTCCACCTAGTTGGGCAATCGGTTTTGATTTTTATTGCCCTTATCTTTTGTTGTCTTAGAAAACTTTTCCATTCTTGGTATCTCATGTTTGAGCTATTAATAGACATAATAGCATCTCTGATTTTGTTGTAGTATGGGACAATTGCTCGAACTCCATCCTGTACACATAAGTTAAGTACATGGCAAAGACATCTAGTATGAAGAGCATCACCGTCTAATATTACATCGGTTAAGTTTTGATTGACAAGATTAGTTGTGTATGTCATAGAGGTTGCCTTGTCAAAAGTCATACACATCATTTTATCTCGAAGGTTGTATTTGTTTATTGCTTCCATTAAATGGTGAGTAATGTTAATGCCGGTGTGTGGGTATTCCAGCATTTTGAAATGTATTATTCTTTTTTGTAACAACCATTGATCATCTACCCAATGGCAAGTCACACATAAATAGTGATATTTATAACCACTATCCCAAGAATCGGCTGCCAAAGACACTCTACAGTTAAGGTTACTCAATTCGGCTTGTAACCGCAATTTGTACTCTAGGAAGTTTTTCATGGCGGCGGAACGAACGGTTTTCCTAGAGATTCTTTTATGTTGGGGTTGTAGTGCTTTGTTAATGTAAGTGTTAAATGGGTCACTTTTCGAGAAAAGAAAAGGTTGTTCGGCGTGTACTATCATTTTCCCTAGTTCATCCCTATCCCTCTCATAGTTGTAGGTAAAGCCGTGTGGATGGTATTGGGAAATTTTTGGTTGGGTTGGATCACTAGCTGGTTGTGCACAACTTCTCATGTGTCTACTTAAGCGTCCCGTCCCGGATTTGGATAGTGCCGAGAATACACTATTACATGTTTTACATTTTGCATGTGTTTGGGGTTTATTTAGGAGGAAATGATGCCATACATCACTTTTTCGGTTTTTCAAAAGTAGCATCTCACTTTCGGTTAACCATTCATGATGTGTGTTTGGGTTAGTATTAGTAGAAGGTGTAGGACCGGAGGAAATTTGGGTACTTTCTTGGCTACTTTGGCTAGAATAATAGTTTTGTTGATCACCAAAATAATTAGGTGGGAATTGACCGAATTGTGGGAATTGCTGTGGTGGTTGAAATTGGTTTGGTGGTGGTAATTGGTTTGGTGGTGGAAATCCCAACATATTATAGGGTTGAAAACCGGAAGTACCATCGTGCCTAAATGGCTCAAAGCCCGGGGAGAAGTAATCGGGGTCATTGGTTGGACTCGGAATTTGGGGGCTCGTTGTATTAGGTGATTCCCTAGAACTACTACTACGGCCAAGTCGGCCTTCCCACCCTCCCCCCTAGATGATGGGTTGTTCGATGCCATAATTAACAATTAGATTTTTAATAAAAACTGATTAACAATAATAATAATTAATAACAACAATTTTAACAATAGAAATAACAATAATAATAATTAATAACAACAATTATAATAATAACAATAACAACAATAATAAATAATAACAAAATTTGTAACAATAATAATAATTAATAACAACAATTATAACAATAACAATAACAATAACAATTAACAACAATAATAATTAAACAAGATTATTCTAATAATAACAATAAAAACAATAATAAATTAAAGATTAGTTTAGATCTTACAACCGTGCTTCAACGCTCCACTAATTACGATTACGAACTTTTTAATTTTTTCCGATATTAATAAAATAATTAGAGAATTGAATTTAAGAGAATTATTAGAGAATATAAGAGATTAAGGATTATTAGAGAATATAAGAGATTAGAAGAAAAGATTGTGATTTTGTGATTTGGGAAGTGAATGGAAGTGAGTATTTATAGAAATTTTGGGGAGCAATTTGGCTAAAACAGAGTCGTTTATAGCCGTAAATGGCTGTTGAAAAACGGTAATATTACCGTTTTGAACGGCAGGCACGCGGGCCGTGCCTGCTTGCCGTGCTTCACACCATGCCACGTGCCGGGCCAACGTGCCAGCACGGCGGGCCACGGCTGTGCTCGTGCCGGGCCGTGCCCGGAAAACCAGGCACGGCCCGTGGCACGAAATCCGATGGGCGTGCCGTGCCGGGCCTGGGGTCGGGCCATGCCGTGCTGCGTCGAAGGGCGGGCCGTGCCGGGCGGCACGCTGGCCACCCTGGCCCGTGCCCAGCTTTAATTTGAACCCTTGGTCTCAAACGTCCCTCAGTAAATGTAGAAAGTACTAATTCCAACAAAGATTCAACCAAAGGGAAAATTATTGTCTAGGAAATGTCAAGATTTGTTTGACTGTTTGAAAGAACTTTTGCTCTTCATTTCCTTGAATAATTACACTTAATTGGAAGATCGAGCTAGGTAAGTAAATTTATCCACTTTGTGAGAAGTGAAACTTCGGATTCTACAGAAATTGTTATATATGACTGGTCGCAGGGTATGGCCATTCATTATGGGGATTACTTCGTTAGTGTTATAGGGGTTACTTGATCAGTGTTACAGGAGTTACTTTGTCGGTGTTATAAAGGTACTCGGTCAGTAGTAAAGAGGTTATCCGATCAGTATTACAGTGATTACTCGGTCAATGTTATAGGAGTTACTTTGCATTTTTACAAGTGGTCACACAGTGTGGCCAGCTACACACAAGACGGATTGTTCTATTACCAACCAAACAAGTGCACTGTACATATTAATTTGCCAATAAAATCAATATGTCATGTGTTTTATGTATCAGCCAAATATAGTTGGACCTTAATAATGTTTGTTGGTTGTCATCATCAAGGACCACGGTATTGTCGCTATAAATAATTGGTAAATGTCTCATTTTGATTTTTTTACACGATTTACATAATGCACTATAACCAATGTTAGTGATCTATATATTTTTTAAAAATATATATATGTACTTTCTCCGTTTTTTTTTATTGCACCATGAGAGATTTCACGTTTGCCTATGCATTACTTTGGCTATTAATATCTTTGATTATATATATATATATAAAAAAAAAAACTTGATATTTGAAAAGTAGATTTCGAGACGAATCTAACTAGATTTCACATGATTATGTTTTTCCTAATGGATAATTAACAAAAGATGGTCAAAGAAGATCGACTAAGTGAATAGTGTAAAAGTCCTTATGGTGCAATAAAAGAAAAACGGGGAAGTATGTAATATTGTTATATGATAAGTTGTTAGATTGCATTAATATATAGTTTTCGAATATCAAAATTATAAGATTTATACTAATTGAAACTTAAAAATTTTATTGATTAAAAATCTGCATTGGCATACATGTCCTGATAAATGGAGGCATTTTATTTGAAAAATTAGTTTTAATAATCCCAACTTTGGCTGATTTTCTTCAAAAATCCCAGCTTTTGATTATCCAAGAATAATCCCAACTTATACATGTATCTTCCTAAAATAATCCGAAGTATTATTTTTGTTGCTTTTGTTGATCCCTTTTGGAACCATTATGTATTACAAAAACAAAAGTTCGGATTATTATAAAAAGATACCTATATAAGTTGGTATTATTCCACAATAATCAAAAGTTGGGAATATTTAAAGAAAATCAACCAAAGTTGGGATTATTAAAACCAAATTTTCCTTTATTTTAAAATAGAGGAAGAAATATGCTACAAATACAATGGACACATTTTTAAGATCAGACTACGTTTAAAACTTTCAGAGCAATTGTAGTCCATCAGATGCACTTATTAACCACGAGGTCTTTGATTTTTTGTTATAGTTGTAGGTAAGGAGAATTATCATACAACGGAGCAAAACAGCAAATCGACACCTCTCACAAGTTAGTCAATCCAACTTCATATAACGCCAATGATTGAATTAATGTGTGATTGCTTGAGAATGTTCATGGTCCATGGATGATATATGATGACAACAATCACAACATACATATAAGCATTATAACTCTTATAGTGTAAGGCAACTCTCACTCATGGGCAAAAAATAAAAAATAAGTCATTTTCTCTCATCCCACTTTCTCACTCCTCTTTTCCACTTTTCTCCATGGGCGTTTTATTTTAATAACTCCTTACACACTCATGGGCTAAAAAAAATACCACACGACTATCTCTCTACATTTCTCTCTCCTAAACTATCTAATTTTCTGATTTTAAAGCTAAGGCCCCCGAGTACTGTGGTAATTTATTTTTGCCATTCCCATGGGCATTTCACAATCTCCTCATGGGAAATTTTTTTTTTCTCATGAGTGGGATGCTAATTTTACCATGATATCTTCTCATAGGCTTTTTTTTTGCCCACGAGTCAGAGTGCTCTAAAGGTGTGTGGCAATGAACCAAATTCGTATCAAGTGGAGCTTCGGTCACCCACATTTGATCCATTCACCATTCCATTTGCTTCACCCACGTCCATTTGTTAAAAATCCGCTTTACACACCACTAACATCCATCCATCCACTAATGGAAAAAGTACTTTTGCTCCGGTTAAAAATAAGGTATTTGATCCAGTTTTGAACCGAATCACTTGGAGGGGGAGTAAGTAACAAGAAAAAAATGCTCCGGTTTAAAACAGAGCGAAAAGTGACTATTTATTGCATATGTTATAAATTGAATTAAATTTTCACTTTCAAGGAATGCATTACCAAATTTATTTTAAATTGAAAGTGATTCCAAAGGCCTCGTTTTTGTAATTGGCACAAAAGGATGCTAATCGACGAGTCGATCACGAGCTAAGGGGTGCTCAACTCGAGTCGAAAACTTTTTTCATGTGCTCGACTCGTGCTCGTTAAAGTTCCGAGCCAATAAAACCTACTCGACTCGTGCTTGTTAAAGTTTCGAGTCGAGTCGAATAGCTCACGATATGCTCGTTAAAGTTTTGACCCTTTTAAAATTATAGGCCTTTGTTGTGTTTGTTCACTTTATATAGTTTTATTTTAATTATTTTATTTATTATTAAAGATTTACTCTTTCTTTTTTGATAATATAAATTAACTCTTATTAAGTGTCAAATTAGTCAATGGTAATAACTTTGTTTGTAAATTTTACATTAATAAAATATATTATCGAGTTGCTCACGAGCTTATCGAGTCGAGTTAGAGCTTGCTCAACTCGTGCTCGTTAACATCTTGAGTCGAGTCGAGTTCGAGTCGAGCCGACTCGAGCCGAGTTTTGACCGAGCTTTGATCAAGTCGAGCCTGAGTTGCTCACAAGCTGCTTAACTCGATTAGCACCCCTAGGCACAAGGCCTCCAAAATCTTTGTGACAACCCTAATGTTCGCATATCATACTATTCATAATATAAGAAGCAATCAACATCAATGAAGGCAAATAAATAAACAAATATTTTATATGTACAAATTGTCCGCACACTATTCATAAGAGTTTGTTTAAACTTTATAAAAGATATTTTCTCATTATATCGCCCATCTCTTTGAAATCTTTCTATTTCTTTCCACCTTTTTTTTTCAAAATACACCCACTATTTAGTTCTCCCCCACTTTATCAACTTTTTTTTACACCCACTCACCGCATAAACATTCTCTTACTACGGAGCAGTTTTACAAATTTTTGTGTAATAATAAATGTTATAAACTTTTGGAATGGAGATAATAATTTTTATATTAAATTTTAAAAAATAAAATTAAGAAAAATTGGTAAAAATATAATAATCCTTATTTTCACCTATTCGTTTTAAAGCATTCCAATTTTACATTATTTTTAAATAATCCGAACATTGGGGTTATTAGCTTTCTTTGGTCCTAACCGGACACCAACCACGCATATAGTGTACATTGATGAAAAATTATGATTACAGTCATGGTCTAACTTTTTACTTACTCCTTTGTCCATTATTTGGGTTTTTTTTTTTTAATACAATAAGAAGGGAGACTTAGGGTGTGTTCTATTCACCTGATTTTCACTTATCTGAACTAATCTGAGCTTATTTGAACTTAATCAAACTTATCTGAACTTAACTAAACTTATTAATACTTATTTTAGTTGTAATTTGAACTTGGATAACCTTATCAGAACTTATTTTTCTTGAACTGAACTTATCTGGACTTATTTTTCTAAACTGAACTTATCTTAACTTAACTAGAAATTTTCTGAACTTATATAAGTGAAAAAAAGGTGAATAAAGCAGGCCTTTAGTACGTATTTATTCAATTAAAAAAATAGGACATTCAATTCAAAATATCCGAACATTAGAAAAACCAAATCGGATACCTGGTTCTTTTTATGATATTTAGGATATCTGAAGATTATAACATGTATTTATTCAGTGAGAATTATTTTACAGTCTTCCTGACTCTCAAGCATTGAATTTATTTTCACTTGATACCATAAGGTTTGATAATCGTATTTATGTACAGTGGCGGAGCCACGTTGGAACATGGGGGACATCCCCATTTACAATAAAATAATAAAATAAAATTATGTTAGCATAACAAATGCAGTAAAAAACAATATATTATATATATATATATATATATATATATATATATTACATATTCAACATGTATCACATAGATAGAACATAGTGTGGTGGTTGTTGGGCTTTAATAAAGCTTGTTTTTTCTTTGATCCCAGGTTCGGTTCATTACCCACATATTTTTTTATTTTTTTCTTTTTCCTGTTTTTGGACTTTATTTTTATTTCATTTTATAGTTTATACAAAGTGCTCCCATTTAGATTCATTACCCATACATTTTTTATTTAATTTTTTTTCTTTTTCCTGTTTTTGGACTTTATTTTTATTTCATTTTATAGTTTATACAAAGTGCTCCCATTTAACTCTTTCAAAAAAAAAAAAATGTGCTCCCATTTAACTTCTTTTTCTGCCCATTTAGGTAGCTTAACTAAGCTTTATTAGTTTCTAAATAAGAAAAAAAAACTTCTTTTTTTTTTGTTTTTGGATCTTTGCCTTTTTTTTAAACTTGTTTTTCGATTTCATTTTATAGTATATAATTTATATATACAAATTACTACAAGTCTTCAAACCTCTAACTACTTTCATTTAACTATTTAATCAAGTATCGTCTTGTTGATAATGAATACTATTGTGTTATTCAACTATTTGTAATGAATACATTTCTCTGTATTTTATTTTATCTCTTTAATTATGTGTGCCTAAATTCTATTTTTTTTTTCTAATTAATTGTTTGGAACTAAGTTTCAAAATTTATTTTTACAGAATAGATTTTAATAATTTTATTAGTCAAAAAAAGTTGTGTTTATTTTTTTGTCGAATGTAACCCAAATCCTTTTATATCTATCATAAATCTATTTAAATACTTATTATTAGATAAATCGTATTTATCGATTAGGGATTACATAACTTAAAATTGGGGTTTACCAACAAAATATTATTTTTTTGGGTTGATATTTTTTTTTAATATGCAATGAAACTTTTAACAACTCCTCTTTTGCCATATAAGAATAATTGTCCTCTCTCATATGCGATTTCAAATATATATTAAACAATTTATGTGAATAATTTATTTTTGTAAAATTTTGTCGATTTACTAAACATCTGAAATTTGTCCCCTCGAATTACAAATCCTGGCTCCGCCACAGTTTAGGTGCCCTAAGATTTAAATATATTTTCACATTGGCAACCTACAAATATCCTTTTTTTTTTCATTTCACAAAATAATGAGAAACAAAACTCCCAATCTACAACAAAAAAAAAAAAAAAAACTCAATCATTGAATGCATGAGATGAGATGACATGAACAAATATCTAGTGATTAGAGTGAACGTGTGGATATAAAACAATGCTAGCTTAGCCATGCATGGTCTCACATTTTCTATATAAGGCTAGCAAAGCATTTGCATACTCACACAACAAAAATCATAACTAGCCCTCAAAATAAGAAAAAAAAAACTAAAGAGTTCATTTTATTTGTTTGATTATTACTTGAGAGATAATAATGGAGATGAAGGGAAAGAATGTGGTGATGGTAGCTATGATGCTTATGCTCATCATTGTTGTCACCTCTGCCAATACCATTAACGATAATGGTAACGATAACAATGATGAGCTTATTACTCTCCCATCACAAAACATTCTCATGCTACTCGATCGAGTCATATCTCCTAAAATCAACCATAATCTTGGTTGTGTTGATGTACATAATAGGTGTGACGGGTGGTTGTTCCAGTGTTGTGATCCTTATTATTGCGACGGAGCTTTTATAGGTGGCACGTGCCGTGTCCCTTGAATTAAGGTTAACGTTGTTAAGACTTGACTTCGTATTATTACTGTTATGGTTGTTGTAGTTATAATTCCTGTGTGCTTGGACTCCTACTATGATACTGGCTAGTGGCTAAGTATTTGAGGAGCCATTAAATAAGAGTTGTGTTATGGTCTATGTAAAAGGTATCATCTTTTGGTTTTGCATCGGTATGAATTATATGGTTGTTTGTAGTTTTTTTTAATTCTTAGTTTTTACGTAAGCTTAATTTGCAATAATTAAACAAAGTTTACCAAATTCAACAACAAACTGATTTAAAACAAGCTACCTTTCAACCAAAAAAAAAAAACTAAGCTAAGCTACTTGGGCTATGTAAAATTATTACAAATCTTATGTTGGAATTTATTTCATTTGTTAATAGTTGAATCATTTTGACTAGCTAGACATGTTTGCTATCGTACCCGGATTTAAACACCTCTAGTGAGCAGGGAATCACTCCATAGATCTTCTATATGTAAACAGGAAAAATCATCCATCTTCCTTTGTATACTTAACCTCGGGACATAAAATCCGAAGAGGGAACTTGAATGTTTACAAGCAACCATTTGTTGAAGAGTTGAAACAGCTATGGGGGATTGGTGCCACAAGTCACGACATATGCATTTCAAGAAAGCAAAATGGCCCAACCTGCTAGCCCGATCCGAAAAACAACGAGTTTGGACAAGCATAAAAACGCATTTTTATTTCAAAACCCGAATTCAGCTCGAAAAACCCGCTTTAATATATGATAAGCCCGGCATAACTTTGCAGATTTTTAGGCAGATGATTTAATTCAAAGGTCCAACCTAGCCAGATATTTTGATCACCTCTAGCAAAATTTCAATTTTCGTGCATCCATTTTGTGAACTATTGGTTGCCATGTTAATCGGACACCGCTAATATCGTGAAGTGTCCGTGTCGACGTGACACTTCACGGACACAGACATGGGACACGTGTCCGATTCTTTACTGTGCACTCGGACACTTCCATTAAGAGAGGAGAGGAAAAAAGAGAAGAAACATGAAAGAAAAACATATCTTGTTCGAAAACTAGCATAAATATAGAGAAGATGGAGAGAAGAATATTGTCATTTATTAGGAGAATTTACTGAGGAAAGAATTATAATAAAAAAAATAGGGGTAGATATAATGAAAAATTTAGACCTTTTGTAATATATAATTTATTTATATAAATTTAAGGGACGTATAGACGTGTCCCCGTACCTGTATTCAAATATCGGACAGAGTCATTTATCCAAATATCGGACATAATGAAAATTAATGACGTATACAAGAACACATTTATCAAAATAACTCACCTGGACCCGATTTATACAACTGTGGTTGCTAGCCAAACAAAAGTGTGGTTGCTAGCCAATACAATAACTACTCTGCAGGAATTTGATGCATTTAATCATGGATATAGACCGATAGACGTGCTTGATTGGTATTACATTAATTCTCAAAAATAAAATGCAGACTCAGTTAATATAAGGGTAAGAGGCCTTAATTTTTTTGGTGTTTAAAGAGCCACTAGGACAAGTGATGACAATTGATCCTAGGATTATTTTGAACCGGGTGAGCTAAGCTACACCTCACTCTTAGAGTAATAAGCCTTAATAAGAGCCTTATAGTTTCCACCTTTTCTTTTTCTTTTTCTAAAAAAATATAGGGAAATTATCAACGGTGACCCTCAATTTCTGCTACGCACCAATGGTCACCTACCTTTTTTTTATTACACAAAATGACCTTAGTTAAAAATTTCATCTCACTCATAACCTTATTTCATTAAATATTAAATATGGTTAGATTTCTATTTTAAAAAAAAAAAAATTAAAAAAATTAACCCCAACCACCAAAAACCAGCCACCACCTGCCCAGCCACCATATCCCTTCCGGCGACACTACCCCAGGTTCCATCGATCGCCGCCAACACTACCTAGACTCCCCCGACCGCCGGTGAAACTGCGCCAACTTCATCTCGACCACCGCCAAGCCAGATTCCCAAATCCCCACCCACAACCCTCCCTCCCTCTCGTCCTTCTCACCGTCACCACCACTAAGTCACCGAACTCAGAACCCCGACCACCCCCAGATCGCCGAACCCAAACACGATTTGGATTTTGTAGATCGAACTAGGAGCGACGGTCGGGTTTAGATCTGGGCGTAGAAGAGGTCAGAGGAGAGAGAAAAGGAGGTTCGTGGGTTTTGGTGGGAGGATGAGCAGTGGGTTTGGTCTGGTGGTGGTGCGATTCTTGGTCTGGTGGGGAATGTCGAGTTGAGGTGAGGAAGAGGGTAGAGGTGGTGGTGGCAGTGAGGAGAGAGAAGGTGGGTCTTTGGCAGGTTGGGGATTCTGGCTGGGCAGTGGTCAAGGTTGAGCAGCGTCGCCAGCAGGGTAAGCTTGGAGCAGTGTCGCCGGCGAGGGGAGCTTGGCTGGCAGGTGGGGCTGGCTACATCTGATGGGGATGAGGGTGAAGGTGGTGGCTAGGTTGGTGGTTTTTATTTTTAGTTTTTTTTTTTTTTTCAAAGTTAACCATAGTTAATTTTTTTAAAATAAATAGCACTCATTAATGTCATATGTGAGATAAATTTCTTAATTAGGGTCATTTTGTACAATAAAAAAAGGAAAATTCTATATGGTGGCCTCATGGTTTTGAATTTTCTACGTGGAAGACGAAGTTTTTTTCAGCTCTCTTTAGTGGCACCAAGGTTTAGAAAAATTGACCATAGTGACCGTTTTTAGGTTTATGGCTAACTTTTTTAGTTAAAATGGTTAACCTTTGATTTTTTTTATTAAAAATTATTTAAATTATACTTTAAAATAATTAAATTTTAAAAAAAAAAAAAAACATAAAAAACATATGTTATAATATTATAATATTATGATGTAAATCTAACTCTACAATTGACGATTGATACAATTGTGAAAATCAATCTAACTTTGTAAATAAAAAACATAAATTCCTAATTTCCTATACACAAATGAACAACAATAACTATACATTAATCAATTTACAATAAATTCCTAAAGTCATTTCGGAGAGTCAGAGTGCGTTTGTTCCTGGTAAACTAATAACTGACAATGCCTTGATAGCAATGGAAATTTTTCATACAATGAATAAACGGAGTAAAGGTAGAAAGGGGACAGTTGCGATGAAATTGGATATGAGCAAAGCCTATGATCGGGTAGAGTGGTATTTTCTGGAAAACTTATTGCTTAAAATGGGGTTTGCAGATCGATGGGTGAGACTTGTTATGGATTGTGTTTCCACGTTTTCATATTCATTTATTATTAACCGCAATGTGGTAGGTTCGGTGTTGCCCTCTAGGGGGTTGAGACAGGGCAATCCTCTGTCACCATATCTCTTTATTATGGTGGTCGATGCTTTTTCGGCTCTAATAAACAAGGCATCGGATTACAGATTGGTTCATGGTGCTGGGGCTAGTAGGAAAGGGCCGAAAATCTCTCATCTCTTCTTTGTCGACGACAGTCTGCTATTAGCAAGGGCCAACTGTGTGGAATGCTCGAAGATAGTTGATATACTCAACATATATGAAGCAGCTCCAGGACAGAAAATTAACTATGAAAAATCGGAGGTCTCTTTTCGCAAAGACGTAAATGTTTCGAAACAGGGAGAGTTGGTTGATTTATTGCAGATGCGGCCTGTAGTTAAACATGAAAAATATCTTGGGCTTCCTACTATCATCGAAAGATCTAAGAGAATGGTGCTTGCGGCCTTGAAGGAAGGCTACAAAGGGAGGCTTTTATCGAGAGCCGAGAAGGAAGTTCTTATAAAAGCAGTGATCCAAGCCATCCCGACTTATTTGATGGGGGTGTACAAGTTGCCTAATAGTGTCATCGAGGAAATTTGTGGCCTTATAGCAAGATTTTGGTGGGGAAATTCGGATTCTAGAAGGAGAGTTCATTGGCTAAATTGGGAGGTTATGTGCAAACCGAAGTGTTTGGGTGGGATGGGGTTTTGAGATATGGGAGTTTTTAATAAAGCTCTCCTTGGTAAGCAATCTTGGTGACTTATCAACAATCCCGACTCACTTTTTGGGCGAGTAATGAAAGGCAAATATTTCCCTCACTCGGATTTTTTGGAGTCCTCTCTTGGCTGTAATTGCAGTTACTCATGGCGAGGGATTTAGGGACCTAAATCCCTTGTGAAAGAAGGGCTGATATTGAGAGTAGGAGATGGTTCTAAAATCAGAATTTTTGATGACCCGTGGCTTATGGATGAGAATTGGAGGTTTGTTTGTACTCCTAGAACAGACGAGCTGACTGTGGTCAAGGACTTGGTGGATGCTGAAACGAAGGACTGGAACTATGAATTACTCTCTGGTAACTTTGAGAGAGGGATGTTAGATGTATTTTGTCTATACCTCTTGGTCATAGAGTTCAGGATGACATATTGACTTGGGCATTTTCCAAAGATGGTGCCTATAATGTCAAAACTGCATATATGCTTGGGAAGTCTTGCAATTTAGGGGCTTTCCATCAAGTGTGGGTAGACATTTGGGCAAATGTCAAGCATTTTCTCTGGTGAATTAGCACCAACTCCCTGCCAGCTTGTGCCCTCTTGTATAACAGGCATATGAAGGATTCCGCCCTCTGCCCATGGTGTTCTAGTGCTCCTGAAACGCTTCATCACACTTTTTCTTATTGTCCGGTTGTTCAGGATGTGAATGCTCTGAGCTTGCTGTCACTGACCCAGCTTTTGATTTCAAAGAAATGCTTTTGGATTGGAAGCAAAAGAATGAGAGAAAGTGCCTTTTTAGGGTTGCATTGCTATGGCAGATATGGAGCCGTAGGAATAAGAAAGTTTTCAACAATAAGGAAGTCCCTCATTTGGTAGTAAGAGACAGAGTTTTTCGCTTGGTTGAAGACTGTGGTAAGTAAGCTGCTAAGGTTTATGGTGTGGTCAGCAAGAGCAAGTGCAATAGCCCGAAGAAATGGCTCCTTCCTCTTTCTGATTTCGTGAAGATCGACTGTGATGCTTGCCTTAAGACCGATGGCTGGATTGGTCTTGGGGCTGCTCCTAGAAACGCTGCAGGGGAGGTCCTATTTGAAGGGGTGAGACCAGTGTGTGGCTACTTGCTACCAGACATTGCAGAGTGCAAAGCCTTGCTTTTTGGTGTGAAGCTAGCTAGAAGATATGGGTACAAGAAGGTAATTTTTGAGTCGGACTGTCAGCATGTTATCACTCGACTCTCAAAGGCTGCAACCTATTTCACGGATCTTGATTCGGTGCTTGATGATATTTTTTATCTTGTTCTAGCTTTGATTTTGTCACTTGGTCTCATGTTAAAAGGGATGGGAACTTTGTTGCTCATCACCTTGCTAGTTTAGTACCGTTTGGTGTTGAACAAGTTTGGGAGAATTCTTGCCCTTCTGTAATTTCTCCTTACATTCTAATGGACAATCTGTCCATTGATTAATAAATTTGGTACTAAACGTATTTCAAAAATAAAAAAATAAAAAAAAGAGCTTGTAAAGGAATTTGAACCCTTGGTCTCAAAACGTCCCTCAGTAAATGTAGAAAGTACTAATTCCAACAAAGATTCAACATAAGGGAAAATTATTTTCTTGGAAATGTCAAGATTTGTTTGACTGTATGAAAGAACTTTTGCTTTCCATTTCCATGAATAATTACACTTAACTGGAAGATCGAGCTAGGTAAGTAAATTTATCCACTTTGTGAGAAGTGAAACTTCGGATTCTACACAAATTCTTATATATGATTGGCTGCATGATATGATCAGTAATTATGGGGATTACTTCATTCATTAGTGTTATAGGGGTTACTTGGTTAGTGTTATAGGAGGTACTCGATCAGTAGTAAAGGGGTTACCCGATCAGTATTACAGTGATTACTCGGTCAGTGTTATAGGAGTTACTTTGCTTTTTTACAAGTGATCACACGGTGTGGCCATCCACACACAAGACGGATTGTTCTGTTATCAACCAAACAAATGCATCGTACATATTAATGTGCCAAGAAAATCAATGTCATGTGTTTTATGTATCAGCCAAATGTAGTTGGACCTTAATAATGTTTGTTGGTTGTCATCATCAAGGACCACGGTATTGCCGCTATAAATAATTGGTAAATGTCTCATTTTGATTTTTTACACGATTTACATAATGCACTATAACCAATGTTAGTGATCTATATAATTTTTAAAAATATATATGTGTACTTCCTCCGTTCTTTTATATTGCACCATGAGAGATTTCACGTTTGCCTATGCATTACTTTGGCTATTAATATCTTTAATTAAACTTTTGTAAGGAAAAAAAAAAAAACCTTGATATTTGAAAAGTAGATTTTGAGATGAATCTAACAAGATTTCACATGATTATGTTTTTCCTAATGGATAAATAACAAAAGATGGTCAAAGAAGATCGATTAAGTGAATAGTGTAAAAGTCCTTATGGTGCAATAAAAGAAAAACAGGGGAAGTATATAATATAGTTATATGAGAACTTGTTAGATTGCATTAATATATAGTTTTCGAAAATCAAATTTTTAAGATTTATACTAATTGAAACTTAAAAATTTATTGATTAAAAATCTGCATTGGCATACATGCCTAGTTAAATGGAAGCATTTTATTGGAAAAATTAGTTTTGATAATCCCTACTTTGGTTGATTTTCTTCAAAAATCATAGCTTTTGATTATCCTAGAATAATCCCAACTTATACGTGTAACTTCCTAAAATAATCCGAAGTATTATTTTTGTTGCTTTTGTTGATCCCTTTTGGAACCATTATGTATTACAAAAACAAAAGTTCGGATTATTATAAGAAGATACCTGTATAAGTTGGTACTATTCCAGAATAATCAAAAGTTGGGATTATTTAAAGAAAATCAACCAAAGTTGGGATTATTAAAACCAATTTTTCCTTTATTTTAAAATAGAGGAAGAATATGCTACAAATACAATGGACGCATTTTTAAGATCAGACTACGTTTAAAACTTTCTAGACAATTGTAGTCCATCAGATGCTCTTATTAACCACGAGGCCTTTGTTTTTTTGTTATAGTTGTAGGTAAGGAGAATTATCATACAACGGAGCAAAACAGCAAATCGACACCTCTCACAAGTTAGTCAATCCAACTTCATATAACGCCAATGATCGAATTAATGTGTGTTTGCTTGACAATGTTCATGGTGCATGGATGATATATGATGACAACAATCACAACATACATATAAGCATTATAACTCTTATAGTGTAAGACAACTCTCACTCATGGGCGAAAAAAAACAAAAAGTCATTTTCTCCCTTCCCATTTTCTCACTCCTCTTTTCCACTTTTCTCCATGAGTATTTTATTTTAATAACTCCTTATACACTCATGAGCTAAAAAAATATACCACACCACTATCTCTCTACATTTCCCTCTCCTAAGTCCTAAACTATCTAATTTTCTGATTTTAAAGCTAAGGCCCACGAGTACTGTAGTAATTTATTTTTGCCATTCCCATGGGCATTTGACAATCTCCTCATGGGAATTTTTTTTTTCTCATGAGTGGGATACTAATTTTACCATGATATTCTTCTCATAGGCATTTTTTTTGCCCATGAGTGAGAGTGCTCTAAAGGTGTGTGGCAATGAACCAAATTCTTATCAAGCGGAGCTTCGGTCACCCACATTTGATCCATTCACCATTCCATTTGCTTCACCCACGTCCATTTGTTAAAAATCCGCTTTACACATCACTAACATCCATCCATCCACTAGTGGAAAAAGTACTTTTGCTCCAATTAAAAATAGGGTATTTGCTCCAGTTTTGAACCAGATCACTTGGAGGGGGAGTCAGTAACAAGAAGAAAATGCTCCGATTTAAAACAGATCGAAAAGTGACTATTTATTGCATATGTTATAAATTGAATTAAATTTTTACTTTCAAGGAATGCATTACCAAATTTATTTAAAATTGAAAGTGATTCCAAGGGCCTCGTTTTTGTAATTGGCACAAAGGATGCTAATCGAGCGAGTCGATCACGAGCTAAGGGGTGCTCAAATCGAGTCGAAAACTTTTTTCATGTGCTCGACTCGTGCTCGTTAAAGTTTCGAGCCAATAAAACCTGCTCAACTTGTGCTCGTTAAAGTTTCGAGTCGAGTCGAGTAGCTCATGATATGCTCGTTAAAGTTTTGACCCTTCTAAAATTATAAGCCTTTATTGTTTTTGTTCACTTTATATAGTTTTCTTTTGATTATTTTATTTATTATTAAAGATTTACTCTTTCTTTTTTGATAATATAAATTAACTCTTATTAAGTGTCAAATTAGTCAATGGTAATAACTTGTTTGTAAATTTTATATTGATAAAATATATTATCGAGTTGCTCACGAGCTTATCGAGTCGAGTTAGAGCTTGCTCAACTCGTACTCGTTAACATCTTGAGTCGGGTCGAGTTCGAGTTGATCCAACTCGAGCCGAGTTTTGACCGAGTTTTGATCAAGTCGAGCCCTAGTTGCTCACGAGCTGCTTAACTCGATTAGCACCTCTAGGCACAAGGCCTCCAAAATATTTGTGACAACCCTAATGTTCGCATATCATACTATTCATAATATAAGAGGCAATCAACATCAATGAAGGCAAATAAATAAACAAACATTTTAGATGTACAAATTGTCCGTACACTATTCATAAGAGTTTGTTTGAACTTTATAAAGGATATTTTCTCATTATATCGCCCATCTCTTTGAAATCTCTTTATTTCTTTCCACCTTTTTTTTTTTTACAAATACACCCACTATTTAATTCTCTCCCACTTTATCAACTTTTTTTTTACACCCACTCACCGCATAAACATTCTCTTACTACGGAGTAGTTTCACAAATTTTTGTGTAATAATAAATGTTTTAAACTTTTGGAATGGAGATAATAATTTTTATATTAAATTTTTTTAAAAAAATTAAGAAAAATTGGTAAAAATATAATAATTCTTATTTTCACCTATTCGCTTTAAAGCATCCCAACTTTACATTATTTTTAAATAATCCGAACATTGTGGTTATTAGTTTTCTTTGGTCCTAACCGGTCACCAACCATGCATATAGTGTACATTGATGAAAAATGATGATTACAGTCGTGGTCTAACTTTTTACTTACTCCTTTGTTCATCATTTGGGGTTTTTTTTAATACAATAAGAAGGGAGACTTAGGGTGTGTTCTATTCACCTGATTTTCACTTATTTGAACTAATCTGAACAAATATGAGCTTATTTGAACTTAATTAAACTTATCTGAACTTAACTAAACTTATTAATACTTATTTTAGTTGTAATTTGAACTTTGGTAACCTTATAAGAACTTATTTTTCCTGAATTGAACTTAACTGGACTTAATTTTCTAAACTAAACTTATCTTAACTTAACTAGAACTTATCTGAACTTATATACGTGGAAAAAAAAGGTGAACAAAACAGGCCTTTAATACGTATTAATTCAATTAAAAAAATAGGACATTCAATTCAAAATATCCGAACATTAGAAAAACTAAATCGGATACCTAGTTCTTTTTATGATATTTTGGATATCTGAAGATTTTAATCGTATTTATTCAATGAGAATTATTTTATAATCTTCCTGACTCTCAAGCATTGACTTTATTTTCAATTGATACCATAAGGTTTAATAATCATATTTATGTACAGTGGCGGAGCCACGTTGGAACATGGGGGACATCCTCATTTTCAAAAAAAAAAAAAGAATAAAATTTATGTTAGCATAACAAATGCAGTAGAAATATATAAATAAATAAATATATATATATATATATATGGTGTGGTGGTTGTTGGGCTTTAATAAAGCTTGTTTTTCTCTTTGATCCCAGGTTCGGTTCATTGCCCACACATTTTTTATTTTTTATTTTTTCTTTTTCCTGTTTTTGGACTTTATTTTTATTTCATTTTATATTTTATACAAAGTGCTTCCATTTAGATTCATTACCCATACATTTTTTATTTAATTTTTTTTCTTTTTCCTGTTTTTGGACTTTATTTTTATTTCATTTTATAGTTTATACAAAGTGCTCCCATTTAGATTCATTACCCATACATTTTTTATTTAATTTTTTTTCTTTTTCCTGTTTTTGGACTTTATTTTTATTTCATTTTATAGTTTATACAAAGTGCTCCCATTTAACTTCTTTCAAAAAAAAAAAAAAAAAATGTGCTCCCATTTAACTTCTTTTTCTGCCCATTTGGGTAGCTTAACTAAGCTTTATTAGTTTCTAAATAAGAAAAAAAAAAACTTCTTTTTCTTATTTTTGGATTTCGCCTTTTTTTTTAAACTTGTTTTTGGATTTCATTTTATAGTATATAATGTATATATACAAATTATTATAAGTCTTCAAACCTCTAACTACTTTCATTTAACTATTTAATCAAGTATGTCTTGTTGATAGTGAATACTAATGTGTTATTCAACTATTTGTAATGAATACATATCTCTGTATTTTATTTTATCTCTTTAATTATGTGTGCCTAAATTCTAGTTATTTATTTTTTAATTAATTGTTTGGAACTATGTTTCAAAATTTATTTTTACAGAATATATTTTAATAATTTCATTAGTCAAAAAAAGTTGTGTTTATTTTTTTGTCGAAATGTAACCCAAATCCCTTTATATCTATCATAAATCTGTTTAAATACTTATTATTAGATAAATCGTATTTATCGATTATTGGGGATTACATAACTTTAAATTGGGGTTTACCAACAAAATATTATTTTTTTGAGTTGATAATTTTCTTAATATGCAATGAAACTTTTAACAACTCCTCTTTTGCCATATAAGAATAATTGTCATATCTCATATGCGATTTCAAATATATATTAAACAATTTATGTGAATAATTTTTTTTTTCTTAAATTTTGTCGATTTACTAAACATCTGAAATTTGTCCCCCCAAATTACAAATCCTGGCTCCGCCACTGTTTATGTGCCCTAAGATTTAAATATATTTTGACATTGGCAACCTACAAATATCCTTTTTTTTTCATTTCACAAAATAATGTGAAACAAAACTCCCAATCTATCATCTATTGGCACTAAAGTGAACGCAATTACATAAAATCTCAGAGTACCAAAATGAAATTTTCATAAAATATAATTAAGTGTCAGTTTCAACACAAGTATATATATCCTATATAAAAATAAGTCTATCCTCCATTTACATCATACATTCAATTCATACCTAAGAGTCTAAGACAAATTTACAACTAATTTAATTAATTAAGATTTAAGAGTGTGCCCTACCTATGATCACAACAGCCTATTAAGGTATTTACAAACGTGTGAACTCAATCATTGAATGCATGAGATGAGATGATATGAACAATTATTTAGTGATTAGAGTGAACGTGTGGACATAAAACAGTGCTAGCTTAGCCATGCATGGTCTCACATTTTCTATATAAGGCTAGCAAAGCATTTGCATACTCACACAACAAAAATCATAACTAGCCCTCAAAATAAGAAAAAAAAAACTAAAGAGTTCATTTTATTTGTTTGATTATTACTTGAGAGATAATAATGGAGATGAAGGGAAAGAATGTGGTGATGGTAGCTATGATGCTTATGCTCATCATTGTTGTCACCTCTGCCAATACCATTAACGATAATGGTAACAACAACAATGATGAGCTTATTACTCTCCCATCCAAAAACATTCTCATGCTACTTGATCGAGCTGTATTTCCTAATATCAACCATAATCTTCAATGTCGAGGCTACAGACAACCTTGTGACGGGGTTATAACCCAGTGTTGTAATCATTATTATTGCAGCAGGCCTGTTTTAGGCGGATATTGTCGCAAAGATAAGCTCACTATTATTGAACAAGTTTAATGATGTTAATGATATGGTGTTATTATATGTTGTTGTTGTTATTTGTGTGTAATGTGCTTGGACTCCTACTATAGGTATTTGAGGAGCCATGAAATAAAAGGTAAATGTTATGTAAGCTAATAAGAAGGTACTATACCCTTCTATATTATCTTTGTATCATTTTTATTGTTCTTAAATAATAAATTGTGTTCTTTGTTGTTTTTTGTGGTTAATTAAGTTACACTCTAGGTATTTATGTTTTCTTCTGTTTATCCATCTGTTTAATGTTGAATACGGGTCTAGGCCACACCCGCAACCGAGAGATATTTCACTTAACAAGTTTAGGAGGTTCTATCCTAAAACCATATCGCAATAGGAGGATTAGCCCCTGACTTATAAAGTGTTTTAACCCTCTCTTCTTTTCTCAATGTGGGACACTTACATGTGTTTTTTGGGAAGTTTATACTTCAACGCTCCCCCTCACATGTAAGGTCCCTTAAATTTCGTCTCATGTGATTTCCTTGGGTTAATACGCACTATTTTTACTCCCACTCACATAGACCTACCCACTCAATTTGGCCCATTATACTCAATACTCAAGCTATTAAAGATCCCAAACCGTAGGCCTGGCTCTGATACCATGTTATATATGAGTTTGGGCCGCACCCGGCCTGCAACTAAGAGAGAGAGTTCACTTCACAAGTCCAAGGAGATTTCATCCCAAAACCATATGGTAATAAGAGGATTAGCCCTTTAGCCTTCTTTTCTCAATGTAAAACACTTACATGTATTCTTTGAAAAGTTTATACTTCAACAATTTAATTTGTAAAAATGGTATGTTTTATATGAATTTGTCCTCTAATTATTTATTTATTTATTAATTACAAGTAGTTTTTTTTGTTATTGGCAAATCATGTACTTTATTATTTTTGGTGTCCTTTTTATATTGTTTTGCAAAAATATGAGGATTGTTAGTAGTATATATAAAAAAAATAAAAAAATAAAATAAAAAATAAAAACTACTTTGGAATTTAGATACTCTATACATAGGGTAGAGATCTAATGAAAACGAATAATCTTTAAATGAAAAGGATGAGAAAATTGATTGTCAACTTTTTTTAATTGTTCCCTAATAACTAAGGCCCTGTTCACTTCACATTAAAAAAAAAATAAAAAAATTGTAAATACAATTTCATTTCAGTAAAAATAAGCTCAAAACAAAGCACACAACAGTAAAAATAGATTTAATTCAATTTACACCCTAATTATGACATTTGCTTTATATAAAAGTTAAACTAAAAATGAAATATTAAATTGCTCATTAATTATTATATGTATGTGATTTCATTTTTAATATATTAGGGCAGTACAGTTAACGCGCGCAATGCGCGTGCCATATCTAGTCACGTCTCGAGAATTTTTTTCAATTTGGCCTTATGTTGTAACAACCATAATTGTTGGTAGCATTAATGAAGGAAAATGTAGTAAACAAATATATTTAAGGGTATAAATGTCCGCACACTATTCTTAAAATCTTTAAAAAAAAAAAGTTGCATTAATATTAACTAGGGTAAATAAGCAAATAAATATTTTAAAGGATATAATTGTCCAAACACTATTCACAAGAGTTATCTCAAACTTCGTTAGTGTTATACGGGTTATTCGGTCAATGTTACAGGGATTTTTTCATCAGTATTATTGGGGTTACTCAGTAAGTGTTTTAGGGATTACTCGACCAATATTACAGTCTATCAGTGTTATAGGATTACTTTGTTCTTTTATGATTCAATGTCTTACTGTTTCCGTGGTCAACTATTAAATTTCTTTTGGACCTAAAAAAAATATAGAAACGTGGGCTAGCTCTTTGCTATTTTTGGTTGATCTAAATTGATGGGCCTGGTACAATAACAACATGTTAGTCACCCCTTCTGTAAAGCATTTTCATAAGACATTTATAAAATTAGTAGGGTGGTTAACGCGCGCGATACGCACTATAATTAGCCATATTCGAAGAGCTTTTTCGGTTTGACTTTATGTTACAAATGTAGTTGTTGACAGCATTAATGAGGACAAATATGTAAACAAATGTTTTAAGGGGTATAAATGTTGGTACACTATTCTTAAGAGTTTAAAAGATTATTAACATTAATGAGGGCAAATAAGTAAATAAATATTTTAAAGGATATAATTGTCCAAACACTATTATTGAACAAGTTTAATGATGTTAATGATATGGTGTTATTACATGTTGTTGTTGTTATTTGTGTGTAATGTGCTTGGACTCCTACTATAGGTATTTGAGGAGCCATGAAATAAAAGGTAAATGTTATGTAAGCTAATAATAAGAAGGTACTATACCCTTCTATATTATCTTTGTATCATTTTTATTGTTCTGGAATAATAAATGTGTTGTTTGTTGTTTTTTGTGGTTAATTAAGTTACACTCTAGGTATTTATGTTTTCCTCTGTCTCTCCATCTGTTTAATGTTGAATACGGGTCTAGGCCACACCCGCAATCGAGAGAGATTTCACTTCACAAGTCCAGGAGGTTCCATCCTAAAACCATATGGCAATAGGAAGATTAGCCCCTGACTTATTAAGTGTTTTAACTCTCTTCTTTTCTCAATGTGGGACACTTACATGTGTTTTTTGGGAAGTTTATACTTCAACACTCCCCCTCACATGTAAGGTCCCTTATTTCGTCTCATGTGATTTCCTTGGGTTAATGCGCACTTTTTTCACTCCACTCACATAGACCTACCCACTCAATTTGGCCCATTATACTCAATACTCAAGCTATTAAAGATCCCAAACCGTAGGTCTGGCTCTGATACCATGTTAAATATGAGTTTGGACCGCGCCCGATCCGCAACTAAGAGAGAGAGTTCACTTCACAAGTCCAAGGAGATTTCATCCCAAAACCATATAACAATAAGAGGATTAGCCCCTTATCCTTATAAAGTGTGTAACTTTGTCTTTTTTTCTCAACGTAAAACACTTACATGTATTCTTTGAGAAGTTTATACTTCAACAATTTAATTTGTAAAAATGGTATGTTTTATATGAATTTGTCCTCTAATTTTTTTTAATTTATTAATTACAAGTAGTTTTTTTGTTATTGGCAAATCATGTACTTTATTATTTTTGGTGTCCTTTTTATATTGTTTTGCAAAAATATGAGGATTGTTGGTAGTATATATAAAAAAATAAATAAATTAAAAAAAAAAAAAAAAAAAAAAAAAAAAAAAAAACTACTTTGGAATTTAGATACTCTATATACATAGGGTAGAGATATAATGAAAACGAAGAATCTTTAAATGAAAAGGATGATAAAATTGATTGTCAACTTTTTTTAATTGTTTCCTAATAACTAAAGCCCTTTTCACTTCACATTAAAAAAAAAAAAATATTCTGTAAATACAATTTCAATTCAGTAAAAATAAGTTCAAAACAAACACACTACAGTAAAAATAAGTTAAATTCAATTTACACCCTAATTATGCCATTTGCTTTATATAAAAGTTAAACTAAAATTGAAATATTAAATTGCTTATTAATTATTATATGTATGTGATTTCATTTTTAATATATTAGGGCAATATAGTTAACGTGCGCAATGCGTGTGCCATAGCTAGTCATGTCTCGAGAATTCTTTCAATTTGGTCTTATGTTGTAACAACTATAATTGTTGGTAGCATTAATGAAGGAAAATGTAGTAAACAAATATCTTTAAGGATATAAATGTCCGCACACTATTCTTAAAATCTTTACAAAAAAAAAAATGCATTAATATTAACTAGGGTAAATAAGTAAATAAACATTTAAAGGGTATAATTGTCCAAACGCTATTCACAAAAGTTATCTCAAATTTCGTTAGTGTTATACAGGTTATTCGGTCAATGTTACAAGGATTTTTTCATCAGTGTTATAGGGGTTACTCAGTAAGTGTTTTAGGGATTACTCGACCAATATTACAGTCTATCAGTGTTATAGGATTACTTTGTTCTTTTATGATTCAATGTCTTACTGTTTCCGTGGTCAACTATTAAATTTCTTTTGGACCTAAAAAAAATATAGAAACGTGGGCTAGCTCTTTGCTATTTTTGGTTGATCTAAATTGATGGGCCTGGTACAATAACAACATGTTAGTCACCCCTTCTGTAAAGCATTTTCATAAGACATTTATAAAATTAGTAGGGTGGTTAACGCGCGCGATACGCACTATAATTAGCCATATTCGAAGAGCTTTTTCGGTTTGACTTTATGTTACAAATGTAGTTGTTGACAGCATTAATGAGGACAAATATGTAAACAAATGTTTTAAGGGGTATAAATGTTGGTACACTATTCTTAAGAGTTTAAAAGATTATTAACATTAATGAGGGCAAATAAGTAAATAAATATTTTAAAGGATATAATTGTCCAAACACTATTAATAAGAGTTATCTCATAATTTTTAAAAGGTAGGGATATAGTCTTACAATAAAAACGACTTATGCATTTCTATGATCGTTATCATAGATTGTTTTTGGATCCAATATAAGTTCAACTCATATAGGATTTGCCACTACTTGTATAAAACACCCAAAATCCCCCTTAACATTTTCGGCGCTTGTTATTCCACTCTTTCAATTCCCCCAAATTTATCAACATAAAGAATATCACCTCACAACCCATGACAAATACAGTACTAATGTAAAGGGTACCTTTTTTACAAAAATGGCTGCTATAAATTTATAAAAGGTCCTATACGACGATTTTTCAAAAAAATATTTATTGCTTATATATAAAACACTAATCGATGCATGATGATACTAAAGTTATAATCAAGCACTATGAACTCTAGTGATACTTCCTCGTCTCATTTACTTGAACTAAATAAGAAATTAGATAGTGTTTGGGTGTCAAAATGAATTCCCAATTTGGGTTTTATTTATCAATTGGGTCACCAAGCCCAATATGCTTAAGTCATGGCTAATGCAAGCAAATTAGTTCAAAGGCATTAGTTAAGTCCATCAAAAAAGCCCACACGCTCAGGGCTTGTCGGCTTGATACGTGTCTTAAGGTACAAATTTTTCCCTAGAGTCTACACCCCCTCTATACTACACCGTTTCATTCAATTTGCATGTTTTTTTTTTTTTTTTTTTTTTTTTTTTTTTTTTTTTTTTTTTTTTTTTTTTAATAAATACTTTCTATCCAAGCAACTCTATAAATAATTTTAAGATCTATTTTTTTATTTCTCTCTCCTCTTTTTCAGTCTTTTTGTTTTCTCTTTCTTCTATTTTGGTGATTTATTTTCTCTCTCCTATATTAATTTTTTTTAATCGTTTTTCAATTTTTAAAATGAAAATAATTAGGTAATCTGCCTACTGTTGTTGATTTGTTGTGGTAATGATGATGATGAGATAACAATAGTTGGCGTTCAAATATTTAATTTGCTTATTATAATTATATTTGTGTTTATTTAGTTAAATAGTGTTTATGATGGGTAATTTCACTTGGTTGAAGGTGTAGTTTTGATTTTTGAGGTGTGTTTGACTGCCATGGGAGGTAGCTTAGCTTTGAGGTGCCCCCTCGATTGAAGAAATTATTGATAAAATTGTGGAGTGAATATTGACTAGAATCTGAAAGTTACTTAGTGTAATTGAGGATTGTGGTAAATAATTGGATATATGATTACTCCCTCCATTGATGGATTCTTGTGGTATGAATACTATGAGAGAGAAATTTGAAGCTTTATAAGGTAGCCATGATGTTGAAGAAAAAAAAGAAGAGTTACAGATGTGATTTTCCTTTTTTTTTTTTTCCTCTTTTTGAATTAAAAGTTATTGATTTTTCCTTTTTATTTTTTTAATAATGATATATAAGATATAACTCTTATAAGTGAATGTATATAACTTTATAAGTGATCATACAATATTTTGTAAATGAACATATTTTTTTTAATAATGATTATAAATAAACATGTAATTATTTCATAATTGAACATATAATTTTTTTAAATGAACATATAATTATTTATAACTGAACATATAATTGTAGACCATTATTATAGAAAATAATGTATTAAACTTATATATTTTGTACTTATTTTTGTAAAGAATTTGTTGGTGATGATAGATGCTCATGGAAAAAAAAATATATAATATATATGAGAATTAAATATATGTGAATTATCATGTATAACCATTGCAAAAACCACCTATTAAAATGAAATGATCATGTATTAGAATGAAAATGAACATATTTCAATATAAATATATACATAGATAAAAGTGCGAATAGATTTTAAGATAGCCGTAAATTATTAATGCATGATTATTTATTATTTATATATATGAATAATCATGTATCAATATTAACTCATGATTATTCATTCAAGATGTGAATAATCATGTATAATTGCAATGATGAGTATCTATTAGAATGAAATGATCATGTATTGGAATGAAAATGAACATTTATTAATATGAAATTATACATGCATAAAAGTGGGAGAATTTTGAAATAGCCGTGTAGTGACGTCTTAGGACACCCTAACTCTTAAAGGTTAGTTTGTATAGGTTCAACTTCACTGACTTTCCATTTAGGTGTTTGGATGTACAGAAGAATTTTCCTTATAGTATTCAACCTTTAGACTTATACGAATATTAAAAATGAAATTTACTCATTAACATACATAATGTTGTGCTCTCATAAATGTTCAATTCACTATACAAAAATTTCTATGTACATATACATAATATAGTTTTCTTGAACATCAATTACTTTGTCAAATTATAATCTCTTCATTGTTAGCTAGAAAAATAAATCTTAGTATGTATCTTTGTGGTTTCTATTTTTAACAATCCTCCTTTTTTTATCTATACTATTTGATCTTTATTTATGTATCCAAATGAAAATGAACACCTTTAATACAAAAATGAACATTTTTATTATTATTACGAATTGGGTTTTGAACATCTTTTCCTTAAAATTTCATACAACATTCTTTGGGGTTTATGATTTACGATATATTTTATTGATAAAAATTGTTAAGGTGAATGTTTCATAAAGGTGTTCCTTTTATGTTATTGCTGATCATTTAATGATATGATAATGAACATATAGTAGTAAAAGAAATGATTAAGTGTGAGATTGATGAACATATTCATTCTAATATAGTTTGCACAGAAAACCTTTATTTTTTTAAAAAACAAAAAATTTACAATAATATCTAGCATACAATATCTACTACTCGTATTGTATTAATTTGAGATTTATGACATAAGAAGTATAACTTGTTTATCATATATTATAATATAGTCCATGAAGATTCAACATTGACAACTATTAATGCTCAATCACCAAATTAAGTTAATATGAACTTTTAGTTTTTTGTTTATGAACATGTTGCTTTTTTAATATGAACATTTTATATATACTAGCTAGATGTCTACTTCTATAGGATGTGATTTATAGTAGTATTCAAGGAAACAGAAAAAAATGTTATTTCCTACTTTACAAAATCAAAGTAAAATTGTACACGATAGAAATTGTAAGTATTGGATTCCAAGCATAATATCAAACACAATAAATTTCTTAACCCAAATTAAAAAAAAAAACTTCAAGCTCTTCTTATTGGTTCATGTTGCTTGCATGCCTTCTTTGTTTCCTTCTTTTTGTCGTCTTATTTTTTTCTTGCTAGTGTGTGGTCTAACTCACTATATATCCATGACTCTTTATTTACATGATAGACAAGATATATAAATTATTGGATTTGAACAAGAATCAGCGTTGAAATGAACCAATTTTATATGAAAATGAACATGAGTGAGACAATTGACACGATAGAAATGATTTTATATGGATGGAGATGAACATCTATTAATATATAAAGAGAAGCTATTGTGTGAGTCTTGACTCACCAATAGTTTGGTGAGTCAAGCCTCAAAACAACGATCTCAACTTATACATGATATCATATAACCAAAAGAGGATGGATATCATCCAACCTATAAATGATATCATCTGGGCAATGGATGATATTATTTATAACCTAAATGATGTCATATATTGTGCCTATGATATCCAACAATAGATGACATCCAGCTTATAGATGATATCATAGAACCAATAAAGGATATATATCATCTAATCAATAGATGATATCATGAAATCAATAGAGTATATCATTGAACAAATAGAGGATATCTTCCAGACTGTAGATGATATCATCCAATATAAAGATGATATCATCCAGCCAATAGAGGATATCACAAAACCAATAGAGGATATCATCCAATCGATAGATGATATCATATAACCAATAGAGGATATCATCCAGCCTATAGATGATGTTATCCAGCCTATAGATGATATCATCCACCTTATAGATGATATCATATAATTAATAGAGGATATCATCCAAACAATGAATCATATTATCTAACTAATTTATCAAATCATCTAGCCGATATCATCCAAGTAGTTATTTATATCATCTATACAATTAACCATGTCATATAACCAATTAATCATAGTATTGTCTGCATTTTTACCTCCATTATTATCCATCAAATTAAAAAAATGGGTAGAAAAAGATTTGTTCATTTTGTTTTTCATAAAAAATTGTCCAATTCTCATATTTCCACCATCTTCAAAACAAATTATGAAATATTTCGATTCTGAAAAATTCCATAAAAATTACAAACAATATAATTCTAACAAATGGAAACATGCAAAGTATAAAAATTGGAGATTATTCTAAGAGTTAGTTTCCAAAATTCACCAGAGAAATTGGTGAAAGAACAATGTCATGAGTTGTGGCGAAGACTTTATCACCGGCGATTTTTGGAGACGGCGGCCGACGCCATGGAAAGTTGCATCCGACTAACCGCCATTGCTTTTGGTGCTGCTTCCGACTAAGCTTTGCCAGCGATAACTCCGTTGTACATCGGTCAACCAAAAATTTGAGAAATTATATGAAAAATTGAACTCAATTCAAAGGAGAAGATCATACAATTCTAAAATAAAAACCAGATTGAGTTTTGTGATGAAGAAGAAGGCGGTGTTTTCCATTGTAATCGAGATCGAATCGGCGGCAATTAGTTGAAACAAGCAATTAAACAACTCTGGATTTAACTCGTCACTTTTCATTTCATTCTCTGTCCTCCTTCATGAGCTTCAATTCGAGTATATTCTTCTCTTCTGGTTTTGTTATGGTTCCTCTACTTAGGCAACCATTGTTATGAGTTCCCTCTGAAAACTTGTTCTTCATTCATCTGAAGAAGATGACGATGATTAGTGATTAATTTAGGGGATTATTTTAGTTGGATTGATTAGAGAAATTCTACTTGAAATATGCGCTAAATTGTATGATTTGGTTAGGAAAGGTTGTTAAATTGCAAAAACTTTGATCAAATAGCTTTTCGACTGACGGAGTATTGGGTGACCCAATACTTAGTGATATATAAATGAACATATCTTAGTTTGGAAATGGTCGTGAAAAAAATAATAAATTAACATTAAAATTATCTCAAAGAGAACATTAACGTATCTCAAAATGAACATCAACTTATCTCAAAATGAACATAAAATTATCTCAAAATAAGCATTGAATTTATACAATTAATAATTGTATTGAGGAATTATGAAAATATACTAATAATGTTCATATAGAAAAAGTGGTTTCTAATCATTTTAGTTAATCTGGAAATTATATCATCAACTAATGAACATAAATTACATATTGGAAGCATTATAGTTGCTAATTTGATCCAAATATTAATCACAAAACAACAAAAATATAACATAGAAAATTAGATCAAATAATTATATCACCAAAAAAACACAGCAAATTCAATAAAATAATTCTATCACAAAGTAGTAAATAATGAAATATAAGATTGAGAAAAATAAGGCTTACATTTAATTTGCTATAATTGTCTCCCATTGATACATCTTCAACTGATCGAAAAATTCGAAAAAAAAAAATGATTGAAATCGAAGAGTTTATTTCCTAATATGAATTTAGCTTGGAAGGGAAGAAATGAAAGAGCGAGAAAATGGGAGTATTTTTTTTTTAATTTATGTGGCTTGGGAGTTGGGTAGGTAGCAGTTTGTTGGGTCACTTTGGTACGGGATGCTGAAGAGTGTGGATGAGGGGTTTAGGTAGATTTCCCTAGTCTTGGGTCTAGGGATAAACTATTAGTCTTAAGGGCCTCATGCTATTCACTACCCCATGGTATAAATAGTCCAAAATTTACCATAATCAGGTATCCACTATTTGCCTCAAGCACTTACTTTCTTGCGTAGCATTAATACTCTCAATTTGTATTAAAGGACTTGCTTAGGCATCAGAAGGGCGTTTTTCGGACAACCGCCGAGACCAGTTAACGTGCTTTGCTGTGCAAAAACCCCTTGACCTAAAGTAAATTGGACTGATCCCCGTCTTCAGTTCATTGGACTAAGGACCCTTTTTGGTCCACACTGATTATATCGAAACAAACAGTATAGGTGGACAAATTTATTAAATATTACATAGTGTAAACCTTTTCTTTATTCTCAATGTTAAAATTATTTTGATTAAATCATTTAATTTGTTTAACTTCTCTAATCACTTCTTAAAAGTGTGTATCCTAAAAACTATGCTGTAAATAAAAAAGGGATAAAATATACAAGAATACAACTGTCAAAATAACTTCATGCATTTAAAACTATTCCTGATTTGACCTAGCTATAAGAGTGTGTGGTTGACGTTCTAACTACGTGCTTGGTTGATATTACAATATCTCTAAAAAAAATCTAGACTCCTTAGCTAATATAAAGTAAGAAGCCTTGTAAAACAAATAAGGGCCTTAATCTTCTCCTCTTCCTTTATTTAAATGTTCAATTTAAATTAAATGTATCCATGTAAGGATGTATATTTAATTTTTGATTTGAATTTGGGTCTACTTCAATTCAATCGAAAATAATTTTATACTCCGTATTTCAATATATTAAATCCAATTCAATTTGAATTAAATTATAGTTGTTTTATTTTTCGTTCGGGAGAACTTTGTGGGAACCACATCAGGGGGAGAACTTTTTCCCACAAGGCATTAAGGGCAGGGCACTACTGGCCCACCATGATTCTGGATGCTAAGGAGCTGGTCAGAAAATGCGAGAAATGTCAAAAATTCGCCCCAGTTATCCATCAGCCAGCCCGAGATCTCCAGCCGATTCTGAATCCTCTTCCGTTTGCCCAATGGGGTCTGGATATCTTGGGGCCATTTCCTGATGCTCCGTTCCAAAAGAGATGGCTGATATTCGGCATTAACTATTTTAGCAAATGGATCCAGGCCGAGGCAGCCTCGAACATCACAGAGCAAACTGTTAGAAAATTCATCTGGCAAAATATTATCACTCGCTTCAGAATTTCGAAGGTCTTTGTCTTCGATCATGGGAGACAATTTAACAATCTGCCGCTGAGGCGGTACACTGACCAATCCGGCATCAAGTTGGTCTATTCTGCGGTGTGCCATCCGCAAAGCAGCAGTCAAGCCGAAACGGTAAACAAGCAGATTCTTAACGCACTCAAGAAGAGGGTTGAGGATCAAAAGCCCAAGTGGATAGAGGAACTCCCTGGAACCCTTTGGTCACTTCGGATAACCGAAAAAGAGGCTACAGGACATTCACCATTTGAGCTGGTGTATGGATCCGAAGCCGTTCTTCCAGTGGAAATTGGCACATAAATTCTGCGGGTGCACCACTTCTCAGCCGAAGAAAATGAACAACTCATCAAATATTGTTGGTTGAATGCTTCGATTCGCAAGTATGCCTGCTGAAACTCCCCATTCTACCACTTCTAAATTCAATTTCCTCATTTCCCCACACAACTCATCAGCCACTATCAAAGTGTTCAGTCCATGACTGGTCTTACGACTTAGAGTGTCTGCAACTAAATTTTCTTTCCCCTCATGGTATTATATGTCCAAGTCGTAGTCCATTGTAAATTCTAACCATCTCCTTTGGCGTGAGTTTAGATCTCTTTGGGTGAAAATGTACTTCAAACTTTTATGGTCTGTGTAAATCCTACATTTTACCCCATACAAGTAATGCCTCCAAATCTTTAGTGCAAAAATGATTGCTGCTAATTCTAAGTCATGAGTAGGGTAGTTTACTTCATGCGATTTCAACTGTCTTGATGCATATGCAATCACCTTCCCATTTTTCATAAGCACACATCCTAGACCATTCTTAGATGCGTCACGATATACATCATAGATTCCACTATCATCTGTTAGTGTAAGCACTGGTGCTGTAATCAACTTTTGTTTTAAGAGTTGGAAAGCTTCTTCACACTTGTCATCCCACTCAAACTTCTTGTCTTTTTTCATTAGAGAGGTCATAGGCTTAGCAATCTTAGAAAATTCCTTCACAAATTGCCTGTAATACCTTGCTAAATCTAATAAACTCCTAACGTCAGACACCGTCTTTGGCGTAGGCCATCCTTTCACTGCCTCAATCTTTGCTGGATCTACTTCTACCCCATATACTTGGACACAAAGTGATCAAGAAATGCTACTTTCTCCAACCAAAACTCACACTTGGAAAACTTCGCATAAAGCTTGTTCTCCATTAATGTTTGTAGAATTGCCCTCAAATGTTCCACATGTTCCTCTTTATTCTTTGAATACGCAAGAATATCATCTATGAACACCACAACAAACGTGTCCATAAATGGATGGAACACCCTATTCATCAAGTCTATGAAGATTGCTGGAGCATTCGTCAATCCAAATGGCATTATTGTGAACTCATAATGTCCACATCTTGTTCTAAATGCAGTCTTGGGAATGTCTTCGTCTGCGATCCTCAACTGATGGTATCCAAACCTTAAATCAATCTTGGAAAACACAGATGTGGCCCTTAATTGGTCAAATAGGTCATCGATCCTTGGTAATGGGTACTTGTTCTTTATGGTGACCTTATTCAACTCCCTATAGTCAATACATAACCTCATACTCCCATCTTTCTTCTTGAAAAACAACACTGGCGCTCTCCAAGGCGATGCACTTGGTCTAATGTACCCCTTTTCCAGTAAATCCTGCAATTGCTCCTTTAATTCACTCATCTCTGCAGGTGTCATTCGATATGGTGCCTTGGAAATTGGTGTTGTCCCTAGGACCAACTCTATTGTGAAGTCAATTGCCCTCTTGGGTGGCATTCCTGGAATTTTGTCTGGGAATACATCCAGAAACTCATTCACCACTTCTATGTCCTCAGGCTTGGCTGCCTCTTCATGTTCTAAGTTCCTTACACTACAAAAATATACTGGATGCCCCTTCTTAATATATTTTGCCAACTTCAACACAGATATGATCCTTGGCACTTTGTTTCACCATGCTTCCAATATGTTACCAACTCATTCTCAGTTGTACTCACCTTTACTTTCTGCGATCGGCAACTAATCTCCGTACTGTACTTGCTCAACCAATCCATTCCCAAAATGACATCGAAGTCACTTAACCCAAACTCGATGAGGTCGGACATAAACATTTTTCCCTTGATTTCTAGTGGTACATCTTTAAAGGTTTTGGTACACTGTACGACCCCTCCCGTAGGAATAACTATAGGTAAATCTATAACATCTACGGTTTTCAAACAGTGTAATAGTTTTGAAACAATGGCCTTTGAAATAAAAGAAAAAGTTGCACCAGAATCAAACAAAACTTTAATAGGAATAGATTTAATAGAAAAGGTACCAGTGATAACATCCTTCGTGGAATCAGCCTCATGCCTACTCATCACATTCAGCTTTCCTGGAGCTCCACTTTTCACCTAATTATTCCCATTATTATTATTGTCTTTCGCTCTATTCTGCTATGCCCCCTTGTTCCCTGAATAGTTGTTGTTTCCTTGAAAATTCCTTTGAGCCCCTCCTTGATTATTGCCCTGCTTATTTCTATTAGCATCTTTGGAGAAGCACTCATACTCCTTATGTCCCAACTTATTGCAAGCACGACAAGTGACTAGGTTGTCGTCACAGTCTCTTCCAAGGTGATTATTCTTGCACCTCTTACAGAAATAACACCTTCCTTCCTTATTATTTCCCTGGTTAGAGTTCTTAGCACCTCCATTAAAGTTTCGTCCACCTTGACGATTATTTCCTTGGAAATTGTTATGTTGTTGTTATAGTGGTACTTCTGCTTCTTGAAGTTGTTCTGGTTACCTTGCGGGTTTCCAGAGTCTTTCCCCATCTCTTTTCTCTTTTCCTTCCCTTCCACCTCAGCTAATTCTTTCTTTTTCTTCATCTCCAACGCATAAAGGTGTGCAGCTCTCCCATACACTTCATCCAAGGTTTCGAACACTTGTCCACACAACTTTAGCAGCAAATCAGTGGTCAATCCACTCTCAAACTTCCTAGCCTTTGATTTTTCTGTAGCAACAGACTCTTTGGCAAATCGTGATAGCTCAATAAAATTGGTGTAATACTCAGTGACTGACATATCACCCATTGCTAAGTTAGAGAATTCCTCAGCTTTTTGTTTTTGTAGGAAACTGGGGTAAAACTAGTCCCTAACCTTCTCCTGAAACATGGTCCAGTTGAACCCAGGCGGGGCCTTAATGGTAGCCTCATTTTGTTGCCACCACAGATCGGCTTCACCCCTAAGGTAATAGGTAGCACAACCTACTTTTGAATTTTCTGGACACCCTACTGCCTAAAACAGTTTCTCGAACTCCCTTAACCAGTTTTCCAGCACTGTTGGATTAGGCTCTCCTTGATAAGTTGGTGGCTTGCTTTGCGCCACCTTCTTAAACAACTCTCCTTGAGCATCCCCATTGTTGGTTAAGTTTCTCGCCAACTGCTGGGCGACTGCTGCCAACTACCTCACAACCTCACTCAGCTCATTCCCTTCATTATTGCACCCACTTCCTCCTGCCATCTTTCTTCTCCTGAATTAAAACAAGGGATCTTTATTAATTTGTTATGGTTAGCTCTCAAGTTAGACACCCATCTAATCAACTTATACCTTTTATACACACACATTAATTTTAAGCTAACAAATTGAGATTGCAAAATTACAAATTCCCAAAATTTGCAGCTTGAGCATCCAAATATTGATTGCTAACCAACCATACATTTAATAAAACATCACAATAATAAATAAAAACAATTCCCATGAATTCCTAGAGTTTAGAAATGAATTATTGGAATATTTTTGAGTAAGAAATGGCTTATTGGAGTAGTGATACGAAATGAATGATTTAAGAACAAAATGAATCATTTGGCAATAAAATGGATTATTTGACAAAGAAATAAATAGAAATTTATTGCTGAGTAAGAAAATGAATGGAAAACTGAAATGAAATGAGTTCGAATAACCTACGCAGCTCAATACGTTTATTGACTCACTATGGCTATGCCACTTATTAATTTTCTAACAAAGGAATTAATTAAAACTGCGGAAATAAAACTAAGAATCCTAAAGGAAGTGAAACTACAAAAATCTAGTCCTTTCAAACATTGTCCTTCGATTGTTTGAAGCTTCCAGGATCGAATTCAGGGTCATCTTCCTCCTCCATTGGTTCAGGTGTCTCTGGATTTTGCTCTACTTGAATGTACTCTTCATCTTCCTCATTGTCAGATGAAATATCAAGTATAATTGGAGTTGGGGGTGGATTTGGATTTGGAATTTCCATAATGGAACAAACAACAGTATGGTTCTCTCATCCATTAGCTCTCCTTCCTCTTGCCCTCCATTCGTTCCTGCTTGATTACCCTGTGATGGAGAAGAATTTCCTAATTGATTGCTAGTGGAAGGGGAATCATTCCTTGCTGGATTATCATAGTAGTAATTGGGATATGGAATGTGTAAGCGCTCGCAATGATATTTCTCAACTCTAACGAGGTAAGAAATCAAGTATCTGTAGTCAAGGTACCACTGTCCATAATAATATTTATATTTGGAATAGTTTGGGATGTCCCCAGGTAAGTAAAAATCAGAAAACTTTGCCTTGACAACAAGATATGGGGGTTCATCTAGAAGACAGTGAATAATCATAGCTGAAACTCGATCAGGAAGGTCATAATGCTTGTCTTCTAGGACATCGCTCAAATGGGAACAATAAAAACGAATTTTCTTGACATAGTCGAAAGGATGTTCATATTCTTCCTTAATTAGAGTACCAATTTGAGAGTTTTTGCTAGGAAAGATTGGCATCCTGTCAAGGAAAAGACTTAGAAAAGAATTCTCTTCCCAAAGAAAATAAAATAATACAGTTCTTGCATGAATTAGGTTCAATGTTCAATCAAACAATTTTACTTATTTCTAATCACATAATTACATGCTTCCAATCAACGAATTCACATGATTAAACATCACAACCTAAATATTAATGCATAGATGAACATGATTATTTCTAACTTATGTGCCCAAATTCTATCCTACCTAAGCTCACCAAAATGTTTTTTAAATCTTTTAACACATAATTCTTACCTTAATCCTCGCTTTCTTGCAAAATGAACAAACTAAAAATATTTTTAACTCCTCTTTTTTTTAAAAAAAAAATAAATAAAATT
Source organism: Chenopodium berlandieri (assembly GCA_034703905.1). NCBI lineage: Eukaryota > Viridiplantae > Streptophyta > Magnoliopsida > Caryophyllales > Amaranthaceae > Chenopodium > Chenopodium berlandieri. The sequence continues at coordinate 53,651,495 of CM068293.1, forward strand.
TCGAAAATAAATTCCGAAAAAGACCAAGAATTTTGTCCCTCAAAAAAAATTTGAACACCCTAATTAAAAAAAAAAAATCGGATATTCCAAAATAAAAAATAAAAAAAAAATAAAATCGGATTATTCTCTAAATAAATAAAAAATTCGGACCCCTTTATAAAAAAAATTTCGGTCCTTTTAAAATAAAAATAAAATAAAATAACTCACTTTTTAAAATTTCTTGATTAAATAAACACTTGGCCAAGTTTAAAACGAAATACTTTAAAACACGTTTTTGGCTTTAGTGGTAATAAAAATCTCAACCAAAGCTCCCAGATACCACTTTGTAACCCCCTAGAAATTATTTTCCTTTAAAATACCTGTTTTGCTCTTTTTAAATATGAAATAGGAAATTCTAAGACATTACCGCCACCGTGAAAACGGCTAAGGCAACTATCAAAGACACACAACGAAAGACTCTCTTTAAAACCATTCAAAACAAGTCAACTTAAAAAGTCAAACCAAATGAAAGTAAAGTCAACCAAAGTCAAACAAAGTCAACCTACAACTTGGAACCATTGTAGGCCCTTAATAAAACCAAGATAAAACATTTGAACACCTTTGCGTTAGTCTCACAAGCAAAATCTATAATAATCAAAGCAATAAACCACATCATATTCTTATGGAAACTAAATATGATTCGCTCTTCACTCATGCCCATCATGAATATGCTTCCACACCTGAAAAGTTTCTCTTTACTTTGTCCCCACTACTCGCCATTAGAAATGGGTCGTCGTAGGGCCAAGATAAAGACAAGGCCAAACAAACATACAACACACACAATCAGCAATGCTGAGCACATAAGCGTAAACAGTACACACTAATATGCTTTCATCCTATCATCACACAACTTACCTTGTTATACCTGTTTACAAGCATACAACATACAACATAACCAACTAACAAATCACTAGATTATTTATTTAGCTTGATCACGCATCGAACGGATTTCCCCCGAACCTACCCCTATAAAGGGGTACTAACACTGGAGCTAACCGTGCCAGTATAAATTAAAGAACCACTCGTAAGTGGCGGAATTCCTGTGCATAATAAAAAGGAATATACAGCGTCCTGTACTCCCAATAGAAGTTATGGTCAAATATAAAGTCGCATAACTCCCCCCATATGTTCATACTCGAGATATATACGTTCCAAGAGTTTTGGTGCGTAATCTTTTTCACTTTACGTTGTTTACATATTTTTAGACTTGGTGATAACTCTCAAACCATCATACAATCAATCATAATAAATTATTCAAGCAATCAAACATACCAATTCAATTCTTGAATAAATAGTGACCACATAAATTTTAGGCCAAATTAGAAAATAACACCTGTTAAAAGACCATATTTTCATTAAAACACCTAAACATTTCGAATTTTTATTATAACACCTGCTAAAAAATTAAAATTTTGGTTTCACCACCAGAAAACGGAATCTGTGACTGAAAATGTGTGTGGGGCCCACAAATTAGTTTACCCTCCAAATTTCATCCTCTTCAATTCGATTCTCTCTCCCTCCATTGATTACCCAACTACTCCTCCTTCATTGAATTCTCTCTGTTAATATTGAAAAACCAAAATTACTGTCTAGAATCAAACCCTAGAGTCAATTGTGTGGTTGAGAAATTCAATTGCAAAGGGAGGTGTCAGTATTGGAGTGAAACAACTCAGCGAGACTTCGTCAGCCATTTTCAACATCCAAAAAGCTTGAATTTTTTCGTGGTTCCTGACAGCAACAACAGTAAGATTCAAAACAGGTACCTTTCGAACCTTTTAAAGTAGTATTCAGCAACTGATGATGTGCATTATGCCATTTTCGTGGGGAGTGTAGGGTAATTTGGGAAAAAAAGTAGGAACCCTAAAACCAATAAAATTGGGTGTGATTTACTTTGTGTACTGTGCGAACATGTAATTAAAGAAGAATGTGATTAATTTAAGTATGAATTGGTGTAATAGGTTAATTATTTACTTTAATTCATTGATTTTGGTGACCTGTTGACTGGTTTGTCCTTGTTTTGGTTTTAAAATGTTTGCTTTTGTTGATTAAAGTAATGCGTTTGACTGTGTAATAGGGTAAGATATGTTGGCTTTTGTTGACTTGCTTTGCATCTGTTTATTGGGTAGATAAATGGCCAACAACCAAGAAGGATTAATTGATATAATATTCAGAGTTGGGGGTGCTTTTGTTCCCAAAAGAGTGTCAAAATCAAAACATTTGCTTTGCTGGTGTGGTGGGTTATGTTATTGGAGAAGGGATGTGGTAGTGGATAAGATAGATGTACATTATTTGAGGAAAGGTGTTGTGCATGGGTTTGTGCATTATAATGTCCATGTCCCTCCAAACTACAGACTGTGGTATAAACAAAGAGGTAGGACCTTTAACACAGGGTGAAGGAAAATAGTAAATGAAGAGGAAGTGAAGGGGCTGTTAGAGACAGTCAATGGGGAAGGGTCTGTTGAAGTTTTTGTGACTGCAGATGAACCTTTAAGGCCCATACATGAGGTCCAGGCCCAGTCCACTCCAGAAAAGGCTGAGATAAAGGGGAAGAAAAGTTCAAGAAAGACTGTTCCACTTAGGAAGAGCCCAAGACTTAACAGAACTGACCCTGAGGTGAGTCAAAGGGAAGATTCTCCTAAACCTAGATCTAGGAAGGATAAGGGTAATGGGATAGGAAAGAGGGAAGGGGTTTCTGCTAAGAGTGAGGGGGTTTCTGGTACAGAGAAGGTGTTAGATAAGGGGAAAGGAAAAGCTAAGCTTGAAAGGGTTTCTGGTAGTGGGAAGGTGTTGGATAAGGGGAAGGGGAAAAAAGAAATCTGTAGCTAAGGGATTGGTTTTTTAGGATAGTACTGAGGGCAGTGAGGCTGGGAGTGAGGATGGGTATTCTTCTTCTAATGGGAGTGAAATTGACATAACTTGGGAGCCTGGAGAGGAGGAGTATGACAGTAGGGATGAGAGGTGGTTTGTCCAGAATTCTGAAGAGATTTTGGAGAAGGTAACAAGAAGTCTTGGGAAGCAGTTTGATGTACATGATCAGGGGGTTGACAAGGATCCTAGGTCAAGGTTGACAGAGAACTTGGATGTGACTGAGGTTCAAGTGCAAGAAGAAATTGAGGGAGACTCAGATGACCTAAGGAGCTTGGAAGGTTCATCAGATGAAGAGGACAACAGTCCTTGGTTTAATGAGATATCTGACTTTAGTAAGCCTGTTGTACTTGTTAATAGGCTTAGGTTTAGCAATGTTTTAGTTTTGAGGAAAGCTCTAAGAGTGCATGCCATAGAGAATAGGTATGAATACTACTTTTTACACAATGATAGTAGTAGGATTACTATTCAGTGTAGGAATAGATGTGGCTGTAAGTTTGACACAAAGAAAAGTAGGATGCCTTTGTGTATATGCAAGGGTGGAGTGAAGTGCAATTTCAAGATCCATGCTACTAAGTTAAAAAAACAGCATACTTGGAAAATAAAAACCATGAAGTTAGAGCATAGATGTGTGAGAAGCAGGCAGAACAGGAAGGTCACTGCAGAGTTTATTGCAGAGAGGTACCTTGAGGAGTTCAGAACTAACCCAACATGGAAGGTTAAGCAAATCAGGCGTAGGGTGCTGCAAGACCTAGGGGTTGAAGTGACCTACTACAGGGCTTGGATGGCAAGGTGTAGAGCTAAGTTGATAATTTTTGGTTCAGCAAGAGAGCAATATGCAAGGGTTTGGGATTATGGGAAGGCTGTAATGAAATACAACCCTGGGTCTGGTTGTAATGTGGTGGTAGATGGCATTGAACAGCCTGAGCCTCCCTTGTTTATGAGGATGTTTGTTTGTTTGAGGCCTTTGAAAGATGGCTTCTTGAAGGGTTGTAGGCCAATTATTGGGGTGGATGGCTGCCACTTGAAAGGAGCCTACCCAGGCCAGATTTTAGTTGCAGTGTCCAAAGATGGGAACAACAGCATTTTCCCCATTGCTTGGGCAACATGTGAGGTTGAAAACAGGGAGACTTGGGTCTGGTTTCTAGAATCCCTGATGCAATGCCTTGGGAGTGCAGATGGGTCAGGCTTCACCTTCATGCCAGACAGGCAGAAGGTAATAGTGTCTTGTTTTTTTCTAATCTTTATTGTGTCCTGTTCTTTATTCTGTGAAGTGTGATAACTCTTTTTTAATGCTGTTAAACAGGGACTGGTTGAAGCTCTATCTGAAGTTGTGCCAAATGCAGAGACAAGGTTTTGTGTTAGGCACATTTGGGCAAATTTCAAGCTGAAGTTCACTGGATCAGTTTTCAAAGAGCTCTTTTGGAATGCTGCAAGAGCAACAACACTTGTAAGTCTGTAGCTTAGCTTAGATGATTTTGAACAAATAAAAGCATGAAATTGAATTGGATTCAGTGAGCTTAGATTGTTAAGAACAAATTTAGTGTACACTGGTCTTGTTGTGTTTGTAGGTTGAGGATCATATACCAATGCAACAGATTAGGGAGCTTGATGAGGAGGCTTATGATTACTTGGACAAAATCCCCACTCATCACTAGTGTATACATGCATTCAGTGACAGTTGCAGGTCCAACATGTTACTAAACAACATGTGTGAGACTTTCAACGCAGTTATCAGAGATGTAAGAGACAAACCTATCCTCACCCAAATGGAATGGATGAGGAGGTACATGATGAGGAGAAACAATGAGAAGTGGGAGGACTCCAAGGAAATCACAACCAACATGACTCCATATGTGCATAAGCTGTTTCAGAGGATGAGCTATGTGTCTAGGAATTGCATTATTGAAGCTGCCAGGGATGACACTTTTGAAGTGCAGCTGAATGATGACCAAGTTCTAGTTGACTTGGGAAATTGGTCTTGTTCCTGCAATCATTGGCAATTAACATGCATCCCATGTGTTCATGCCTTTGCATGCATAATGGATCAAAGAATTGATGCTGAGCAGTTTGTCCACCCCTATTACACTATGGACAGTTATAGAGCAGCATATGAGCCTGCAATTCAACCAATGCCAGGACCAAAGCACTGGGAGAGAGTGAACATGAGAGAGCCTCAGCCACCAGCCTTCAAAGTGCAGCCTGGAAGACCAAAACTGAAGAAAAGAAAGCTGGAACCTAGTGAGGAAACATCTGCAATAGGAGGGGAGCATGGAAGGAAGAGAAGGAGGAGTCAGTGCAGGAATTGTGGTGGACTTGGCCACTATCCCAAGACTTGCAAGGTCCCACATGTACCTGAACCAACTGACCAAAAAATCTGCAGGAAGGCCCCCTTTAAACTCACCATGGGTAGTTGAGCAAAGGAAGCAGAGTGAGATCAGAGCTGCTAAGAAGGTATGCTGTGGGACTTGTTCATTTTCATTTAAATATTGTGATGAAATTGGATGTTGATACTTGTTTATTTGTGTTTAAAACACAGAGACTAGTAGGGGCTAGTCCAAAAAGCATTGGGAACAAGATCTTTCCCCAATAGCAACCAGACTGTGAACCTCTGAGTAAGAGGAAAGGTTCACAGAGTCAACAGGGCCAGCCAAAAGCCAAGCAACATAGCACCCCCTCTTCCAGTCAACCTGAACCCATAAACAAAGACAAAGTTCAGCACACTGGAGTGCAGACAAGGAGGGCTAAGCTTCTGACTTCCAGACATGCAAATTTGACTCAATGATCTTGTTTTTGTTTTTCTGAACTTAAGTTTTAGGTTGTTTTTTTGAACATTAGCCTGCAATATTTGGAACTTTTACTTTTGGTTTTAGGCTAAAGGAACCTATTTTGTTAAATTAATACTTTGGTGTTAGGCTTTAACAGCCAATTTGGTTAAGCAATGAAACTAATTTGCTCAATTACTTCAATGCAATCTCAGCTTTTTAGGTACTTGCTTAAATCATTCCTTCCAAATATGTGTACATTAGTTTGCAAAAGTGGTTCACTGCCACTTATAAACCATTACATTAGCATATTACTATTATTGTTCATGCCTTAGGACAAATTACAATTTAATCATTACAAACCCCCCAATAACTAGCATCACTAATATGGCCAAACTAATCCCAAAAGCAAGACAAAGAACAGAGTGCTCTGATCTTGCATTCCTTCCATGCATCTCTCTATTCATTTTCTTCCTGTCAGAGTTTAAAGCCTTGCATTTCATCTTCAGCCTGTCCAGTTCATTGAGCAAACACCTCATCTATCCACCAAGATCATCAACTTCCCTTTTGTAGTCACTAATTTCTCCTTTCAACAGCTTCTTATCTAACAACAAATTGTTGATCACCTCTGTTTGCTAGGTTGTCCCATCTTGTTCATCCACCCATTCAAATGCTTTACAACCTCTACTCTCAGTTACAGGATCATAGAACTTGCATGTTCTGAACTTTCGACCAGGGTTCTCCCTTGTCCAACTGGTAAGCTTCGCAAAGGGAACACCATACTTGCACTTCTTCTCCTTTGAAGGAGAGGAACTTATGAAAGACATCTCCTGTATCAATACGCCATCCACAATAAGCAAAACCATTCCTACTTTGAAAAACAATACAATTGAACCAAGGGAATTAAACAATCAGTCCTAAAAATCAAAACCCCCAATTTATTTTTGCGACGAACCCTAATTTCATTTTTTCCCAAATTAGAGGACAATTAACACACAATGAACCCTAAATATGTACGAATTACGTGATTTATACCAAATGCGAACTTAATTATGCACTTAATTCAACAATACAGAATGATTTACCCCTCATTAAAGAAAGATAAATTAGGGTTTTCTGCAGTGGTATTGACGCAATTACCTGTTTTCAAATCTTCCTCCCCCGAACAATGATGCTGAAATCAAACAATTTCGCCAATTTGATTGTTGAATTCGCAAAATGTGAAGCAATTTTGTGTAAACAGATCAACAATTCACCGTTTGTGAAGGATATCGTAACTATATAAAGCACTTTGAAAAAAATAGTCGTTGCAGTGGGCCCAACTAACAGATCCTCTAACGTCGTAACAATTTAGGTGGTGAAACCAAAATTTTAATTTTTTAGCAGGTGTTATAATAAAAATTCGAAATGTTTAGGTGTTATAATCAAAATATGGTCTTTTAACAGGTGTTATTTTCTAATTTGGCCTAAATTTTAATGTTGAACCCTTTATAAACTACCTCGGTGTTAAATAACACCTTAAACGCATAATGCGCCACAAATCCTATCCCTCGGTGTTTAAAACACCTTAAGTGCACTTAGGCACCAAAATTTAATTTAATCCACGTGTACATAGACACTTAAATAGCTCTTTTCCCATGTGTATAACATCAACAAAAATTATATGAACCATAATAAAATTCCCTTTTAATATTCCAAACCAAATTAAACATTTAGTATAATTAAACATGCTCTCAATCATGCCAATAATAAAAGTGTGGTTCATATTCAACATGCCAACATAATTAATTCCAATCATCAATTCACCACAAATAATCCATACTTCACAAATCAATCACCAACATCAATCCAATCAACAATTCCAACCAACACCTATCATGATACTACCTTGTAATTAATTAAACAAAGCCTAGTATGCTTCTATACACTTAAATAATTACTGAGTACGCGAACGTACCTTGAATATGATCTCAAAATCGCCACGACTACACGAAATCACTCACTTGACAATCTCCAACAACACAAAATTACAAAGAGACATTAATACCTATTCAATATAAATTTCCAGCAATATATACACTCTTTAAATCACTTATAATCCCTCTAAAACGAGCTGAAAATTAATTTAAAACCCCTAATTTTATTCCCAAATAATGGGTAATTAAAAATCCTTTCAAAAACACACTTTTAACCTTTATATAAATTCCAGCTTTGTAAAAACATATAAAATTGCTGTAATTATGTTTAGAAACATCTAATTTAATAGTTTCAATCACCTACAATCAATTTCCATCAACATACATTAATTTAGAAACCTAGGGTTTTCAATTTGGGGCTTTTTAATTCAAAAACTAAATCTGAAAATTATATACATAATAATCACAATCAAACATCATAAAAATCATCACACAACCCAAAAATAATAATTGAATCAAGGCTAGAATAATTTTAAAACAAAAGAAGAATTTTTTTTTTTAAGTTGAACCACACGCAAAAAGGGGAAGGAGGACGGCTGCCGCCGCCTCCCACTAGCTGCTTCCGCCGGCAAGTGTTGGTGGTGGTCGGCCGGTGATGGTGGTGGCAGTCGGCTACCCGTGCAAGGTGTGTGTGTGTGTTGTGTGATGTAAGAAGAGGAGAGGGGGAAAAATTAAAAGAGAGAAAATAAGAGGAGAGAGAGAGAGTTTACTTTTGAGTATTCTCCACCTTGGGCAAGATCTAACTTGCTCATAAGATGGGTATTTATACCCCTTCTCTAAAACCCTCCTAAGCTTAAATTCCCTTTCTACCCTTAATGATCCCTTCTCCTATTCAAACTAGTCATTTGACTTTCTTTAATACCATTGACTTTAAATTTTCTTTTATAAAATAATATGCCCCAAAGTTTCTAAATAATAAAATAAAATATTTTCAAAGCAATTAACTAAATAAAAATGGACCTTTAATAAAATAATTCTTTTTAAATTAATAAAATACCATAAATAATTCATTTTTAATTATTTAAATGCTTCATAAAATAATGACTTGATTTAAAATACGTGGTATTACAGCCGTGGAAAAATCTAAAGCATAGCCAAACACTGGCATTGTGCTTCAGAGGAGTTATATCCGAGGCATTGCCAAACACTGGCATTGTGCTTCGGATAGTCATTCCCTCGAAAATTTCGAGGATCAAGAAAATACTACTCTCGGAGTCTAAGACTTTTAAGCAGCGAACTCATAGATTCTTCAATAAAAAAAAATAAAAAAAAATAAAAAAAAAAAAAGAAGAAGAAGAGAAAAGAAAAAGAACAGAAACTCCAAAATTTTTGCTAAGTAATACAAGGCAGAACGAAGCAAGTCTTCATCCGTACCAGTAAAACCAAGAAAACACCTTAGAAATCCGAAGACTGACACTTTAGAATTCTGGGGGGGCAAGAAGCACTCAGCCCAGTCTTACTTTTCCAGCTAGTGGGGACAAAACAGCTCCAAGCCGAAGTTCAACACTTAGAAAAATTTTGCAAAATTAACAGAAAAGAGCAAAGTGCAAGACTAAGTAAAAGAGGCAAGGCAACTGGAAAAGAAAACAATGCATTTCAAGCAAACAAATTATGCTCGGATCACCGAGCTACATCAAATCAAGTTTAGAAAATTCAAGGAAACCAAATACTAATCGGCAGTCGTCCACAAGACAGATAAAAGCAGCTGCGGAACTAAGTAAAACTACTCGAAACACTACAAAAAAAATAGACATTTAGCAACAGATCAAATCCATTGCTAGATTGTACTTTTCTGTCGCTAAATATAGGTAGCGACAGATTTTGAAACGGAATTACTCCGTTGGCAAAGTTGTTGTCGCTAAATGAGACTAGCGACGTGGTATTTGTTTTCCGTTGCTGAACTTAGCAATAGATTTTTATTTCCGTCGCTGGTTTTAGCAACGAATTATTATTTCCGTCGCTGGATTTAGCAACGGATTATTTTTATTTGTTGCTGGTATTAGCAACGGAAAAAAAAAATCCGTCTCTAAATTTAGCAACGGAAAAAAAAAATCCGTCTCTAAATTTAGCAACGAAAAAATTATTTTGTGTCTATAAGTAGATGCTATTCGGTTCGACCTCACTCGGGTCAACCCGACTCGGCTTTGCATGTAAGGCTCTTGAATCCCCAATCTCAAGAATCGCAATAGGTAGGAGTCGAACCCGTGACCTCATAGTCACATAGTGAAACTCTTACCAACCGTACCAAATATTATTTGTTTACTTCTACGCACATAATTGATAATAAGTGAAAGAAATATTAGAGACGGAATTTAAAATCCGTCTCTAGTTTAGAAACGGATTTTCAAATCCGTCTGTTGTTTAGAAACGGATTTTCAAATCCGTCTCTGGTTTAGAGACGGATTTTAGTTTATATAATTCGTCTCTTCAGTAATATTTTACATAATTCGTTTCGAAAATAATTTAGAGACGGAATTAAAAATTTGTAGCTCATATCAGCAACGGAAAAAAAAAATCCGTCTCTAATTGAACAACAGAAAAAAAATCCGTCTCTAATTTAGCAACGGAAAAAAAAATCCGTCTCTAAATTTAGCAACGGAAAAAAATCCGTTTCTAATTTAGAGACGGATTTTCAATTCCGTTTCTAATTTAGAGACGGATTTTTTAATTCCATCTCTAATTTAGAAACGAATTTTTTAATTCCGTTTCTAAATTAATTTAGAGACGGATTTTTTAATTCTGTCTCTACTTTAGAAACGGATTGAATTCCGTCGCTAGAATTCCATTTCTATATGGACATTTGTTGTAGTGAAAACAAAAAGAAATCAGAGTTTGTACATCAAGGCAAGCTGAAGCAAAGAGGTTTAAAAGGCAAAAACAGAAGCGGCATAGTTTAAAATTGAAAGCAAGTTGACCCACAAGATTCTGTAGACGACTGCCCGAATTCCTATGCTTCAGCATCCGCTGGATCGGGCTGAAGAGCAGCATCTGGACCACTAGAAGTTGCAACAGCTGAGGATGAAGCAGGATGAGCTAAAACCTTCTCGGCTTCCAGCTTTTGAACTGCTTCCTTCTCTGTCCTTTCAGCCTCTTCCTCCTCCCGGGCCTCAACCTCCACCTGATCCCAGTTGATGTTGGGCTAAGCATGGAAAGCCAACCGCCGAGTTACGTTGAACCCGTTCTCGTAGCCTTCGTTATACTCAACTTGGGCATAAATTTGCACCGTCATCAGTTGCCGAGCCTTTTCAAGCTCAGTCTGAGTGTTGGAGGATTCTTCTTGCTGCGTTTTCAATTGATCCTGAAGTCGCTGAATTTCATTTTTTAGATTAGTCTTCTCCTTCAACAACTCCTTATCGGCTGCAAGAGATTTATGCCGAAAGTCCTCAACCTCGGATTCGGGACTCAAGGCTAGGGATCTCCTCAACTTCGTACTTCCTCACCAGTTCTGCTCCCGAGCCATGAGTGGGAACGAATTCTTCTCCAAGTCTTGGAGGACAATATCAGCATTCGTCTGGAGATCCTTCATATCAGCCCTGACCCTTGTGGCCTCTTCTTTGGCGGCTCTGGCTCAGAGTCCAGCAAGGTTAGCTTGAACTTCGGCTTCTTCATGTTTGAGCCTCAGCTCCTCGTTCATTTTCATAGCCAAAGTGTGGTTCTGAACAGCGTGTAGAGGTTAGGAAACAGCCAGCCGAGGTAAAAGAGTTGCCAAAAAAAAAAAAAAGAGAGAGAGGAAAGGAAATCTTAAGCAAAAATATTTAAGTACGAGAGACTTCACTTGCATCAGCAGCCTCTGAGTCTCAAAAAAAGGGTCAGGCACCCTTACGCTGGGCTCGGCTATCCCAACAGTGGCCCTAAGAGACTAAGTTTTGGCTCTCTCCAGCTTGGGCAGGCCAGACAGGTCACCGAAGAACGAGACAGCCGAATCTCGATGCGGCTAAAGGATGTTTCGGGTACTGTCGGCAACATGAAGCAGTGGAGCCGATTCGAACCCCATGTCTGCAGACTGGAAGGTTCGGAAGGAGTTGTCCACAAAAGTTGAGGGCACGCTGCCTTACACAGCCTCAGCTCCCTTCTTGGTCTCTGCACCCTCCAAGGTTTCAGCATTGAAACCCTCGGGCTTCCCGTCCAAGATCTGCACCTTTCCTTCTTTAGGATCGACTAACAAGTTGTCCAGGGCATTAACTTCTTGTCGGATCTCGTCCGCAAAAGGCTCAGCCAGATGCCGTGGAGATGGAGGAGGAGTCAAACCCTTGGATTGAACCTCTTGAGCCTCGATCAGCGGCTCAAAAGGAGGAATCCGCTTCTCGGCTTTCTCCTCAACCTTCTCTTCACCGGGACCGGGAGGAACGATCTGCTCTTCCAACTTCTCCTCCTCTGTCCGAGGCTTCTTAGCAGGCACATGAGCAGCCTGAAATTGCCCTGGTCCGATAATAGCCCTTCGCTTCGGCCTGGTCATTTCTTCGCCTAAGGATAACTCCAGGACAGTTTCAACAGGTCCTTCCTTGTTCTCTTCTTCCCCATCCGACTGCAGAAGAAGGAATAGGGGGGCAAAGAACAATATAAGTACAAAAAAAAAAAAAAAACAACAACAACAAACAACAAACAAGTCAAGTTTGAAAGTTAACCGAAGTCTTGAGTAGACGCTCATCTTCGTCTTCTACCTCTTCGACTCCTAGAGCAGCTGTTTCAGTTTGCTCGGCAGCAGGAGCAGAGGGCCCAGTAGCACCAGCAGCAGCGGGAATTCTAGCTGCAGAAGAAGCGCGAGCTGCAGCGGCTTGCTCTTCGGCAGTCAGAAAAAAGTAAGGATCACTCTTCTCCTACCAAGGTTTATGCAATTGATAATACTCAGCCGCGCTGACTATCTGAAATCGCTTCTCGTACAAGCTAAGAGGCTGATCTTTTGAATCTGTGATCTTGGGAGTATTGGTGATCAGATTCCTCTTCTGGGTGATCCCGAGCACCTCGTAATTTATGCCAGAATTCTCTTCGTACTGCACTGAAAAGACAAAAACAACAATTAGTTTCGCTGAAGTAAATAGGCATCAAATAACAAAAGAAACATAAAGGAAATAATAAAGTCCTCGGCCCCAGCCGAGATCCTTACCGCCTTGGTACTTTCGGCTAAGGCCGACAACAGCAATCATCTTCTCTTGTAAGATGTAGTGGCAGCAAGGCAGCCAAGTAGTGGGCACGTCCTTCATTCGGCTTGTGGCCCCACGCACTGTGGTCCGGCCGAAAAGTGTCATCTGCTTCAAGTTTGCATCGGAGAACTCATCAGGATCGATGTTGGGCATGCTGGGTTCAGGCTTTCTCAGATATCTCGGCGCACCGAAGTAGTTTGGATGGTCTTCGTCTTGGGGCGCCCTTACTCAGATTCATTGACCCCTCCAGTCTTTATCCGAGGTATCGTTCGACCAGACCGAAAGGTAGCCCTTCTCATCTTCAATTTGCCACTAGCCGAGGCCATGAAATCTATTAGCCTGGGTGTTCGGGACCAGTTTATGCATGCAATGGACGCTCGGCATAAATCCATAAAATAGGCACACCCAAAGATAAGTCATCACCCTTCGGATGCTCACAGGAGTCAACTAACACAACGATATGTTATACCCATTCAGCACCGAAGTTATAAAGGAGTGAAGTGGGAACTGAAGCCCGTACTGCAGCTGGCGGGTGTAAACCCTAATGTAGCTAGGCGGGGGACGGTGAATCATATCGTCTGAAGAGGGCATTTGGCACCAATACCCATCTTCCTCAATAATTCCGTAGCAAATCTTCCTCTTCTTCAATACTCGGCTCAGCCTCTACCTTTTTCTTTCCACGGTCGCCGGCCATTTTCGAGGGTGGTTGCGTGAAAGAGGGAAAAAGAGGGGGCACTTAAAAAAGCAAGAAAGCCGAAGAAAATTCGAAGAAAATTACCTTGATCAAATGCGGAATTTGCCGATCTATTAATTCGGAGCAACAAATTTCAGTTTCATTCCTCGGATTGCTGAATATGAGTGAAAAAAGGAAAAGGGTTTAGCAGCGAAGATTAGCGAGAAGAAATTGAAAATTAGCAAAATGAAATAAGGAGAAATAACGGGACAAGTGGCTTAAATACCTTCCATAAATGGCAATCTTGGGAGTCCGCGCCACTAACACCCCCACTAACTCCACTTCAATGCTCCACCTTTCTATCTTCTTCTCTAATTAACCGCCCACTAAACTATCCACATCCTCCATTAACTCCAAACAGCCGTTATTATCTCAATAACCTCAAAAATTTAAGTGCTAATTAAATCATTTACTTCCCTCCAATTTGCAAGTCAAAACCCACTTCATCACCATTCCAAACCGGGTCTGGGGGCCAGTTGTTTGGGTCCAATTCACTCCAATTGGGCCGGTCCAAAAATGATTCAATTACAAATCCTAAAGAAGATTCAACTCTCCTAAAAGCATGCCAGGTCAGTCAAAGGCCCGGTCAACATGGCAAGCCCATTTGACTTCAAGGCCCAAGTGATTTATTTGAGCAAGGTATAAAAGCCTTGACACCCCTCTCTCTACATTCATTCACTTCAAGCCTCAAGCATTAATTCTCTTGCATAGTTTTCTCTCTCTAAAAATATTGTACTGACTTCGGCATCGGAGGGGCCTTCCTCAGCACAACTCCCAAGGCCAGTTTACGTGTGTTTGCTGTGCAGGAAACCCTCGTCCCAGTCTTCACTTGGGCCGAGTCCAATCTTCAACCCACAAGAAAGGTCCAGACGAAGGACCCATTGTTTTCACCCGGAACACCAGGTACCATTGGATCTCCGAATTACCCCTCCCCCAGTAGCATCATCCTTGCGCAACCACACACCATTAGAGTTGAGTTTGTAGTATCCCTCCCTAGGTGGAACCCACGAAATATTAACAGTACTTGATTGTGCCACTTCCTTACCCTTTGTGGAGGTCTGCAAAACATGGTTAGAACATTGCCAATCCAAAAGAAATTTAGTGAAAAGGGAGAAAGAATTAATACATTTTTGCTCAAAAATAAAAGTATTCCGTTGCTGCCAAATATGCCATAAGGCAGTAACAAAAATACCTCTCCATTTATCACACAACTTCAGATTATAATTAATCCAAGTATGCCAATCACTATTCTTAAAAATGATAAAATCAAATTTTTGTGGGGTAAAGACTCTTGAAAAGATATCATCCCAAAGGATAGACGATGCAAAACAATCCCTAAAAAGATGAACATGAGATTCTGGATAAAGTTCACACCTCTAGCACACATCGGAGATATAATTGGCATAAATGTAGATAATTTCTCTGCTACTGGAAGAATCGAATGAGCACAATTCCATGCTAACATTTTATACTTGAAAGGCATGTGAATTTTCCATAAATTTTTCCAAGAAACCAAATTATTAGAGGGCTTGCATTATCCTTCAAAAGGAAATGGTAAGCAGACCTAATCGTAAACTGACCATCCTTAGTCAAGTCCCAAATAATAAAATCAAAATGTCACCCTTAAGGTTATCAAAATGTCAAAAATGAGCCTTTATATAATTTAAGTGGCATTTTACCTCAATTTAAATGAATTTATCTCCATTTTTGTAAATCATAGGGAGTACAAATTTACAAGTAAATTAAGAAAAAAATCTAGCTGCTGGCCGGGAGTGTGCCCTACATTAGTCTATTTAGGTATTCAACAACGTGTGTAATTAATCAATCATTGCATGCATGAAATGACAATTATCTAGTGATTAGAGTGAACGTGTGGATAGAAAACTTTGTTAGCTTAGCCATGAGTATATAAGGCTTCTACCTAGTTTTTTGCATAAATTGCATTACTTATCAAAAAATTAATAGCTCTCAAAAAAGAAAATGAAAAAGGTACATTTTACGAAGTATTTGTTTACTTGAGAGATGAAGATGAAGGGAAGTAATGTGGTGATGATAGCTATAATGCTTATGCTTGTTGTTGTCACTTCTGCCAATACCATAAATGGTAATGGTAATGAAAACAATAATGATGAGCTTATTACTCTCCCATCAAACAACATTCTCATGTTGCTCGATCGAGTCATATATCCTAATCTCAACCATAATCTTCAATGCCGTGACTACCAAAAACCTTGTGACGGGGTTTTCATTCAGTGTTGTTCTCCCTATTATTGCAACTACCCTGTTAAAGGCGGTCACTGCCAACGCTAATGAATAAGTTTAATGCTAATGAATAAGTTTAATGTATTTCGTTATTATTTCCACGTGTGTGTAATGTGCTTGGACGACTCCTACTATAGGTATTTGAGGAGCCATGAAATAAAAGGTACTAGTATATGTAAGCTAAGAAGGTACTATACCCTTCTTTATCTTTGTATCATTTTTATTGTTCTTTTAATATAAATTGTGGTTGTTTGTGTTGTTTCTTGTGGTTAAGTCAAAGCTTATGTACAATTATTTTTTTCATTTCTCTGATGTAAAATGGTATATATGATTTTTGTTAGATAACCAACTCAATCAAAAGCTTAACCAGTTAAGCTGTTGCACAAAATTATAAATTCTATCATGCCCCCTCATATAAGAGCCTTATGGGCTTGAAGTGTTGATGCGATATGGACCCCTTATACTCAGTGCGAAATATTTTCAGGCCACTTGAAAGTGAGGGATACGATGGATGAGATTTGAACCGTGATCATTGTGTGTTTGTGCCACATTGACTCTTAATACCATATTAAAGGACCAATTTAACCAAATACTTAGGATTATTGACCCGTTATTATATATTGTTGTCCTCTTTTAATTAATTTTTCTTAAATTTACCCACGGTTTGCCACTGAAGACTAGGTTAATTAAGCAAAAAATATTACCGACTATTTGGACAACCATAGCAAATTTCAAACCATCGGTAAATTTAGGACTGGCGATTGTAAATTGTTGGCTTGATGTAGAAATGCACATTATATTCTGTCCAAATAATATAACACATGATGAGAAAGTTGAAACATACGTAGTATATGATGATTAAAAAGGTATACCACAAGTGCATGATGGTATCTGTTGTAATCGATCAGGAGAAACTTAGCAAATAAAGATCGAAATTTACAAGGAGATAGGTGGCCAATTAACCATATTGGTATAAAAATTAGCACCCTTGTGATATATTGGTATAAAAATTATCGTCGGCGACATATTGGTATAAAAGTTAGCAAGTGGCGACAGATTGGTATAAAAGTTGACCATGTGACGACATATTGGTACAAAAGTTAACAAATCACGACATATTGGTATAAAAGTTAGCGAGTGACGACGTTTAACCCTTTTACTAACCAAAATAATAAGCGTATATTATACACATGATTTTATTCTTATTCTTGTAACTTTATTCTATTGTTTTTCTATACCTTTTTTTGCTTCAAATATCATTGAATATTTTTTAAACACTATTAAAAGCGAAACAAAGCCAAAGAATAAAAAAGAAGGAAAAAAGGGAGGAAATATGAAAATATAGAGGAATAATTAAGATTATGCATAGAAATTAATCCAAAAAAAATTACAAGATTAAGCTTTGATTACATATATTTGAGTAATATGAGCTTTCAATTTTTTGTAATATTTAATATTATATAAATAAATTTTCTCCCAACTTCTAAGTTATTAAACGAACATGCCAATTCAACTTTAGAGTCGTCGTTAAATCATAAGAATTTATCTTTTCTTTCAATTTTTGAGATTTTTGTTTGATCTTACAATTTTTTCTTTTGTTATTATTTGCAATTAATCTTAGGTGCATGGGCGTGGAGGAGAGAATTATTTGTCGTTAATAATGAGTATTAGCAACAACAAAAAAAAATTCAAAAATTAAAGCTAAAATAATAATTAAGCACTTATTCCAGCAAGAAAAAAAGGTTAAATGTCACATCTTGTTAATTTTTATACTAATATGTCACTGTTTGTTAATTTTTATACCAATCGCCGGTGCTAATTTTTATACCAATTTATCATCAAGGTGCTAACTTATACACCAATATGGTCAATTGGCTGGAGATAGGTTCTATCAGTTTTTTCTCAGTAATTATTGTAAACTATTTCAACAAACAACGAAAAATGATTTGATTATTAAATAGCTAACACTACATAAAAAAATAATAAATAAACATTTTTAGCGTCTGATTTATCATCATTCAATAAAATGACAAATTAGCGACCAAATAAAAAATGGTTGGTAATTTGCGACCGTCGAATGATTGTCAAGCAAACCACAAGTGCATATGGAATTCAAAACTAGTGCTCATGCACTCTTCATTCATTTTTGTTACGACTAAAAGATGTGTACGATTGCTCCCTACCCAACCCTTTTAATATGATGCAGTTAAAAAGAGTGGGTTTAAAGGGATATTAGAGTTGTTTGAAGTAAAAGGAGAAGGCCATTGTTTTCATGCATTTACTCCAGATACTGAGAATGCTAAACTTCTATTCAAACGCCTTGCTACTTTTCTTCACAAGTGATTTTTATTCTAGTGAGCTTTTTCATGTTCAAATAATTTGTAACTAAAAATTTTTTCTATTTCTTTTGAGCTTCTCAACAATTAATACAAATCTTGAATGAGTTATTGTAAGTTTGAGCTTGTTTACGAGCTTTTTCGAGTTTAAATTTGTTTAGTTAACTTTTGAACCATCTTCAATAGGAACACTCCTAAGTATACCCAGAGTATCAAAAAAATCCTTCTTGTGTTATACAAGTAATAATATTATTGTCAAGTTAAGCTTGTACTCCCTTGTTTGGTTATTTTCCTTTACTCGTGCAAGAAATAGGCCACATAGCCCTTGTTTTAATTGTTTGTGATCGTAGTGAGCAGAAATTGTGATTCTACCTAGAACTCAAGTATAACTATTTCTGTATAGTGAATACACTCGATTATATGCAAGAAATCTACAAACTCAGGGATGGAATTAAATAGTAAGTACAGGGGAATTTTCATTTGCAACAAAGCTGAATTTTCATTTGCTACAAAGCCATAATTAGCTACATCACAGTCGCCGCCCAATACATGTTGGCCTGGTGAAGCTTGCTAGCTTGCGTTCATTGCATATCTATCATGATCAGCTCCTTGCATCCGTTCCACCAATGCCTTAATCTATGCAACAACAAATATAAGACAATGTTTGAGAACCTTTTTTTTTTTTTTTTGCTACAAAAGAGCTAGGGGACTTACCAGAGTGTGAGCGATAATTAGTTCTCCAGTGAACTACCATCGAATGCATGCAACTAACTGCAAGTTCAACAGGATTGTTGTTAGTAAAATCAATGTTCCCGCATAGAAATTTATGTCAACTACCGTGAATGCATACTCTTTACCTTACGATTTTTATAGTTGTGACTAGTTTAAATATTGTGTGTTACATTTGTATGTCAACAAATTAAAGGGAGTACATAAGAATAAACTTTATCAGGTGGTAAGGTGAATGATCCAACTTAGTTGTACCTAGTCGTTATGAACATAAAATTTGGTTGTCGTCATGAAAAGACAGAGCATGATAACAGGATTTGGCTCGAAATGGCTAGCCTGAAAACTTACATAGAGCTGTCAAAAAGGTATAGCATGTTGTTTGATGTTGTTGGCTATCTTCCTTTTTTCGATAAATCATTGTGTGGGTGATATTATTCTTGCATTTGGGACAACACAGATCAATTCCATCTCGTTCCAGAGTTTCCTTGAAAGCTTTTGGGCTAAAATCTGCATGTTTGAAAGTTTTATCAGCAAGAACATACTTCAGTAGTAATAATTAGCTGTTAGTTCTATCATAAAGCACTAGCTAACTTAACTTCCTAATACAATAATACTACTTCTGTCTTAAACATTATCTTACACTTAGATTAATTATGTGTATTAAGTAAAATCGTAGGGAAATTGGTTAAAAAAATATAGTGAATAAGGAAATTGAAAGTGGATACAAAGAGAATAGTACAGAATTGTTAAGAAAATCAGTCGTTGTGAAGAGAAAAGGAGTCGTACATGATTGATAGGGATAAAACTAGTACTCGTAGGAGAAAAGCTAGGTTTCACTTCACAGGAGATGCACATTTTATTTTGTTATAGGTAAAAGATAAATTCGGCCATTTGGGACATCTCAAAATAGTATAGTGAGTGATAAAATTTGGACGGAGTACTTGCATGTTAGAGTTTATTACCAAAATCCGAGGAAGACATTTGTATGCGTACCTTGTTCATCAGAAAAGCTTCCGACTCCCTTGTCTTGGACTTCAACACTAACATCCTCATAAGTGGAAAGATCATCGTGTTCAACTCCTTCACTATGGATTTTGCTATCATCTAAATGCAAGCTTACATATATCTAAATTAGTACATTTTAAGGGATTTATAAAATTTCCCACAATTTAATTTGAATATACCTTGTTTATTGTCATGTTCAATGTCCAAGACTTCATCTTTGGCACTATTATTCATATTATAGCTATCAACACTTGCACCTTTAGTGGCATCGGCTTCGCTCTTGCAGTCTTCTACTAGCATATGCTGCATATCTACTGCATACAGTACATACATTCATCAGTTTATTTATTACTGTAGATCAGCTAATTTGTTTTGTTTAGGCATCTTCACAACACATTAGCATTAAGACCAAACCTTTTTTACTGTCAGATATTCCAAGAGCTTTGTCCTCAACCTCATCTTGGACACTGCCATCCACATTATAGCTAATATTATTTACATCTTCAGTTCCATTGTCTTCGCTTCTGCTATCTTGTACTACATGCAAACCAAAATAAAAATATCCTTAGCTTCAATCTGTTTACTCTACTTTTCAGGTGTTATGAGAATCTTCTCAATATACTTACATACCTAATTCATTGTCCTGGACTTCATTTTTAACACAGGCATCCTCGTTATCTGCAAGGATTTTCGCATCTATAGCTCCATCATCTTCATCTTTGCAATCTTCTGAACATATACCTACATATATTATTTCCTTTAGTCTTACTATTAGTGCCACCAAGGATTTTATGGGAATGACTTCAGGCCACACCTGGTTCATTGTCAGATTTGTCATGATCTATGTCCTCAAATTTGTCTTGGACATTATCACCCACATAATCGCAAGCAATATCTGCATCTTTAGTTCCATTGTCTTCGCTTTTGCTATCTTCTATGACACTCAAATCTACATGTACATATATATATATATACTTTAATTAGTCTGGTCTACTTTTCAGGTGTTTATGAGAATCTTCAGAATATTCATGCTTCCATACCCTGTTCTCTTTCCTGGACTTCATTTTTGACACTAGAATCCACAAAATTCTCAAGGGTATCCTCATTTGTAGCTGCGATATCTTCTTTTTTGCCATCTTCTGAACATAGACCTACATATATTTTGTTTAGACTAGTTTTTAGATGTTTATGAGAGTATTAACAATTGTACATGTTTGCTTGTTACCTTGCTCATTGTCGGTTTTCACATCTCCATTTCCCTCGATTTTATCTTCAACATTAGCATCAATAACATCTTTACTTTCACTTTTGCTGTCATCTGAATACATATAGCAACATATATGAGAATGCAAATGTAGATAATTATTCAAAGGCACCATATATATTGTTTAGACTAGTTTTTAGAGGTTTATAAGAATCTTAATAATTGTATATATTTGCCTATTACCTTGCTCATTGTCAGATAATTTTGCATGTCCATCCCCCTCGATTTCATCTTCAACATTCGCATCCTTATTGCTTGTAAGATCAGCAACTTTGGCTCCTCCACTTTCACTTTTGCTATCATCTGAAGACATACCAACATATATGAGAATACTGCTTACATTGAAAGGGTGACTCCTAATTAAGAACTATTCAAAGACACCATATTGTTTTTCTCTATCTTATTTCAACATTAATTGCATTTGCATAATTCCTTAAATCATGAAGTAGTCCATGATAGAAAAAGAGCTAGTTATTAGATTGAAATTGCTTTTATTCTGCATCATCAACTTAGCTTCAGTATGTAGCTGTGTAAGAAAATTTTGAGCTCAATTAAATGGCAGAACTATAGCACACCAAGTTTGTCATACTTACTCGTACTTTGTCCGAATTCATTACATCTAAAATCTTCTGTATATGTTTGTGTTTCCTCAGCTTCATTATTAACAACAAGATCATCCAAATCAATAACAGCAGCAGGACTGGAATCTTCAGCTCCATCATCACCTATGCTTTTTTCGTCTTCTGATTGAAAACCTGTATTATATTTGAACATGTCTTTCATCCACGGGTTTGCACGCCAACTTTTCAATCCATAATTGACATCTTTACAAGAATTAGCATAATTGCAGTGATTTGCATACCTTGTTTATTGTCAGAGTTTCCCTGATCCTTGTCCTCAACTTCGTCTTGGACACTATCATCCACATAATCGCTAACAATATTCACATCTTTTGTACCATTACCTTCGCTTCTGCTGTCTTCTACTTCATGCAAACCTACATACACAATATTTTCATCTTCAGCTCCTCCACTTTCGCTTTTGCTATCTTCTGAAAACATGCCCATATCATCTGTATAAGTTTGGGAATCCTGTTCATTGTCGAAATCTGCATGTAATTCATCTTCTGGTTCATCATCAAAATCACTAACAGCAGCATGATTGGAAGCTTCAGCTCCATCATCACCTCTGCTTTCGCCGTCTTTAGATGACAAATCTGCATATTTGAACTAGTATTTCATCCAGGGATCTACACACAATATACTCTTCAATCCATTGTGTTTTTAATCAATTTTGAAGATTGAATCTTCTCAGAAATGTGACTTTACCAGTATATCAAGGGCTTGTGTTTTAAATCCTATGTACCATTTTAATTGTAAGGGATCTGTGTATAAACTTGGTTCGAGTGTAGTTCGATTTCTTTGCCTTAGTGTAACACACATTTACAAGATTTACATGATCGCCATTAGCTTATTGAACTAATGGTTAGGCTGATGTTAATCATGTAACTTGTCATATTCTGAAGAGTCCATTAAATTTTGTTTGGAAAGTCGTGTTTGATGTCTCTGATATCTGGTAAATTTACTAACCAAACTAGCAGAACAATACTAGAAACTTTCAATCATGAATACCAACATATTGGAAGACATTGATTCCTTTAACTTTAGCGCACCAGTCATTTTATACAATAATTTACCAAGCACATGTATACAAATTGCTAATGTAACCAACTAGTCAAACCAGCTTATACAAACCGCTGATTGTCAACCACCGAACATGGCCTAAAAGAGAATTGGAAGAGTAAGAGAAGCTTGAGCCCATAAGGTTAATTTTGAAAAGTGGTTATATGAGATTTTCAGAATAGACGTCTGTAAATGTAATTGTGAAATGACAATTCTATTCTTAAGTAGGTCAAAAAATTTACCCTTTACCAATAATCTTAAAATTTTCATAACAATAAATTATTTGAACATCATTATTGGACATACCTATATCACACAATTAGCTAAAGTAGCTCAATTAACCAAATATTTTTTACGCAAACAGCTACTCCATACAATCAATTAATCAAACTAGCTACAATCAGCTTACTATTAATCACTAATTTTCAAACGAAGCCAAAACCTACTAAATACTCTCTTCCTTATTTTCTTGACAGTACGTTTTGACTAGACATAATTGTCAATACACATCTTTAATTAATGCCGCTTTTATAAATTTCGAGTTTAATATACGTGGAACATGTTTTTCACTATCCCCTTGTGTCCCATGGCCTTTAGGCTTTAATATCTAGCATTGGGTGCCTAAAATATTCCATTTTTCTATCCCATTTACAATACCACTCCAACCATGTGCACTAATCTATCCCATCATTATCACCCCCACAGAATCATCTGGTATCTCAGTATTATTTACTCTTCTGTATGGACTAGCATAATAAAACAAATTAAATATCACCGCACATTATTTATTTATTTTCATCCCATCATTAAAAGTAAATAAAATACTTCCAAAAATTAAATTCATTCATGTCTTTCTCACTCACCCGTTGACCTCCATGAATACATTTCTCTTTCTTCATTCTTCTTCAACATTTGATGGTGAGAACTTACATGTTTGTTGAATCACATATTCTTAAATATACAAGTATATCGAATTCTATCTAGTTACTCGGCCATTCAATTACTAGAGAATATAGCACATTTGAATTTTCTCTAGTTACTCGACCATTTAGTTACTAAAGAAAATTGCTACTCGCAAAAACAATGAAGTCGTACGTACCTAGAGTTGCATCGCTCAACTTGTGGTCAAGATCTCGATCGTATCGTCTTCTAACCATAGTAGGTACATGTTTGAGAACTTTATATTCGTACATTGGCAATGGAGGAGCATCTTTTCCAAAAGTCATTTTTTTTTTTTTTTTTTTTTTGGAGGATGGAAAATACGAAGTAGTGAAAAAATATGAGGACAATTATAGTTGATGAAAACTGGCACTCACGAAAAGAAGATTGATAAATGTTCTTTTGAAGTCGGTAGAACAAGTATGAACAAACTCGAGCCACGCACCCAACACCGCGTGATAGGAGGGGCTAAATGCCATTTTTATATACAATCAACATATACAAGTATGTTTCACCAAAAAAAAAAAAAAAAAAAAACCATATACAAGTATATAATATACTCATATAAATGCATTTTATTGTTGTTATTTTTAAGTCAACATATTTCTTTTGTCGTGTTTGTATAAAACATAATCTTATTTTAAAATTGCTAAATGAGTAAAAAATCATTTTAAAATTGATAATTTGAAAAGACACATTCAAAACAAATCTAACAAGAAACTGATGGTTTACCCTTACCCTTGCTATTAAGGGGGGTTACCGGGTTAAGCTTCATGTCTTGTTCCTCCATATTGATCTGACAATTTCAATCGAAGCACATTTACAAAGAAACATAGACAAACAAATAGGGCTATAGATTATTTAGTCTCTTTAAGAATTGTAATCACATAAATTGTTCTGACAGCAAATTCTCTTTTCTTTGTTCTGATTAATTAGGTAAGAAAACGCACCTAATTAGTGAAGTCTGACCTAAAATAATACCAGTAAGAGAGTAAATTATACGGAGTATCATCCAAATTTATGGATGAAGTGACAGGAGTCGAGTGGACAACAAGCCTTATAAGATTCGGATATAGCAACAATCATGTAAAATTTTCACCACAGATTCAACTTGAATTGTGAAACTATTTTTAACAAAAATTACAGAATACATCTATGATTTAGATTATTTCCAAACACTTATGACAAGGTAAGAATTATGATTAAGTACAGGGAATAATAAGTATAAAAACAATCAATAACTCGTCAATTAGAAGTAGAAAAAAAGGTACACAAATTAAAATGATAGATTAGATACTACATGAATTGCAAAAAGTAATAAAAACATTCCATTTAAGGACAAATATATATCCCTATAATCCTTTCAAGAAAAAGTAATTCAGCCAAAATAGCATAAAACTAATACAATGGTCACATCTCTGAACAAAACTTCGGCCTAAGTACACAAATTCTCTACTTGGGCTCAAACTAAACCAGCATCATAACTAACTGTCCCATGTAACTTAAAATATCTAAAACACTTTAATACATCTGGCCGAAACTGATGTTCTCCATTTGCATAATATCCTAATCATCGAAGGTAGTCTTTTTTCCTGCATTCATCAGAATAAAAGAATTTTCAGATTAAACACGAACACCCACAAAATAACCCAGAACAAAATTCAGAAGATTTTAGCAATGCCAGAAGAAGATTTTATTCGCAATTTATTAAGCAATAACCGACTTGTTACTAATCTCAAGTTCATAACCTCCTCGCACTCTTTCTGTGACATTATGGTTTTGAAGAGTTACCTGAGGCAGATGCAGTAATGCTGAACCCACCACGACCACCACGTCCTCTACCACCACGACCACCACTATCTCTACCACCACGACCACCACCTCCAAACCTTCCTCCACCACGTCTGTCACCAAACCTTCCACCACCACCATCTCTTCCACCTCTTCTCCCACCACCTCTTCCACCACTTCCAAATCCTCCACTCCCAAACTCACGGGGTTCTCTTGGCTTACCCTCTTGAACATTCAAGTAACAACCTCCAAGTTCGGATCCATTTAGGTCAAAAGCTTTGTTAAATGCATCACTGTCTGCAAAATCTATATAAGCCACACTGCAGAGCACAAGAAAATACTCAGAAAGGAAACATGTTTGCCAGGAATGTAAAGAATGGTACAAAAAAAGCAGGCAGCAACACATGTAACAAATATTTGGATAAAAATAATCACACCAGAAATTTTAACATGGAAATTATATTCTTAAACAGGACACAATCATGGAATAATATTCAATAATAAGTAACCTGGAAGTCAGCAATAAACCCATATGACAAGATAACTACATCGGAAGGAAACAGATATGCAAGATAAGTTGATAAGAACTTGACAACCATGAGATATGTAGTAGAAACCTACTATCACATTCTCATGAATTATAAGACTCACCAAGTATATGCTGTGAATAAAGGAAATTGAATAGTACTAAAGCAAATGCATCACAGCCTCAACTCAGATTATAATACAGTTCCAATCACCAACCCCCGTAGTATTAACAAAAAGGTCCAATGAAAGCAAAGATGGATACAAGGAGAGATGCCTGATGCTGATAATTTGGTTCTTGGACAAAAGCAAAACATCACACTAAGAACACATCACAACGAAAAACACATGATGCCTTCTAGTAAACAGAGCAGAATAATGATTCTCAGTACGTATCACCAAAAGGAGAACACTGGGCGTCTTCGGTAAAACAAAGCAGAAAAAAGATTCGTAGTACATACCCCTTAAGACACTGATTATCACGATCTTGTGGGATAGAACATCTTGTAATCTCTCCACACGAGCCAAAGAGTTCTTTCAAGGAACCCCTCATCTGCAAGCGGACAGTAAAAACAATCAAAAACAGTTGACAGACAATAAAAGATGGAAACAAAAGGAGAACAATGATACCTCATCCTCGTCAGCAGAAGTATCGAATCCCTTTACAAATATTGTAAGGTTCTGGCCTCCACCACCCTTCTGAAAAGAAGAGTTCTCTCTAACAAAACAAAAGCAATAAAAAATTATTAATAAAAAAATTTGTATATTTAAAGTAAAGATTAAGAATAAAAATAAACATAACAATACATACCGCGTGTTGGGAGTGTATGCACCTCTCTCACGAGCTAAGTCAAGCCTCACTGGGCGACCTAATAATTCTTGGCCGTTCATTTCTAGAGCCTGGAAAAAAATATATTGTTAGCAGAGTAAATGCAGCTTACTAGATATATTTAGAAAGTTGAAAGCACCATACTACCACAGTGAGGAATATGCATACACCTTTAGAAATTGGAATAAGAAAGTTTTAACCAGAAAAAAGAATGACCAATCTTCTAATATACAAGTATAAGGAGTAATGGACTACATCTAATATTTTTTGCAAAAAATTACATTTGTATTTATAGCAGATTAACCAACAGCCAACAGCCATAGCATAGTAGTTGTAATACAGAAAAGGCCATCATATAGCAACCATACAGACGATAAAAGGAGACTCACCTTTTGAGCAGCTTCTGCTGTTTCAAACTCAATGTGGCCATAGCCCTTAAATCTACCTTCAGGTTCGGAGGCAAATCTAATATCTACAATCTCTCCTGCGCTCTTGAAAAAATCTCGCCTGTAAACAGCAATATGATTTGAGGAAAAATAAACTCAGCAATACACTACTAATCTTGAAAAAAAAAGAAGAATACATACACATTCTGATCCTCAATATCAAATGAAAGATTTCCAGCAAACAGTGTCTTAGATCCTGTAGCTTGAACTTGTGGTGTTGCTGGTGTCTTAGGCTGAAAAAAGAAATAAACAATCAGGCCACACTAACAACTGCAGAAGATTTAGCCCATTGCTGGATGAAATTAGAGGAAGAACTATGTGTACGCACTGTTTTCAAGGCAGACTTTGTTTCCTCAGCATCAACCATTTCTACATCAGTATCCTGCAAGCAAACAAAGCAATTTAAATGAGATGATTTGACCAATTAACACACTTTATTACAACAGACATGAAATTCTCAGATGGAATACTAAATATGAAAATGGCAATATGGGTTATGCAAGCACAATTGGCTAACTACAAACAACACAGCCATAAAATCGTACAAATCATGCAAAAGAAACTCTTGTCATTTCCATGCCATTTTCCTCATCATCTTGTCATTACAAACAAACTATAGTGGATTCTTGTCATTTCAACCTGTTGGTAGAGGGAGTGGAAGCAAGACCTAGATCATTACCTTCTTTGGGGTCTTCTGCGGCTTCTCATCTTCACTCTCCTCGTCACTGTCTTCGTCACTCTCATCAGAATCTGAGCTTTCACTTTTCTTGGATGCGACTGTCTGTTATACAGAAGCATATGAACACTAATTAATTACTGATGGCTTATAATCAAAAAGGCATTAAATATTGGTAGCAGCGCTTTACCTTCTGGGCAGGTTCATCATCAGAGCTCTCCTCCTCACTGCTACTACTGTCTTTCTTAGCTTCTTTAGCGCTGTTCACAGCACTTGTAGCCTGCAAAAGTATATGTTAACTTAAGGTTCCAGTTGAAACAGGGAACATACAACAAGAAAACAACAAACAGGATCCAAAACTAATAGCAATGCTGAATCAGAGAACTAAAGAGCAACCATCACAATACACATATCCTTGGGAGATTTTCAAAAAGCTTAAAATTAACAATAATAATAAAATGAACACTACTGTGTATTTAGACTCTTCTAGCTGCAAGAAATAATCGACACTACTGCATTGCGAAAAAACTCTGTAAAAAAGATAAATTGAATACAATAGCCATCTGTTTTAAAATCATTTATACCTTTTTAGCTTTAGGCTCATCGTCACTCTCTTCAGAGCTCTCATCAGAACTGTCATCAGAGCTTTCAGATTCTTTGGCTGGTGTTTTCACATTGCTAACAGGCTTGGCAGGAACTACTTTCTGCAGTAACATAAATGTAGAGAAATTGAGAGCCAGAATTGAACCTTTCCAACTTAATACAGTTTATAAATTCAGAAGGCAAGCAGCTTCAAAAAATAAAAGTTTATTAGTACTCATACTAATTAAACCTAATGCTGTATACCTTCTCATCCTCAGAATCACTCTCTTCATCTGAGTCATCGCTGCTTTCCTCAGTTGATTCAGCAGGCTTAGTCTTAGGAAGGGAACCATTCTTTGCTGCGGGCACAGCTTTAGGCTTGGCAGCAGGTTTAGCATCGTCCTATGTTATAGCCACCAAATTGAAAGTCAGCAGCAGCAATATAAAACTGGATTACCACCACATGGTAAAACAATCTTAGTGCTTACCTCATCATCTGAGGAAGAATCATCGCTGTCAGAGGAATCATCCTTCTTGGAACCGTTCACAGCAGGTACAGTTTTCTTTGTTGCAGGTTCATCCTGCAAACATAACCAACATCGGTCTTAGACTCTTAGCAATAACTAAAATTTTCATCTTTTTCCAGTGATACTTCATCAACAGCTTACATCAGAATCACTTTCGTCAGAATCTGAGGAATCTTCTGAGCTGCTCTCCTGCTTGGCTTTCTTGACAACAGCAGGGGCTTTAGCTTGTGGCTTTTTCACAACAACCTAATGAATTATAAAATGTAAAATAGTTATACAACAATTGCAAAAAGTGTACATAAGTTAACAATATAATACATAATTATACATAGTATATGAGATCGTCAATCTATAGATATACAAAAAAAAACATATACAGATATATAGCCAAACAATACAACAGCTGAATCTATCATGCTAAATCTTTCATGCTAATTATATTGAATGATAGAGCATCAAGCTGCTACATTTGAAGGTATATAATACTACAGAACGCACAAAAAAGTCAACACAACTGTTGGTCCAAATAAACCCTATAAAATTAATAGCTAATTAAATATTTGATCCAAATCCATTTATACACAAACAATAACATACACCTACCAATGATACTATACAAAAAAAACATTCACTAATTCAAAAGTAATTAGATCATATTACTTGCAATTACCAATAAGTACCTACGATAATTAAAAAATATATATATAACAGGCGAAATAAATAAAGTATAAATCTTTAATGTTTGTTTGATTCAAAAAGGAGAAACATTCACCTCTACCTCTGAATCAGAAGAATCTTCCTCAGATTCGCTGCTGCTACTTTCAACTTTCTTTGGCTTCTTCTCAGCAGCCTTCTGCTGAGCTATAACAGCCTCATTCTTCTCTATCTTCTGCTTCTTCGCACTCACAGCCTTCTCAATCGCCTCTTCTGCGCCTCTCTTGCCTAAAACCCCAAAATCAAAAATCACTTCAATTTTCACAATAATCAACACAAACTATAATCGAAAACAGATAATAAATGACGAAAAGCAAAAATTGCCTTAAAATTAAAAAATCAGTTCAATTTTTACAATAATCAACACAAATTAAAACCAAATTCACAAAAAAACGAAGAAAAATGAGAAAATTATAACCAGTTCAATTTATACAGCAATCAAAACAAATTAAAACCAAAAATCAAAGAAAAATAAAAAGTTAAATTAGAACCTTTCTTTCCAGAAGGAACGACAGCAGCAGGAGCTGCATCAACCTGAAACACGAAAAACAACAACACGTTAATTCCATTCAAATCAAAAACAGTAAAATTAGGGTTTACGAAGGAGATAACAAGAGAGAAGACGAACTTTGGTAGCGGATTTCTTGCTAGACTTGCCCATGGTAGAAAAAGAAAAGGGAGGCTTGGAACGAAATTAGGGTTTAAGGGAGGAGAGAGAAAGCTGCAAAACCCTAAAATGAAAGGGTTTTACGGCAGAAAGAGAGATGGGAAATGAGGAAGAAAGAGAAAGGGAGGTTTTATAAGAGAGAAATAAAAAGGATATTTTGGTAAACAGGAAAAAGAAGACGGGGGCTGAGCGAAGGAAAGAGATTAGGGTTTTACGAGTGATGAGATATTTTTGGGGGGGTTTTGTTTGTTGTAGTCAAGTATTGACCTAATCACTTGCTATGCTATGTGAGTATGTGTCCACGTGCTATTCATCACATTGAATCAAGGTGAAGTGATGAACCACTAGAGGACTAACTAGCTAGTCGATGGCTCGATGCTATAGGATTGCTAACTACGGAGTATTTCTAGAGGCGTCGATTCGGGTTCCTGAGTCGGGTTCAGTAAAGTCAAGTTAGGTTTATTTTAAATTTTAGTCAAATTGGGTCGGTATGGTCAATTTTTTTATCCTCTTATTTCTCTCGTGGTTTTTTAAACATGGAATATATGTTAAGATACGACTTTGACTATTAACTTAGGTGATTACTTATTAATGAGATTTATTTTCGGTGGAAATTATTTTAAAGAGTAAACATTGTAACTAAGAGCAATGCCAATGGTGAGCATTTTATTTGCTCATGGGCAAAATTGATGGGAAAATAAAATGCTCACCATTGTAGAAGTTGTTAAAATTTGATCAAGCCAAAAAAAGCCCATGGGCAAAATGAAATTTGCCCAAAGAGTGAGCATTTTCGTGTATGAACAGTGATGCAAGTGGGGCCCACAGCAGGTCAGAAGCAATTAAAAAAATTTGGCTGGGCCCTTATCAAAACGACGCGTTTTGATGGAGTGGTCTGAAGGGCCGCTTCCAAAACGCGTCGTTTTGACGCTTAGAAAATAAAAAAAAAAAATTCGGTGGCAGAAGCGCGTCAGATTTGCTGGCGAATCAGAGCGCGCCACGTGTTGCGTGCAGGGGATTGACCAATGAGAAAATACTAGCCGTTTACAACGGTAATATTATTTCTAGCTGATTTTCCGAAAAATATATTTGTTAAAAAAAAAAAAATTACCAACGGTCATAAAATTAAATTCTCTATAAATAGACATGCATTTTGATATATTTTGATATAATTTCGTAATCACCTAAAATCCTCCACTTTTTTATTTTCTTAAGCATTTTAAATTTGTAGAAGAATATATTTGTTGCAAAACATCCATAGTGAGGTAAATTTTTTTTTTTTTAAATATTTAAATTCAGTTATGTAATTAAATTAGTATATATGTGATTTTTTGAAGAAAAAAAAATATTGTAAGCCACGTAATTATATTGCATTATATAATTAAACAAAGTTGTTGATATGTTCTCCATAAATTACTAAATTTGTAGTTTTAAAGTGTTGCAATTATTGGTTATTTATTTTTTTTTAAATATATACATGTAGTTATGTATTAAAATTAGTATATATGTGATTTTTGGAAAAAAAAAAAATTGCATGCCATGTTATGTAATTGCTTTATGTAATTGAAGAAAGTTGTTGATATTTTCTCCTTTACATTACTAAATTTGTAGTAAATAAAGTGTTGCAATTATTGGTTAATTTTATTTTAAATATATACATGTAGTTATGTATTAAAATTAGTATATGTGTGTTTTTTTTTAAAAAAAATATTGTAGGCCATGTACTGTAATTAGTATATATGTGAATTGGTTAATAAAGTTGTTGATATTTTTTTGGATTTGTTGTCATTTTAATTTGTTTTTTGAGTAAATCTTAGTAAAAATATTTATCTTTTGTTTTGTGATGCAGAATCTTTTAATGGATCCAAACAACCCAAATTTCCGTCAACAATTTCCTGGTTTTAGTGATGATTTCCTAACTAATCCCGAGTTTCAATTGTTCTTGCAAAGAATGGGCAATACGTCTTTGCAACCACCTCCACAGTATCAGACACCTACTCAGTTTCCCCTACGAAACCATGTTAATGAAGAATGTACACCTGAAATTGGACATGATAGCAACACACAATTCGATGAGAGCGAAGAGGACAGCGTACCAGAGACGCCGCAATATCCTCCACCAGTTCCCGAACTGAAATCCAACCAGGTTGTTGCACGAGCGACTCGAATTTGGTCAGTTGCGGAAGATGAAACTCTGATTGGGTTGTACTTGGAGATCAGCGAGAATGCTATTAAAGGCACGAGCCAGAAAGCAACTTCCCTTTGGCGCGATGTACACGCAGCATATCAACTTGCTCATGCGGAGAAGCCGCATATACTTCCACCAAGACCTATGAAGAGTCTGACGTCGCACTGGAGAAGGTTGGCAGCAGACACACTACAGTGGATATCTTGCTATGATGAAGCAGGTAGACTTCCGGAGGGAGGGAGTGGTTACAACAAAGCTGACCGTATAAAAAGTGCGTCGAAGCTTTTCCATCTCGCCCAAGGTCGTAATTTCGCTTTTCCTCACGCTGTTGAAATGCTTAATAGAGATCCAAAGTGGAGGCCAAAGCTGAGATGGTCCTTGTCAAAGGAGGAAAGAAAATCTGTTCGTGATGTTGAGGAGCAAGGTAGTGCTGGAAGTGGGAAGAGGTCCAGAGATGATGGAGGGGATGAAACCCCTACGGATGGTTTTTCATCTAGAGGAATACAACGACCCGAAGGTGTGAAGAAAGCAAAGGCCAAGCGTAAAGGGAAAGAAGTAGCTTCGGACAGTGATTCGTCTGAGCTTAGCGATCGAATGAAGGAATTGGCAACAATTCGCGAGAGGGAGGCCATTCTGAAGGAAGAGCGGATCAAAATTGAAAGGGAGAAGGAACAGAGGAAAAGGGAAGAACTTGACATTCATAAGATGAAAACCTGGTTTGATATGGTGCAAGCTATGAAGAATTCGCCTACGCCACTCACTCCTGAAGAAGAGTCGTACAAGAATTTCTTACTGGGTAAATTACAGGGCTTATAAGCATGTTTGGTTGTAGTAGGTGTACGCTTGTATTAGTTAAGTTTTTAATTATGCGCAATGTAGTCTTTTATGTTTAACATGTATTAGTGGTGTGTTTAATTTCACTGTCATATGTAAACTTGTATTCTGATTTTCCAATATTGAATGACAAGTTGTTTAACAAGTTGATTTCAGTTGTCATTGTTACCGACATAGTTGCATTCAATTGTTGTCATTGGGTAGTCACTTTTTTTCTGATTTCACTTTAACTTTGGGTCATTCATGGCAACAAAATTGCAATAACTCTTTATCATTCAGTAGTCACATTTTTGTCATTGTGTAGTCACATGTTTCTGAATTAACTTTGTCAGTATGCTTTAACTTTAGGTCATTCATACCGACATGGTGTTGTCACTTTTGTTCTGAATTAACTTTGTCAGTATGCTTTAACTTTAGGTCATTCATACCGACATGGTGTAGTCACTTTTGTTCTGAATTCACTTTGTCAAGATTTGTCATTGTCAACTAGCATAGTATACCTATTCCGTGGCTGAAAATCTGAATGCTTTAGTTGGTGTGGTCATTCAGATTTGTAACCACATATTCATTTGATTTATTTTCTATATATAGTAGGCATGGCACATATCCACAACCACACCAATTTAGAAAATTACAATATTAATACATGATGTATTCCAGACCATCATCAAGTTCAAGTTCAAGTTCAAGTTCATCTTCTTCCAATAATGAAGAATATGATCAAATCGTTGATGAACTCTTCACATACCAACCCACATCTTTCCTCATGCCCCAAACACAATCCCAACGTACTTCAAAATCACGTAGAGGGGGTACGAACAGAAGAGATTGGGAAATGGGACATGCCAGGTTGTTCAATGATTATTTTTCCGATAATCCTGTGTACAATACCACCCAATTTAGAAGAAGATTTCGTATGCAACGACCTTTATTTTTACGTATAATGAACAAGGTCGTTGAAGGTGATGTTTACTTCCAGCAGCGTAGGGATGCAACTGGAAAGTTAGGCATATCACCTCTGCAAAAATGTACAGCCGCGATACGAATGTTAGCCTATGGCATGGCTGCAGACGCTGTTGATGAATACGTTCGAATCAGTCAGTCAACCGCTCGAGTTGCCGGACAACGTTTTTGTGCCGGGGTCATTGACCAGTTCGGAACCGAGTACATGCGAAACCCTACAACTGATGAATTGGCCCGGATACTGCATCAAAATGAACTGCGTGGTTTTCCAGGCATGATAGGCAGCATTGATTGCATGCATTGGGAATGGAAGAACTGTCCAACGGCTTGGAAAGCGCAGTACGCCGGTAGGAACAAGAAAGCAACGCTAATACTGGAAGCCGTTGCGGATCAGGATTTATGGATATGGCATTCCTTCTTTGGTATTCCCGGATCTTGTAATGATCTTAATGTGTTGTACCGTTCACCAGTGTTCGATGAGGTTCTGCATGGTCGAGCTCCTCCGGTAAATTTTACGGTTAACGGCCATGAATACAACATGGCTTATTATTTAGCCGACGGCATTTATCCGAAGTGGGCAACTTTTGTTCAGGGTATCACATTCCCTCAACTGGACAAAGATAAAATGTTCGCTGACCACCAGGCTGCCGCTCGAAAGGACGTTGAAAGAGCTTTCGGTGTGTTGCAAGCTCGATTTGCAATAATACGAAAACCGTCGCTGGCGTACGATGAGGACATACTGCGGGACATAATGAAAGCATGTATCATTATGCACAACATGATTGTTGAAGATGAGCGCCACAACTACACTCGAGCCGAAGTTCTAAGAGCCTTCTACGAAGAAGATCAACAAGAATCAACACCAGCATCAACATCTACAACGCCACCGTTTGAATTCAACGTAGGCCGACCTACCAACTTTGATTTCAACGCATTTCTACAGCGAAAAGCTTCCCTCCGTGACAGAGAAATTCATCTATCTCTGAAACGTGATTTAGTCGAACATATTTGGCAACACTACGGGCCACGTAATTAGGGAGAAATTAGCACGACTTAAATAAAGCCAAGTACTATGGCGTAGCTACTTTTAGTTGTTGTGTTTATTTTATTTCCTAAGTTTAATTACGCATGACGTTGCAAATGTAATTGGTTTCTAGTATTGTACCGCTTTTAAAATAAATAAAAACATTTAACAAATTTTGAGCTTTTTTTTAAATTTTTTTTATATAACGTACTTAATTTTACGACAAATTTTAACGATAAAAAGGACAAAAAAAAAAAATAAGTTACACAAATTTTAACTAGTTTTTATTTATTTGGAGTAACATTGTTAAAATATAAATGAAAGAAATAAATAAAGAAGTGTTGTGTAGGAGAGAGAAAGTAATGGTGGGGTATTGAAAAAGTAAAAGAGAGAGAGTGGTGGGTGGGCATTTTTTTTGCTCACCATTGGGAGAGAATATGTGAAAAAAATTTCCCCATGAGCAAAACTTATTTCTTGAGAGAGAAAGTGGGTAGAGAGAGAGTGGGTGAGCATTTTTTTTGCTCACCATTGAGAGTGGTCTAATAACATGCGAGTCTCACTAGTCGCACAGTCCCTATAAGCATTTTTTGCATATAGGAGGGCAAAAGTGGAAAAGCGCTGAGGTTTGACATCCAGAATGGTACTTTTTAAGGTTACAGTGGTACATTTTTTGTACTATTATACATGTATATTGTACCATTATGTCTTAGTAGTACTATTATTTCTCACAGTGGTATAATATTTTGATGTACCATTTACATACTTATTTGTACTATTAGCATAATATTTATACCACTAAAACATTTAATGGTACTACTCCCTCTGTCCCTTTATTTTTGCCCCATTTGACTTTGCACGGTCTCCAAGACACGTATTAAATCGTTTATATCGCCATTTTCTTACGCGGAAAAATTATATAAATTTGATATTAATTAAATTTACAAAGAGACGGATCAAACAAAATCCCACATGACTATATTTCATTTTGAAGAACAACGAGAATTTACGGTCAAAGTTTTCAAAGTTTGACCCACAATTTGGCAATGGGGCAAAAAATTAGGGACGGAGGGAGTATTTACCTATTAAATGGTATTTTATACACCCACTACAACTTCAACTTTATACTACATTGTCATCCTATATGCAATGTTTGCATATAGGAGCTATGCGCCAGACCTTCTCTATAACATGCTATAAGGAGTGTTATATAATTCAGGGTAAATGAATCTAGTTTATTTGTCTTGTCACGTGCTCACAGTTTCTTTGATGTCCTAGCACAACAAGTTTCATATGAGACAACCTCCCTATGTATGTAAATCTTACATACTAATGCATGTGTTTATGGTGCGGGTTAGTGTCATTGCGTGTTGTTTTCTCTATTTGTTAGTTGGTTGCGCATATGAGGAAGACTCACCTGGATCAAAGCCTCGGGGATACATGCGTCGCACGGGCGATGTACGCTCGTTCCATGACATACATGCATGTGTGAATGTTGAAAAAATATGAAACTGTAACACTTACAGAGGGATTGGAGCACTTGCAAGTAACTACATTTAAGGTATTTTATAGGATAAAAGGTTTTGTTCACTTCATTTGAAATCATGTGTTATTGTCTAATTTTATAGTCTGGTTTTTATCTTTATTTTTCTAATCTATTTTGGTGTGATTTGATTATTTAATTTGACTAAATTTTGACCTTGAATGTGCGTTTTAAAATAATATT
Organism: Chenopodium berlandieri; assembly: GCA_034703905.1. Taxonomy (NCBI): domain Eukaryota; kingdom Viridiplantae; phylum Streptophyta; class Magnoliopsida; order Caryophyllales; family Amaranthaceae; genus Chenopodium; species Chenopodium berlandieri. Next base: position 53,688,717 of record CM068293.1, read on the forward strand.
ATCGACTATTCGACTGGGATTTTGTTAGCTTAATAATTTAATTTTCATTTTCTTACAAATACAAAATTAAATACAAATTATAAAGAGCAAATGGAAATAGAAAATCTAGTCTGACTTGATTTGGAAATTTATGATGCTGACAATTTTTTACAAGAAAAGTAATAAGTATAAGATTAAGGTGAAAAGAACATGATCTAAAACTTTATTATCTATACACTAATGTTTAAAATTAATCATAGTTAAGCCTCATTTTGTTAAGTTTTATTTATACATGATTATAGATTACAGAAATGTAGAAATAAGTAAATAAAATGTAAAAGTTTTTATGTTCACTTCACTTAATTTGTATCAAATAAGTTGGATGTGATACTAAACTATAAGCTTACTATGTACTGGTTAATGTTGAAACTTATACCACCATTCTCTCTCCTCATCCCCAAACTCTTTGTTCTCTCTCCTCATCCAAAGGGAATTTCTTCCGGAAACCTAAGGCCCGCCGGAGATCCGGCGCCGCAGCCGTTTCTCCTGCGAGGTTCCCACTTCTTTCTTCTTGTAATTTGCGTGTGAGTCGCGGGTGAGTAGGCCGTGTCTTGAGTTTTTCGCGTCGCCTCCTCTCTTCTCCATGCTCTGAGGTGGCCTCCAAATCAGACGGCCGCCGGAGCTCCGCCGCCACGTCCCCTTTCTTCCTCCTCCGGTTTTTTTTTCTTCTCTTGGTTCTTGTTTCTCTTCCCCTTTATTTTCTTTTCCCCTTGTTGGAATTGGAGGCTCCCACACTCCTTTATCCTCTTTCTTCTTGAGGATTTTAATCCTTTGGAGGTGTTTGTGAGAGCCTTGTCTAATTTTCGAAGGTTGTGAGGGGAGTGTGCAGATCGTCCACCTCCGTCGCCGTTTCCCACCTTTGTGTGGAAGGTTTGTGTTCGTTCAAAGGGTCTCTCCGCCGGTGAAACCAGGCCTAAGGACTAGGCCTAACGCCGCCGTCATAAAGGTCATCGGTAATTTTGACCGTGACGGAAACGGTAAAGTTAGGGTTAGTGTTTCGTGGGTTCTTGCACTGGAGGGCTAGGTCTAACGCCGCCGTCAAGAGTAGTTAGTGACGGAAACGGTGAAGTTAGGGCTAGGTTTCGAGGTTCCTGGTGTAAGTGGTTTCGGGTTGTTGGGTTGGACGGTGCTCCCCTCTTGTTTGTTCCCTTTCTTAAGAATGTTTGTTTTTAGTATTTATCAGAGTTTACTTGCCTTATTTTTTGTTATGATATGTCTTAGCCCCCTTTGGTTGTTTTCCGGGCTACTTAGTTGTTTTGGCTATAGTATTTTGGATGGTTGTGTGCAGTGGGAGTTAAGCCCCTTTGTTAAGGACAGTGGGGTCGTGTTTACTATGGTAAGAGAGGTTATAGGTGCGATTGTTGGGGGTTTGAACAATAAGTTGGCCTTGGCTAAGGTGAAGTGTGTACGTTGTTGGAGTGGTATGGGTTTGGTTTATCTTCCCTCGGATGTAATGATTTTTTTGGTCATTATTCCTGATCCTTTTTATCTGAAGCAGGCGCCCAAACTTTGTTTTGGGGTTTCTCGAGCCTCAACGTTGTCAATGCTTTCTTGCCAACAAGGAAAGCTATTGATTGGAAGGTCACTAGTTCAAGTGACCCGTTTGATGACCTTACTTGGTGAAGAGTTGATCCCGCCAAGTAAGGATGTGCTAGCCATGGTCAAACAGTTTCGATTCCCTCCGTTGCTCTCTTCTTGGAGTGTAGTATGTCTTTGCTCCTTGGTTTGTAAGAAATCCCTAATCTGCGACTTATCCGGCCAATTCAAGTTTAGTTTCGTCTTTAATCTAAAAAATTGTTGTAACGGCTTTAGCGTTAAAAGCCATATTTTAAGTTTTAGTTCTTGTTCTGTAAGTTGTAAACTCTGATTTTATGAATATATTTGCTCTTGTCAAAAAAAAAAAAAAAAAAAAAAAAAAAAAAAAAAGTGGGCAGACAAAGGTGATAAACGTGAGTTTCTATCATATTGTCACAATGTAAGATTATATAGTACTCTGTATTTATTAGTCTTTGTAGATCAAATAATTATCATAGTTGCAAAAGTTGCTCCTACAAGCATGGACAACAATATGATGTTTAGTTCATAACAAGGAATTGGTAGGTTTTGGTGTGAATATAAGCTAAGTTGGGTGGGAATGGAAAAACATAATCCGCTAAGAGCATTTTAACATATAAAATCCTATTATGATGATATCATGAAGGACGCTAAACATTGTGTATAGTCTTTCTTCCATGAAAATGAGTGTAACTGATCTAAAAACTGATTGATTTAGGTTTGAATTGCAATATGTGTTACCACCTCAATTGAACTTGTAACTTACTATCCTAGAAAATTTGTAAGATTTAGTATTCCATTGATGATAGATTTTTGTGGCGTTGGTTTAAGAACTAATCATATACATTGAAAAGTGTTGTAAAATAAGGTGTTTAAATTTCAAGGCTACGAGAAAGAAGTAGACATAACAATAAGATTGAAAAGTTAATCTTATAAACAATGGAATAAATTCGGTATGTCGTGATGCAAATCACTGACTTGAAAACGAAATTCCGGCGCAACCGTTGTACTCAATTGTATTCGCCGGCACGTTCCATAAGGTTCACACACCAAACACTCTCACATAAAGGCACTTTTGGTTGAGAGGTTGGAGTCACATAAACTTATGCCCAAAGAAAATGAAATGTTTTTAGCTATTTTGGTATGTGTATATTATAATCTGATTTTCTCCAAGTCAACATAAAAGTTGATCAAGGAGAATGAAGAGGTAGAGGAAGCTCAAAGATAAGGAATAATCAGAAAAATAAAGTGGAGTTAAATCCCCTTAAACACCCTCATAAATTATGGGAGTTACACATTAAAGAGAATCCAAGAAAGAAGAGAACAAAAGCCAATAAAATGAATCTCGGCATGAAAAAGTTTACTCCACAACCCACCCGTAAGCAAACATGATAGGCCACAACATACCGGTGGAGTAAACTGATCAAGCTTTAGAAAAGCAATAATCCAACCAAAAAACATGTCTTTTACTCTCTTTATTCCAACAAAAAGTATGTTGGTTGAGGAAATCCCTGCCAACAAACTCTCCATATAATCATATCCTTTGAAAGTGTAAGGCTTTCATTACTCATCACGACTGGGAGCTCACTACTAATCATTGTTAAAGGAAAGCTAATTGTGCAACAGATTGGCTATCTAATGATGGGGTTAATTTGGATTAAAAGGTGGTGGTAGGTGATAAATAGAGGAGGTCCTGAAGGACCTTTATGCCGTTTTTATTGGATCAAGGGACCTTTAGTGGCATGGCCAAGAGTGGTGCCGAGTTCAAGGATTAACTCTTAGGTTTGGCTTAGTTCTTTATTTGTTTTTCGTTGTTTTGTTTATGTGTGTTCTTTTAGCTGTTTTGTTTGTTTCCTTTGTTTTGGGGCTTAGCCCCTCTCAATCACAGAAAAAAAAAAAAAAAGGAATTATAGTTTTGATTTTCAATCACTTAGTATCAATTTTTTTTTATTAATGTGTTAAACCAAAAGTCAAAGCATGTATTGACTATTGAGCCACTAAGGTTATATCTACTTCACTTGATCTCAGCCTCTTAGGACCTTATTACTTATTTCAGAATTGGTCAGATTAAAATAAGTTCAAATCTACTTTATCATTTTATGTGAAATTTTCATCGTTCTATATTTTTAGTTTCGTAATGAAAAGTTATGAAAAAATAAATTCAAATTTGTACAAATCATATAAGACCCCAGTTGATTTATTTTGTCATTACAAATTAACATACACATAAGATCATAGTTTGGTCAAATCAGGCAATCAGATGAGGTCAAAGTTTAAATCAAATCATATCATATTTGAACAAATAAGTTCAGGTCCGATTAGATAATAAAAAATAAGGTAGTCAAACTAAACATAGCCTAACTTTAGCATTTTCTTTTGGACGTAAAGCTAGAGAGGAATATTAATTAGTAGACGAATTGTCCATGAGTACATATGGAGTGATATCTTCCGAACAATGATTGACCCAAACTTGTTCAACCCCAAACGGTACTTAGTTTCCCAATTTATTTAATTTTTTGGACTTGCCTTGCCAAGGCAACATCAAAAAGTGGATTTTGCAAGTGTGTTTGGTTATGTACTTAGTGTTAGATCATCACATATATTAGGCCTTATGACTTGTACATATGGTTTTGGTTTTCGATTGGGTCGAAGTAAAAAAAAAGACTCATTTCCTCCCTCTTTTTTCCAAGGCAAGGACAACACAAGTTACTCAATGTTGGATCATGACAAATACGAAGCTTATTGCCTCGTAACTCATGGGCTAAGTATTGTAACTTGTAAGTGCTATTTTGCATTTCGTAGGATTCTTTTATGTTTGTATTAAATTGGTGCTAGAGGGTTGTAGTGTGTTTTGATCTAAGTATGATTAGTCAACTTGAAAAATATAAATACATTGATCTACTCTCAAGCCTTACACAAGGCCAATTTTGATTAGGTCATCCAATCTTGGGCATGATTTGAGTGTTCAATTCTATCAATTTTAAATTTAATTTTAGTGCGAGTCAAATCATTTGATTGGGGTCAATTTATTGAGTCTAATTACCAATACCATAGTACATGCCATGGACCATGGTGCACACAATTAGAAAGTGGATTGAAAGGAAAAAGAAAAAGAAAAAGGAATATGACAAGTCGAAGAGTCAACTTCATTTGCACTATTGCACTATTGCACCATAAAGAAGACGTTAGCAAATTTAATTGAAAAACCCAAAAAGAATAAAAAGAAAAAAGAGTGAATCGTGAAGAACTAATTAGAAACTTCCCACTAGAAAAACCCAATTGTTGACCAATACTCCCCAAATTTTTGCATCAAAATTTCAAAGAATCACAAAACCCCATCAATCAAAATCATCATTTTCTGGGTTTTAATTGGCGGGTTTTACGGAAATTCGTGTAAAATTGATTACCCAAATGGAGGATCAGCTGATATCTCCGGCAGATGTTCATGGAAGTCCGGCGAAAGAGCAACAAGCAGCAGGAGTTGGAATTCTGCTTCAAATTATGATGTTGGTTCTTTCTTTTGTACTTGGTCATGTTTTGCGTCGCCATAAATTTTATTATCTTCCTGAAGCTAGCGCTTCTCTTTTGATTGGTATAATTCTCCCTCTTTTGATTTATTGAACTGAGTATTTTTCTATTAATGTTGCAATGTGTGTTGTTTTTCGTCGATTTCGGTTCCTATTTGCATGATTTTGGCCAAAAATGGAGTGTCCCAGTGTTTTTGTACTTGTATCGTAGTGTTGAGTATTTGATACGGGTACTTGAAGTGAAATGAAGAGTCGGAGTAGCATGTATGATCTGGGTAGTAGTTAGTTTCCGATGTTTGCTGTTGATGCTTGAGCTGGGTGTCTGTTATTTATGTTGTAGTTTTTGGTGATCCCATTTAATCCTTTTTGGTTTCCTTTTATGCCTGATGTTTGTCAGAATGAAGTGTCTAAGTGTCATATCCATCGATGATCATGGGGTTTCCGGATGTGTCATATCCATAGATGATCATGGGGTTTCCGGATGCTTTTTAAAAACTGTAATTGGTAAGATGGTGCATTCAAGAGGGGGGTGACAAGGGGTTTTGGGCGAGGACATTTTGGGTGAAATTAGGTTAAAATCCATCCGTAATTGAAAATTTACATGATCACATGCATCCTAAAGCAGAAGCTAATTGCTATAAACTTTGTCCCTGTATGATAATTCTATACTTAGGGCGGTATCACTATCTGTATAACTCTTTTGAGGGTTATTCTGATTGAGTTTTTGTTGTCAATTGTCATACAGTGAATGTGATGGAAAGGCAGGTTCACATTTGCAAATATTATGGTGCTTTCTTTGTTAATTATCTGAAAGTGTATTAATTGTGGCTGACAGGTTTAGTTGTTGGTGGACTTGCTAATATCTCTAATACAGAAACTAGCATCAGGTTCTTGTTACTTTATTTATAAAACTGTAATGATTTCTTCCTTTTTTCTTCATTTCACTGACCTTTTTTTGCCCAAACTGCAGGGAATGGTTTAACTTTCACGAGGAGTTTTTCTTTCTTTTCTTATTACCGCCTATCATATTATATCCTTTTGTGCTTTTAAACCTATACCTATTCATTTGGATTAATTTGTATTATTTCACTTCATTGTGTAAGCTGTGTTTTAGTTATTGTTTTCCTTGACTCTTTTGTGGCCACCCAGTCAGGGTTTATTCTTGCTCCTGTGAGTCCTGATTCTTTCACAATCTTCTAGTTTAAACATTTGACGATGCAACAATGATACATACATATCTAACCATTATATTGTGACTGCCAGAAACCATTCTTCTCAAATTTTGGAGCCATTGTTACATTTTCTGTTCTTGGAACCTTTATAGCCTCAATTTTGACTGGCCTTTTGGTGTAAGCATATTTTTTTATCCTTATTCCATGTGATTATGACTATGTTGCTATGTGCATCTGCTCATGACTTAGACTGCTGTTCATTTCTGCTATAGGTATCTTGGCGGGGTCACATATCTTATCTACAAACTCCCATTTGTTGAATGTATGATGTTTGGAGCGCTGATAACATCAACTGATCCTATAACTGTTTTGGCAATATTCCAGGTGACTCACTATTTTGTTTCTATTGCCTGCTTGATAGGTTAATAGGTTATCATCCTTTGTTCCTTTTACATTGTTATGTATGTAAATGGATAATTCCATGCTTGTTACTTGAAATTTATACGTGAAATAAAGGACATGAGTTAACTAAACTATAATATCGAATATAATCAAATAAAATTTAGACATCATGAAAGTTAAGATGGGGTTAATGCCAAGTTGGAGTAATGGAGGCAAAGGTTGGAATCTAAAGGGTTTAAGCTAAGTCGGAGTAAGATTGAGTATTTGATATGTTGCTTTGGTACTTAGAGGGGGGCAAGGGATGAAGTGGTGAGTTTGGATGGAAAGGAATTGACCATGAGTGAATGTTTTAAGTATCTTAGGTCATCATCCAGAAAAATGGTGACATTGATCAAGACGTGGCCCATAGGATTAAGTCGGGGTGGCTTAAATGGAGAGCAGCCACATGAGTGTTATGTGACCGAAGCATTCCCTTAAAGTTGAAGGGAAAATTCTACGGGACTGCCATAAGACCAGTATTGCTCTATGGTACAGAATGTTGGGCTTCTAAGAAGAAGCACATTAAAAAGATGGAGGTTACAGAAATACGCATGTTAAGGTGGATGTGCGGGAACACTCTAAAAGATAGAATCACAAATGAGGTTATTCGCAAGAAAGTAGGTGTAGCAGGCATTGCAGACAAACTAAGGGAAAATCACCTGCGTTGGTTTGGGCATGTAAGACGGAGACCCGAGGGTGCACCGGTACGAAGAGTGGAAGAGTGGGACCATGGAGGGGTTAAACGAGGGAGATGGAGACCGAAAATGACTTGGTTGGAAGGAGTTTGGAAGGATATGAAGTATATGAATTTGCATGAGGATGAAGCATTGGAACGTAAGGGATGGAGGAGGAAGATTTTTGTGGATAATTACACGGAATAATCAAATTTGGTTCATGTAGCCGACCCACTTATGGGATTAAGGCTTTGATTGATTGAAATAAACAGTGCGTGGTTGACAATGAGTGTTAATTGTGTTAAAAGTGCAGAGGGTGCAATATTTAGGGAATGGAGAAAGTGTATAGTATTAAATAGAGTAATGTAGAAAACAAAAATCCTCAGCGGACTCCGCTTTAGTAGTAGTATGTAGATGAGGAAATGTATTAGAAAGACACCAAGGGGGTAACACCCATATAGATTAAGAGGCAAGGCTCAGAATTACAAACCCTTAACCTCAAGGTGTCGCTAAGCATAGGGCAGCAGGAGAGTAGATTAGTCCTCAATGCAAACTAGTCTACTTGTTATATAGCTATTTTTTTTTTACCATGTTTCTAGAACATCTCTGATCCAGCCCTAGTGAACCTAAAAGACCCCAAACGAACAAAAGCTTTAGATGTCATAATGAGGTCACCAAAGGGCTTATAAGTAAGAGTTACTCTCCTGATTGCTTTTTTGATCACAAAGGCTGCACCTATTGGGTTTGCTGAAATACCTTCTCTTTAGAACTTGTTCAGTAAAAAGATTCCTTTTTATTGCTTCCTAGTACAGAAGATTGCTTTGCGAGGAGCCTTCAGCCTCTACATAATCTGTCAGAGCAACTAGAATATTCTTCCCCTTCCAGCAATATACTGTACGTTTTAACTGAGATTCTGAGAACACATCATTGTACAGTCCATGCCATCCTCACCTCTGTAATCTGTATGTATGTGTTTGAATCACTTAAGGTGAAGAGAGCTAAACCTTAGTTTCTCAATTGCATGGATTAAGTTCTAATGCTTCTTCTTAGGAAACTTAAGTTACGTGTACTTAGTGTAGTTGTGATTTTAGTAGAATCCCCATATAATATGATTGACCTAATTGCACATTCTCTCCCGCACTCTTTAGTAGGGGCATCTGTTTAAAATCCAATAATTAACCAATTACTATATTAGAGAAGGTGACAATATCAGACCATTGTTGTAAGGAGGGAGTACTTGATATCACTCTTGTGTCTTCTCTTTCTCCCTCAGCTTTCTGTTTGTTGCATCCGTCTATTTTCTCAGGATATGTAAGGAATTTTTTTTTGCTTTCAGGAACTTGGCACAGATGTGAATCTTTATGCCTTGGTTTTTGGAGAATCAGTTTTGAATGATGCGGTAAGTTCTTTTACCCGATCTATGTATGATCTATTGACATAGATTTTGTTTGGTTTGTCTACTGCTTGATAATCACTAATGTTCGTGATTTTGGCAAAAACTTATCTTCTCCTTGCAACACAAATTGCAGGTTGCAATTTCCCTGTACAGGTGCGAATAGTTGATTTCCTGTCTGTGTATTTGTTATGCTCAGAGGGTGACAATTAATAACTTCAACTTTGTTGCCCTTTTTCAGGTCAATGTCGGCATTGAAGGGTCAGTCATCAAGTCAGAATGTGTTCACGTTCTTCTTGAGGTTTATTGAGACTTTTGCTGGCTCAATGTCTTCAGGTAGTTCTTTCACATCTATCCCTTCGTGTTTGATGAAACTATATTATATTCTTCAGATGGTGAATCAGAAAATTGCTGTCATGTGCGATTACTTAGTTTTGGTTTAACTTTTGCTTAAAGATTTTACTTTAGAGCATGCAAAATCATGGTAAAAAAATTTATACCATCCTCTCTCTTTACCATTTTCTCACTCCTCCACATCATCTATACCACGCCATGAATTTTTTGTGCTAACACTTCACCACACTCATGAACAATAAAAAAAGTTACACATCCTTCTCTCTCCTATGACCCACTCCCTCTGTTTTCTTTTAATTTACTCACTTTCCTTTTTTGGATATTTTTTTAATTTACTCACATACAACTTAATATTTTTAGAAAAGGGATCCACCACTTTTACTCTCACAACTAATATTTTTAACTGTCACTTTCACACTTTACTTTTTTCTCTCTCCTAACTTTAAATACAATTCTTGGTTTTCGTGAAAAGAGAAGTGTGTAAACTAAAAATAGAAAATAAAAAATGGAGGGAGTATTTGTTTTTTTGGTTTCAAAATTTGTTAATATGGGTGTCTATTGAAAGCTCTCAAAAAACCATGACTATTGATATTATTATTCAATTCTTTTATAATAATTAATTTTAAAGAAAACATCTGTAATTTTACAATAGTAAATTATGCATGGATTGAGATGGTATACATGGTATAGATTTTTGCCAATATCATCCCATGGTATAAATCATACAATTAGTGGGGATGCTCTTAGGGGGTCCATGTCTTAGGAGGAGTCTATATACTTTACATTTCTCAGCCTTCTTGCTTTGGCCATCTTTTTATATTTGCTAAGACCTTGGGAGGTAATGATATCTGTATGTATTTTTTAAAAGAAACTTTAATGCTGATGTCCAAGGAAATGTAATTATATCCAAGTATTTTTTTTTATTTGCAAATTTCCCACATTACCATTAAGAGATTTGGTATTGAGTAGTAATGAAATTTCTTTGGCAAAGCATATACTTGGGTGTCTATAACTAAATTTGACATATGTTACTAGACTTGATTAATGTTTTGGTTAACCCATTGGGTATAGAGCTATGGTCAAAGTTACAATGGCTTTTATTGGAAAAAGTCTCTACTCTCTACTGGATAGGATCTTTATTGAACATTCAATAGGTTCAAAATGGTAGCCCAATAATTTGTAAAAGAAAACAGGATAAAATAACATTGCATGTTGAGTTTTGAATACACATGTGCTTAATCTTGTCTCTCTCCCTTGTTATTTTTGCTTGATTGTTTATTGGCCTTCCACTACCTACTTGCTTTGGCCTGGCTCATTTAGACCTGTTACACTTATGACCCGACCTGACCTGCACTGACCCCCAATAATGAAGTCTATTTTGAACTTATTATTCTGAAATAAGTGAAAATAATATGAAGAGACTAAGGTAAAGATATACTACCATGAGACTTTCTTGCAAACTTACATATATACTCAATTTCATTGCCATCATTTATTGCCCCCTACCAACCTACTTGTTAGTGCATTTCAAGTGTGGAATGTTAACTTATTGTTTTAATCTAAATTAATTAAACAGCCTTAATGGTGGTTATAGCTTTGTCGCATCTGTTGAAGATAGATCAAATATGGATTTGGATGGTAGCTTATATATATTGTACTCTCTTATATGGAAACAGTTTTACATTATTCCCATCTTCTCATAACCGATGATTTATCTTTACATTACAAACATCCCTTTTATAATAGTCATTTAACTCGTGTCACAGCCAATCCTCTTTGCATCACTCCCTTTCAGTGGGGATATTTTGTGAAATTCAGACTGAATTTACTTTTAATTTAAAAATGAGACCATATTATGGGGATATCTACATTATTATATTTGGATATTATTTCTACGTAAGGGAAACTCATTTTTTGTTTGGACTATTGTTAGCTTGACTGCTTGACCACACCCTAAATTTCAGTCTCTCCCACTGAAACTGCCTAAGTTTTTAAGTGAAGTCCAATTCAAGTGAATCTGAGCATTTAATTTTCTCTTGCAGGGGTTGGTGCTGGATTCATATCTGCTCTGATATCCTTTTAATAAAGTTTTTACTCTTGTGAACATTGGTCTCTACTCGATTTACTGTTTGGGTGGCTACATATTGTGCAACCTTGACTTCATGAACCTTTTCAAGTATGCAGGTCTAGATATTGAAAAGTGAGTGACTTGACAACTTTTTTCTTAGGCTTTCAGATAAGAGCTGGATTATGTTCTTATGACACTTTTTGACATCACCATTTTTGGAACATCTTCTTTGCAGCCTTCAGAACTTGGAATGCTGTCTGTTTGTTCTTTTCCCTTATTTCTCGTAAGTAGTCCAATGCCTTTATTGCAATAGGGTGCCTCTTGGTGAAAGCTTTTGTTCTAGTGATGTTATACACATTTTAAGGTACATGCTTGCGGAAGGTCTTGGGCTCTCTGGTATCGTGTCCATACTGTTCACCGGGATTGTAAGTAGTCTAAGTAGATGCTCATTTTATTTTTACTATATATTTTTTAAAAAGTTCTATTTATGTATAGTAACTATAGTTTAAGTTAAAGATCTTTCTGAGGTTATATTTCTCTCTTTTTCAGGTCATGAAGCACTATACTTACTCAAATTTGTCCGAGAAGTCTCAACAATTTGTGTCTGGATTTTTCCATCTAATATCATCCTTAGCAGAGACTTTTATGTAAGAAATTTGATGCTGTTTAGACCGGTTGTTATTTGCTCGAGAGCTCTAGACATTTCTAACTTAGTCTTAACCTACAGATTTATATACATGGGCCTTGATATTGTCATGGAGAAGCATAGCTGGTCGCATATAGGCTTTATCTTCTTCGCAATTGTATCCTTCATAATTGTTTAAATTGTAAAAGGCTCATCTAAACAGTTACTTATTGGGCTTTATGTTCTCATGTCACTTTGCTGTTCCTTAACTTGGTTTGGTTTTCCAGATAACTATTGTGCTAGCCAGGTAATAATACTTCGTGTTTTTTTTTTTTTTTTTTTTTTTTTACCCCCGCTTTATGTTAATCTTTTGGATAATTTCTAAATTACCACCCGTAAAATACACTGTTTTTGAAATAACCACCCGTTTAATTTTTATTTTTATTTTACCACCCCTTAAATTAAATAACCGCTCAGATTACCACCTTTTTCAAATTTCCGGTGAAGTTTCCGATAGGGCCCCACTTTTTTTTTTTTTTATTTCCTTCCTTTTGTTTCTTCTATTATCTCGATTTCCCTCTCTCTCACCCCGATTTTTTCTCTCTCCATTCTTCCTACCTTCTTCAACCTTCAATCCTTCCATTTCAAGCTCACTTCCAAATTCTTCCTCTTCTTCTTCATCTACAATTCCCCACTGGCAGCACCACCCACCAATTTCCTGGACAGCCACCATAATCAACCTCACGCCCTTAACATACACCACTAGCCACTGCAATCTACCCCACCACCCTCAACACACCCCACCGACCACCGCCTTCAACTTCACTGCCCTCCACACACATCTCACCGCCCTCAATTTACTTTGGGCTTGCAGAATTCAACTAACAATATCGATTTTTGCAATTTTTGTAATTGATCTTCAAATTGCAGAAATTAAATTATTCGACCCCACTGATCTTCTTGTTGTTGCTATTATTGTTGTATTTAGGGTTGAATTTAGGGTAAATTACAGAATTGTCCTACAAATTAATCAGAAAATAAAACTTTGCAATTAAATTTGGGGAAATTAGGTTGATAATCAATTGAATTGGGGCTTTGTATGCTGAAATTGACGGGCTGCTGCTATCTTAATTGAAGTGGGCTGGTTGTGATTTGCGGTTGGTGCTGCCGTGAGGAGCTTCTGTTGGTAGCGAATGGTGGCGAGTGCGACTGTGATTTTTTCTGGGCTGCCGCCAATTGCTGTCGCTGTTGTGGTGTTTGTGATTGTGGAGCGGCTGATATGTGGGTCAAATCGGAGCAGCGCAACTGATTGCGGTGGGCTGGTGCTGAAAGGTCGGGGCTTCATTCTGCTGCTGCTGGAGGATCTGATGCTGCTGCCTGTTGGTTTCCTCCATCAGCTGGGGCTGTTAAGGTAAACGTGGATGCTGGCTTTGTGGGTGAGAGGGGCTATGGTCTGGGAGCTGTTATTAGGGGCGGGGATGGTGCTGTTGTGGCGGATGGTGTTCAGCAGGAAAGGAGAAAAATGGAGGAGAGAGAAAGTGGGGGAGGGGGGAGAAGAAGAATTTGTCAGAAGGTTAGAGAAAAATGGAGGATTGAAGGTTGAAGAAGGTAGGAAGAAGGTTGAAGAAGGTAGGAAGATGGAGAAAGAAAAAATCGGGGTGAGAGAGAGGGAAATCGAGAGAATAGAAGAAAAAAAAGGAAGGAAATAAAAAAAAAGTGGGGCCCACTGTCGGAAACTTCACCGAAAATTTGAAAAAGGTGGTAATCTGAGCGGTTATTTAATTTAAGGGGTGGTAAAATAAAAATAAAAATTAAACGGGTGGTTATTTCAAAAACAGTGTATTTTACGGGTGGTAATTTAGAAATTATCCTAATCTTTTTATAAAATTGTTGGTATCTATGATTGATTATTGCATATAAATTGTTTTGACACATTTGCTGTTTATAAAGGTTGGAGACCACCTACAATTAGCTTCTCTTTGTCAATAATAAAACAGTTTAGTGTTGTCAATTATATAAGTTATAATTGTGCATCATTGTGGTTTATTGATATGCCTACAAGTTTACTTTGTGGCTGGAATACATGTAATGATGTAATTTGTACAACGGTGTGATGCTACTATGATATTGCTGACAAGGTCTGCTATCATTTATGAAGGGCTGTCAATGTCTTCTCATGTGGATATTTGGTCAATTTGGTTAGACCAGCACATAGAAAGATACCAATGACGCATCAGAAAGCGCTTTGGTACAATGGTATGAGTAACAACTTTATGTTTGTTACCTTTTTATTTAAATTCAAATGTATGACGTTACCCTAGTCAAAAGAAATGTGCATAATGCATTATACCCTGATCAGGACTTCGAGGGGCTATGGCTTTTGCTCTTGCTCTCCAGTCTGTTCATGATCTGCCTGAAGGGCATGGCCAGACGATATTCACAGCTACCACGGCAATAGTTGTTTTAACGGTAGGCTTTCTTACTCTCTTTTCTGAACTACATGTTTTGACTTGAAATTTAAACTTTAGAATTTTCTTATGCTAATGAGTGCTTCATTTTAAACTTTTTTTTTTTCCTCTTGTTCTTTCTCCATAGCCTTTTCATCTTCGTCATCTTTGTTTTTTGTCCCTTTTGTTTCAGCTTCATTTTGTCCTGTGAATATTCTTTATTTACTCTGTCACCTTCTCCTCTTGGTGTTTTTTGATTCTATCTCTGTGTATGGACATAATAATTGGATATTAACAATTAAAGGCCTCTAAACTCCTATTTATGTGCGTCTAAAGGTAATGACCGATAGGATATGCTGTTTTCGCCTAACAAATATAATCTTTAGGAATACTAAGTTTATATATGTCAGATAATTTCCAACATATTTGAGGAAGTCATTAGAGAAGGTAAATGGCAAAATTAATTTAAAATAATTGTAACCGTAACAAGCTAACCCTTTCCTCTTATTGGTAATAAAGTTGTACTCCCTCCGTTCCTTACTATTTGTTACGTTTGGAATCATTTTGTGAGAGAACTAAGGTCAAAGCATCACAAACAAAAAGGAACAAAGGGAGTAGTTTTTTTTTTTTTTTTTTCCTGGAAAAATGGTAATAAAGTTATATAAATCAAATTGTTTGTTTACCTTCTTTGAATTATGTACCAAGACTGTGTGTTGCCAAAAAAAAAAAAAGAAAGAAAGAAAAGAACAGAGGCAAATTGATTCATGTCGAAGTTCGGCTCGACTGAGCTCGGCTCTTTCGGTGGCTACCCTTAATTGGAGGCAATTCCCTTGTCAAATACGAAGAAGGCATTTTATAGATTTTTTTTTTTTTTTGCTGCATTCCAGCTTGGGAGTTGCCTGCATTTTGTCCTTGTGTATTCATAGTTGTGAATTATGTTTCGTCCCTTGGGTGCAGCTGGTAAAAGTGGATGTCTAATTTGTCTGGTTTGGAATGGTATATAAAAATGGATAAAACTAGGTTGATGTCACAACACCCCCCCCCCCCCCAACAACAACATCAACAAAAAATAATTAAAATAAAATTCAAAACATGGACTTTGATCTTGACTGAAATGTGACATTTGATTAACTCTTGAGATATGTCCTGCAGGTTTTGCTTATTGGTGGAACAACAGGAACCATGCTTGAATCTTTGCAAGTTATTGGTGATACCCCTGAGGGCCACCTAGATGTAAGTTTGTGTACAGAAATGCCTGTTACTTTCTTTGACATAAAACATTTTTTTATCGGGCGTTTCATTGTTTCGTTAGTCAGCAGTGGATCTTTTATTGTTTTTCCATGTTTAAAGGGTGTGTGTGAGTAAGTAAGAATTTTTGACAGGGGGAATATGAATTATTGAGTATCAATCAGCAGTCATTTGATATAAACTACTACATAATGATGGATGTGATCCTAGGCCCGAATCATTGTACTACACTACTATGTTCTATTATCTGTTGAATTTTCACCAGTTTGCGAGTCTCATTATATGGTGTGTGTTGGATTATTCTCTGGCTAACTGGCTTGTTATGTCATGCGGAGTGCATGTGATGAATTTATCATGTTGGTGCTTAAACATTTGTAATTGACATAATTCCTGTGTCCTTAGGGCTTCAATAGGAGCGATGGCTTCGTGTCTTCTGGCCAAGAAGACGAGGGATCATCTTCAAACAGATTTAAGATGAGACTAAAAGAATTCCATAGAAGGTAGTGTATAATGGCTCATGTACAAAAGTTTGTTTCCTTTTACAACTATTGCTCTTAATTCTAAATAATATTTATCTCGTTAAAAAAACAAAATTGCAGCGCTCCATCTTTTTCATCATTGGACAAAAACTATCTGACCCCATTCTTCACTACCCAGACCGGTGATGAAGAAGAAGAAGGTAAGCATCATTCATTTTGGATTTGAGGACATTGAATTGAGTGCAAAATTTTCATTAGTTGTGTGAAGCATGCTATTTAACATGAAATTCATTGTATTACTTGACTGGTTTACATAAATCTAATTTATGGTGAAACAGAAAATCTGATGCCCACTCCAAGAAGAGAAGTCTACAGTACTCGTAACTGATTCATTCTTTTGCAATGTAATGATGATTGATCAATAGAGAGTAGTCCTGACATGGTGGATCATGCTTTAACAACTGAAAGAGGCCATTCACAAAACTTCAAGTTCCGTACATATGCTAGTGAGCTGGTTCACGCTAAAGCTGGAAGTAGTGATGTCCATTACTACTGTAAAACATGCATATAAACTGGTTAGCTGGTTAGTTTGCTGATCATTGTCTGATTCCTTAAATTTTAGAGATCAGATGTTTCTTGTCAGAGTTTAATCAGGTGCGATGGATTCCAAATTCAATGCATGTATAGAGATCATTTGTACTGAACTTCATGGCTGTCTCATCTCGTGTGTATCAAAGAAACAAAAAGAACATTTTTCCTTACAGTATAGTGTGGCATTCGTCACTTACAGGGTTACAGTTGCAAACTTGCAATATATGAGCTTGATAATTGATAGCAATTCAATAGTTATTATGTAAGGAGAAATGAGTATGTTCTAAATAGTATAAATGTTGTCGATCACCTATGAGTGAAATGAAACCTTTACTCGCAGATTCCACAAATGATTTGTTTAACACTCGGTAAATTTATATCCAATGAGTGTTATAATGTTATTTAGTCAATTATTGATTATGGTTAAACTAGTTTTATTAGATAGTCTGGAAACTTGGGATCGTAAATGGATTTGGATACCATTCTGATCGCCTCTTTCATGATCTTTTCTATAGGTAGAACTACTGTGAGCGGTCTAGACTTCGACCCTTATTTCTTTCTTCATAAAGAAAAAATTGGCCTTTCTGCTAAAAATACCTCAAATTTGGCTTGTATGTTACATATATAAAATTAATTCATACTTCGTATTAAGTTTTGTGATTGCTCAACTTATGTTGGGTATTATTGGATCAATTCATGGATGTTGATAACAAGTACGAGTAGTACTTGGTCTAATGAGATAGATTGTATCTTATAATCATGTGGGTTTAATCCTCACAAAGGGACAATTTGATGGTGGGGATTTCCTTACTTTTTCCCCTCATTCCCAAGGAGTCTTGTCCGCTAACCCAGATCGGGTTAACCTATGAGAGGCTCGAAATCGGTATGGCATCTTCCCCTAACTTGCCAAAAACTAAATAAAAAAATTCATGGATGTTGTATAATGGATAATTTGGATAATATTATTGTGGACCTAAGATTTATATACACGCAACTGATGTTATATTGAACATAGTGACCCTAATTTTAACATATTAGCCCTACTTTTAACATAGTATCCTTTATTAAAACTTGCGTGACCTTTAATGTTATTGTGAACCTAAAGTACGACGTTATGTTGAACACAATGACCCTAATTTTAACATAGTGACTTAATTATTCATATTGACCCGTATATTAAAAGTTTCATTAAAAAAATTAACCACTTATAACTTTTATAATGTCACAATCTAATCTAATATATATAAATAAAGGAGAGTTTTTTCCCAAGATTTTAGAAAGCCACCTAGGATTTTTATTTTAAAAAAATTATTAGAGTGCCATGTAGGATTAGTATTTTTAGAGCGTTGCTTATAGGATTATGCCACGTAAGATTGTTATTTTAAAGCGCCACGTAAGATTGAAATTAAAAATTTAAATTTATTATAAAAACAAAATACTATCTTTTTAAATTGGAAATTTTATTTAAGAGAAAAGAAACAATTTATTTTATTTCGTATATATAAAAAAATATTATTAAACTTAGAAAAATGAAATTCACAATCAATTGATATTTAAAAAAAATTGGATTAGATAAAAAAAATAATGAAAATATGACAAGTGATTATAATAAAATATTTTATAAAAATATACTAATAAAAAAAATAAAATCACGTTAAATTATATGAAGGGGAGTTTTTTTCCCAAGATTTTAGAGAGCCACCTATAATTTTGATTTTTAAAAAATTATTAAAGTGTCATGTAGGATTAGTATTTTTAGAACGTTACGTATAGGATTATGCCACGTAGGATTGTTATTTTAAAGCGCCACATAAGATTAAAATTAAAAATTTAAATTTATTATAAAAATAAAATACTATCTTTTTAAATTGAAAATTTTATATATAAAAAATACTATTAAACTTTTAAAAAAAATGAAATTCACATTCAATTGATATTTTAAAAAAATTGGATTAGATAAAAAAAATAATGAAAATATGGCAAGTGATTATAATAAGATATTTTATAAAAATATACTAATAAAAAAAAATGAAATCATGTTTGATTAAAAAAAAAAAACAGTTTTCTCTATTAAAAAAAACAGTTTTAAATTAAATACAAAAAATAAGAAAAAATCATTGAAATTAAAAATATATCCTTTCTCTTTTTCTAGAAAAAAAAAATGTTCACCATTTATCATTTAAATTGGCGAATGATATTTTAAAGTTTAAATTAATAAATATAAAATATTATCTTTTGATATTAGGAATTTTATCTAAATATATAACGAATGAGAGAAAATTCAAAAAAAAAATTTAAAATAAATAAAATAAAAATATTAAATGATAATATGATATACTAGGTACAACGAATAAATAAAGTAACAAATTTTATCAGAAACATACGAAAAAAATATATAAGTTATAAAAAAATACAAACAAACTGTGCATCGCACGGGCTTCATCCAGTGACTTTGATTGTAACATAATTTAATATATATAAATAAAGTAGGCATTTTTCAAAAGCATTCAGCGCGCCACATAAGCAAAGGTATATTTTCGTCCAATTAAAAATTAGATTTCTATTTATCAATGAGATTTAAGAATTTTGCCACGTAAGTAACAACAACGAATATTGATTTATTAGGATTTAATTTATTTAAAAAACTAAAAATTATATTTTAAAATAATCATCTTTAGATGTAGGATTTATATACCTACTATTATAAGATAAATTTTGATAGTGTTTATGATAAGAAATAAAAATTATTCCTTAATTATAAATAAATTAAAATTTGTGATATTTACCATTATAAATTGATGCATCATATGACACCAAAAAAATTTCGTATCAATAAAAAACCAAACCAAGCAAATTTTGTGTAAAAATTGTGTCAGTTTTATTAGGTAATCAATGGCTGGGTAGTTATTGCTTAAATTGTGTTTATTTGGGATATTTAATGATTATATGTTTATGTTTTGTTTACTAAATTTTGTTTTTACATGAAGATCTTATTTAATCAGAGAATTATATTCGAGCAAAAATCTTTGAAATATCAAAGTACGAGTTTCTCGCCTGATGATCCTATTGGATGAGGAGGTATTATATCTTTATAAATCGTTTACATTTATTAAATCTTTTAATGAACCTTTTATCGAAATTTTTTTTTAATACAAATTTTTTTACATCGAAATATTACATCTAATAACTATTATTTTTAATGTTCTTATCAAAATATTTATAAGGGGAATAAAATACATAAAATTAATAATAAATTATCCTTAACAAACAATAGCAAAGTAATAAAAAATATTATGAGTATGATCTAATTACAAAAATTATTTTTATGAGATTTTATGTATAAAAACCCGTGGGATATTAGGATTTAAATTATTAAAAAAAATAAAAATTATCTTATGAAATTAATGGTTTTATCTAAATACCTGATTAATAAGATGTTTTTTTCATAAAAAAAAAAATTAAAACTTATAACGCAATAAAAAACTTTACCTTCTTTAAACATTTTATGTCTAAAAATTTGAAAAGACAGATAATTTGTTAGAGATCAAGAGATCACAAGAAATATACAAAATGATATATAGATTTGAGAGTTTAATTTCAAGAGTAAAAAGCAACGAATAATGATTTAGGATTTAAATTATTTTAAAAATAAAAAATTATTATTTTTTCACATTAAAGATGTTATCCTACTATGTAATCAATGAAATATCATATATATTAACTATTTAAAAATTTATAAAGTCATATCTTTTACTATTACTCCCACCGTCTTTATTTTAACCCTGTAGTTTTGGGTTTACTTTATTAATTTTTCATTGTATAAAGTTTATACGGAGTAAAAGAATAATGGTGGTCTAAGTTATTGTTTGTGAAAGAAAAATAGTAATTATATAACTATATATGTATAGTGGAACAACGTGTTTTCGTTATACAAACGAATCATAGGTTAAAAAAATACGAACAGGATTATGATTTTATTCTAATATCTATCATACTTATAATTTTCATATAACTAATATTAGTAAATTAAGGTCGCATTATAAGTTGCATAAAAATGAAACAAATTATCCGTTTTCTAACAAGCAAAATAATAAAAAAATTATAGGGTTAAATTAAGAAAATAATCTTTTCGTGGGATTTATGTATAAAAAACCGTGCATCGCACGGGCTTCCACCTAGTATCCTTTATTTTAATACAGTGACCTTTTTTTTTTTTTTTTTTTTTATTAATAAAACAATCATATTGTCTCTAATGTTAGTGGTCCACAATAAATTAGTGTGAACCAGGTCCATTTAAGAATTTTTATAGATAAGATGTGGTTGGGTACCTTAAAGGCTTAAACTATTACTTAAGCTATGTTTAAATTTAACTTTTTTTCAGAAAATTATCTAATCTAATTAGACTAGATCAGATCAGACTAAATCAGATCAGATCTTATTTTTCTATTTGTGTTTATTTATAGTTAAATATCTTTTTGGAAACTACTTACTTATACGAAGCTATTGACATCTCATTTAATAATTTATTATTTATGGATTAGTATACAAATTAGATCAAAGTTTGGTCAAATTCAAAAATCAAATTAGATCGGATCAGAATAATAATACTCTGTATTAGATCAAATCTTGTCAAATGAACATAGTCTTGAATGTTACATGATATTTTTAATTGTTCAAAACTTCAAACTAATTGGAATCACTTAAATCAAATCAATAAATATAGAGTTCCATCGATCAACACCCACAATTAAAAGAAGGGGCTATCTTATATGATATATGGGTTGTTAATATGTTAATTTGGTTGCTCAGAGTCTCAAGTTGAAATTTAGATAGGGCCATATGAGTAATTATCTCGTGTTCATTTTTGTTATATTTATAGACTACTACTTTTATTTCAGAATATAATATATATGGATCGACTTGAATAAGAAATAAGAAAACCACTAATAAGTTGCCACATTACCTACGTACACATCCCAAACCCCACTATTTTTCCCGAAATGTAAACAACTCCCCCCCCCCCCCCCACCCTTTTTTTTCTTTCTCTTTCCACGATTTTAATAAACTCTTTCCTGAAATTGAAATCTTTAAATTGCTATCAAACCAAATAAATTTTTCAAGATAATAGGGAAACTCTTTTGCTAGATGATTCACATCAAAGACAAGGTTTTTCAGATTTAGGGGTAACTTCACAACACAAATTAGTATGACTAGATATATTTTTATTTAATTGCAAAAATTCAACTTTTTTTTTGTGAGCTTTGTAAATCAAGGAGAATAACGTGACATTTTTCATGGAGATACCATTGGGAGTTAAAACGGACTAGCTACTTAGCTAGATAGCTTTATTTTTAGAGTGACAACTCTTTTTCTTTTTTTTTTCTTTTCCTTTTTTTTTTTTGAACAATTAAAGTGACAAACTTGGTTGTGACTCGTGAACAGTACATCTTAAATGTAAGATGGAATAAAGCATGTCACACAAAAAAATAGTTGTTTGCAGCTTGTTTAACTAGAGAAAAACTTGAAAGTTTCAATTTTTCACACAACTAAAATTCACTATGTACTCAATTTCGATCTAACTTGATTTAAAACTAAACAAACCTGACAAAATCCTATCTCAATATGAATAAACTCACACGTTATCTGATTTAATGATGCCTTGAACTCAATAGCGATTGGACATTTGGACTTGCAGAGTAAACAAACTAGCACATGGACGAATTAACCTTGTAATAAGATAGTTTTGAAATTGCTTCAATTTGATGATGATGAGTTCCAATCTCGAATATACCTTTAAATGATCCGACTTGAAATGACCCAATCCACAAAAATATATAACCCAATTTTTTAAAAACTCTGTCCCAAATTAACCAGTTTGAAGTCTTTGAACCGAACTTACCTTAACGGAGCGTTTAGCACAAGGGAATGGGAATTTGGGGAATAGTGGGAGTGGGAATGGGAATTGATAGGTTGGAATTCATGAAATAATCCCAATCCCTTGTTTAGCATATTTTGGATATAAGATTGGGAAATTTTAAATCCATTGTTTGGTATGTGAGAATGATAGAGGGATTAAAAGCAAAATTCGCAAAATTGCCCTTTTATCATTGCATATTGAAATTATATAATGTCACAAAAAAGGGGGCGATACTGTCTTTTTAACAGTTTAGAGAATTTCCCCCAATTTATTACTCCCAGCCTGCCCCAGGTAATAAAATGTACGGAATACAAGCTAATTACTCCCAAGCCTATTCCCTCTTTATATGATAATTTCCACTATCCAAACATAATTTTATGAAGACTAGGGGATTATTATTTCCATTCTCAATCCATAATCCCACGTACCAAACAGCCTGTAAAAGAACGCAATAACTCGATACGACCCGACCTGAACACCGGATTTGATACTACCAGGGTGTTAAATACAGCAAAACTACAATGGTTATAGATAAATAAGCAGCCCTCTTTAATTTAATCCTAAAGTTGAGATCTTGAATTTTTAATCAGAAATTTGTTTTACTGCACTCACTTTGTCAGTTTGTTTTCTACTCCTCCTCATTCTTCATCTTCAATTACCTTGTTCATCAGCTTCATCACACAAACAGATTTTTCTGTTGCTTTTCTTCAAAACATACATTATACAATTCCTAGATTCACCATTTTTTCTCTGTTAATTTCTATCAGATTATAGTTTCAATTACAAATTTCATTCGATCTGTCCAAATTATCTCAAACCCAGAACAAATTTGGCAACAAATAATGCCGCCACCAGAAATTTCTTGGCGATTTTCCCTGTTTGGGATCGGAGAATCGAGTAATAAGCAAAGCTCAATTGATAGAAAAAGGGAAGAATTGATCCCAATTTTGAAGCTTGAAACTGATAAGAATGTGTATAGACCTGGTGATGAGGTTTTGGTTACAATTGAGCTTCAAAACCCTAGTGATCCAAGCAATTCCCATGAAATTACAAGTAGTTCTGAGCGTTCCCTTTTGTTAGAAAGGCTTGGTTTTGAGCTTAAAGGGGTTGAGAAGCTTGATACTCAATGGTTTACTGCTCAGAAACCGCTACCGGGTTCGAAACAGAGGAAGGGTTTGTGCTCTTTCTCTCTCTTTCTATGTTAGTTTTCGGTTTTGGTTAGTTTTAATTGAATTTGATGTTATTGGGTTTTTGATATGTTTGGAATTTTGATCATGTTTTGAATTGAGCTACCTGATGTCCCAGTAGTATTTGTTGTTTTGAAGTTACTAGAGATAGAGGGTTAGGCACTTTGGTTGAGGGGTGCAAGTTTGCATAATTTGGGGAGGAGGTGTTGAGGGGGCCGAGGCTGCCGGGGCAATTGTTACTCTCTACATCCCTAAATAGAGATGACCGGGATCATTTTAAAGGATTGAATTGAAATGTCACATCTGACATCTCACATGTATGTTCCAAATGTATTAACAAATTTATTTTTTAGTTAGCGTTACCATTAGCTTCTGAATAATTTACTATCAATGAAACTAATAAAAATTTAATATGTTTCTTTACTTAGTATTTGTTTGGTCTCTCGTAGCACTCTACTTAAAAGAGGTGTGGATGAAGTGTAGCATTCCATGTTAATCAATGGCCTTATCTTATTTGCCTAGTTGTTATATTCTGATTGTGAATGCAAGCAACACTCTTTGGTGCAATGTCTGGCTATGCGTTTGGCATACGTCGCATAACAAGTGATTTCACCATTAGTTGAAATGTATCTTGGAGGAAAGTAGAGTGCTATAAAAAGTGATTTATTCACACATGTTGGATACTTGGATTGACTATAAAATTTTTATTTCTCAGGTGAGCACGTGTTCTTGGATTATTCTACAACATCATTAGTCTCAAACCAGATCATTTCTTCTGGGGCTACTAAAAAGTGTGAGTTAATTTTTATAGTTATTCCTCCTAACTCTCTTGGATAAAGATATTCTGTTCTAGTTACTAAAAGTTATTTGGCTAGTCTATTCTGAATTTCTGATCTATCTCATGTCACTCTAACACTAGCTTGCTTTATTAATCATGCTGCTGGCATCTCATAAGTGTATTTGTAGAACGCCCTATAGGCTGCATATATAACTAGTAATTATATTTCTTATGTAAATCTCAAATATTTAATAGCTACAATGTTATTAAGCGGGAATTTCATAAGAAGATAAAGAGGGTCTAAGAATTTTCATATTGTAGTTGTTTAATCCCCTTAAGGTGGTGAAGGATAGGAGGAGAAGGACTTGTAGCGGAGATGATAAGCAAATCTGGAATTTTATTTGGACATTAGGATAATACCGTTTGTGACATTGAGTGTTTCCTAAGATTTAAACTTTAAAGTTAGGGTAGCCATTTCCACTTTTATCTTGTTCCCAAAGTACCTTCGGAGAGAGAAAATTAATGTCCTAATGTTAAGAGTTGGCTGATGACAATGCAAGCAGTTTATTTGATGACGAAATCATGATCTTTTGTTTTTTGGAGTTGACAGTTGGAAAGAACCCTAAATCCCTCAAGGTGCTGAATATTTTACTCTGGTCTTGCCTGTCCAGTATCACTCTATTCTCTTTGTTAAATCTTTTCAGTCTACTGTCCACCTAGGCTTGAGAAGTCGATTAGGGACTTCCTTTCGGATGTGGATGATGAAAAGATTCATCTTGTACATGGGGGCTTGGGGTGTTGGCATGAAGTTGAGATTACCCATTGGTTTTGAGCTTTTGATCTGTTGAAACATATTCTTAATGGAAAGTATTTGTGTTGTATTTCTCTTGCAAAAGATGCTTTATGGAACAGAGCTATTGACTAAGTATGGTCTTCTCAAGAACAGTTAGCCGGTTAGGATGTCTAAAGAAAACGAAATTCAAACTGGTGAATTCTCAGTGTTCAATGTCAACTTGGAAGTAATTAAAGTATAATATGTTAGGATGAGGCATAACATAACGTTGCGTACTTTAATTTGTCATTTGTTCGACCCTTTTACCTTTCACAATGCCCATACTGTTACTTTCCTAAGCACATAGAGAACCTACACTTCTGTAGAAAACTGTTTACAACTCAGATTTTAACAAGCTTTCTTGATTAAAGCCCATTTGGATAAGTGGTTTTATATGCCTGAAAACAGGAAGCATATGATGTTCATTACTTAACATTTGGCCCCGGGTCAATTTTCTGTTATCCTTGAGTTTTTGGATTTTTCCAATTTACAGTGAAACAAAAACCACTCCATGGTTACTAACCACTGCTACCTCCCCATATAACTCACCATGATATTATCACCAACCCTCAAATCTACACTACTCCAACCATTGTTTGACGAAAGAGAACAAGTACCTTATTGAACATAATCCTTTATCATTATGTATCACCATCATCAATGTCCAAATTCTTCTCAAAATGGGCTTTCCAAGAAGAAAGTGGCCAATCAAATTTAGTTCTAAAATACCTGGATATGGTGATGCTAGGGCTATAACCTATAATTGATCCTTTAATGTCCGAAGGACAGCGAATGAGAACGATGAGGAGAAGAAACCCATCCATGGAGGTTGGAGGGAGAAATTGGAGAAAAAAAGGTCTGCTTTGGCAATTTCTGTAATCCAAACGGCTGCTTATTTCTTTTGGATTGTAAATTTGTACTTGTTTATATCTAATATGTTTCATCAGCACTTGCCTTTTATCTTCCGTATCCCTGTTTATATCATTGTGACACTTGGTTGACGTCATTGACTCATCATTTATCAGCTTTTATGCTTAAGTGAATCTCTTTATGTTTTTGGTTCATATACAGTCTGTCATCTACTGTATGCTAATTGCCTATTAGAAAATTGTCTTCACAGATGTGGTTCGAACGGTTTTGCCTAGCATCATACCGCCGTCATACAGGGGTACAACAATACGATACTTGTACTATGTTAGAAGCACTTTTTCTGGGCAATGGTTGATACTGGAAAATGGTCACTCAGAGAGTGATCTGGCTCAAAATATTAATGGACTGGTTAGTTCTTATTGATTTTCTTATTTTCTTGCCCTTCTGAATTTAGAGAATTCAAGGTCTGCAACCATTTATCATCTCAGCACTCTTCTTGGCTACATCCCGTTGTCTCACTTACATAGGGGGTTTTTTTCTTTTCATATTTTCTATTTAGATCTAGGTTTAACACAATAGATCTACTTGTTCTGCCCACCTCATTCTGATGATCGTTTGTGGTATGCCTTATTGTAGTGTCAATTCTCTTGTCATACGGCCATTATGTCTTATTGTCTTGGCTGGTACTACCTTTGCTCCATATTAGCTGGCGTTTTTGCTATTAAAGATGAACTTAGACTGATAATTATTTTGAAACACTGAAAAATATAATATAATTTGGTAGATTCGTAAATACAAAAATTTATTTTGTTATAATTTTTTATCAACATACCATGAGAGATGTTTACGGTCAAAGTTTGATCGCGAAGCAATGGTTAATACGGGATGGAGGAATTATGTGTTATTCTATTCTTTCACATGGCCTTTTCAAACATCACCGTGCCAAATGACTTTGGCATACTAACCTTCTACTCTTGAAGTAGTTCTAAGTCAAACCCAAGAAACTCAATCTCTTCAATAATTATCCCCAAAGAAGGCAAAGCTGTCCTCCCAGAATACCTCTCTCTGATGAGGCTGGAAAAACTCATGATTACTTTCAATATTTGGAGAAACTGATAAATCTTAATGTTATTAAAGGATTAGTTGAATTATTAAAGAATTAGTTGAATTTTAAATGAGTTTTATTTATTTATTTTTTTTTTTTTTAAAAGATGATATTGGTGTGACGGACAGGTAATGCTTCTAGTGCAAGGGTTTTTGTAAAATTAATCTGTTGACAGTAAATTTGCTCAATTGGAATATGAGAAAAGGGCTAGTAATAAAAAGTTGTCGCAAAATTTGCTGATGAAAGAAAATTTAAGAAGAGTTTAGAAAGAAAGTCTGCTTTCATTGCTATTGCTTCAAATTGGGGGAGTAGAAAGTTGTGTGCTTGAGTAATGATACGGAAGTACTGTTTTGACGAATTTCAAAGCTTAGCCAACGTTCAGGCTAGAGATTTACAGTAGGTTTTTCAGATTATGTGAAAGAGTTTCCTTAATAATTGAATTGGCCCAATGGGCACTTGACATAGACAAGGACAAATATGGAGAGAGTGAAGAAGACACTTATGCTTTTTATTATTTATTATAGATTTATAGGATCAAGTTATCAATTCAGATAACTTTGACTGAGTTATTTAGTTATACAGTAAGATAGCATTACATAATGCGCACGTGTTGAGGTTACCAGGTGAAGCGGCAGTTGTATGAACAATTTCCTTAAATAACGCTACAAGAAAGACTTAGGCCTTGTTCTTTTGAACTTTTTTTTTCCTGATTGTTAGTTCAGCTCAGCATCATTCGATTCAATTTGTTTCAATTTAGTTCATCTTTAACAATAACATTTTTTACTCTTACTGTTCGGAGAAAGACAAACTGATGGTCTCATTTTCTCATATATGCGCATTCCTAATACTGCCAGAGAGAGTAAATGTTCGGAGGTCATATTGAATTATCGATGGTCTCCACTTTTCACTTCTTACACCATTAGGGGTTCTTGGGTAAAGCCACTAACAATGTTAGCGATAATCTAGGGTGCAAGAAGAAAAAAAAAATAAAAATCCTTTGTCTAATCCCATATTCACAAAACCTTAGGAATTTTTTTTCTAGAAAAGACAAAGGCAAATTTGAATTTTTTTTTATTTTTTTTTATTTTTTTTATTTTTAAATTTCCTCCTAATGAGGCAGTTTGACATGAAATCATATCCTTTTTGCTTGTTGGTAATTAGATTATATGTGGTACAAAAAAAAATTATGAATATTTTTTGACAATATCCAAATTTACAGGAAGCTCGTGTCCCCTTGCAAATTTGGGTTACTCAACAGGCAAGTGGAATAATGATTGAAGAAGGTCAAGCTGATGGTAAGTTGATAATTTTTTTTCCTCATTCAGGAGTACATCTTTTACTGTAAAGTATCCTGGCATACGTTTACTGCCTATTTACTTTCTTGCTGATAATATATCACAATCTTGTACGATGAAAATTTAAAATAAGGGATATAATATGTCATTACTGGCCTTTTTAATCCCCACCATTCTGTGTGTGTGTGTGTGGGGGGGGGGGGGGGGGGGGGGGAGATCATTTCATGTCATCTTCTACCAATGCATGTGATCATGTTAGAGGCTCTAAGCTTGTTGGCTCAACTTCTCCAGCCCTTAATCTAGTTTGGAGTTTCAGCCAATCCGGTTACGGCTTTGTAAAACCCTTGTTGAATAATATCTTCTGTTTGTGCTGTTCTACATTGGAATTGCAGTTAATAATCATTTTGTCATGTTTTTAGGGATTGTACCTATCCAGACCATTCAAACAGATATATATTGGAAAGAGCTTGATGGGGATTCGGAGTGGGTAAGCTGATGAACCTTGTCTTCTCTAATATTTCATGTGATATCTTGTTCTCTTTCAAGCAATCGATGCAGCTAATTTCCTGGTGCTATTTATTGCTTTGAGAAATCCCTTCAGCAGTTCAGCATATGGTGACACCAATGACGCTTGTACTCACCATTTTTCCAAGTGTGCCCATTAATTATGAGTACAAGAGTTACCTTCTTCCTGTCTCTCTCTGAAAATCCCAAGTGACCCTTTAGGATCAGAAGGTTGAGGAAAAGACAAAAATATGAAGAGGCTAGGGTCTAGTTAAAATGTCAAAGGGTTTTTGAATTTCATATAATACTTTCCTTTAATTTTTCTTAATCATTTCAAGATGCCAGTAAATCTTTTTGTTTTCAAAAAATAGTTTTTGTTTCTTATTTGTGCTTATAAAAAATATAGTAAACTATTTAACAGTATTCAGCTTGTTTAAGCCACAAAATGCTCTGTTTCCATATCTGGGGGTGCATAAAGTTAAGTCTAGGCCATCCAGGTTGAAAGTGGACAGGTCAAAACAGATGTCCTCCTTTAATCTGCTCTTATTTGAGAATATGTCTTATATTGTTTATTGGCCTACAACCATATCTTAAAATTTTGGACATATTGGAACAGCTAACACTCAACTGTGTCTTTGCATCATTATGATCAGAATATTTCATGTCACTCTTGGGTCTATATATTACTCCGATGTCCTGTATTCAATTCCAACCATCATAGCTTGACACAGCTGTGATATGAATCATTTCTTAGTTTTGAGCTTTGTTTAAAGGTTAGGGCTAATGATATATATGATGGAGTTGAGGAAGGCTATGATAGTTCGAGGGACGAAGTTTTATCTGTTTCTTCATATAATCCATCAAGAGACAGTCTTCACAAGTCATTTGGCAGTTCACTATCTCTACAAGGATCGGCCTCAAGGTCCTTTAGAGAACCCCCATTGCATGCAGAAGCTGATGAAGTTCTACATAATTCAATTGGGGGTAAGTAAAGCAGCTGAAATCTTTCAAGCAACTGGTTTTCTTCTTTTCAAGGCCTTTTAAGTTATAAGTAGTGTTATATATCCAATTGTGATACAAAGCAAATTTTCTCTCTGCTACCAGATATTTTATCATCCAAGAGTCCTTCTGTTATCTCTCCAAGACTGCAAAAAGGATATTCGAAAACTTTTTCTAAAGATGAAGATGAAAAGGGACCATCTTCTCCCATCCAAACTACAGAGTCTGCTGCATGTAATTGTCATAATTTCATGTCTCATTGTCTCCTATATTCTGTTTTTGCACTTCAAGGATCATTTTCATTTTTCCTTACATTCTAATTAGATCCTAACATTTTCTGCAGCAGAAGGCTCTATGCGAGGCAGGTCTTATAACATCAAGCTTGATGATCAAGTTCTGCTCAGGTTCTCACCCAAGAAGTCAGATTCAAATTATTATTTCAGTGATATGGTAAAGTTATAGGAATGCATAGTGAAATTTGTGCTCTGTCAGATTCCCAAATTTGATTTTAACGCTTTGGTAATAGATAGGTGGGACCCTTACCTTTTTTCATGAAGAAGGAACAAGGAGGTGCCTTGAGGTAAATAATTTCTCACAAATGAAAACATCATGAAAATTAAGTCAGATGGTTTGCGGTGATACTGTAGTGTTTATATTGTAATTGGCTATGAGATTTATGGTTTTCCAGGTCTCGATCACCTTGGAGATTTCAGAGACTATAAATCGACGTTCTGTCCACCCATCCCGGAAAAACTCCCCTACGCTTACAAAGGTGCGTTTGTGTTTCTCAGTCATCTCTTAAAAAAAGCCTTAGTTACTTTATGTTTACTCTTCTTGCCATCCTTCCTGGTTATTGTATCTCAAATTTGGTTTTGGGACAAGAATTGTTTGTTTCGTGTCATGTATTGAAATTTGTGTCTTAACTATTTTCCTGCACTTTTTATAAAGCAGCTCATGAAAATTTGATATTTCATTAGGGGTATCTAGTAAGTAAAACTTCACGCATTATTTTCCATACTTTCCATCCCTAATCTTCCGTATTTATAAAACCAACCAACCTCCTAGCTTCCTCTCCAAGCCAATCCCAACGGATTTTTATGCATTACCAATATTGCCCCTCCCCTTATGTCGGTTTATTACAGGCTTTCCTTAAAGATCTAGAGCAAATCAGTTTGTATGTTTTCGATCAGTTGCAGCACTGGCTACCTTCTCTTGTGATGGTACTTCATGTTATTTTTTTTAGCTGCAAATCGTTCCTTTCTTCTCTCTCTCTTATAATATATCCTCTCCTACTCCACCCTACCTCCACCCCCTTAAAAGTTTGGGGTGGGATTTTCTAACACCTAGAACTAGTGAAGTCTGTTTTATTGGAATCATATCATATATAAACCCTGAAATAAATAATGGGATAGTTGAATAAATGCTTACCACACACTAATCTCAAGAAGCAAGGTAGCTAGTATACTATGTTCCTGCGCACATTCCACATACCAGAGTGTTATCACAGGTAGCTTAGACCCCCCTCCCCCCCCCCCCCCCCCCCCCCAAAAAAAAAAAAAAAAAAAAAAAAACACTCCACTCTCTGTTTCTGAAACTAAAGCTGTTATGATGTTATGCTCTAACTTGTGCTGTTATGCATCAAATATCTGGTTAACCTCTTGATTTGATTTTCTGGAATATTGGGCTGTGTTTATAATCTTAATCTTGGATGGATGCTGACAGTACTTTCTTCTAAGCTTTAAATAATTTAGGTTGTTGTTTCATCTGCTCTACAAAATATGACCTTTCTTTTTCTCACTTTTCTGCTTTGTGATCTAATTTTATGTAGGTTCACAGTGATCATCACGAGGTTGTTGCCGATTTGGTGCAGACTAGCTTTCTATTTTCTATCCCCATGGACGGACCAATGTCTTTTTCAACGCCTCATGTGTCTGTTCAATGGGCTCTGCGGTTTGAATTCTTTACCACTCCGAGGAATATTGACTGGAGTAGGTAGGCCTTTTTTGTTTGTTCAGCTTACATATCTTCCTTGGTGGGATTAGCATATTGCTATCAAATGCAAAGTTTGATGGGCATTCTGCTATTATATGCCTTTGAACTCGTATGCTAATAGGCAAAAGACATACTCTGTATTTAGCATGCAGCTGAAAACCATCACCAGTTTTCTGGTTATATCAGAGGCTAGTGACTAAGTGATCCATCAATAATACTTTTTAGCAAGTTTTATCTTAGCTGCTTGACTATGCCACCTAGTTTCCCCTTTTTTGGAAGGTGAAAGGTCGATTTGAGTTGAGTACTTTTGTATGGATGCTAACTTTATGTAGGTTTAACACTATGATTTGCTCCCAAACTGTAGTGCATGGTTGATTATCATGCTGGATATTTGTTTTCCCTGTTGTATCAATTAGTGAAATAATGTGAATGAACCGACTAAGCTATTGACTTTGTTTGACAACTAGTCCTTCAGTTTATTTAGTAGTTTTTCTTCATATAGAATTTGTCATCCCAATGTACTTTGTTCAGTAATTATATCTTATAAAATTATCTGCATAATTCCATCTTTTCATACGAGGATCTTTCTTGTCTGCCACTGTGATTGTTTTGTCACACTATTGTTTGCAGGTATGGTCATCCTCTTCTAGTTGAGGGGAGAGACAAATGCGAGTGGTGTCTTCCAATTAATGTACATGCACCTCCACCTGGAGCTGCTGCTGTTGCACATGCGAGACATAGAAAGAACCTCTCTAGTGAGCCTTTTTGGGCTCGTGACTGAAGGTAATGCTGAAAGTTTACAGTTGGCCTACCATCCCATTTTGCACATAGAAGTAAAAAAATATAGTAAAAGGTTAGGATATGTGCATTCTTTTTGTCATATGCCTTTCCTACAATCCTATCATTTGAAAAGTAGTGGCATTGTATCTTTTCTATTAATAACTAGTGTGATGTAATATAATGGGTTTGGGTCAGTTACGGATCATCTCCTTATCTAAGTATTCAGAGCAGAAATATTATTAAGGTTTGGTCGCAAAATTAATTTAAGGTCAATAAGGGTTGGGTTTATTGAGCAAGGCCCTCTTATTTGACTGGTTGGAACTATAAGAGACTGAGAGAACCTTTTGTTTCAGGATGAGATATTTAAGGAGTTATATTTTAGATGGTAGATTGTAGATGAAGGTATGTTGTTAACCATCCTGTTTTCCCCACAGTATTTAATTAGTTTTTGATAAGGGTTAAGAAGGGCTACCCATGTTTTGTTTACCACTAAAGTGAATTCTAATAAGTTAAGATAAGTTCATATAAGGTTAGTCGAGTCCTGATAAGTTTTTTTTAAGTGGAAATCTAGTCAATAAAACGCATCCTACGTTGTAGAACATGAACTTTTTTGTATCTCTGATGGTTTTGTGGGGAAGATAAATGGGAGGTTTTGTGAAAACACCTTTGACTTGGGTGATTTTTGTGTGTGCTTTAAATGAAGTGGGGGGCTTGCATGATATTACCATTGGACCAGCGTACTACTTCATTTTGCGACTGCAACCTTTCAAAATAATATGCTAACAGAATATTTACAGGTTTATCTCTCTCAATCGAACAACCGATGGAAAATATTCAGCGTGGCTATATACGAGTTAAGTAACTCTGCTGACAGTTCAAGTACACGAGATCTTCATTGCTTGAAACAGGACAGAAAGAGATCAAAGCTAAGGTTATACAACATTGAGTTAGGATTTACAAATTACAAGCAGCTCGTATGTGACTATCTCAGCAGGAAGTTAGATTGAAAATTTCCCTTTTTTTGGGCTGTACTCTATAGACACGAGATCTTGATCTTACTATAATACGTTTAGTAAACATTTATAAAATGATGTAATCGTCGCCAACTCGCAATCAGTTGGAACAGGGTTGATAGCTTGGTGCTACGATCATTCTTTGAGATTTAAACTGGTTATTTGAGTGAAACGGTCGTAATGCCGTTTTTGTTTTAAGTATTTATGCAATGTACTTCGTATTTTATTTTCTTTTTGGGTCTTCCTTTTTTGATCAAATTATTGAATTCACGAGTAGAATCTTGGACTATTATATGGTTGGTGTTAAAATCTGTTAATTGTTGGTTGGTGTTAATTGTTAAGTATAAGCTTTAATTACGTGTATACTTGGATTTTAATACCCTATAATTTATGAATAAATTTTGAAAAGCCAAAGCCATAGAAACGTTTCTAGCCTCACGTGTTAAGTATGAAAGTACTATGCTCATAATAGTCATAAAGGTTTGGAGTTCTTTCTAAAGGTAGAATCATTTGTGGGATTTGTAATTTATACAAGTACTGGGTAGAAGATGTCCACCACACAACTGGTTGTATCTTGCACGACACAATTAATGTCATTTATTCGAAGATGTTTAAATACAGGTATTCAACTGAATGTCTGATTGTATCTTGTACGGCATAATTAATGTCATTTTATTTATTTTATCATGCACTTATAAGCACATGACAACATGAGTAAAAATTTGTTAGTCTTGTCATGCACAAGGTATAAATGTATAATTGGTTGTACATAAAAAATTGTCTAGAATATACGAACTCAAAACTAAAAACCTTAGTTATTTTAAACAATACCTATTGACACATGAGAAATGTATTTGATGTTTACGGATTTGTTATTTTTTCTGTTGCAATTCAATTTGTGTGGCAAAGTGTTTTATGGAATTGTAACCATCAATTTTTTGCACAAAATATAACCTATCTTAATTTAGAGCAATGATATTTTGGGTGTTCTACGCTAAGTATAAATTGTTTTTTTTTGAAGGGAGCTAAGTATAAAATTGATTCTTTCAAAGTTTACTAAATTTTATTGTTCACACGCTTATAAAAAATAAAAAAAGAAATTAATTATTGCGTTATGTTATAATTACTAGATTAGTACCATGCGATGCATGGTTTATATAAAACCTATTTTTTCAATAAATCTACACAAGTAGTGTAGATGTTCGTCCGTCTCCCTATGGTGGAGACGTTAATTTTTGTTAGTTTAGTTGTTTGTTTATGTTTAGGGTTTTTTTTTTGTGTTTGGGTTTATTAAAAAGGTAACCATCTTTTGCCCATATTATCAGTTTGTTGATAAAGAGTTGTCCGGGATCGCAACGGTTGTCAAATCTTCAAAGGCATTCAAGTGAATCAGATGAAAATCATCCTTACGGCTACAACAAATCGGTAGATCGTCTCTCCGAAAAGGCTGTATATTCCAGCGATGTGTGCGAAAGATGTAGCACAGTGCAAGATCTATTCTACGATTGTAGCTTTGATGAAGGAAGCCCTTATTTGATTCAATTTTATGTATTTGTTGATTTAGATTTCATTTGTAGATGTTGTATGCCTTTTGATTAATGAATTGATTTGTTTCAATATATATATATATATATATATATATATATATATATATATATATATATATATATATATATATATATATAACCTATTTTTGTAATTTGTACATTAAAAAAAATTGGCTATTATAAATGAATATAAATAAGGATTATGTACCTTATATTCAAAAATATATTTGTTATTTTAAAATTTTAGATTTTCATCAAAATTTGATATACAAGTAGTTTTTATTCAACGTCGCTTAATACATATTTCATTGTAGGAGGTCATATTGTGCTATTTAAATTTGTTTTGAATTCCTAGGATAAATTGATAGGTCAGGTAATAGTTGTAATGTAGAAGTTTCCAATATTCAAATTTCAAAATTGTTGAATATGGTAAAAAAGAAAAAAATTAAAAAATTAAAAAAAATAATAAAAAAATATGACATCATCCTTACATTTAGGCGGGAAAAAATTTATTAAAAGAATGACATGTAAATACGTCAACATACTCTGTTTTAGTAATAGTTAATTAATAGATTCTTAAAAAAGTAAATCTCTTGATAGTCCTTAAAAAAATAAAAGTTAATCTCTTAAAAACAAGAATTAATCACAAATTTACAATAAAGTATCGTGGAACCTTCATATATAATTATTTAAAATTAAGCTCCAAATTAAGTTGATACATTGACTTATATCTGTATCTGATACTCATAATTAGTGTAGGTAGTAATGTTCTACTTGTATTATTTTTAATACTCCGTACCATTTTTGGCATCTGAAAATGAAATGTGAAACAAATCAAAATACAAAGTAATTACAAGATTCTTATCCAAATTAATGGGATTCTATGAGATTCCATCCTGATTCTTATTCTTAGAATTTGGGAATTGGAATTTCCTTGATCTATTTCCAAAGAAGGGCGTTACATAATTGACATTGAAATGATCCCTTTACGGAGTAATTTATAGGCATTATTTTAACTGTCTTACAATAAGTTATTGTAGGTTCGCTTTATTAAACACTTGTTTATTTTCATTTTTCGTGTTATTGACGAGTCAACACAAATTAAAATAAAAAATTGTACCTCAATTGTACTAGTAACTTGTCTAACCCTTTTTTTTTTCTTTTTTTTTTGTTGTTGTTGTTGTTGTTGTTATAAGTAGGTGAAGAGTTCTATAGGTGTTAATCAACCACAGTAATACCTTTGTTCGAATTTAGCTGTCACAAACTCACAATTATACACAATTATACACAATTGGTTCATAAATTATTTTAGCAATAGAAAATTACTTTCCCTCAATTTTAGACTTTAACATTTTTTAAGTCAGAATTTTGACCATTTATATTTCTAATTCTCTACGAGTATAACTTAAAACTACTATATAAATAGTCAAATCTAACAAAATCACACATGTGTGAAATAATTTTGACAAATCTATAGTAATATATAAAGTGAAAGGGGGTTTTGGGTGATAAATTTTACTTTCCCAACATACCCCTTTCATCTTTTATTTTCTTTAAAAAAAACTACCATTAGTTAAAAAATATAACTACCATTTAGGTAGATAATATTTTAGGAGAAAAAGGAGAATCGAGACATGCATAGATTTCTTATATTGCAACTTGTATATATAAAGCGAGTAGAATTACAAAATAAAATTAAAATTAAAATTAAAATATATTTTAAAAAGTAATATTTCTTAAAAGTATTTTAATTTTAATCCACCAAACCACAACCCTCTTTGTATAGATTCTTTGATCTATATATAGAGACTTGCTCTATACCAAAAGTCTTCATTCTTGAATTCCCCTTCTCTTTCTCCTTCTCCTTCATCACTTTCTCTCTCTTGAATCTTTCTCTTCTCATTAAAAAACAAAAAAAATGTCTCTCTTGAATGATCTCATTAACCTTGATCTCTCAGAAACATCTGAGAAAATTATTGCTGAGTACATATGGTATGATTAATCAAAACCTTTTTCTTTTCTTGTTAACTCACTCTGTCTTTTTTTTTTTTTTTTTTTTTTTTTAAATGTAATTTGTTCGTCGACGAATGACTAATAAAATATATCAATCACAGGATTGGAGGATCTGGCTTGGATATGAGGAGCAAAGCAAGGGTATAATTTTTTTTTTTTAGTTTTTGAATATTTTAATAAAAAAGTGTATGCATATATTCAATTATTTCGACTGT
Organism: Chenopodium berlandieri; assembly: GCA_034703905.1. Taxonomy (NCBI): domain Eukaryota; kingdom Viridiplantae; phylum Streptophyta; class Magnoliopsida; order Caryophyllales; family Amaranthaceae; genus Chenopodium; species Chenopodium berlandieri. Next base: position 53,726,376 of record CM068293.1, read on the forward strand.
ATATTATTTTCCGGTTTAATAAAGAAATCATCGTATATTCAATCATTTTGACCGTATATTTTTTATCGGGTTTAAAAGTACTTTGTATATCGTTTACTCCCTCCGTCCGGGATTATCTGTAACAAAGGGGTATTATTTGTGAGATACAAAATATTCCTATGTTTCAGATATAGCGTATATAATTTTGGAGTTGTTTTTCCAACTTCCGCACTCCAAATACCCATCTTAGCAATTCTAGTCCTTCTATTTTTTTAAAAAATAACCAATAAACACCCTTTTTCTCGTAACTATCAATATCACTCAATTAAAATCTAGCCGTTCTTGTCTCAAAAAAGGAAAAAAAAACAAAATCTAGCCCTTTTTTTTTTTTTTTTAAATAGCCAATATCCACCCTTTTTATTCATAACTAATTAACTACCCATATCACTCAATTAAAAAAAAAAAACTAATAAACACCCTTTAATAACTTTCACTACTTTTTTTTTTTTCTTAAACATAGATATTATATATATCCCGTACATGAGCACGGATACACTCTATTAATAGTAAAATGAAATAAAAATTTTGCGTACAATATAACAGACTTTGCCGGGGCCAGTGAGTGATCCCGCAAAATTGCCAAAGTGGAATTACGATGGATCAAGCACCAATCAAGCCCCTGGTGATGACAGTGAAGTCATCATTTAGTAAGTTTTCTTAATTATTTTGGTGAAATTTATTTTTTAATTTGATTGGATTATTAATGTGCTAACTATGATTTGTTTTGTTTAATTATTGATGCTATTTTTTAATTGATAAATAAATTTAAGATAATTTTCTTTAAGGTTGAGGCGCGGAGTTTGTTACACTTTTTGTCCCATAAATATCCTCATTTGATCTCGAGATAACCATTATCTTAATTAATAAAATTATTCCGTATAAATTACAGATTAATTTATCAAAATTTTAAATCATAATAGTCATTAGCTTTTGATAAAATCAATGATATGAGATTGAATGCCATATTTTACACATTTTCAGGAGTATGTGCTTTCACAATGAGCGTACTTAAATCACTGGTTGGTGTATCAAAATCATTTCAATATTCTCTTTTATTTTACTGTAGTTATTTGTAACTAACATTAAAGAATAATTAAACGAGTAAGTCGGTAAATTTTATATGGAGTAAATAAAACTTAAAAATAAATCATAAAATGTGCGGGATGATTAGTAATTGTTCACTAACATGATTAACAGCTGGCTTAGTGGAAATTTATTTTGATTTGTAAAGTTTTAATGGAAAATAAAAAGATACTTTAATTGAATATAATTAATTAGTTAATATCCAAAAATAAAAAAGATACTGGTAGATACAAATTCAACGTTGAAAAGGAATCAATTGGCAAATTTTGTTGCAAGTATTTGAAAGATTCTTATTAATATTGAGAATCAGTATTTTATTCATGTGATCAGTTGTGTGCGGTGGGTTAATATAGTCATAATTATAACCAGCTGTTTTTTGGGGACCTATCAAATATGGTTAAATGTACCTTTATATTTTAAATTAAAATTAAGTCAAGTTACTTGGCAATTTGGCAACATGCTATAGTAATATGAGGCTGACCTCGTTGATGTGGTATAACCGTTGCATCAAACTCTTTTCGTTTTAGAATAATTGACACTTCTTTAGTTAATTTGATAGTAAGGATACTGATAGTACTATCAATCTATGGCCGTTTTCTACCATCAAGATCAATTGCGATTTCCCGAGCCTAAAGTAAATTGTTAACGTTTACAAAGATTGCTTATTGGTTTTTTTTTTTTTTTTTTTTTTTTTTTTTTTTTTTTTTTTTGTGCAAAAGATGGACTATTCAACTATTGTACTGTTTTAATTGATTCGAGTGGTTGAATGTGTTTATTAGTTATGAAAAATAGTAACACTCCACTTGCTATAGGTCTTTGTTTTTAGTATGTGCTTGTAAAATGTAAACTATTGTTGTTATTGCAATTAATGCCCTTACATTTATAATAGTACACTAGTTGAAATTGTTAATTATGTTATACACTACAAGTCTACAATGGTTAAATTTGAAATTGTTTCCACTTCTAATCAATATATATTTGTAATTTTAATCAGCCCTCAAGCTATATTCAAGGATCCATTCAGAAGAGGAAACAATATCCTGGTGAGTTGTCTTCCTTTCAATAAGGAATATGATATATATATATTGATAAGTCAAAGCTATAAATATTCTTATTTTATTATAACGACCAATCAAAACCGCTTGATTAATAACAATTATTTACAAGCTCACCAAAATATCATTCACCACAATAGGAAATTAGGAAGAAGGATTTTATATTATTTTTTTTATTCATTTTTATCTTTTTAAAAATAAAAGTTATTAGGTTGACATATATATTGCACTATCGTTTTAATTATAAAATAATACTCCAACAAAAACAAACAAGTACAAAGATAATGAATTAATGATGCTACTTTAATAAAAATGATATTTTTTTTTTCCTTTGGCGGCCTTACAAAGTTGTTACATTAATAATGTAATAGGTTATGTGTGATGCGTACACCCCAGCTGGTGAGCCAATTCCAACAAACAAGAGGTACAATGCTGAGAAAATTTTTAGCCATCCCGACGTTGCTGCTGAGGAGCCATGGTACCATTTTTCATCCTTATACTCTTTTTCATTGCGATTATTTAGAGTATAAAAATTTATTACGGCCCCTTTATACAAAAGAAGTTGTTATAATACGAGTATTTTTTAGTTGTTAGCTCTTATATACCGTGACCTATTTAAGAATATATTGGTTGATAAATTTATCACAACTTATTTACTTTTACGAATATTATTATTACTCGTATGATTTTAATTAATCAGTTTAAACTAATGAATGAAAATTTGTTATACTCCAAAGTTGATACTCTAGAATCTGTTATACTTTTGAGAAAAAAAACAAAATCTGTATAATTCAAAGTTTCTAAAGTGTAGTGTGACACTAAAATTGTACAATAATAATGAAGACGTACGAAAGATACATTCAACTTTAGCTAGTGGAGCTCAACTAATTATAAGTGTTTGATGTGGGTCCTACCTGTATAATGTTTAATTGACTTAGTCAGTCTTAAAGCTCATCATCTTATGAAAGTCACCAAACTTTTTAATTAATTAATTTTGCGTTTTTATGGAAAACAACCTTTTTCAACGGTTGGTGGCTTGGTGCATATAAATAAATACGGAGTATATTAATAATCGACGGTCCATATTGTTACTTGCTACTCACTTGTGTGCCGAAATTAATTAATTGTGTGTAAAAAAAAAAAAATACTAAATAATTAATATGGAGTTTTTTTAATTATATATTTTTTGGTGCAAATTTAATATATTTTTTATAAAAGAGATTTCTTTTCCAAACTAGGGAGTAATTTATTTTTTTCCACGTCAAGTTGTGATAGTCTTAATCATAAATGTTTAATTGTCAAAGGGGAATGATGTTATACGAAGTACTTCGTATAATTTAAGAGGTGTGTTAGTTCAACTGTTTAAGTAATAAGTTGTATGTACGTTTTGAGCTAAAAAACGTGGATTTTAGCTGAAAATCTATTTTTCAAAATGTTATTCGCTTTTACTTTTATCTATTTTTAACCTTCATATGCTGGATCCTATGAGTTCTCTTTGATTTACATTGTTAACTTATGGAGTATGGAAAAAATTTATACATGGTGAATTTCCCGCAAACTTATAAACCGTAATTAATACAGTAATTATAAAGATTGATCGGACCTTGTAAGATGTACTCGTATCATCATAGTTTAGCTGTCTAGGTACTACGAATTTTAGATAATAAGTAGTGGTACTATCTAGCTTTTGTAATTTGGAGGATGCCGTACTGCACTTGTTTATGTCTGAAATGTCCTTCACTCCTTTTGGATTTCACACGTGATTTAGGTTTTTTTTTTTGGAGTAGTGTATTATTTTAACGAGAATTGATTTCAATTTTTTTGGGTTTATGGTCCACTATTTATAATTACAATTAGTATCAACCTCCATTTTTGGATTATCTTAATAATTTTTATTTTGGTTTGTTTATAAAGTTTTAACAGTTTTATTTAATCCATTGTGGCAAAAACCCTTTGCCTAATTACCTTTCTAAGTACAAACTTTCAAAATTTTGTGAAGAATTTAAATGCCAATTATTAATCATACTCCACTTATAATTTATTTTATTTATTTGCGAACATACTTACACTAATTTTATCTACTCCACCATTTTCTTACATTCACTCACTTCTCCTAAATCACGAGAATACAACATTATTCAATTACATAAAAAAAACGGACTGATTGTGATCGATAATGAAAATTTAAAAAGAAAAAGAAAATAATTCTATCGCGATGTCTCGACCCCCAAATAGGTGACACGATGGGGTCTATGCCTTTTGGCCTCTATATACATTTTCTTTCCACCTTTAGCTTGTGCACATTATGGCATCGGTGTTATTGCTCTTTTATCAAAACAAACAAACAAAAACATTGTATTCTATTATGTTTGTTTTGATCTATTTGTAAGAACAGTTTTCAAATAATTTTAGGATAGCATGTGAATCTTTCTTTTGTAGCTGTCTTCTAGTACGGTGTACTTGATAACTGAAGTGTTCACACATCAAGTTAGGTAGCTATTTTTTTAGTTTTGTGCACTTATCAATCTAAATACTATAGTATGCCTTTGTAATGTGGTACCACTCGTTTATTTATCGGATGATACGTCGTTTTCGTATGATCTATGAATGTCACGTCTGCCTTTGCTTGATGCTACCGCTTTTTATCAACAACCATTTTGTGTCGAAATTTTTTTTTGGTATTACTGAGTAGTTCGTGTAATAGTAGAAAGGGACGTAATAACCTCGTTACATCTTGAAAGTAGTATAGAATAATAGGATGCCATGTTTCGTGATAACGCTTTAGAACTATCAAGTATGTATTCTGTTTCATTAACTCTGCTGATGTACATTGCCAAAAACGCCATTTACTCTTTTTACAAACGTGTACTGCGTGGTTATTTGGTTAATCATATGAAGTACTTCTTGTAAGTTGTAATTTATAGGGCGTCTCATTTCCTGGGAAGTGTCATTCCAGAAATGAGAACGTAACATTTTGTGGATATAGACTTCTCATTTATATAGTCCTGTTTTCATCGTTTATTGAGAAGTATTTTATTGAACTTTTGCGTGTATTCGAACTGTTTAGGTATGGCATTGAGCAAGAATATACACTCCTTCAGAAGGATGTTAACTGGCCTCTTGGATGGCCAGTTGGTGGCTTCCCCGGTCCTCAGGTAATCGAGCAAATAATCATTTATCACTTGTAACAAACTTTGCTTTCATATATTTTTATGTACTCCCGTGTACAAGTAATTCCTAAGTTTTGGTGCAATGGTTTTTGGTTCATGTAGGGGCCATACTATTGTGGTGTAGGGGCTGATAAATCGTTTGGCCGAGACATTGTGGATGCTCACTACAAGGCCTGTGTCTATGCTGGTATTGATATCAGTGGAATTAACGGCGAAGTCATGCCAGGACAGGTACGAAATGATGACCTCTCATAAATTTTTTGCTAAGATTTTAAGCACCAGAGTTTCTTCACATTTGTTTAGGTTTTACCTCTTAATTAGCCTCAGATTTTCGTTCTGTAACAAACGCCTTTTCCTCCTCATTAGCAACATTTCATGCATATCGACCAAGTAACTCTGTAGTCTGTACTGTCTGCTTCATGCTTTGGTGAAAAATTAGCAAGTTGATTCGTTTAACTAGTACTTTATGTAAACCTTAGCCTGTTAGTTTCCTTGTTCGTAACATAATTCGCTGTTTAAATTATGCCTGCTGTGATATCTCATGTAGTGGGAGTTCCAAGTTGGTCCTACTGTTGGAATTTCATCTGGTGATCAAGTCTGGGTTGCTAGATACATTCTCGAGGTATTCTTTTCTTCTTTTTCTTACTCATCTCTATTCTCTCTTTTATTCTTTCCCTGTTATCTCTGTATCTGATCCATTGTTGATTAATTGAACAGCGAATTGCTGAGATTGCTGGAGTAGTTGTTTCTTTCGACCCCAAACCAGTGAAGGTTCGCCGTATTCTACTTGTCTTTGTTGTGATTCTTTGCACGTTTAGCTAATATAGAAAAAAATTATCCAAGAGCTTGTCTATGAACGAGAAATTTTGAACATTTTTATACTTATGTGTTCCTCTCAAAACAAACAGGGTGACTGGAACGGTGCTGGTGCTCACACCAACTACAGGTAACTACAAGTTCCTGCTTTAATATCAATAATGTTTGACGTTGAAATTAAACTGTAGATTTCATGCTAATTTTATTGTATGAATCATTTTTTCAGCACTAAGTCGATGAGGAGTGATGGTGGGATTGATGTTATTAAGAAAGCCATTGAGAAGTTGAGCCTCCGTCACAAGGAGCACATTGCTGCCTACGGAGAAGGCAACGAGAGGAGGCTCACTGGTCGTCATGAGACAGCTGACATCACCAAGTTCTCCTGGGTAAATTTCATCGTAAATTTAATCAAGCATTAGCTTATTTTCACTATAAAGATATAATACGAAGTAGTAGACCTGTATGTCATGCTGATTTATTGTGATCAGAATCTTGTTTAAGTATTTACTTATTATTTTGTTGTAAATGCTTCAAATTTCAGGGTGTTGCAAATAGGGGTGCCTCTGTTCGTGTTGGTCGTGACACAGAGAAAGACGGAAAAGGTGAGTAATTCTGAAAATCCTTGCTCTACTTGGTGTTTGAGATTAATAACTGCGATAGTAATTGACAAATTTTCAAAAGTTGGTTCAGATAGTAATTCTTTGTTCATACATGTATGGATTACATTAAGATGCAATATAGACGGTTGGGTAGAAATAGGTGCTATATATAAATGTAAGTTTTAATTTGAGGAAATTGGCTATGGAAATCTTAAGTCGTATGTACATTGTTGCATCAACAGGTTACTTTGAAGACCGAAGGCCAGCATCAAACATGGATCCTTACGTGGTTACCTCCATGATTGCCGAAACAACCATCCTCGGGTAGCCTTAATTGCAAGGTTTTGACAAATTTAGTTGGGGCAATTCAACATTTATGATTATGTGAATATGGATTATCTTTGGTGTTGAATTTGTGGTTAGACTACCTATGCATTGTGAACCTAGTACTAGTAGTACTACTTTGCTTGTTATCTATCTATCAATCACAACGATCTTTCATTAAGTTGGAATATATTCTGTATTCGGCATATGGTTTGTGCTTCCCTTAACCTGTGTTTTTACAAGAACTTTTCAATTTCGTAAAATGATAAAGTCAAATTGCTAAAAACTTAATGTACTATACCCAACAACTATGTTAGCGTATGTACACCTTATTTTCACTTATATTAAATCCATATAAAAGCTATGTAAACATCAAAATGAAATATAGCAACAAACTGTAATGATGAAATACACCTTATTTTCACTTATATCAGATGGATGTGGAGACTCGACCCACATAAACTTTATTGGTTTAGTCTTATATTTAGGAACACTAAAATAAGTTCATTGCTCAAGATTGAAGAAATAGAAAACGTAATTGAACAAGTAATGAAGAAATTGGCACTTGATTTGCAAAGATCAAACTTCAAACACCTATATCTTTTGATCCACAAAACATTTTGGAGTGATTCCATTTGGAGATGAAAGCTTATCTTGAGAGCTTTACAATGACAGGTCATATGCCCAATTCCGATGTAAAACGGGGGAGATATGTTTTTTGAATCTGAGTAGTTTTGTCCAATACAATAGGAGCGGGCGCACAGGGTTAGAGGAGCTCCCGCTCTAAATTTTCTAGAACTATTCTGCCTTTTTCTGCTACAACTAGGAGTTCTCGCACACGACCTTTGGACTTTTAGAGCGCTGGCTCCTATACCCGCTGCTTGACTTTTTGTGGAGCTTCCTAGGCAAAATAGTAGGGCTACATTTATGTTTTTTTTTGGTCATTTTAGAGGGAGGAATTCATTTTTTCAATAGTTTTAGATTGGTTTAAGGTATTTAGAGAGAGAAACTCTCAATTTCTAGAGAGAGAAAGTGATAAGCACAATAGTTTTCATGGATTTTGGATAATCAAAGGAGGAATTTGATGATTTGAAGATCTCCATTTTATATCAATGAGCATTTCTTACTCTCTCTTCTCTTTATACTTTATTTAATTGTTGTGTTCATCATGTTAATTTGAGTAGTTTTCTTTCTACTAGGTGTTTAGTGAAAGCTTTGTAATGATTAATTGAGTTATTTGAGATAAATTTGATGATGATTGTGTGATTAAATTGATTGAATTGATGGTGGCATGTTGTTTTGTTTTAGATTGGATTATAGATCTCCCATGATAGCAAACTTAATTGCATATTAGTTATAATTTGGCAACGGATTGTGAATTTAAATTGATATATTTGATTGTATTTTTGGTTGAATTTCCTTTATGTGCCTACTCATAGAGGGATCTAGGATAGTAATCTGAGATATTGCTCTTGAGTTTGATTAATTCCCATTTTAAAACTTTCTTTGCATGATTATTAGTTATCAAATAGATTCTCATCAGCTTAATAATTGTTCAAAGTGGATCTTTGCCCCTAGTAAACTTTATTATACCTTGTTCTTTATATTTGTGTCAGTGTAGTTGTAGTGTCCTCTATTCATAAATCGAATTTGGCATAGCTTAAGAATTAGATCGAGAACAATCTAACATTACTGTTCCTTGTGGTTCGACTCCTTGTTTAGGATTTAGTTTAGGATTTATAAATTTGTTTGATCATTAGGAGGTTAATCAACAACCTAATCTCCCTGCGTTCAATAATATGAACCATGGAGTACTATATACGTAATATTTGCCTTTTGTAAGTTATTAGTCAAAATAAACTTATTTTGAATGATTAAAACTTTGTTATAACTTGTTAATTAAAATTTATTCTTACTTTAGATGAAGTATTACAACAATTTTTTTAGGTGAAGGAAATAGAACCTAATATTCAATAAATTTATTACTCCCTCTATTTTTTTTAAAGCACCGCTTGAATTTTCACACTTGCGACAAAATTATGACCATTAATATCTTTAATTAGATATTAGTAAAAATTATTTACAAAAAAAACTATATTATGAAGTAGACATTGTAACAAATCCAACAATATAATGACAAATTTTCATATGTGGGAGGCCATACCGTGTGGCCTGGATTACTTATTCAGGGGGTACTCAGTCGGTCAGGGGTTACTCAATCGATCAGGGGTTACCCGTTAAGTGTTTTAGTGTGTGTCAGCTGGCCACACGGTGTGGCTAGTCACACAGAAAACGCGCTAACCGACTGAGTAATCCCAGAATCAGTAACCCCAACCATACGGTGTGGCCGGACAGATAGAAAACGCACTACAATATAATTTGTGATCATGTTTACACATTATATAGTAGTGTAAAAATTAAGTCAAAGGTAACATAAAAATAGTGCAAAATCTAAAGTGATGCATTATAAAAAAAAAAAAAAAAAAAAAGAAAAACAAAAAACTGAAGGAGTCGAACATATTTATTAATGAATTTTTTTTTTTTTTTTTAATAGTAAGTCAGTTATATATGAACTTATGAAGCATCAAACTAACCATAACCTCCCCTCAAAATAAAGAAATAAAAAGTTAGCCATAACATTATTAATTAGTCACCATGGCAAAGGTCTTGGTCTCTACTCCTTGAGGCTTGAACAAATGATATTCGGTAAAATAAATTTAAATTTAGTATGAACTAAAAATTAATTTCAATTTAAATTAAATACTTATACATTAAATTTAAATAATAAACTAAGTTCGATAAGAATAATTTTATTTTGTCCTCAAAAAAAAAAAAAAAATTTAATATTAATTAATTATTTCCATAATAATGATAATTTAAGTTTAATATAAATACTCCATTATATCAAGTGAAGAGAACACAACCCAAGATTTTATATTTACTTTTTGGGTCACAAAATATTATTGAATATATCATTTGATAATGTTATGAAACACAACTGGCCAAATTAAAATTTGATAGAATAGGAAAGGAGGTGCTAAACGTAGCTTAGATTTACTTTCACCTTGATACAAAACCTTTTTAAAATTGTAAACTTTTGTCACAATATTACCAAATTCAAATTAAAATACTTATTGAGATTGCAATGAAAGATTATTTTGACCTAGAAGACCTTGGAATTGATGCAAGTTTCCATAAGTTTTTTCTTAGTATATTTTGTGTTAAGCAAGTGAAGCCAACCAATTATATTGAACAAAATGTGTGTATTTATTGTATCTATTTCACGCATATTGAACAAATCAGTATGCTCTATTTAGTACAATTGAACAAAATCCAATGCTATATATTGAAAAAAATTATTACAGCTTAAAAAATGAAGGGTACATTTTTTTTCCGCAAGGAGTTGAGATTTGACAAGTGTTGTTGAGGAAAGAGTGTTAATACTTAAAATTGTCATATCTTGTAGACAGGGGTAATGCCAAGAAGTTCAAAACACTTCCGCATTACCACTGCTGTAGCTTCACATAACAAGAGCTGCTTGTTTCTTCTGCTGAGCCATTCATCTGGAAGTCATGAATTAAACCCGTCAAAACATGGCCCAAATTGAAGACCCGACTAGCCTGTCTCATTTAATTGGGTTTGTTTAAGGTGTTTTTGGAACTCAATTGGAGTCCCACCAATGGGAAGAGGCTCTAAATTAGACATGACACTCTTTAGGAGAAAAAAAAAAAAAACTGAGTCTATTATAAATTTACCTTGCAGTTTTTATAGACATTTGTGAAATCATCTGATAAATCATACAGGTACTTGCAAATTACATTAGGCAACAGATTGCAGCAAGCCTCCTTAACGATCTGAAATAAAAGAAAAGCAAACATCATCCGGTATGTCACAACTAATATTACTTCGAGACCTTGTTTAGTGCCAAGATTAAAGCAACCAGTACATTCTAAAGGTGTTCTGAAAATTAATATTTACCTCAGAAAACTGAAGCAAATGAAGCCCCAATGCACGCTCATATGCATTATCCAAAACTATCTCCCCAACCTGCAGCAAACAAGCCGAAAAGTCATCAGACAGCAAGCATGCAAAACAATAGCTAGCCTATAAAATTTAAAAGCTTCACCACATTTTCTGGATGTGATGTGGAAGCCAAGTGAGAAAAATAGCTCACCTTCTTCAGTTCTTCTATGTCTTTACCGGATTTCCTGATAATCGAACAAATTCGAGCATGTTCATAAAGCAAATAAACAGCAGTATTTCCCTGCCACCAAAATATAGAATGCAAATGACAAAGCTTCATTGTGACAACATAGCTCAACAAGAAATGCAAACTTAATGAGAATGCAAACTATAAAAAATTCAGAGAAAGAGAAGGTCAATATCACAGAGGACAAGAAGCACCTTATCATTAAGCATCAGCTTAAAGTTAAAGGTGTAATCTGTGAATCAATTGTCCTTCAAATCAAAATACCTGAGAAAAGATATATAAAAATCATTACAACAAACATATACGTAATCAATGGAATTCAATCAGTGTCTGAACAAGTACCATAAAATTACTGCATCAAACACGTATTAGGCAATGTTGCAGTAAAAAATTGACCACAAACAATGTGAAGATTTATGAAAGTGTTCACAAAAATTGCTTATTTCAAGTACTTGCTACTCACTCAGTGTCTCCATCAGTACACCACCCTAGTGCCACTAAAGTGTCACAAATACCAGGAAGTTCAAATGGTGCAGCCCAGCCCAAAAGGCAGACCTTCGAGCAAGATTGGCTACAAAAGGCTAAACATATATGTGTGCCCAAACATGGGGAAAAACACAATAATCATGTCAATTTATAGCGGGCATTATAGGGACTTAGTTTGCTGAAATGGCTTGCCTTGAATAGAAAAATAGGAGGGGAATGACAGCGGTATTGGCCGATTTATAAATCAAGAGACATGGCACAAAGAGTTTACCCGAATCTTATAGCCTATAGTGCAATAGTGCACCATATGTTACAAAAGGAACAGTAGGGTATTCTGCAGGAAACTTGTATTGCTGAGTAAAAAACAACATAGGTGGACTAGCAAGCTAATGTAAAGAGTTTGGTGAGCTAGGTGAAAGTGTGAAGTGTGAAAGTGAAAGGTCTAGTAAAACAAAACCTCTTCTAGAAGGCTGTTATGGCAAGTAGCTGATGAAAGTTTCCTAACTATCAATTCATGATATTGTAGGCTTTGTTCATATGAAATAATTGGAAAAACTAAGGCGTGACAGGGTTACTCGAGAGTTTAGGGTGAGCATTTTAGGTTCCAAGTTACAACTCAGTCATAAACCTTGAAGCTTATAGATCATCCTGTCCTACCATAGTAACTAACTAAATACTTGTTGGTCATACACATCTCGAAAGTGATGCAAATTTGCAATGAATAAATGTATCATGGAAGGGACTTTGAAAAGGAATTCAAATACTTACTTTACAGCTCCACATCCCACTGCTTCAGCAGTCTCCTCCAGTTCCTCCTTAGTCCACTCCGCTGCTTTACCTGTTGGAGATTAATTTGGTTGGGTAAGCTACAATTAAATATTAAGATATAGAGACGGTAATTTCTAGAGTTAAGACCACCAGGAAATAAAATACATTCACAAGACAGGATGCTCAAATTAAAGGAATCAAATAGGCAAAATTCGTATCTATTTTGTAGCACCTCGCTTAATAAGTGCTTCTTCGCTCAGATCTTTTGCTTTATCAAGTACATCAACCAGACGAACTACTTCATTACATCAAGTACGATAACGCTTGCCATCTTCTCCCAACACAAGACCAAAACCCACGTGAGTAGCTTTAGGGTATGTATTGTCATCACTTGGAAGCCACCCTGCTCGCTTTGCTGCCTGTTAAACAAATTACAGATGTTAACCAAGACACAAAAGTAAAAGACGCACTCAAGTACAAGGCATCAGATACTGTTACAAATAAGTAAAGAATTACGTTCAATAAAATCAGTGAAAAAGGAGGTTATGCTTAATCCTTGAATAAAAATTATAATAAATGGATAATGTACTAAAAAAAGCCTCCAAAAGAGGCACTGATAATATCAACAATCACACCGTATACTAAGCATACTTACATGGAAGACCATTTCAAAGTGCTCACGCTGACCAACATCAGTTACATATATAATCCATTCAGCTTTTTCTTCGTTTAGGCAGTACCTATTTGAAATTAGTAAAATAACAGTCATTTCGGAGGTAAAAGTCACGCAAATGACAAAGCCTAAAAAGGGCACAGGAGGCTATGGAAATTTTGGGAAGACAAACAAGAGTCATGGCAATAATGCACTTTTAAAACCATAGGCTGTATAGTTAAATCAAACAGAAAAAAATTTCAAAAACACACAACTTACCAAAGAGCAGTTAAATCAGTGGAAGCATAGTTAAAACCACCATCTTTCTTAACAACAATAAGAGGTATCTTTTTTCCTTCAATGTGTATAACCTGAGCTCCTTCGCTTTCTTCAATCAGACCTTCATTCCTCAAACCCTCCAAAACACTTGGAATGTAAGGACTATAAAAACTTTCACCCTGAATTGTGCAGGAAAATGTGCAGATGGTGAGCATAGAGCTCAAACTATAGAAATAATATAGAAGATAATAAAATATAATAAGCATTAGTATGGATAGAGCTAACAGAATACCTTTTCCTCTATGTGTATTTGGGAGAATTATAAACATTCTGAAATTCCCTACGACTTATTTCACATATTTGAGCCCATGCCTTCAGATACTTAGGTTCTCCACTTTGAGTACAAGCAGAATGAACATAGAGCACTAATAAAGAAAAAATACTCATACTTGACTAAATCAGCAAAGACAAACAAGCTCTTAAGCAACTTTAAAATAAACTAGCAAACGTAAAATAAAAGTCCAATTGTTTACCTGAAGGCTCACCACCGCCTTTTGTGCCCTTTCCTTGAAGCTGGCATCATCGTCAAATCTTTCTTTGGATTGTTTGTAGAAGTCCTAAAAACAGAGCAAGTAAATTCCCTTCTTTCAGGAGAAAAAAAAAAAAAAAGAAAAAAACAACAACAACAAGTATATTCCCAAGTCAAAATCTGCATCCACTAGTTTGCTTATCACAGGCCAATTAAGCAAACAAGATCATAAATCTTAAAACAATGCAGAGCAAAAAAAGAGAACAAACCATATGTAGGCATCTAACACAAATCCTGTTAAAAATACGCTAATCTAGAAAATTCTTGAAATATCTAGTTAATAGATTTAATCTATCTTGTGTAAATGTTCTAGAAAAGGCTTAAGAAAATATCTAGGATAAATATCTAACCAAGTAGAAAGTCTTAGATAGTTATCACCTAGAATGTTCTAGAGTGAAGTAGAAAGAAAGCTATGTAGTAATATGTCGGTGGGAGCAAAGAACCGACATATACACTACTATAAATACTAGGAGTTTCATGCAAATGTAAGCAATTTCCCACGCAATAATACTCATAATTTTGCAACCCACTACTACTTCCACTCTTCAATTTCCTACACATCCAACCAAACAAACACTAAGCAAATCATGATTGTTAGATCATAATAGTTCAGAAACAAAACATATGAAAACACCAAAGACCGAAAAGTTGGAAGAAGAAAGGATTTACAACAGATATGACACTACTACTATGTAACTACAAACAATTTTCACTTGCCTGAAGGTCCTTGATAGGAATTTCTTTGTCATCCTCCCACTGTGGCCATTGCTCGAATAGAAACTCCATCAGCATGCCGTACTACATTTAGTAACCAAAGGTTTAAATACATGTGAAAGCAAAAATATAATGGAATTTCGAAATTGGTAAGTAAAACAAAACAACTAACACAAAAAAAGATTGTAACTAAGTATTAGTTTCTATTTTTCCTTAATATTTTAGATATTGTTACCACACGTATAAGACATTGCGCGATTATAATTGCAAGACTAAAACCCAACGAATTTGATTTTTTTATTTTTTTATTTTTTTTCTAGTGAGAAGACAGTTTTGAAAATTTTAAAGCCTAATTAGCAAGGTAGATGACACAATGATAAGATAAGAGTATAACACCACAATTACAAAGCCAGTTATACCTGTGTGCCCCAGTCACCAACATGATTCCTTCGAAGCACTTTAACACCAGAAAACTCGAGTATCTTTGCAATAGTATCCCCAATAATTGTCGATCTCAAGTGGCCAACATGCAACTCCTTAGCAATATTAGGTGAAGAAAAGTCTACTACTGCCCTCTTGATTGGCAATTTTGGAGCCCATGCCTTCTGTATACTCTGCATAACATCTCCAAATTCTTTATACAAATGCAACAAAAACAAAAACCAAACGATACAATTGAAAGTTAACGCGAATAAACTCCAATCACCTTAGCTAGCCAAGTCTTTGACAGGACAACATTCACAAACCCTGGTCCGGCAACAGAACAACTCTCTATCATATCCGATTCGGGCAAATTTTTCATGATAGCCTACATATTCCAAGGAAATAAAAACCAACAATTTTCTTATACTTGTAATTACAACAATAATAAAGACAAAATTATTTGTGTTGAAAAAAAAACATTTCATTACTGAAAAACTTTGAACTTAAATTCAGGCATTGTTTTCCTAATTTTGCCAAACAAACCCATAGCATTGTTGCTGAAAAAAAAAAAAAAAAAAAAAAAAAAAAAAAAAAAACATTATCAAAAACTTACCACAAAAATTAAATTAACTACACTTATCAATCACACAAAGTGACATTACCATTGGTAGTCACCAAAATTTTCGTTACAAATGGCGATTAGCGGCTGTACATAAGCCTCATTCGGGAAAGTTGCTTTAAGAGACCTTTTAAACACTTGTGCTAACAACTGTTTTATATTCCCCCCACATTCTTCCTGTAGCATCATCGTACCATGCCATATTAGTGTAACAACAAAACATATATATATATATATATATATATATATATATATATATATATATATATATATATATATATATATATATATATATTAATTGCAATACATATGAAAAACCCTAATCAGAAATGCAAACTTACATCTTTATCTTCCATATTGGAAAATGCTCGAATTTCAGTACCTCAATATAGAATTCCAGTTATTTTCCTGACGAAAATAAATAAATTAATTTATAAAAAAGTAATTTCAGCACCTTAAACAAATTATAAAACCTGAATTGTCTATAAATAATTATAAAACCCTAATTTAAGTAAACTAACAAATTAATTTAAACCACAACCATAGTATAAGCAGTATAATTATTTATAAAAAAAAAAAAAAAAAGAATGGTGAATTTTGGTCGATCTTGAGTACCAAGAAAGGTAAACGTTCTGCGATTTTAAATCACTCTGTATACGCCGGTGGTGGCGATGCGGCGTCGGCAGCGGCAGGAGCAACGAGCAGAGCATTGCGTGTGTTTTTTTTATTTTGAACGTACGTGAATGATGAGAGAGGAGGAAGAAGAGGAGCGATTTTCAGTAGTATATTTATATATGGGGGTCAGTGTATTTTTGAGACCTACTCCGTAATACACAAGAAATCTGACCTCTTTGAGGTCGTGTAGGGTTTTGTTATTGAGGAAGAAAAGAGACCGGTCGCTAAAAATTTAGATCTTGTATGAATCTGGTTTACAATCCAATATTTGACACTCTTAATCATATTATAACTTCACTATCACTTCACTAATATAGTCAGGCCACGCGATAATTGCATTCTAGTTTATTTATTAGTGATATAATATGATTATTGTTGTGACACATATGATGTTCTAGTTTATTTATTAGTGATATGATAGGATTATTGTGACACATATGATGCTAAGTAAGCGAATTTTGAATAGATTTTTTAACAAAATGTTGTATAAAGTTTTATTATCGATATACTTCTAATATTTCATATATACAAAATTAATCATAACTTTTAATAAATATCTTATACCTCGATTCTATTTTCATCCTTAAATTCGTTTTAAAAAGTTTTTTAAAATAAGATTTATTTATAATATATTTAATTTATTTATAAAATAATAGAGAATAGGCTAAAAATAAGCTTTAATCAGTAAATAATTTTAGTCAATGTCAAAAAAAATTAAAGTTCGAAAAAAATAATTTCAAGTTAATATATTAAAGTTCTATAAAAATAATTTAAGTTCGAAAAAAATAATTTCAAGTTAATATGATATCGTATGTTTAAATATATTGCTTATCAAAAGGATTATAAGATCATATTTAACTTTCAAGCCAAAACGTTTATCCTAAAATTTTATCAACAATTCCGGGCACAAAACTAGTGAATATATAGTCATATTCTGCGTGATATAATCCCTTTTTTAGATGATATAATTATCTTTTTGTGAGTTATATTTTGAATGATATAGTCGTATTTTAAACAATTTAGTCAGATGATATAATTATCTTTTGGATGATATAATTATCTTTCGAATGATTTAATTTCTGTTTGATACTTTTTTTAATGATAAATTCACTTATTGAATGATACATTTACATAGTCAATTTTTGGATGATATAATCCCTTTTCAATACTAGATGATTGGATGCATAATAAGTTATTGTACACCGGTTCTATTATTATAATTTCTATATCAGATAAGTTGCTAAATTGAGAGTGAGATCGAATATAAAATGGGTCATCAAGCTTTTTATAAGGTTCTTTTATCTTCTTTGATTGAAAAGTTAACAAAGATGGTGGAGAAAGAATTCATTGATACAAGATGAATGCTTGGACTCCGTCTCCGAGTACACGTCGCTGCAATTGATAAATTTTCCCCCTTTTCAAAACCCTAATCACTTCACTTTTGATTCAATTTCAATCAAAATCTTCCAAATTCCAATGATTTGACTCCGATTCCACAATTCCGATCACCAAAAATTCCAATGGATTCCTCCGATTCCATTTTTCTGGAGGATTTTGGGCAAAAAGTCGATCTTACTCGCCGAATTCGGGAAGTTCTGGTGAACTACCCTGAGGGGACGACGGTGCTTAAGGAGCTTGTTCAGAATGCCGACGATGCCGGCGCCACTAAGGTCTGCCTCTGCTTGGACCGCCGCTCCCATGGCGGCGAATCGTTGCTATCAGACAGCTTGGCTCAGTGGCAAGGTCCAGCTCTTTTGGCTTACAATGATGCTGCTTTTACTGAGGATGATTTTGTTAGTATTTCTAGAATTGGTGGTAGTACTAAGCATAGCCAAGCTTGGAAGACTGGCCGCTTTGGGTGAGTTCATCTTTCTTCTTTTCTTGTTACTTTCTTGGAAATATTATGATCATGTTCATTATGGTTGATTTTGATTAGTATATGATATTGATTAGTAGAATTGAGATTGTTGTTGAATTGGTGCAAATTATTACTTGCCATGAACAAGTATTATTGCCCTGGTATAGTTTACAACTCGAAAACGATAATGTACTACACGATCGAATTTACTTGGGGAAAACATAATGCTAGGAATAGTGGAGGTTCTATTGGAGTTGCATTTTAGATTTATATAAGCTAAGTGATTGGAGCA
Organism: Chenopodium berlandieri; assembly: GCA_034703905.1. Classification (NCBI taxonomy): domain Eukaryota; kingdom Viridiplantae; phylum Streptophyta; class Magnoliopsida; order Caryophyllales; family Amaranthaceae; genus Chenopodium; species Chenopodium berlandieri. Next base: position 53,745,027 of record CM068293.1, read on the forward strand.
ATACTATGAATCGGAGGTTTTTTTTTGCTAGTAGGCATTGTAGTGTGAATGTGTGATTGTTTTTCATCTTGTGTTTTACTCAAGATTTTAATTTTATGTTTTATGGTGTTGTTGCTTTAGATTATGTGTTTCGTATCTATGCTATTTGCTTGTCAAACAATGACGGGTCAACTATATTCATCTATATGAACTGACTAACAATTTCACTGCCAATGGATGCTTAGCTTCTATGGATGTTCAATCCCTACTTTTAGATCATGATATCTACAAGGCATGGTCAAGCTCTTTATCATACTAACAGGTGGCATAGTGCAACAATATTTCTAGGTTCATCAATTTGAGCCTTTCTTATGACTTGTTTGAGTTGTTAATTACCAAGGAACAATCAGTAAGCATGGTACTAACTGTATGCTCTCTAACTAGGAGCATTAAAAAGTTGTCCTCATTTGACTCTTGAGATAAAAAGCAAATTACTTTACAAGTTTCCATTTCATAGCACCAAAGTCAAGATAAATAATTAATGAACGTCCATTGTGACATTTTGATACAATCTGCTTTTAATCCGAATTGATTTTTTTTTTATTTTTATAACTATGTAATTTATGGTGATGGAGTGGATTGCATTTTTTGTATTTTCATTAGAGCTGAAGGGATACTTTTCTACAAGAGCCTAATGTTTGGGCTGTCAATGTGACTCTTCAAAGTTACCCACTTTCTACATCCAATAACATGAAGTTGCCCACTTCATACACCCAAGATCCAACAACATCTACTTTGCCAAACCTAAAGCCTTCGATGCAATTGTGTGTTGTTTAGTGTAGAAAGTGGTTGATGTTTTAATTTTTCTTATAGTGCAAAGTTCGTGTCAATGGTTTTTTTTTTTTTTTTTTTTTTTTTTTTTTTTTTTTTTTTTTTTTTTGCATTGAGACTACTTAAGATTAAAGTTATTGGAGAGGTTAGAGCTCGCTAACTTGGTGGAGTGAAAGTGAAAGTGAAAGAAAGAGGGACATAATAGCTAATACATTTGAATATTGCTTTCTTTCACTATATGAAAGTCTATTTTCTTATCTGGAAAACAAGAAAAAGTTTTCCCCATTTTTATACAGAATAGACTAGAAATTATACAGGAGTCCCTCTCCGATCACCTTTCCCTTATTGACATGGGTTGTATGTCCTGAACTTCATTTATCCCAATTTCCAAAACACGGTTGGAAAAGTACTTATCTTTGTCATTCCAGTATTGTGAAAAGCCGAAATTTGTTAGTGATTGCTATTGTTTTTTGTCAGGGTTGGCTTCAACTCAGTGTACCATTTGACAGACCTACCATCTTTTGTAAGTGGTAAATATGTGGTGCTGTTTGATCCTCAAGGAGTTTATCTTCCTAATGTTTCTGCGTCAAATCCAGGAAAGCGAATAGAGTATGTCAGTTCTTCAGCACTATCGCACTATAAAGATCAGTTCTTTCCGTATTGTGCATTTGGTTGCAATATGAAAAGTACTTTCAATGGAACCCTCTTTCGTTTCCCTCTGAGAAATGCAGAGCAGGCTGCGGAAAGTAAGCTTTCAAGGCAGGCATACTCAGAAGATGATATTTCTTCTATGTTTACTCAGCTTTATGAAGAAGGGGTCTTTTCTTTGCTATTCCTTAAAAGTGTGCTGTCAATTGAAATGTATGTATGGGATGTTGGGGAGACAGTGCCGAGGAAACTCTATTCTTGTTCTGTCAGCTCAGCAGATGAAGACATAATTTCACATCGTCAGTTGCTTTTGAGATTGTCTAAACTGTCCAGCATCTCTACCTTTGAAATGGATTCCTTTAAGTTAGATTTTGTAACAGAAGCTGTTAGTGGAAGCTCCATTCAGAAGCGGACAGACACCTTTTACATAGTCCAAGCCATGGCTTCATCATCCAGTAGGATTGGATCCTTTGCAGCCAAGGCTTCTAGGGAATATGACATTCACCTTCTACCATGGGCATCCATTGCTGCATGCATTTCTGATGATCCCATAGATGTAAGTTGCTGCATGTAGTAATGATGACTTCATTTTATCATAACCCTTTTTTTCTATTATAGCTTGCTAGTTTTTCCATGTAACTGGTTGTATATGCTTCCGTTTCGTATTGAAGCTCATCCTTCTCCTTCCATTGATTATGTGTTGTCACCTATCATGGATTCCTTACGAAAATGTTATTTGTATGCTAGTGCCTTAAACTAATTGTACCCTATAGTGTGGGTGAATTTTTTTTTTAAAAAACTACCACAAAAACAGAAAAACTTTGAGTAGCACTACCAAAATTAGTTTTTCCGGCAACAATTTTCGTTTCGGGGCCTATTTTGTAAATTTTCTCTCCAAAAAATTCATATTAAATGACAATATTGCTCTACATAAACCCTATATAAGGTAAAACACTCCGATTGCCCCAAATCCTCCATTTTCGTAAAACCCTAATTTAAGAACCTTAATTTTTAGATTCAATTGAGAAATTAAATCAACTACAATGCAAAATTAAAGACAATTTACCTGTAATTGTGTTCGGCTGTCGAATTCCTTTATTTTCTCTATTGCAATTAATTAAAATTTTATAAAGTAGGCTCCCTCAACCGAAGATTCTTGCCGGAAAATTAAATGTGGTAGTGCTACTCAAAGTTTTTGTGTTTTTATGGTAGTTTTTTCAAAAAAAAAAAAAAATTAATTCAAAAGTGGTCATTTAAATGGTAGTTGTTGACAAAATTTCCTTATTTTTATTATTTTTTTTTAATTTTTCATCATTATTATTTTTAATTTAGAGGGTTAGAATCCTGACATTTGAAGTGAGTGAAAGCTTTAGTTTGCTTTGCTGGTTTGGGGAATCTCAATTACTTGTGATGTTCAGTAGGCTTCGAGACCAGTCATGGCTTTATCCCCTCACATGTGCATAATATGTCTTGTTAGCAATGAGGGAAATCATTTGTCCTTGCATTGTCATGCTGCAATATTATTTTGGAGGTTATATGGATTTTGGTTTGGTAAGGAATCTAAGGATACATTGGATTGCACTTTACTCTTTGGTGTTATTTAAGTGTATTGTGTATAATGTTTTTTTTTTTTTTTGACAAACCGTATTGTGTATAATGTTTGGAGGGTGAAAAGAGCATTATTTTTTTGACAATCTTTTGGCCACATTATAGGTGTTTTGTTAGGAAAAAAAAAGAAGTAAATTTTAGCTAGGTCGGGAATCTTCTTCTCCCTTTTTTTTTTATTTTATTTATTTTTTATTTTTAAATGGGAGCAAGTGGTGTTTTAGCTTCTCTTTGGGCAGTTGCTCATAGGGCATTCCATTTCATGCCCCTTTATGATCTATATCCAAACATTTGCTCTTTGAATATTTTTCCTTGATTTCTGATGGACTTTGGAGGAAACATAGAGTTGCTGATATTAAAGATAAAATGAGGTAGAGTAGAATACGTCTGTTTGGGCATGTGAGACGTTGATTGGAGGATGTATTAGTAGAGAAGGTGGAGGGTTGGGATAATGGGTGTTAGGAAATTAATTAAACTTACCAAATACCAACAAGATTTGTTTTGGGAAAAGATATAATGTATCTTTTATTTATTTCTATCTTTTATGCTTTCCTAACTAGAAAACTAGATAGATTTTAGGTATATATAATCAATCTAGGATTATTTAGGCTTGGGGAGCAAGTAAAATATCCAAATTGATGTGGGTTTCTAGGTTAGCCTATATAAGAGGGTTTAGGCTTACTAGAAAATAATGATGATTTTAATAAGGAGGAAAATTATCAAGAGGGTTATTGTCTTATTTAATAGGAACTTCATAAAACAATATTTTGGTTTGAGGGGAGGAAATCTAAATTTCCTCATAAACATTGTCTCTTTGATTATCGTGTTTTGCTATTTATTTTATATTGTGTTTGAAGGTGAATTCCCAAATTGTTCCATTGCACACATCCGTTATAACATGGGGATTTTAAAAGAACCCGATGGAGGTTTTAAATGAAATGGGTGGATGAAGTTTAACATGACATGAAGATAATGGGCTTGTGTGAGAAAAGTGACGCAATATAGAAGTGAATAGAGGAAGAGGATCCTTCATAGGAGATGTATTCTTGGTTCATGCAGCCAATTCCATCCCTTTGGGAATAAGGCTTTGGTTTCGTTGTAGTTCGTTTTCATATTAAAAAGGAAAAAAAAAAAAAAAGAGTAGATATCTGGTGTGTTGAGAACTTGGGACTGGAGCCTGAATTTGGTTGAATGATAGGTTGGAATATGAGAATTAACTTGTAGAATTGAAAAGGAACATTGTAGGTGTGATATTTTTTGTTATTATTTGCTTTGATGTTACGTGGAAATATGATGGGATTTTTCCAATTCAAAGACTTCCATTGCCTCTGCATTTTAGGGATGTTCTGGACTCAGATTAGTTCCCCTTGAATATGGATGCACAGAGAATTGATACTAATGTTCTTGACTCTAGAAATATCAGAACTGCAATGGTCTCTTGTCTCTGAAGGCCTACCACAATGTTCTTGTCTCTAGAAGTGTCAGAACTGCAAAGTAGATGTTTGAGGAGGATGATGACACTAAACAAGGAGATTTATCTTAAGGTTCAAACTTTGAAATGAGGAGACTTCTTGGTAGAAGAAAGGATATTGTCAACCTAAGATATTGCCTCCAAAATTGTGTTGCTGGACTCAAAATCATTTCCGGTTTTTAGAAAGATACTTGAGTATGGTGACAAGATATTTTGAAAGTGATAGCCTATGGAATCCCTGATTCCCTGTTGTGCAGATGAGAGAGAGAGATCAATGATACTCCTAGCCCCCTATTTTGTATCATCTCTTTTGCTTAAGTTCTATTTTTTTTCCCTTGTATATAAAATATTATTAAAAGAACTATATAGTGGAAACATACGTTTTTAAAGCTGTGGCTGGTTTATTGACTTTCTGCCACTTCTGTAGTAAGTGGTGTCTTATCTGCATGGTGTGTTTAGAAGCTCCTATTGCATTTAGATGTCTCATGTTTGAATCAGTTAGTTGATATGTCTCGTCTTGAAGGATCTAAATTCAAAAGTGCCTTTTTTTAAATATTGTTCCCTCTAAATTTATTTTGGTCGTTTTGTAATTATTTTAGTTATAACACTGTTCAAGATTGAATTTATTCTGCAATTCTTTAATCATGCTTGGACTGGTCTTTCTATGGCAGCAACTTCTATGACATGCTACATGCCACTGTAAAATGATGATGCAACTCCATAGAAACTTGGTTTTGGAAACATTTATAAGAAATTGTTCCAATTAATTAGTAGCTTAGATTGTCACTGAAATTAAGCTATCAGATCAAGAAATCTATCATTCTATCCTTTCTTATGAGCCTAACTTGTACACTTTATGTAATGTTCTACTACTTATGCAAAGTGAATCTCACTAGTATCGTGACTCTGACTTTGTCATTCTAAGAAACATATAAATTAAGTTTTTCTATTTAGCTTTATAAAATGATTATATAGCAGGAAAAAAAAAAAAAAAAAAAGCAAAATTATTCCTTTTTTGATACTCTGTGGTCCATTGATATCTATCATACTATATCAGGAGTCTTTCTAGTGAGATATATATGTCATATTGGCTAATAAATTTCCTTTTTCATGGGTTGCACAGGGTGATGGACTTAAGGTTGGTCGAGCCTTTTGCTTTCTTCCATTGCCTGTAAGAACTGGGTTGACGGTGCAGGTGAATGGATACTTTGAAGTATCATCAAATCGTCGCGGAATATGGTATGGGGAGGATATGGATAGGAGTGGAAAAATTAGATCTATCTGGAACAGACTTCTTTTGGAGGATGTCATTGCCCCTATTTTTAGAAGCTTACTGCTAGGTGTGCAAGGAATGTTAGGTCCAACAAGCTCATACTATTCCCTATGGCCTACGGGTGACTTTGAGGAGCCGTGGAGTATACTGATACAACAAGTATACAAAAACATTGTTCAGGCCCCTGTCTTTTATTCAGATGTTGGAGGGGGGAAATGGGTGTCACCTACTGAATCTTTTCTTCATGATGAGGAGTATACTGACAAAGAGGAGCTTGCTGATGTCCTCCTGCAGCTTGGAAAGCACATTGTTCGTTTGCCTAATCCCGTGCGTAACATGCTTTTGAAATACACCACTGATTTTCAATGGAAAGTGATCACTCCCGACACAGTGAGGTGTTTCATTCGTGACTGTGGTTCAGTAAGTAATCTTGGCAGTGCTCAGAGATTACTTTTGTTAGAATATTGTCTTGAAGACATCTTAGATTCTGATGTTGGAAAGTATGTAAACAACTTGCCTTTGCTCCCCTTGGCAAATGGCAGCTTTGGATCTTTTTCCGAAGCTTCTCAAGGCATCTCTTATTTCATTTGCAATGAGTTGGAGCACAAACTACTTCAACAGATACCTGACCGAATAGTTGATGGGAATATCCCAAAAAAGATTATGGAAAGACTTTCAGCTGTTGCAGATTGCTCAGGGGCTAACGTACTCGTGTTTAAAGCTGAATACCTTGTCCAGTTATTGCACAAATTCATGCCTCCTGAGTGGAGATTAAAAGGTAAGGTTCTTTGGGATCATGAAAGGGGTCAAAATAACCATCCAACTCCATTATGGTTTGTCATATTCTGGCAATATCTCAGATTGCAATGTGAAAATTTGTCTTTGTTTCACGAATGGCCCATCTTACCATCAACTTCGGGGCATCTATATAGATTTTCCAAGCAATCAAAATTGATTATTGTCGAAAAACTTTCTGAGAGATTGAGGTGTGTTCTTGAGAAAGTTGGATGTAAGATATTAGATCCTCAGTATGAAGTTGAGCATCCTGATCTGTCATATTACATTTGTGAAGCCACTGGGCCAGCTGTACTTGAATCGATCTTTGATGTTGTCTCTTCAAGTGGCGGTGTTATGCATACATGTCTTCATGTGCTAGAAGCAGAAGAGAGAAATGAGCTTCGTAACTTTATTCTTGATCCAAAGTGGTACATTGGTGGGTATATGGGCGACTCTGATAAATGGAAATGCAAAAAGCTTCCCATTTTTAGAGTATATGGAGAAGAATCTGATGATAGCTTCCATTTTGCTGACCTAGTTGACTCACAAAGATATTTGCCACCGAAGGGTGTTTCAAATTGCTTTCTTGGAAGTGAATTCATATTCACTTCTTCTGATGTTGAAGAAAACGTACTACAGAGATACTATGGATTGCAGCGTATGGGCAAGGCACATTTCTATCGGAGACAAGTTTTCTGTAGGATTAAAGATTTGCCAGCTGAGGATCGTGACCACATCATGCTCTCTATTTTAAAAGATTTGCCGCATTTGTGCATTGAGGATTCTGGTTTTAAGGAAGCTGTGAGGAATATTGAATTTGTTCCAACCCATACGGGTTCTACAAAGTGTCCTGGTGCTCTATATGACCCCAGGAATGAAGAGTTACTTGATTTGCTTGAAGATACTGACCTTTTCCCATGCGGTTCTTTTCAAGAATCAGATATTTTGGATATTCTACAGGGTTTAGGTCTTAAGACATCTGCATCTCCTGATACGGTAATTCAATGTGCTCGATACATCGAAAAAATAAAGCAAGAAGATCTAGATAAGGCATATTTGAAAGGAAAGAATCTTTTGGCATATCTGGAGGTAAATGCACATAGGTGGGCTGCCATTCCACTAAATGATGATCATAGGACACTGAATAGAGTGTTTTCACGAGCTGCAATTGCATTAAGACCTCGCAATTTGAAATCTGACCTTGAAAAATTTTGGAATGATCTTCGAATGATTTGTTGGTGCCCAGTTATAGTTACTGCTCCTTATCAAGCTCTACCCTGGCCTGGTGTGTCGTCAACAGTTGCTCCTCCTAAGCTTGTAAGACCTAAAACAGACTTGTGGCTTGTGTCAGCTAGTATGCGTATACTAGATGGAGAATGTGCATCAACAATCTTGTCCTATCAACTTGGATGGTCTTCCCCACCCGTTGGAAGTGTGGTTGCTGCGCAGATTCTTGAGCTTGGAAAAGATAACGAGATCGTGACTGATCAAGCTTTCCGCCAACAGTTGGCCCTTGCCATGCCTAGGATATATGCCAGACTGACAGATATGATTGGTTCGGATGAGATGGACATTATTAAGGTTGTTTTGGAAGGAATTCGATGGATTTGGGTGGGAGATGGTTTTGCAACTGCAGAAGAGGTTGTTCTTAATGGTCCCTTACATTTAGCTCCTTATATCCGTGTTATTCCTATTGATTTGGCTGTTTTCAAAGAACTTTTTTTGGTGCTCGGAGTGAGGGAATTCTTAAATTTAAACGATTATGCCATGATCTTGTGTAGAATGGCTACACGAAAAGGGGAGGAGCCTTTGACTGGAGAGGAGCTCACCGCTGCTATTCTTGTTGTGCAGCATTTGGCCGAAGCCCCGTTTCATGAAAAACATGTAATGATCTACTTACCTGATGCATCATGTCGACTCCTTCCTGCATCAGATTTAGTATATAATGATGCTCCCTGGTTGCTTGGATCAGAAGATTTGGACAGTCCTTCAAGTCATGCAAACAGTCTTTTGATGAGTGCAAGACGGTCAGTTCAGAAATTTGTGCATGGTAACATATCAAATGATGTCGCAGAGAAGCTTGGTGTCTGCTCATTACGGAGATCATTGCTTGCTGAGAGTGCCGATTCAATGAATTTGAGTCTATCTGGGGCTGCTGAAGCTTTTGGTCAGCATGAAGCATTAACCACTAGACTGAAACATATACTTGAGATGTATGCAGATGGACCTGGAATTCTTTTTGAGCTGGTACAGAATGCTGAGGATGCTGGAGCTTCAGAGGTTATCTTTCTATTGGATAAAACTCAATATAAAACTTCATCTTTGCTTTCACCTGAGATGGCTGACTGGCAGGGCCCTGCTTTATATTGTTATAATGACTCCATATTCAGCCCACAGGATCTTTACTCAATTTCACGTATTGGTCAAGATAGCAAACTGGAGAAGCCTTTTGCAATTGGTAGGTTTGGGCTAGGATTTAATTCTGTTTACCATTTTACCGACATTCCTTCATTTGTATCTGGGGAGAACATTGTGATGTTTGATCCACATGCATGCAACTTGCCTGGGATTTCCCCTTCTCACCCTGGCCTGCGTATTAAGTTTGTTGGGAGAAGGATTCTTGAACAATTTCCAGATCAATTCACACCATTTTTGCACTTTGGCTGTGACTTACAAAATCAGTTTCCTGGTACACTCTTCCGGTTCCCGCTTAGGACAGCCAGCACCGCCCCTCGAAGTCAAATAAAACAAGAAGGATATGAACCTGAAGATGTCGCATCACTTTTCTCTTCATTTTCCAAGATTGTTTCTGAGACTCTTCTTTTTCTACGCAGAGTGAAATCCATATCCCTATTTGTGAAAGATGGATCAAATTCAGAATTGCAGCTAGTACACCGAGTGCAAAGGCATACTGTCCTTGAGCCAGAACATCCTCCACATGCTCTCCAACATATGTTTGATTATCTGAATGGGATCCAGCTGTGCAAGGTGGATAAAAATCAGCTTCTTGATAAGTTGAGAGGATATGGGGATGAGAATCTACCCAGGAGATTACAGAAGGTTGTGGTTAGAGAACAATCCTCATCTGATGATGTATCACATGTGTGGATGATGAGCGAGTGTTTAGGTAGTGGACTGGACAAAAATTCTGCGGTTACTAAGTTAAGGTCTCACAAGGGCATTCCTTGGGCAGCTGTTGCTGCCTACTTGCAGTCTACTAAGGTTGATGCTGAGTCATGTGATTCCACACCAGATGATAGATCTCTTGCTAATTTGTCTAGTACTTCTCAAGATGTGGAATTGTCTGCTCAATATCGAAAGAATTTTGAGGGTCGTGCCTTCTGCTTCCTACCTTTGCCAATAAGTACTGGTCTTCCAGCCCATGTTAATGCCTACTTTGAATTGTCATCTAATCGGAGAGATATTTGGTTTGGTAATGATATGTCAGGCGGTGGAAGAACACGTTCTGACTGGAATATTTACCTCCTTGAGCACGTTGCTGCCCCAGCATATGCTCACTTGCTTGAAAAGCTGGCTATGGAAGTTGGTTCTAATGATTGGTTCCTCTCCTTTTGGCCGACAAAATTAGGAGGGGAACCTTGGTCATCTGTGGTTCAAAAGCTATACATGTTTATAGCTGATTTTGATGTTCGTGTTCTTCACACACAAGCTAGAGGTGGTCAGTGGATCTCAGCAAAACAAGGTTTATTTCCTGATTTTACTTTTGAGAAGATGCCTCAACTTGCTGATGCATTGTCAGATGTTGGCTTACCTCTGGTCACTGTTTCTCAAGCACTTGTTGATAGATTTGTGGAAGTCCGTCCTTCTTTACATTTTTTGACACCACAATTGCTTAGGATGTTGTTAATTCGGCGCAAATGTAAATTTACTGAGAGAAGTGCATTAAATTTGACACTTCAGTATTGCTTATTTGATTTGGAAAAACCTATTCAGTCTAATTGTTTGTATGGTTTACCTTTAATTCCTCTGTCAAATGGCTCATCTACAACATTTAATCCAAGAGGCGTGGATGAAAGAATTTACATTGCGCATGACAATGAATATGATCTTCTCAAAGATTCCATTCCGAATCAATTGGTTGATAAGGCAATTCCAGAAGAAGTTTATTTGAAATTATGTGACATAGCACAGAATGAGGATTCAAATGTTTCTTTTCTAACTTGTCATCTGCTTGAAAAGCTTTTTCTCCGGATACTTCCAGTAGATTGGCAAAATGCTAAACAAGTCAAGTGGGCCCCTGGTCATGCTCAGCAACCCTCTTTAGAATGGATGAGATTGCTGTGGAGTTATCTGAGATCAAGTTGTGATGATCTCTCAGTGTTTTCCAAGTGGCCTGTCCTGCCAGTTGGAACTGATCTTCTCATGCAGCTCGTTAAAAACTCAAACATCATTGAAGATGAAGGATGGAGTGAAATTATTTCATCATTGCTGTTAAAAGTAGGGTGCCTTTTTCTTAGACGTGATTTCGCTATTGAACATCCACAGTTAAAGAACTATGTTCAGGCACCGACTGCATCTGGTATACTGAATGCATTTCTGGCTGTAGCCGGTAGTATAGAGAATGTTGATAGGCTCTTTGCTGATTCCTCAGAAAGAGAGTTGCATGAATTAAGGAACTTTATTCTGCAATCCAAGTGGTTTGTTGAAGGTGAAATGCATGACATAAATATCGAGGTCGTCAAACGTATTCCTATGTTTGAGTCATGCAGAAGTAGAAAATTAGTTAGCCTGAGTAGAGGTATCAAATGGCTTAAACCAAGTGGCTTGCGTGAGGAACTTATAGATGATGACTTTGTTCGTTCTGAATCAGAGGGAGAGAGAATAATATTGAACAGATATCTGGATGTTCAAGAACTTTCTAAAGCAGATTTTTATAAGAATTATGTGCTGAATCACATGCCGGATTTCCATTCATCACAAGGTGCACTTTCTGCTATTTTACATGAAGTAAAAGTGCTGATTGTGGAGGATGTCTCAATTAAGGATGCACTTTCAAACACTCCATTTGTTTTATCTTGCAATGGTTCATGGAAACAGCCATCCAGGTATGACATAACTTGTATAAGCCTTCATCCTTTTATATCTTCTTTAAAATATTCAAAAGCTTATTATCACTCTACATTGCTTAGTATGTGTACAAACGTGTCTCAACTATATTGTTTTGATAAATTTCTGTCATGGGGGGTTGGGGAGGTGGCAGTAAACTTTTGACGGTATATCATTTGAATAGATGTATGGCAGTATGGCTCTTCCCCACTATTGATGCCGATTTTTTTCATAGTTGATGTTTAAGCTTTATGCACAAGGATTAAAATTTCAGCTGTTATGGTTAGGATTTCCAAGAATGTGGTACGGATAACCCATTCTGTGTACCGAGTTTATGTGTTCCAAAATGCAATCCAATTTGTTGAAACGGGTACAATCAGCCTATTACCCTTATTATTGAACATTGCTTGCTTATTATACATCATTCATTTCGTTCCCGGGCGTTATTAAATGTAATCCTATCCAAATATAATTAATTATTTCGATCTATAGTGTTTGGGTTGCTTCTAACTGTGTGGGAAGTTCTATTATTAATGCCTGTCACTGGGACTTTAATGAGAAATGGAGGCAAGATCTCCCTGTTCTAATTGAAAATTCTAAATCATGAAATCTTTATATATATATATATATATATATATATATATATATATATATATATATATATATATATATATATATATATATATATATATATATAAAGACAGTACTTCTTTATAATTAAAACCATACTCATTCTTCAAAAAAAAAAAAAAAAAAACATACTCAAGTGAAGTTACTAGTTACACGAAGGATAAGGGGAAGAAATTTATTTAAAAGGATGTCTTGAGATTTGCGTTTCCTTTCTAGTTTCTGATTTTGGCCTTTGGGATTTTTTTTGTATTTTTTTTTAATTTTTTTATTTTTGGGTGGTACACTTGATATTTATATGTACGGTGTTCTTATGGCTTCTTAGTGAGCAAAGCTTTTTTTTTTTTGTTTCTTTCTTCATTTACTTTATCACAGTTTGGCATTACAATCCTTTCTTGTATTATCTTCCTTTGTGATAAGGAAATACGCTTCCTGTCATCTTCATTTTTAACTTTATATACTCTATTATCTGATGAAAGAGGTTGTATGCTTAGATCTTTTTTATCAAAATATATCTGAATATTTTCTTCATGTGCAATATTGACAGGCTTTATGATCCTCGTGTTCCTGAGCTGCACCTGCTGCTGCACAAAGAAGTTTTCTTTCCTGCTAAAGAATTTTCTGATCCTGAGACACTGGATATGTTATCTGGCTTGGGAATGAAGCAAAGCTTGGATTATACTGGGCTGCTTGATTGTGCAAGGACAGTTTCACTTTTGAATGATTCCAGGGACTCAGAAACATGTACTCTTGGAAGAAGGTTGCTTGCTTGTTTAGATGCTCTAGGGTCGAAGCTGTCAATTGAGGATGGAGAAGAGTCTTCAAAGTTGTTTGAAGAAGAATTCCACTCTATGATTTATAAGGATGACTGTGATGTTGCTGCATTTTTAGGTAGCTTTGTTGATGCTAAGCCACCAGAAGAATTTTGGTCAGAGCTTAAATCTATTTACTGGTGTCCTATATATGTTAATCCGCCTCTGCATGGTCTTCCATGGCTGAAGTCCAGTGACCTCGCAGAAGCCCCCACCATGGTGAGACCTAAATCGGACATGTGGATGGTATCATCTACTATGCATGTATTAGATGCTGATTGCTGCTCTACTTTTGTTAAAAGCAAATTGGGTTGGATGGATCGCCCTAGTGTGCAAGCCTTATCAACTCAACTGGTTGAATTGAGCAAATCATATTGCCAGCTCAAGTTAGATTCCGTTGTTGACCCTACTTTTGATGCTGAGTTGCAGAAGGGCATCACTTTATTGTATTCAATAATGCAAGAGTATATCCATACTGAAGATTTTATGATTTTGAAGTCATCTCTTGAAGGAATTTCTTGGGTTTGGATTGGTGATGGTTTTGTGGCCCCAAATGATCTTGCATTTGATTCACCTGTCAAATTTCAGCCTTACTTGTATGTGGTTCCATCTGAATTGTCAAGCTTTAGAGATCTTCTTTTAGCCATGGGTGTGAAACTTGATTTTGAGGTTACTGACTATTTCCGAGCTCTGGACAAGTTGCAGACTGATATAAAAGGATCTGCCCTATCAGATGATCAGTTATTTTTCGTGCATTGTGTTCTTGAAGCTGTTGCTGATTGCTTTTCAGACATGCCACCATCTGAGGTTTCAAGCTCTCATTTATTAATTCCGGATGCTTCTGGTATTCTGACATATTCTAAAGATCTTGTCTTCAATGATGCACCATGGATGGAAAACAACATCTCAATCGGAAAAAAATTTGTTCACCCAAGGATAAGTAATGATTTGGCATTAATGTTGGGAGTGCAATCACTTAGGTGCATGTCTTTGGTTGACGAGGAGATGGCAAAAGATTTAGTCTGCATGGATTTTGCTAGAATTAGTGAGCTTCTGACGCTATATGCTAGTCACGAATTTTTGTTGTTTGACCTCCTTGAGTTGGCCGATAGCTGCAACACAAAGAAAATGCACATAATCTTTGACAAAAGGGAACATCCTTGCCAGTCTCTATTGCAGCATAATCTAGGTAAGTAACATTGTAGGCCTATAAACAAAGTTGCTGCTCTGCAAGGTTATCATCTAGAGTCAATACTAAATTATTATTTATTATTTTATCTAACTTGTAATGATGTGCAGGTGAATTTCAAGGGCCTGCTTTACTAGTGATCTTTGAAGGTGCTGGCTTAAGTAGGGAGGAAGTTACTAGCCTACAATTCCTTCCCCCATGGAGACTTCGGGGTGATACTCTTAATTATGGTTTAGGTTTGCTTAGCTCTTTTTCTGTCTGTGATCTCCTATCAGTGATGTCTGGGGGCTACTACTATATATTTGATCCGCGTGGTTTAGTGCTTGCACCTTCCTCTGGTCATTCGCCTGGAGCAAAAGTGTTCTCTTTAGCCGGTAAGTAGTTCTGGTTACCCTTTGTGCTGCTGTTTTACCTTTCATAATGCTCTTATTTGATTTTCCATAAGTACTCTCTCCGTCTCATAGTAATTTTTATAGTTTCCTTTTAGGCATTATTTTTCCGCATTACATTAATGATTTATATTTGGGCTGGTAATTTAATTTGTGAAATTTAGCAGAACTTGATGCAGGATTTCAATTTGCATGCTAGTTTAGCATTAATATTTTACTAAAGTCTTTCTGTTATTTATTAGTATAGAAGGGTAGGGAAGTTTCACCATTATTTTATTCACTATCTTTAGTATAAGTGCCAAACCCAAATTTGAAATTTGAACGGGATAGGGAATATTTATTTTGTTGTGACAAAAAATTTGACTTATGATTGTGTGCCAAAACAATTGTAACTTTGCCAAATGACTTGCATTGTAGATCTTGACAAGTAACATTCATCCAATAAGGTGAAGTAAGAAACTCGGTTCAAGTACAGTCTTCTTATTGTACCTTACTTTTGATGGTTTATGATTGATTTAGATATAAGGATAATATTATAATCATAGTTAATTGACTTTCGGTTTTAGTGTTAGGGTTCTTGAATTTCTCATTTCAGATTCATGTATACAATTGGAATAATTATGCTTCATCTGATGTCATTTTAGGTACTAACTTGACTGAACGATTTCGAGATCAATTTTCTCCTATGCTCGGGGGCCAAAATATGATGTTCTCATCCGATATGACCATTATCCGCGTGCCACTTTCATCTGAGTTTATGACAGAGGAACCTGAAGCCGGATTTCATAAAATAAAGCAGATATATGACAGATTTGTGGAGCATGGATCTCGTGTACTTTTATCCCTGAAGTCAGTCTTGCAGGTGATCTTTTTTTATGTTATCCAGTGTGCTATAATATGGCGCTGTTTATATATGATCTGCCAGAGCTATGTTTTAATTAGCAAATACAAGATGATTAGATGTACAGTAATTGATGGAGGATCAATTGATTAGAGTACCTTTTTGTTCAAGGAGTAATCTGTCACATAAATACTCCAGTAAAGGAAATATCTGGGTTCCTATTGTATTGTAGATTCTGGGCAAAGTGTGAAGTGTGATGTTCATGATTAATAGTGTTGTTTCGATGGGAGGGCAATAATCATTTTGTGTTGAGAAAGAGGCAGAGGAAATTATGTTCCGTTGAGGTTAAATCTTACGTTGAGCCCTGAAAACTTCATGTTATCTTGGAGGACTTTAAAGTCCCTTCGTGGTGAAGCTTATTTTTAATTTGGATAGAGATGTAAGAAACCAACCATAACCTGACCCAAGAAAATAAAATAAAATGGTCATTTAACCAAACCAAATCCGATCTATTATCTCAAAAGTTGATACCCGTTATGACCCTTGAATGTTATTCGTACTTGAACCAAACCTGACTCGATGAATATCTAAAACCCATATACCCAATGTAGACTTGAGTATAGAAGACTGGAACCTGAACCGCACCCGAATTGAGAATAACCTGGAAGCTGATTAAACCCGATAAAACCCTGGTCATGATTTAAACTAATCTTTTATCGATTTGACCCAACAACTAAACAATACGCTTCTTGCTTATTAAAGTATAAGTGATCTCTAAAAATTCTGTAACTAAGTACAGGAAACTATTTATGACTTAACAACTATTTGTTAATCAAGAAAACCATCTTATATCACGTTATAAGTATTATTCAAAGACCTACTGAGTACTGAGCTAATGAAATTCTGAACAATATAAGAAGCTAATCTTGAGAATGTGTTCCACAATCCATCACACTGTTACCAAAGGCCCATTAGTATTATAACACTATGTTTTTGCTCTTAAAAGTTAGTAATTCTAGCTTGCATGTAACAACACAATGGTAGTTCTATTAATGCGAATACTCTATGCTCATAAATTAATATGATAACTTAGCTTGCAAATTATGACACTATGTTTTTGCCGCTATGTCTAAATACTGTTTCATCAACATTTCGACTGAAAACAAACTGCATCTGTTACATCTAATTGCTTTCTTTTTGTTTGTTTGTTTTGTTTTGGTAGTGTGTGGCTGAGGTGTCATTATTGTATAGTTGTTTCTTTTATTGTAACAGCTTCGTTTCACCTTAGATGCTTGGTACTTATAAATACATATGATGGAAATTGATTGCAGGTGTCATTGTCTAGGTGGGAAGAAGGAAACCTACAACCTTCAGAAGATTATTCGGTTTGTATTGATTCATCATCAGCCAGATTAAGGAATCCTTTTTCTGAAAAGAAATGGAGGAAATTCCAGATATCTATGCTGTTTAGCAGCTCAAATTCTGCCTCTAAGATGCATGTGATTGACATCACTTGTCGCCAAGGAGAAAATAAAGTTTCTGACCAGTGGGTCACTGCTCTGAGTATGGGTTCTGGGCAAACAAGAAACATGGCCCTCGATAGGTAAGTTAAACAGATGATAATAAGCATGGTTTCTAGTTTTTTTTTTCTTTCTTTTGACTTTGTATTTGAATTTATATGACCCATATTTATCTTCTCTTCTACCCATCTCACTCTTATGGCCTTAGTTACAAGATTAATATCAATCTTTATGTCTTCATTAAGTTTAACTTGCTTCCTGATTACTTTCTTTGATTTATTTACTTTAAGTCCATACTCCATTGTTGCTGCTTTGTTACTCCCTTTGTTCCTAATCTATGCTTATGTTTGGGTTTTTTCACGGGTGTTAAGAAAACTGCTTTGGGAGTAGGTAAACTGGGAATATTTATTTTGGGTATAGGTAAATAATTTGGTAAATAGGAATGGTTGCTTTGGAATCATGTAAATAATTTTGTAAATGGGAATTTGGTAAATGGGAATAGTTGCATTGGAAGTTGGTAAATATGAGGGTAAGTGTGAAAATATTATTGGAAGTAGAAACGTAACCAAAGAAAGAAAGCTCCTAAAATAGAAACATAATCATAGATTAGGAACGGAAGGAGTACAAACTCTTTATAGTTTTATACTGCACATACTTCTTTGAGTTTCATAGAATTTTCAGAGGTGCTATTTACATGACGGTAAAAATATTTAACATATAATTTGATGTTGGTCTCTTCATTTTAGCTCAAATGCCCTTGTTGAAAACTTAACACTTCATATGGATATGGATAACACTTCATAGAATTTTAATGTTTTCTTACTTTTACATGCACACATATAACATTGGAAAGTATCTCTGTCCACATGTGATGAACACAATTTTGGGAATTTGTTATTGTGCACCCCAACTTGTTTAGATTTTTTCATGTCAGACTCTTGGACCCCAACCCAAGTCTTGACACTCAAATCTGAATATGAGCGCCACAGGTTTAATATATACTTCCTCCGTCTTTTTTAATTGCACCATTTTCCTTTTTGGGAAGTTGTATATTAGTTGCACCTTTTTTTTATTTGGTTTGTTTTATTCACTTTTTGCTTGTGTTTACACACATAATACCCTAACTGCCCTTGTTCACATATGATAACAAGATTAACAACCATTATTACCCCCACCTTTCCTTTCTCTCTCATAAGGCACCTTTGTAATAGCTCATTCATCATTTTTTATATAATTCTGTATCTTCCTAACTTGCTCAGGCGTTATCTGGCGTATAACCTCACACCTGTTGCTGGAGTTGCAGTTCATGTGTCTCGAAATGGTCATCCTGCTGATTTATCCCATTCAAGCTGTGTTATGTCCCCTCTTCCTTTGTCTGCAAAGATAGACATACCTGTTACAATATTGGGATACTTTCTCGTCCGTCACAATAGAGGTCGTTATCTTTTTAAAGTTCAAGAAGGTTATGAAGTGCAACCTGATGCTGGAAGTCAGTTGATAGAGGCTTGGAACAAAGAGTTGATGGCTTGCATTCGTGATTCCTACATTGAGATCACTATGGTAATGCAGAAAATGAGACGAGGATCTGCAGATGAGCCAAGTGCTGGACATGCAGTTGATCTTGCTTTAAAAAAATTCAGTGATCATCTTTATTCTTTGTGGCCAAGATCAGATATGCATTCACAGAATGATCAACCAGGTGGTGATAATTTTGTTTCAGTAAAAGTGCCTAAAGCAGACTGGGAATGCATAGTTGAACGTGTAATAAGGCCATTCTATGTACGCCTTGCTGACCTTCCGGTGTGGCCGCTCTATTCTGGGAATCTGGTGAGAGTTGAAGAAGGTATGTTTCTGTCACAACCTGGGAATGGAGTTGGTGAGAGTTTGCTTCCAGCCACGGTTTGTAATTTTGTCAAGGAGCACTATCCAGTGTTTTCTGTGCCATGGTATCTCATAAGTGAGCTTCAATTGGTGGGAGTTACAGTTCGAGAAATAAAACCAAAAATGGTTCGTGATCTTCTTAGGGTTTCCTCAACATCTATGGTTGTCCGGTCAGTGGAGACATTTGTTGATGTTCTTGAGTATTGCTTGTCAGATATCCACCTTCCTGAGTCTTCTGGTTCCAGTGAAGGTGACATATCTGTAGACTTTAATTCCTTTCCACAAGCAAACAGATTAGTTGATGGAAGTTCAACATCATTGGCTAGCATACGTGGACTTCATGGAGTATCTACTCATAGTCCAACAAGCTCTGGAGCAGATGCACTTGAAATGATGTCAAGTTTAGGAAAGGCCCTCTTTGATTTTGGACGAGGAGTAGTTGAAGACATAGGAAAAACTGGAAATCCAACGGCGCAAAGGGATAGAATCACAAATGTTAATAGTTTTAATGTTGCCCATGGTGGAAATAAGTTTTTGTCTATAGCAGCTGAGCTGAGAGGCCTGCCATGCCCCACTGCGGCGAATAATTTAGCAAGGCTGGGAATCACTGATCTTTGGGTTGGAAACAATGATCAGCAGATGCTATTGCGGCCTTTGTTGGGAAAGTTTATTCACCTTAAGATATTGGAGCATCCTACTTTAGCTGATATATTTTTTGATGTCTCTCTGCAGTCATTGTTGAAATTGCATAAGCTTTCCCTTCATTTACTAGCTAATCATATGAGGTTGCTTTTCCATGAAAGTTGGGTGAAACATGTTATGAACTCAAATATGGCTCCATGGTTTTCTTGGGATAATTGCACAGACTCTGGTGGAGAAGCTGGTCCGAGTCCTGATTGGATTAGACTCTTCTGGAAAAATTTTGATGGGTCTTCAGATGATCTTTCACTCTTTTCAGACTGGCCCTTGATTCCTGCATTTCTTGGTAGGCCGGTATTGTGCCGTATAAGAGAGCGTGATCTTGTTTTTATTCCACCCATTTCTACATGCTCATCTTCTGGCAACAATGTTTTGGAAATGGAGTCATCTGTGAACATGCTAAGTGGACTGACTATAGATCCTTCATCTCTATCTGAAACTGTCCGACCATACTATCTGGCTTTTAGAGAGGCTCAGAGTAGGTACCCTTGGCTGTTGTCATTTCTAAATCAATGCAATATACCTATATATGATCCTGCTTTTTTGGATTGTGCTGGTCCCTTTGATTGCCTCCCCTCTGCTGGCCTATCACTAGGACGAGTAATTGCTTCAAAGCTTGTTGTAGCTAAACGAGCTGGTTATTTTTCTGAACTTACCTCTTTTCCAGCTTCAGATTGTGAAGAGCTTTTCAATCTTTTTGTCTCAGACTTCCTCATTAATAGGTCCAACTATGGTAGAGAGGAGCTGGATGCATTACGCGAATTGCCGATATACAAGACAGTAGTGGGGTTGTATACACAATTACATGGTAACGACCTTTGTGTAATCGCATCTAATTCATTTCTGAAACCATATGATGAGCATTGCCTTTCCTATACCATGGAATCTGATGAAAGTTTGCTACTTAGAGCTCTGGGTGTTCCTGAATTGCATGATCAGCAGATTCTAGTACGGTTTGCTTTGCCTGAATTTGAAGGTAAAAGCCAGTCTCAACAGGAAGACATATTAATTTACATTTATATGAATTGGCAAGAGCTTCAAATTGAATCTTCTGTGGTGGATGCTCTCAAGGAGACTCATTTTGTAAGAAATGCTGACGAGTTTTCTTTGGAGTTGTCTAAACCACGGGATCTATTTGATCCAAATGATGCTTTGTTAACCTCGGTATTTTCTGGTGAGCGAAAGAGATTCCCTGGGGAACGGTTCACGACAGATGGATGGCTTCAGATTCTGAGAAAATTAGGTCTGCGATCAGCAACTGAAGCAGATGTGATGCTTGAGTGTGCCAGGAGGGTAGAGTTTCTTGGTTCTGAGTGTGTTGAACAAAATCAAGATCTTGGAGAGTTTGATGGGAACCCTGGTAATTCTCATAATGAACTGTCTTCAGAGATATGGTCATTAGCTGAATCTCTTGTGGAAGCTGTATTTTCAAACTTTGCTGTGCTTTACAGCAACAACTTCTGCAATGCCTTTGGTAAGATTGCTTGTGTACCTTCAGAAAGAGGCTTTCCTAATGTTGGTGGTAAGAGGGGTGGAAAGCGAGTGCTTTCCTCATACAGTGAAGCCATATTGTTGAAAGATTGGCCATTGGCTTGGAGTTGTGCTCCCATCCTTTTGAGGCCTAATGTAGTTCCACCTGAATACTCTTGGGGAGCATTAAACCTGAAGAGCCCTCCATCATTTTCTACAGTGTTGAAACATTTGCAGGTAAAATGCTTGATTTAAATTCAAAATAGCTTTAAACTCTAGTTTTTTAAAAAATGCAGTATAAAAAACACTGATGTGACGTCATATTATCTTCAAACTCTTTATCTTATAGGTTTGTATTAGTATGTGATTATATGACTTTAGTTTTGATCTCTTTCAATAGGTATGAAGTTTATGATTTTTTGAATTATCTAGAAAAAATTATGTTCCCTTTTTTTTTTTTTTTTTTTTTTTTGTTCTACCCACATTCCATTATGATCCATTCTATAAGTTCTACCCACTATCACTTTATACGTAATGCATCAGGTTTAGGGGTAGTGGCATTCTAGGCAATGCAAATAAATCAGTTAGAGTTAGTTTGGGGAAGGGGGCAGTGAGTTTGTTAGAGGGAAAGAAATTCAGAAGGTTTATTTATAGAGTGATAAGCTAGGGAGGAGATAAGCAGAAATTGGTTGAGTTATTGTTTTTACTTCATTTAGCTTTTAGCGTCCAGCCACTTGAAGGTCAGGGGTTGCAATATTTCTAGTGATTCATTGTTAATATAAATATCAATTTTTCCCAAATTCACTTGTTCATCATTTCTAAAAATCTGATTTCTCATTCTATAACATATTCTTTTTATTTTAAAGCCCTTTTCCTCATTTCTCCTTTGTTGGCCCATTACATGAGACTAATCTCAACTATTAATATGGACCTTAGTTTTCCTCTCTCATCAAAAATCATAGATAATAACTAGCATGGTTGGGGGCCATGGGGCTCTTCTCTCCTTGATTTTTATACTGGTAGAACAGAAACATATGGGGGGGATTACGCTGTTTATTTCCTAAATTTTGATTTTATAAAATTGTGGCATGACAATACTATGTGGCACTTTCATGCTCCTGGAAAAAGCTTCCTCTGTTCGGTTTTTTTTTTTTTTTGTTTTTTTTTTGCCTGCAACATGTTGACTTTTGCACTATTCACACACTCTATTTTGACTATTATTTGTGATTTATACTTAAGGAAAAACAGTATTGTGACACACTGGTATCTTATTAGATTGGTTGAATTATGCATTTACAAGTTTGAAAGTCAGCGTTGCAAGTAAGAAAGTGGAGAAAGTATAATTTTATCAGTCTGTTAAGAAAAGCAAGATAAGCTGATTTTTTTTCCATGTCTTTAGATTGTTGGAAAAGATGGTGGTGGAGATGCACTTGCACATTGGCCAACAACAACTAGCATGATGACTGTTGAGGATGCTGCATGTGAAATCCTCAAGTACCTTTCTAAAGTTTGGGATTCTCTCTCTTCTACAGGTATCTTATTTTTCACCGCTTCAGTATTAGTACATGCATTGACTATTTTTGCCCAGCTGAGTCTCCAATGGTGACATATTGTCTCCTCTTCAAAGTTTTGTTAATTGTTCTATCATGCAAATTTGTATTTTTAGCTGGCTAAGGAAAGGTATGCCAACAAACTTTGGGGGAATATTTTGATTGAAGATTCAGCTCAATATTCTGGCATACCAAAAACTTCTCATTATTATTTCCTTATGGGAAAATGAAAGTTGTTCCCCTTGGAATGAACTGATTTATTCTTGTCTTGTCATGTAGCCTAGCAAAAACCTGGCCTGGACCTGTCCGAAGTTTTTGGTTTTTGAACCATGATTATTGACCTTAAGGCCTTGAGCACAAATAATAATACTATGAGTTCAATTTATGGCCAAGTCAAAGTGTCAATAGACTCTCATTTGAACAAAACTAACAATTACATTATTATTGGTGGAAATATTTTGTTGATCTCATCCTGTGTAGCATACTGGATTGAGTTGTTAGGTTAATTTATAAACTTTGCTAATATTGTAAGTTCAATTATCCCAATGTACGTTCACTTTTGTCTTTTTAATCTCTTTTTTTTTTTAATTCATGTGTATTTTATTTTACAAATTTATTAAGACGTTTAGCATGTAGCATCTATATTGGAGGTCTTTCAAATGCTATGTTACTCTGACTCTTTGGAAGGATGGGACTTGTTTGAACTTAGAAGTATCCAACACAGTTACGAGAAGCTTTTTTCCTATTAAATTTCAAACATTGTATTCAAGTAGCCTCAGTACCTCACACGTGGCTATGGCTAGTTAATTAGGGAGTCTTGAGTAACAGAATTGAATAGTGTTTGCTACTGTTGAAGAACTTTGAGGGTGATATACTATACTTTTGACTTTTTTTTAGCTCAATAGTCACTAGTTAGTTGATGTTTTTACAACTGTGAGCAGGAAACATGACTAATGATTAGATTTTGTGATTTTAGGCTTAACTTATTCTCACCTGGTGCAGTGAGACTGCTAGATAATTTATCTGATCTAATTCTTTTCTTCCCTGTCAGCTCTTCTCAATTTGTGATTATCTAGTAGTCAGGACTCAGGAGGTACTAATTTCAAAAGGTCAGTTAACAGAAGTTCCAGCTAAGGGCTAAGATCTCTTGGGGTTCTGATTTGCTATATTCTAATGAGCACATTAATGAATTTGTTGTTTAGAGGAGTTTAGAGGCAGAACCACAGGACCCTGTTTAATTTATTTATTTTTCCTGTATTTTAGTGCCCTTAGTGGTATTGGAGACTTAACTGTTAACCCTTATTATTACTTGTATATTTCATCATGCTCTTTTGTGAAATTCCATGATCCTAATTGCAGATGTACAAGAGTTGGAGAAGGTTGCATTTTTGCCTGCAGCAAATGGTACTCGGCTGGTGAAAGCAAGTTCTCTCTTTGTGCGCCTAGGAGTTAACTTGTCCCCGTTTGTATTTGAACTTCCCTCCACCTATCTCCCCTTTGTAAGGATCCTCAAAAACATGGGTTTACAGGAAACGCTTTCTGTATCTAGTGCAAAGGACCTTCTCTTGAATCTTCAGAAAGCATGTGGATATCAACGTCTAAATCCAAATGAACTCCGTGCAGTAATGGAAATTTTACATTTCATTTGTGATGAGACTGAGGATTTTAAGTCCGAAAGGTCTGGTTGGCATTTTGATGCAGTAGTTCCAGATGATGGCAGCAGACTTGTGCACGCCAGGTCATGTGTATATATTGATTCCTGTGGCTCCCGGTTTGTTAAATTTATCAACTCATCCAGACTCAGGTTTGTCCATCTGAGTGTTCCAGAAAGGACGTGTTTAACTTTGGGCATCAGGAAGTTATCTGATGTAGTTGAGGAGGTAGACAACCACCTTAAATAATCAAACTTTCTTTTCTATTGTATTTGTCTATTTGATGCCTTATTTCTGGATGCTCATACTTTTCAGGAACTGAATGTTGAGGTGCATACTCTGGGAAGTATAGGCCCAGTTTCATTGGAATTCATGAGGCAAAAGCTGTTGAGCAGATCATTTCAGGATGCGGTGTTCAAGATTCTTAGCAGTTTTAAAAGTAACATTCCATCATTCAATACTTTATCTCCAGAACAAGTGAATTGTTTGCTTGAGGATGCAGCAGACAAGATACAGTTTGTTCAGTCCATCTATACTCGGTTTTTGCTTCTTCCTGATTGCATTGACATTACCTATGTTCCAAAGGACTCAACACTTCCAGAGTGGGCTGCAGAAGTTGAGCATCGTGCTTTTTACTACATCCATAAAGGGAAGAACCTCTATTTAGTTGCTGAACCTCCAAATTATATCTCTGTTGTAGATGTGATTTCCATTGTCTTGAGTGATATTTTAGGTTCTCCTAGCCCATTGCCTCTTGGGTCTTTATTTCTCTGTCCAGAAAACTCAGAGAGTGCACTCACTGATGTTTTGAGAATCTGCTTCGAAGACAAAGGAAGTGTGACTATGAAGAACAACAGTGACTTGATAGGCAAAGCTATATTGGCTCAAGATGCTCGTCAAGTTCAATTCCACCCTTTAAGGCCATTTTACATGGGAGAAATAGTAGCATGGCGGTCTCAAAATGGAGAGAAGCTGAAGTATGGTAAAGTTCCAGAAGATGTTAGACCCTCAGCAGGACAAGCACTCTATCGGTTTGGAGTTGAAATTGCTCCTGGAGTGATAGACAGTCTTCTGTCTTCACAGGTCTTCTCATTCAGAAGTGTATCCCTGGATGAGGAGGGTTCATCAGTAGTGCCAGACATTAGTGATATGGTATCTCAAAACACATTGCATATGCCAACTCCAGAAGATGCCAGAAGAGACAACATTGCGTCAACACAGGTATTTTTTTCCTACAGATATTTTGAAGGGTTTCTGTTTCGACACCTTAGAAAAGTATGCCAATCCAAGCGAAAGGGGAAGGGAAAGATAAAGAGAACTGGGAAGGAACTTCCTCTTCTGTATAAAAATACGGGTAGTATAGATTTAAATCTCAGATACCTAATTATTTCTTATGAATCTGTAGGCAAGATGATGGAATTTATGGGTATTTGTGTACATTATGAATTTGTATATACATCACACATGCACACGAGTGCACTCACTGTTTCGTGGGAGTTAAATCTATACTCACTTTGTCTCGTAATATTATGCATGTGGAGCATGTATCAAAGGTAGTTTTTAAAGGTTGTTGGGTTTTCAACGGAGGTTGGTATAGGGTCATTCCGGTGGTCGAGTTTCAAGGGTGGCTACAATTTTTGGCTAGGGGTAGCGGTGGTCAATGATAGTCTAGGGTTATGGTTGAGACTTGAGAGTAAAAGGAAAAGATGAATTGAAATTCCAAGGGGATTAGCCTGCTCCAATGTTAAAAACATTACTATGGTTAGCTTTCTTAACTAGAAATGTGAGGAAAAACCTTGATAATTCCATGTATGACATGAAACATATATCACGAGACCTTACATGAATCAACATTTTTTTTTTGGCTACTAAAATTTATGTCCACAAATAAGGGGCTAATAGTTTGCAATGTTATAACCAAGTAAAACACCCTTACAAGGAAAAAGTTTAGGATGGAAATTTTCAAGAATGATGTTACTCCCATCATTCATAATAATCACAACACTAGGAACTGCGCAAAGTTTTAGGAAAATTAGTGGGTAGAGCAAATAAGTGGAATTTTGTAATATAAAGTATAGTTAGTAAAGATGGGGTTAATGCCAAACTGGAGCAATGGAGGGAAAGGTAGGAATTTAGAGGGTTTAAGCTAAGTTGGAGTAAGACTGAATATTTGGGATGCTGCTTTGGTACACAGAGGGGGACAAGCGATGATGTAGTGAGCTTGGACGGAAAGGACTTAACCATGAGTGAATGTTTTAAATATCTTGGGGCGATCATCCAGAAAAATGGTGACATTGATCAAGACGTAGCCCGCAGGATTAAGTCGGGGTGGCTTAAATGGAGAGCGGCCACGGGAATGTTATGTGACCGAAGCATTCGCTTACAGTTGCAGGAGTTATAATTAACTGAATTACTTAGAATAGCTGCCTATTTCTTCTTGATCTCCCTGAACACTGTCAATGGTTGGTTTCCATATGGGTTTCCTATATTATTATTGTGGTTGTCGTCACTTTTTCATGCTTATAGGCTCTTGGTTCTATGCTTCTGCGATTACCTTCTTTCATGTTTTCAGGCCTCTATGATAGATTTGTTTGTTAAAACTTTTTGTTAAATGATGCTTCTGGAAAATTTGCTGGATTTTGTTGGAAATTGCTAATAAGACTTTCCCTGGGCAGCTGCAGACAGGTAAAGATCTCCGGTATGGGCGAGTTTCGCCTGCAGAATTGGTTCAGGCAGTTCATGAGATGCTCTCGGCCGCTGGGGTTAATATTGATATGGAAACACAGACACTGCTACGAACAAACTTGACCCTGCAGGAACGACTTAAGGATTCTGAAGCAGCATTCTTGCTTGAACAGGTCTTTTGTCCTTGATCATTATATACCATTTATAAAAAAATATCTACTGTTTGCTTGGAAATTCATGACTAATATCTTAATATAAATGCCTTAATTCTAAAAGATTTTCCTGAATTTGGGGTTTATATTCATCACGATCATACTAAAGTCTTGTTCAGTTCAACTCCTCCTGGGACTTTAATTAGTTACTTCATTTTGAAGGTCTAATCTTAATTATTTATCACGTGGAATCTTGTTATATACTTCCTCCGTTCTTTTTTTTATTGCACCATGAGTGATTTTATGCTTGCCAATACAACTTTGGCTATTAATATCTTTACTTATACTTTTGTAAAAATTATAAAAAGTTGATATTTGAAAAGTTGATTTTGAGATGAATCTAACTGGATCCCACATGACTATGTTTTTCTTTACAAATAAATCACAAAAGTTGGTCAAAGAACATTATGTGAATAGTTTAAAAGTCTTAATGGATAAATCACAAAAGTTGGTCAAAGAACATTATGGGAATAGTTTAAAAGTCTTAATGGTGCAACAAAAGTAAAACAGAGGAAGTATTTTTTCAAATTAACTTGTTAATTCCTCTTTTTTTTTATTTTTTTATTTTTTTTTTTTATTTTTTTTTTACTTGCAACATTTCATGCTTGCTAATGCATTATTTCCATCATTTATATTTCTTATTATCAATAAGTAAAAATTATATAACTGTGATATTATGAAAGTATAATCAAGATGGATATATCAAGATCCCACATGAATTAAATTTTATTTTTTTAAATTATAAATCATCAAAGGTAATCAAAGTAGTATATGCAAATAGTCTTAAGTTAAAGTGTTGCAAGTAAAAAATACTAAGTATCAGTTTTCAAAAAATTATAATATTCTTTTGTTTCAAAAAAAAAAAAATATATATATATATATATATATATATATATATATATATATATATATATATATATATATATTTAATATTCTTTATATCTTACAGTTTATGACGATTTATGCTAGCCAACCCCAAATCATTTTGGGAATAAGGCTTTGTTGTTGGTGGTGGTGGTGGTGGTGGTGGTGGTGTTGCACTTATGTTCATAATGAATGTTCTACACCTAATGAGATGCTCTTGTGAAAAAATGCAGGACAAGGCTGATACTGCAGCCAGAGAAGCTGATACTGCTAAAGCAGCGTGGCAGTGCCGGATATGTTTGAGTGCTGAAGTAGATGTTACACTTGTTCCTTGTGGGCATGTGCTTTGTCGCAGATGCTCCTCTGCTGTTTCTAAGTGTCCCTTCTGCCGTCTCCAGGTTTCAAAGACATTGAGGATCTTTCGGCCATGATAATCTTGATTGCTTCAACACACTTGGTTTTTGTTTTCTCTGGTACTCACTGCGGAACTTTACCTTCACCCCCATCACCTTGTATGAGATAAAGAGATAGGTGACGATAAAGAATCAGATATGGGATGTGTTTTCTAGCTCAAAGAGAGGGTTCTTTTGCTTCGGCTTCATTTTTGTGTATAGTGTACTGTATATAATCACCTGGGTGATTAGATCTTGGGTGTTCATCATAAACTCATTGTAATCATAAACCAAACAACTTTCCATTCAGATGGTAATATAGGTAGGGTTTTAGAGAGAAGCTCAATTTTTTGAAATATACGACTATTATTTTACATTATATATCTTAGACTTTTAATTACAGAGAGAGTGAGTAGGTACAGACGAGAAAATGATGTAATTATATACTTTACATTTACAATTTAGGTGTTCAATGGAATCTGGGATAGATTTGTATCCCTAAAAATGAACATGCCTTTTATTTTCTTCTGCTCCTATGACTATATTTATTTCTTTATTTCCTTCCTACATGCTTCAGACCCGAGGACTAAAAAAGCCATAGCTTAATTTTAAATCAAGAATGTGATCCCTGCTCAGATATTGACATTATTAAACCAAACCTTGCTCAATCTTTTATATCCTACGAATTGGTGTCAAATTTCTGTGAATAGAGTCACAAATTGGCCGAAAAAAGGAGATTGGAAAACTAAATGTATACAATGATTATGACTAAAAATCAGATTACTTGATGCCATTAAAGATGAACCAAATTTAGGCTCAAGTTACAGATATATCCTTGAAGACTTGGAGAATTTACAAAATCAGTTCATGCTAATCAACCAATTAGTCACGGCATTTCTTGGAGGAAAAGAGATTGTTGCTTTTCGACAAGACTGGTATACAATAGCTTGGTACAAAAATTATAATAAAAAAAGGTCCTGTTGTAATTACAATATCATATATCGACAATGAAAGAATCACCTCAGCTTTCCTTGGATACTCATACAAGGAAAATTATAAGGGTACTCATACAACAGATACAAAACTTGACCGCAATCATTGAGGAACCTGCATGTGGTAAATAGACAATTATAGTTAAGAGGTAGTAGCTTCATTATACCTGAATCGAAGAACAAGCTCCACCAAACATTTTCCTATATAATAATTTGATAATCATCTATGTATTCTTAGTGAACTAGGGCAAAGAGGTGCAGGAATACAGCTCCAAGTCATAAAATTATGCTTGGAATCATCTCCAGTGAGACTTCCATTCTTCAAAGGGAGTCCCGTCACACAATAAATGTTACATTTTGGTTTTGTCAAAGATACATAGGAAAAAACATTCAGTTAATTAGCAAAGTAGAATAGATCACTAAAACTGAGGCTGTAAGTGGCTTACCTGAGTATACATCATCTTTATCCGAGGTATCTAAGCAAAACTCCGTCATTTCCAAGAACAAACCCAGTCTTGTCATCTATGAACCTGCAAGCCACAAGGTTACTATTCAATAATGCATGAACCAACTATTTAGGAGTCAAATACTCATGTATCTGCAGATAAAATATTGCGACAAAATGCAAGTGTGTAAGGGATAAAGGGGGTTATTATAAATGTGACTGCAAGCATAAGGACACAGCTACAGATGTTTAAATAACAGTTTACTTCTGTTTTCTATGGAACCTAAAACAAAAGCAAATTCCAAAACAAAATAAAAAACAATCTTTTTTTTTTTTGGATGACCAGAAAAACAGCTGTTCATGAATTAACCACAGCAATCATTAAGATGTAAGAGCTTACTTCACAGAATAAAGATTTGCTGCTATGTTGTCAGCAGCTTTGTCACGCGTCCAGGTCTTACCACCATTAGTGGATCTCAATAGAATTCCACTTCCTCCAGCTGCCCAAGCTTCATCCTACATTTCAGAGGAATTCAAAACATTGAGAGTAAGAAAGAAAAAGAAGCTCTCGGTGGGACCATGTGGAGGGCAGATGTGAAAAGGATACAAATTTGTCACTACCCAAGTAGACAGGATTTTCTTAAAAAGAGTTATAGTCATCAATAAAGATGTAAGAAAATATTATACTACAGAATACATGTTATTTTGATAAGTAAACAAATAGGGTCTTATTCAGTGTGCTACCCCTTTCACTTGCCAGAAAGAAAAAAAAAAGGGGTGTAATCATTAAGGGCAACTATTGGCAAAGATATCATAGCTCAATGACATAACTTTAATGATAGGTCTGCAACAACAAAAAATAATCACTACTTTGGAACATGATGAAATTTAATGGCTAATTAGTCTATCAGTGATTCAGGACCCTCATAGAGTCGTTGAGTAAATGTTGATGCTGATTTCAGATTTTAAAACAAATAAATAAATACTTCCTCCATTTTTTATTAGATGCATCACTTTTTATATATGGAAGTTTCAATTTAGATGCATTACTTTTCCTTTTAGTCAATAAATTCTCTCTGTTTCTCTCATATCACATGGACCCCGTTAATTTTTTCTCTCTATCTCTCTACTCCAAAAATTGCCAAGGAGTCCGCAATTTTCAAAGTGATGCATCTAATAAAAAACGGAGGAAGTGAATAAATTTAAATAATACTTTTCATTCAATTCTCTGTTGCTTCTTTTCTTAAAGTAGCAGCAAGCCGTGGCTATTCTATGAGGAAACAGCATCTCTTCCAGAGAACAACAGTATATACAGTAAGCCATTGAACAGATTTAACACCCTCTACCCCCCTCCCCGCCAGGAATACAACATTAAGGAGAGACTTATGAGAGGAACTTAATTGGTTGGCTAGGATTGGGTTGTTATGAATCACAACAAAGGAAAACATTTTTAGTGAAAGATCTAATGGTAGCAACCGTTCTTTGTAGGGGAACAATAGCTTAAGTTATACGAGCCAAATAAGCACTCTTAAGTCTCAAGTAGCACACCAAGTTGACCACCCAACCATTCACTGCACCAAGTTCTGATGAGCAAGCAACCTATGCTTCAACACAGGTGCAGGTCAAGCCATTGCAATCAAACAATTGGACGGCTTGAATAATTTTCTTGTCAAAAATGAATGAGGTATATTCCTTTGCGGTGGGCCTGTAAAGCTTATTCCTCTATAGTAGCCATCTTAAATTTTAAGATTCCATCTGACTGGATAAATCAACCTTGGGTGCAGAGGAATAGTCGAGCTCAAACTATACTCCCCATTACTGACATTCTAATACACCCAGGATTAAATGATGTCGATCAAATCAGGAGCATCAGATAATTCTTGTGAAAAAGGTTTACTTAATGTATTGGTTTTGTTGTAGAAGATGACAACTTTTGGAAGACAAACAACGCAGAAGAGAAATGTTGTGAAGCAAGAGTTTCTGTGGGATGGGAAACTAAAGATCCAATCTAGGATCATATTGTTTTAAAGGAAGGCTTGCCAGTTATGAGTATTTCCCAAGCACAGAGTCACAGAATCAGATTGAAGCCAAAGCCATACTCATGATACGAGAGACTTATTACAAAAGTAAAGCAGGGTCAAGAAATCCAGTGACAGCACCAAGGTAGCTTTGTCAAATCCTCAAGATAAAACTACCAGTAGAAATCTCCAATCATCCAAGATATTAGGACTCGATAAGAATTTTCATCTGTTATTAGTAACTAAGGTCCATAGGATTAATAAGGTATCTCACTGGTCAATCATTGAGCATAAACAGTGATGGTCAAAGAAGCAACATTTAGAGACATCTCTTCACAAGATGTCCCAGTCACCTTAACATAAGGTCTTTAAGGATAAATCTCAAAGCATGCAGCTAAATTAACCATTTCCTACCTTGGTTACGTTTATACAAAGGGCATATGCATAGGTCTTAGCTAGATTTCGCAGTCACTTCATGTTAGATGCAGTCTTGGTGATGCAGATATCCGATATTTATAGTTCTATTGTGTTAACAAATTCACATCAGTTTCACAGTAGAGCATATACAGTGGTCTGCAGCTCAACTGCACGCCATTTTATAGCTCAAATGATTGAAGTTTGAAGCCATTTTATAAGGAGAAAGTAAAAGAAGATATGCGATAGTACATATGCCCATCATAAGATACAAAATCAAAGGATACCTGTGAGCGATATCCAACGTCAAGAATGCCAAAACCACGACTTTGTACAGACACTTCCTCAAAGTCCTCTGACATCTGCAGAATGACACTGGCATTAAACTGAGACTGAAGAAAGCAGCAAAAAACCCCAAAGGAGTCCAAATATTTCATGATTGATAGTCTAAATATAAACATATGCAGAGAAAAGATAAAATCAGATTCATAATACATACACCATCCAATTCAAAATTATTAAAGCCAAATAACTTTTCTGTAAGAAAAATTCAAGCAGATCCTAGACTCCAACAATCTTTCTTTTCTTTCTTTTAGTTTCATAATTCATTTATTCTTCACACAGACATAGGCATGATTCCAGATAACTTGAGATAAATTCAGAAAGAAAATATAATCTAATGTGAGTATGTAGTGACCCAGAAAGACAAACAGAGAAATGACATTTTCAAAAATTGTCTGAAACGCATGTAAATATTTTTAAAGGTTCAAAAATAGGGCTTGACAATAATGTATGATGACGCACAACAAGAGAAAGTAATGGAGTTCCATATAAAGGTAAACGATATTAGCACAGACCCCAGATCCCTTGCTTAGATACAGTCCACCACCACGTACAAGCAGCCAAAGACCACCATCAGCTCTCCAACCCATGTTCTGAATTCTTCTTGCAATTGTTCGGTTATGTGGCTGCCAGTAAGCCTGAAAATGATTTTATATCTATCAATAGGGTCCACTATAAAATGATGATTTTTTGTATACATATTTCTTATATCATCAGTTTTTGCAGGATCTAAAATTGCAGGGCAAAAAAGGATGCTACCTGGCCAGGTTCCCAAGTCAGATAAAAGTTACCACGGCTCGAAACAGCAACATATCGACCATCTGGGGAGCGATTCACAGTATTGAAGGTACCTGTGTAGTAACTTGCACCACTGATACCACTAGAGACTGTTCTGCAAAAGCAACAAAGCTCTATAAGTGGAATGAAAATTGTATTCTTTTCTGTGCAACAAGCATCTTTCAAGTAAAATCATTTGTTAGTTACTATAATGAGAATGTCCACAGTTCATAGACTTTTGACTTAATTACCCATATGTTCTCTCCCTAGTCTTTCCCGCTTTATTGTCTCGTGGCTACCCTGATTCTCAATGCAACCAAAGCGAGACAATAAATCGTTTAAAAAAAAGGTGTTCATATAAGAGAACAAGGATACACTTAAAAAGGAAAGCCATACTGCAACAGTTTCTATCACATAACAGGAATGATTGTATATTGTATAACAGCAAAGCTAAAAGCATGAAATGCAAATCATTGCAAGTCTAGCTGCCAGTGAAAGAAGCGACATCAAAAGCTGGCTAACGTCCTAAATTAACTTTTAAATTTCTTCTTAATTTAAAGATTACATATAATCATATATTCTGTCACAAAGGCCTCAATATAAAGGAACTATAAGTGACAAGGTTTCAGAATAATTCACCTGTTAAGAGTAGCTGAAACAGTCTCCTGCACAGCAGCTTTCCAGTTGTAACCCCCATTTGAAGTATTGTAAATTGCTCCCTCATCAGTTACCATTTCAGCACTGTTTTCTCCTGTGGCCTTTATATAAACCTGAAGAGACAAACTACCCTTTAGCAGCTACACAACTGCAAATTAGAAGAAAATTATATTGATTAAAACAAAACAAAATAATCATCTGTTAGTGGCTACTGAACAAGACAGAATATCTGTCTCAATTTTGTAAACCTAATTAAACCTAATCAAACCTAATCATTAAGTAGTCCTCAGAAAGCTTTCCTTCAAAATGATAGTCAATAAACTTCCAAGCAAACAGCAACTGGCCAACTGCTGAGAAGTGAGGATGGCAAATTTGATGCAGGACGATAAGGACTAGGACTCTAGGAGTCTCTGACAACTACTAACAATAGAAGGACAAGAACCTTAAATAGTTGGAGACAACATATACAACTGAAAGTTCCAAGTTTATCCAAAGGAAAATGAAAAAAATTGAGCGACGTCACTTCTTGAGCTCTTAATTCATATCTGCTTCTAGCAATACACCAATTTGACCAACCAAGAAAAAAACGCTTACCATATCACCCGGAAGCTGAGAGCTCAATGGTATCCTTTTCCAGTTTTCCCCAGCATCATTAGTATACAACAGAATCGCAGGCTTGCCAACTATCCAACCTTCTTTCCCTCTGAAGCTTATGGAGTTGAATCTGTAATTAAAATCCTCTTCTTCAGCTGATGCTATCTCACGCGGGACCCAAGTCTGTCCTGCATCCTTTGTCTCCAAAATAGTTTGCCTTGTCCCTAACAGAAACCCTGCAAGCCAAACATTACTTCAGTCTTTCATACAAGATTTCTTTTCACAGATACGAGAATCGGCCTTGAAAGCACCACAAATTACTTAAAAATTCAGATTATGATTTTGTAATTTCTCAAATTAAAAGAACTTCAGTTTAACTTTGTAAGGGAAATACAATGAACTTGCTTCCTCCGTTTCAAAATATTTACAGCATTTGATTGACCAGCCATCCTTCCATCCTTACTCTCTCGAGTAAGCAAGTCAACTACCTTCACGTCTCCAATGCAATACTGTTGACCATTAATATCTTTTACGTATTATAAATTATTATGACACATTGATAGCAGATGAAGTAATTCTGACTAGCAAAGGTAGTAAGGGCCTTCCGAGGTAATCAAAGGCGACACAAATCATTCAATCATTTTAGAAATAACATGTTGATTATCAAACTGAAGGCAACTATAGGAAATGATTCTGTAAATTCAGAAGGAGATTAGAAATGTGGGCCGAATTTCTAATGTATTTGAACGCTATGACGTGTTATGAACATTGTCTTAGAAACAAAATCGAGCTAGCTCCCACACCTTTGCAATATATCCAACACCAGTTTCAGCAACAAAATCAATTGAACATCAAAGAATCACATATTACATTAGTCGATAAAACACTAAATTTCTTGAATTGTTAGAAGATTTTAAATCCGATCAAAAGCTCATCACATAAAATTTATTTTAAAAAAAAAAATCCACAAAACACAATTCTGAAGATCAGATTATACAAAATTTACTTAAAATGAAAATTCAGCCAAAAAACAATTATTCAAATGAAAATTAAACCACAAATATCAGAAAATTCAGATGATCCCCAAAAAAAAAAAAAAAAAAAAAAGTATTCAAATGAAAATTAAACCACAAATATAAAAAAAATTCGGATGATACAAAAAAAAAAAAAAAAAAGTATTCAAATGAAAATTAAAGTATTAAACCACAAATATTAGAAAATTCAGATGATACAAAAACTACTGAAAATGAAAAATCAGCCACTAAAACGAAAATCAAACTAGAAAGCGAGTACCGTGATTAGGATCATCAGGAACAAAGGCGATATCAAGGAGAACAACACCAGGATCAATAGGAAGATAAACTCTCTCCCATTCAGAAAGCAAGTCATCGGACTTCGCCGGAAGAGTAGATAACAACGGCGACATTGACAACGACAACGAAAGCGCAGTAGTATTCGTTAAGAAGACTCTTCTCGGTTGTTGTTGCGGCGGAGTAGAGGAAGCTGCTCGAGGAGGAGAAAAACGACGCCGTTGAAGAGGAGAGAGAGTGAGACGAGTGACGGCAGTAGTTGCGGCGGCGGAGGAGGAGGAATCGATGAATTGCAGTGGTGTTGAAGACGCCATTGTTGCCGGAATCAGTTTTCTCTCTCCTACTACTACTGGGATTGTTGTGGTGTTATCTTGTTTTGGTGTTTATTTCTTATCTTGTTGAATATCAATGGTTTCGCGGGGTTATGGAATTGTCTGGATAACGTTGTTTTGAAATGCTATTTAAATATTAATAATAAATAATTGTTTGATTTTGATAAATCAAAAGGGGATGTAGCTCAGATGGTAGAGCGCTCGCTTAGCATGCGAGAGGTACGGGGATCGATATCCCGCATCTCCATTTTTTTTAATTAACAGCGATCATGTTCTGAGCTTTTTCAAAAAAGAGTTTTTGAGTCTTTTACCAAACACCAAAATCAGTTTTTTTATAATAGTCTAATAGGTTCAATAAGCTAGAAGCTCTCCAAAATAGCTTTTTAACATATTACGGTGTAAATTTTTGTATTTTTGTATTTTATACAGTAGTATTAACCAATTACGGAGTACTTATTTCAATGTAAATTTAATTCGAATCATGCATATTAATTTTTAGGAAAAATTCATGAAAATAATCCCACCTTTGGGCCGTTCGTTTTTAATAATCCCACCTTTGGATTATTTTTTAATAATCCCGCCTTTACCCCCCGATTTTTTTTAATGGTCCCAACCGGTCATGTTACCAATTATAACAGGTTACATGACACGTGGCGGCTTGTGATTGGTAAAAAAAAATTAAAAAAAAGTTAAATTTATTTAAAGAAAAAATAATAATTACAAAACCACCCACCAGCCCAAGCCACCACCCTTCCTAGCCGGAAACCACCATCTCCTTCCCCTACCCGACCGAAAACCACCGAACAACCACCACAACCCCACTCCCCCTTCACCTGAAACACCACAACCCCACTCCCCCTTCGCCGAAAACACCACAACCCCACTCCCCTCAAAGCAACCATTTCCCCCGAAACCACCGCAACCCCCACTCCCTCTTCGCCAAAAACACCACATGTCGTCTGTAATCCCTCATATTTTTGAGTAAATTATAATTATATATTTTTTTACGTATACTAATATTTTTTTAATAATATTATACTTATATAAATATTTTTGGAAAGAACTGACAAGATAAGAACAATAACTTATATTCTAATAGTAATGTTGCTTCACTACTATATTTTAGAAACTTTTCCTATAGCAAGAAGAAAAAAAAAAATGATTTCAATAGCATAGTTACCCACTTTGGACCCATTACCATCATCCTAATTCTACTAAAACTAAGAAACAACAAACCCTTAAGCCCAAATCCTTATTTTAATCAAAGTTAACTTTACTCCTTATTTCTCCACCATAAAACTCACGTATAAACCCCTTTTTCCCCATATAATTGTTGTTGCTTTTCTCCCTGCTCTCCTCCTACTGCATTCACGATCAAAAAAAAAATTGCTGCCACCACGCCAGCCACTGCAGCCGTCGAGCACCACCACCACCGGCGTCCGCGTGCTGCCGCGCCGCCAAGCACACCACCAGCTCGCCCTATCTCTCTCCTTCCTCTTTGTTAGATTATTTCAAGTTATAATCTTTATTAAGTTTTTGTTTTAAATTGTTATTTCTATGGTTTAATGATGTTTAACTATCCTAAAAGATTATAAATTTATAAGTTTTATCATGTTTAAATTATGCATTAAAATTTCAGATTTATTTAGTTAAGAAAATTAGGGTTTAAAACTTGATTTTCATGGTTTTAGGGCCTAAAACGTGTTGCTAAAGTTATTTAATTAAAACATCATTATATTGTAATTCTATTATGATAATTGATGATGTTAAATTCAAAAACAAATTATCAGTTTTCCGTAATCAACTTTGATCTCCGTACTTAATTATTTTTTTTATCACGTTTTAATCATGTTTAGATTCTAACTCGTCCGATTTTTACAAAAAAAAAAAAATAGTGTTTTTCATGTGTAAAGGACGTTTTAATCAAAATTCACTACCTATGGTTGTGAGTACCACCCTCTCGTGGCCAAATTCAGCCTCTAAATATGGTTTTCGGACAGTTTTTGATTTTTAACGAAGGTTTAATGTTTAAAATAAATTTTCAAATTTTTATAAATCTAAACTTGCTGTAAATTCATGAATAAGCATGTATTTTAAGGTTTTTATGTAGGAAATTTTAAGAATAATATATAAGCTTTTAATTCTAGCAAAAAGGAAGGTTTTAAAGTGTTGTTTAATTGAAGTTTGAAGGCTTGATTTTTATGAAACTAATTGAATTCTAATTATATATTTCAAGTTTAGATTTTTGTATTCATACATTCTACTATTAAATTAAATTTTCAGATTTTTAACTTTGGTTTTAAAGGTTTTAAATTATGGTTTTATGATGGATTTTTAGGTTTTTAACATACTAACCTACTATATAATGATTATTTCAAGTAGAGATGTTTATGAAGTTGTTTTATATTATTAAACTAAATTTCAAGATTATAATCCTTACTTTAAAGTTGCTGGAATTTTATGTTAGAAGCTATATTTTCATGATTTTAACATATAAACTTATAGTTGAACTATTAAATTATTAACTTTGGCTATTGGGAACAATTTAAAAGCATTATTTCAATTGTTTAAGGGGTTTTAAAGTAAGTTAGTATTGCTGTAAATTATATTCCTTGGGTATTGATTGAATTATTTTTGTTTGGTTTAAGAGAGGACTTTGTAGAAGGCGATTTTTAGTCCCTATAGTGGCCAACCAACTCGTTTACTCAAAGTACGTACAAGAACACGAAAACCTTGACTTTAAAAGCATGTTTAAAGACTTGGAAAACCTTAGAGTCATGTTAGGGAAACTTGTAGATTGGATGGAAATTATTTGGTAGTGAGTTTGATTGATGATTAATGTGATGATTGGTTTGATTCATGTATGAGAAATGCGTATTAATTTTTCTTGTAAGTATTATGTATGCAATAACTTGCAAGGTGAGCTTAGAGACAAAGGTACAAGAATATATGGAATGAATTATTATATCACTCGTTCATGATTATTGAAATGGAATGAGTAAAGGAAGATTTAAAGTCTTATGAGACGAGGTTGAGGATTGAGGTGCCTTATGCACTTAAGGTGTTTATACACCGAGGTAGTTAAAGGATTCAATATTAAATATTGTTTGACACTAATAAATCAATAATTGAATTAGAAATTTGAATTGTTTGAATGATTGATGTATGATTGGGTGTGTTGTTTTTTATTTGAGTCATCACCAAGTTTAAACTTGTTTATCACGTAAAGTGCAAGATGGATGAGTAATAAAACTCTGGATTTGTGCACATCTAGAGTATTGACAATCAGGGGTTGGGGTTCATGGGGTATTAGTCGTGTACTTTTTAGAGGCCTTCTAATCTACGAGTCTCTTGTTTTCAAATACTTTTTAAAACTATAAGGAGTTAGATGAGATCTCATACTAGCTATGGCCACGGAGTCGCGCCCGTCTGCCATTGGATGTTTATTGATGTTTTCGAAAGGAGGCATGGGGTTTTTCTCTTATTGATGTTCTGAAATGGAGCATGGGGAGACAACCTTGTCTATTGCTTAATCCAATCAATGAATGTAATGAAATGAATTATTGTTAGTGAAGTTTTAGTAATGTTAACAGTTGAAGCGTGTGTTTGAGTCAATAATTAAATTGTGTGTGCTGATTGATTTTTAGTAACATTTTAGGGATTCTTTGTTATATTTTGTAGCTTGTGTGTACTCAGCGTTGCTGATTGCGTGCTTTTGTGTATCTCTTTCCTGGTCATGGCCTTCGCCTTTTCAATGACCCTGTAATGATCCAATTTTTACACTTGTAATATTGGGGAGCAAATTAATCACAGGTTTATACATAATCAAAACTTGCATCAAGGTGGTGGGATTTTGAGTGGAGTGTTGGATGTTTCCACAGTACATTTCAACTCATAAGTTTGGATTTAATTTTAAACTTTGGTTTGATTTATTTAATACTTTTATTGGGTTTTGAATAAGAGTCTTAATGGTTCCAACTTGTAAGACTAAATTTGGTTTTGATTTCTGGTTTTGAAACTTATTTATAACTGAGTTAGTTTTTCTGCTGCTAAATTCTAAACTAGCCTTAACGTTTGAACATGTGGCGGTAGCATGTCAGTAATTCGATCTCTTGCAGATTGTTAAAGGTATTTACAGGTTTTAAAGAGAGAATTATTGGGGTGTTACACCATCCGATTATGTGGGGCCGCCGATTATATGGGGCTGCCAATTTCAAATTAGGCTGAATTTATGCTTGTTGTTGCGATTTGTGGGGCTACGAATTTCGATTGATGTTGTGAGCGGTTGTGGATGGTAAGGGGTTGGCCTTTAGGGTTGTTTCTGGTGAGCGGTTGTTGACGGTGACGGGCTGGGTTAGGGTGGCCAGTGGGATTATTTTCGACCATCACATTCACCTCACCATCACCATCAACACCATTGTTATGGTGGTGGTTCGAGATGGCTAGGTTCGAGGTAGGTGAATTCGCGAAGGGGGCTGGAGGTTCGTGGTGGTTGCGTTCGAGGTGGGGGGTTTAGAGTGGTGGTTGCGTTCGAGGTGGGGGGTTTAGAGTGGTGGTTATGGTGGGGATGGGGCTGGGTTGCGGATGGGGGTTTGGGGTGGTGGTAATGGTAGGGGTGGCTGGGTTTTAGGTGGGGTTTTTTTTTTGAATTTTTTTTTACCAATTAAGAAACGACACGTGTAAATTAAACTTTAAAAAAAATTTACCTACTCAACCGGTTTCGGGTAAAATGGGACCATTAAAAAAAATCGGGGGTAAAGGTGGGATTATTAAAAACGAACGGCCCAAAAGTGGGATTATTCCCATGAATTTTTCCTAATTTTATTAAAAAGTTTAAGTTATACGTCATTTTTTTATTTAATTTTTTTTTGACAGGCACAAGGGAAATATTTGATTGCTTAATAGGCTAATAATCATCTTTTCTTCATTTTTTTTTAATGAAATTTTTGTCGCTTCACCTAGTGCTAGCCAAATCTCCCTATTGGTATTTGATAGGATTGAATTGTTGATCAAGTCTCAATAAGCTACAGTTAAAGTCCTTGTACAGGTGAAAAAGGTGTTTATTATGTGCATTCGATATTCACGTCAAAATAACAATTGTACTATAAGGGTGTATTCTATTTATCTGATTTTCATTTATCTGAACTTGGGTTTGTTCTGTTCACTTTATTTGCACTTATTCCAGGCAGGGGCGGATCTAGGGGGGGTTCAAGGGGGTTCATTGAACCCACAGATTTTTTGGAAAAAAATTATAAATTTTAATTTTTTTTTAAAAAAAATAAAAATAAAAAGGTTTAAAAGAAATTTTTGTGAGAATAATTATCACACGGGTAAGTTTGGTGCATTGGTAATTCTCTGAATAATAGAGCAGCGCGCCCCTTTAATACATTAGGTCTTAGGTTCGACTCCTACTGCCCTCTTTTTTTTGTACTTTTTTTTTAACTCCTTACATTCACATTTCAATATTTCATATTTCAAAAATCAAACATCAGACATTTTTCCCCAAATTCCCAAACACCAAAACCCTAACCTTGCTTGACACCCTATGACCCTAGCCAGTAGCCACTAGCCGCCGCGGCACCGCACATCGAGACACCGACCAGCGACCACCTCACGTCCACACGGACGAGTGGACGAGGGACGACTCACGACTGTTCTGTCTTCTACTCTTCTGAGTTCAGATTTCAAGTTCTTCTAGTTCTACAATTGTGAGTCCTCTTAATCTCTTATTCCTCTACTAGTCTACTCCTATTAATTCTTAATCTTGGTTTGCTTGTTTTATTTTTTAAATTGGTTTATGGTTTTGATATATTGTTGAATTCTTGAATTGTTGAGAAATTGAATTGTAGAAAGTTAGAAGTTAGAAACTTAGAATTATAAATTTTTACTTGTTCTGTTAATTGAAATTTGATAATTAGAAGAAGTTTATATTGTCAAATTTGTGTTTATTGGGGACTTGTGATTTTAATTGATAATTAATTGTGTATTTTGTGTATTATTGTAGATTGTAGAGCTTTTGTTACTATGATTATAATTGATGATTAACTAGAAGAAGTTTTTTTTTTTTTTTTTTTTTTTTTTTTTTTTATTGTGTAATCCATCCATTTGTAATAAAAAATTGAATTTATGTATTGAATTTTTAATCAATATATGATCATCGTTTTTTTTTAAGATTTCGAACCCACAGTTCGGAATTCCTGGATACGCCACTGATTCCAGGTGTAATAAGTTTAGATAAGTTCAAATAAGTTTAATTAAATTCAGATAAGTTCAAATCAGGAAAAATAAGTTATGATAAGGGTAGTAAGGCCTTGTTTGGTTCACCTTATTTTTACTAATCTGGTCTGGTCTGGTCTGATTTGATCTGATTGTTTGATTTGACCAAACTTTGACCTTAAGTGTACGATAATCTATAAGGAAAAAATATATCAAGTGGGATCTTGTTAGATTCGTAATAATGTGTAGTTTATTAATATGTAATTTTCACAATTTTTTTCATTACAAAATTAAGAATACTTAGCGATAAAAAACCGCACATAAAACGATGTTCTGATCTGAACTTATTTTTTCTGATGTGAACTTATCTTTTCTGAAATAAGTAAAAATAAGTTGAACTAAACAAGGCCTAAGTCAAGTACAAATTGCGTTTTAATAAGGTCTTATAAGTTCAGATAAGATAAGATAAGTTTAGATAAGTAAAAATCAGGTGTATAGAACAACACACCCTTATTAGACCTTATAAAAACTTATTTTAGTTATAATTTGTACTTGGACAATCCTTATCAGAACTTATTTTCTCTTGAATTGAACTTAAACTGAACTATTATTATACCTTAAATAAGTGAAAATAAGGTGAATAGAACTGACCTTGTGTTTTGACAAGATCGAGTTAGAGAGGTACATATTTAAGATGGACATTAAATGAATTTAAGCTCATAAAAGCTTAAGACTAAACTTGAGTTCAAATCAAAGTATTACAAACTAAGGTTGAATATCTTTAATCAAGTTGAGTATTCAGGTAAGTCGAACTTGAGAATTCAAGCTCGTAAAAGCTAGAGACTCAACTCGACTTCAAATCAAAGTATTACAAACTAAGCTTAAATATCTCTAAGCTCGTTCTCTATATTTAACTCGGCTTGTTAATACCCCTACTTTCGCGTGTTAAAACTTAAAATGTAATAGATCATTACGGGTATCATCCAAAATAATCCCTACCTTATAAAAAGTGTGAGAAAACTCTTATAAATAGTGTTTGGATAATTATATCCTTTAAAATATTTATTTACTTATTTGCCCTCATTAATGTTAATTGCCTTTTTTTAAAAACTCTTAAGAATAGTATACGGACATTTATACCCCTAAAAACATTTATTTACATAATTTTCTAATCAATGGTGTCGACAACTAAATTTATGACATAAGGTTAAATCGAAATATTACCCAAATATGGCTAGATATAGCGTGCGTTAGCCGTCCTAGTAAAATTAAAAGAATAGGCCTTTTCCTAATGTCGGCTTTGAAAGTGAAATACATGTGAACCAATAATATGAGAATTTGAGACTTTGAGTAGTAACGGCGTAACGCCAATAGCCCAAACAAACACCACATAAACCATGCATCATTTATTTCTGCTGTCGGTGGACATACAAGATTTTCACCCCTTTTTTTACTGTGATTATTTTAAGATAAACTTCATTTTATGAACCATGTTCTCATTAATTATACTCTTATTAATTAATTAATTAATACTTTATTCCAATTGAGTATTTAAAAGATTTAAACTAATTGTTGTTGACCTTTTAGTAAGTATAATGAGACTCTCAAGAATAATGAAAATATTCTAAAAATAAACTCCATTATTAGTTCTACCGACACGTGTGAACTCACTTTTAGTCCACTCC
The DNA here is from genome assembly GCA_034703905.1 of Chenopodium berlandieri. Taxonomy (NCBI): domain Eukaryota; kingdom Viridiplantae; phylum Streptophyta; class Magnoliopsida; order Caryophyllales; family Amaranthaceae; genus Chenopodium; species Chenopodium berlandieri. The sequence continues at coordinate 53,789,243 of CM068293.1, forward strand.
CCCTATATTTTTGAAGAAAATAAAAAATTAAGTAGTGATTAAAATCTAGTCCAATCAAATCTTAATTCTCGCTCCTTAATCTTTGTTCTTTACATCACTCTATTCTACTCTCACTTTAATAAATTATTATATTTTAATATTTAAGAATAAAAACTTACCTAATAATGCATTGTATCATTCGTATGAGTTGTCCCAAAGGGAGTAGTTAGTTAATTTAGGTGAATAATGTTTAGTATAGAATATGTGTGATAATTTTACTCCCAATTTATTGTATAGTCTATGTGTGATAATTGTATAGAATAATTTATTGTATATTTTTATTTAAACTCCCTTGTTTTTAAAAGTTTTTTCCATTAAAAAAATGAATATTCTGTTCTTGTCCTGGGATGTCAAGTTGGTTATATATATAAAGAAGTATGTCTTGCAGCTTTTGACTATCAATGCAACATGATTATTATATAACCACATACTTGAACAAAATTAATTCTCGTGACTTTATACACCTATTGGTAGACTTGTTTTGATCCAAATCAACTTATATGATCCTAGGAGACACCCCATATGTTCACTACAATTTTAAAAAAATAAAATCCAGAATTGGTTTGCAAAGCGTGGATTATATAATTTTCAATTTTAGACAGTTTTTGAATTTTTCGAATTCAAAATGGAAAATAAATCGGGATACTTTCCAAGGATCCCACAACACCCTAACAATCAATGTAATTAGAACTGTCCACTTTGCCTTTAAAATGTCTATTTCATCGTTTACATATACAACATACGTCTCTTTAATTTTCACTAACTTTACTTAAAGTCGACATGAGCTTTTATATGACTGACTAATGGTCGAATATGGTTTCAAACAACATTATATGGCTTCCAGATACATCCTACAACCTTAGATTTTTTGACACCAAGTCTCAAACCTTCGAAATTGGTCCAATTTCGTGTATCATAGCTTTTAAATTTTGACTTTTAAAGAACATTTTTGGACTTGACAAGATTATGCATCAAAGTTAAACTTGGGTTCCAAGAGGGCCCCAATAAGAGGTCAGGCCTACTTTTTATCAAGAACCCTAATTTTCACCTATTTAAATTTATGTGAAACTTAAACTGATTTAAAATTATTTTAACTTAACCTATCTGCATTTCTTATAGTTTAATTTAGTCTTGAACGTAATATTTGGCAGATTTTATAAGATTTTTTTTAATATCCCAACTTTTGAAATCTAGATTTATGATTTTGAACATTTCGTATAAATTTTTAGAACATTAAATCAGGCTTACCCAAATTCTATGAACAGTCATATGTTTGTGAAGTAAGCGTAAGCTATTGTATAGTACCTCTCCTATTTCAAATAACTTTGTTCACTTATTATATACGTTGTACGACACATAGTTTTAGGGGGGGGGGGAATTAGACTATCAATTATTATTTTAAATCATTGTAACAAAAATTGTTATTTTAGTAAAAAGATAGCTAGGTGTGCATGATCGAAGATAATGAGATAATTTCAGTAAATAAAAGAGTGTGCATCCCTACATTTTATCTCAAATTAAAAATTACTTTTATGGATCTTCATGTGTTAATTTTTTTTATGATGCTCTTCTTTTTAGCCTAATGACAGTTGACAATCAAACCATTTCTTTTATGACAAATAAAATTTGCCAAAATAAAGGATTTGCATAGACATTGTTGAGTATAAACAAAGAATGTGTTATTTAAATTATTATATATGAAAATTTATCATCTATTTCTTTTAAATATCTCATTTACATTATTATAGGCTATTAACCTATACTCTTAATTTGTTATTCAAGAAAGTAATTGTAATACCCCGTATTTTTATATGTATTTTAATTTAAATAAGTATTTTTTAAAGTATTTAAATAAGTTGAAATGAATTATTTATGATGTTTTACTAAATTAAAGAGTTTTAGTTTAAATTAAAGGTCCAATTTATTTATTAAATAATTTTGGAAATATTTTATTTCATGATTTAAAAACTTTGGGGCACATTATTTTATAAAAGGAAATTTAAAGTCAATGGTATTTAAGGAAAGTCAAGATACTAGTTTGAATAGGAGAAGGGATCATTAAGGGTAGAAAGGGGAATTTAAGTAGGAGGGTCTAGAGAGGGGGTATAAATACCCATCACATGGGCAAATTGAACCTTGCCCAAGGTGGAGAATACCCAAAGGTAACTCTCTCTCTCTCCTCTTATTTTCTCTTATTTTCCCCCTTCCCCTTTATTTTATTTTTGGTTCATCACCACCCATCCACACACACCACCACCGTCGACCACCACCACGGCTGCCCACTGGCCACCGGCCACCACCACCAGCACTCGCCGGCAGCAGCGGCCACCAGGCAGGCGCGGTAGCGGCCTTGTGGTCGTGTGCCGATGGTCGAAAAAAAAAATTGTTCATTTTGATTTTTAATTCAATCCATCTTTAATCTAATTATTGTTTTTGGGTTTTGTGATGATTTTTATGATGTTTGATTTTAAGTATGATGTATATAAATTTTCAGATTTGGTTTTGAATTAAAAAACCCCAAATTACAAACCCTAGGTTTTTAAGTTTATGAATTTTGATGGAAATTGTTTATGGGTGATTTAAATTATTGAAAAAGGTGTTTTAAAACATAATTACAGAAATTATAGACGATTCAATAAAGCTGGAGTTTTTGTATATAAGCTACAATTAAGTTTCTTAAAAGGATTTTTAATTACCCATTAATTGGGAATAAAAGTGAGGGTTTTAAATTAAATTTCAGCTTGTTTTAAAGGATTTATGAGTGATTTAAGGAGTGTATATATTGCTGGAAATTTGTATGGAATAGTTATTAATGCCTCTTTGTAATTTTGGATTGTAGGATATTTCCAAGTGAGTGATTTCTTGTAGTCGTGGCGATTTTGAGATCGTATTCAAGGTAAGTTCGCGTACTTGGCAATTATTTGAATATGTAGAGGCATGATAGGCTTTGAATAATTAATTCCAAGTAGTATCATGATAGGTGTTGGTTAGAATTTGTTGTATGGTTGATGTTGGAGATGAATTGTGATGTATGATTTATTTATGTTGGATTGGTGATTGGAATTTAATATGATGGCATGTTGGATATGAACCACACTTTTATTATTAGCATGATTGAAGGCATGTTTGATTAAACTAAAGGTTTAATTTGGTTTGGAATTTGAAAAGGAAATTTTATTATGGTTCATATAATTTTTATCGATGCTTTAAGCATGGGAATTGAGCTATTAAGTGTCTTAGTACACAGGAATGAATTATATTGTGGTGCCTATATGTGCACTTAAGGTGTTTATAACACCGAGGGATAGGATTTGCGGCGCATTATGCGTTTGAGGTGTATTTGACACCGAGGTAGATTAAAAAGGATTCAACATTAAAATTATATGGTCACTAATTATTCAAGAATTAAATTGGTTATGATTGATTGTTTGAATGATTATAATGTTTGATTTTGTTATGGATTGGGAGTCATCACCAAGTTGAATAATATGTAAAACAACGTAAAATGAAAGAGATTACGCACCAAAACTCTTGGAACGTATATACTTCAAGTATGAACATATGGGGGAAGTTATAAGGTTTTATATTTAACCATAACTTCTACTGGGAGTACAGGACGCTGTATTTTCCTTTTATTATTATTATTATTATTATTATTATTATTATTATTATTATTATTATTATTATTATTATTATTATTATTATTATTATTATTATTATTATTATTATTATTATTATTATTATTATTATTATTATTATTATTATTATTATTATTATTATTATTATTATTATGCACAGGACGTCCGTTACTTCATGTGACATTTGCCTACCCGGTTAGCTCCCGGTGTAGTTTAACTCAATTTATTTGGGGCAGGGATTTGGTTGGAAACTCGTTCAATGCGTAATCAAATTAAATGGATATTGTTATTTGTCTAGTTAAAGGTTGAATGTCTTGTATGCTTGTTTACAGGTGCAACAAGGTAAGTTGTGTGATGATAAGATGGAAGCATGTTAGTGTGTTTATTTACGCTTATGTACTCAGCATTGTTGATTGTGTGTTGTATGTTTGTTTGGCCTTGTCTTTACCTTGGCCATACGACGACCCATTTCTAATGGCGAGTAGTGGGGACAAGTAGAGAGAAGCTTTTTAGGTGATAAAGCATTTTCATGATGGGCATAAGAAGAGCGAATCATGCTTAGTTTCCATAGGAATATGATGTGTTTTAATTGCTTTGAATATTATTTGTTTTGTTATGCTCGTAAGACTAACGTAAAGGTTTTCAGTATTGTTTGGTTTTAAGGGCCTACAATGGTTCCAAGTTGTAGGTTGACTTTGTTTAACTTTGGTTCGACTTTACTTTCATTTGGTTTTGATTTTGAAGTTGACTTGTTTTGAATAGTTTTAAAGAAAGTCTTCCGCTGTGTGTCTTTGATATTTGCCTTTGCCGTTTTCACGGTGGCTGTAATGTCTTAGATTTTCCTATTTTGTATTTTAAAAAGGGAAAAACAAGTATTTTAAAGGAAAGGAATTTATAGGGTGTTACAGTAATGCTCAATAAAACACTATAATACAACAATAGGTAAGGATTAAAGGATAATCATGAATACTATACCTAAAAAAAGGTTGATGAAATGATGGGAGAGATACCAATGATTTAGGGGGAGGTATAAATGATGAAATAATAATGATTTTAGGGAAGCCATGAATGGTGTAGCTTTATACAATTTTATTTTGAAGAATTTTATGCAATTTATTTATTTATTTTTTTTTATTTATTTATTTATTTTTTTTTTGTATAGGAGTAGCGTACTATTTTTCCTTATATTATTTAGTATTTTCTTTTTTTTCTTTTTTTTTTATAATTTTTTTTATGAATCAAATAGAAATTTGATTGTTCATTAAATTAAACTTGTCATTAATTACTAAAATATTATTGTCTTTTATGTTATTATTATTATTATTATTATTAAAATAACAAAAAACCTACAAAGTCAATCAATTTACTAAATATTATTATTATTACGATGTATGTGGTCATCCGTATAAATTGGTACTCAACAGTTTAACGCTCATAAATTGAAGTACTTATCACAACAAGAGCATGTTTTGGTTAAAAAATAATAATATATATTTATATGATTTTCTCACTTATAAATGCAAGGTTCATGAAGAGGTTAAAATTATTTACAATTGTAATTTGTAAGTAAGGACCACATTTCTAATAAGTTTAGAATATACAAAGTGTAAAATTAGTTTGAATAAGTTCAAACAAAATACACTTTGGACAAATTGAGTTTTGTTACATAGAATTTTACAAGCAAGTATAAGTTATAACAAAATTAAGTCGGGTATTGCCTTTGTCCCGCTAAAATTGCTTTATTTTTTTTAGTTATTCCATAGACTTACTCCATACCTTTTCTGGTAGAGAGAGATAAACATAAACACTTAGTCATGCTTGGATCGGGGGTAATATATTAAGGAGGTAATAAAAGTCATATTTGAAAAGAAAAAAATATAAGTAATTAGAGGTGTTGTTGTAGGAGGCATGGTGTTTACAAATGAAATAAGGTAGTTGTGCCATGAGGAGAAGATAGAGATGCAACCCTCATAATGAGGGCCGGGTAATAGTTACTCACCCTCTTCCTAGTATAACTATTACTCCCAAAACGAGAGTAATAATTCTTCTTTCTTCCCCTCATACCACTCCATCACTACATAATTTTCTTTATAATCACACCATCACTATCTCCTCCTTCCCTATATTCACTTTCATTTTACTTAGTTTGATTTTTATTACCCTATTAATACATCTCCTTCAATCCAAGCATGCCATATAAAAAGACAAAGTTAAAACCCCGCGTGCCAAATTTAACCAAGTTTCAAAAAGTTTTTTCATCCATAGGACAATCTTAAGCCTTGTTCAATCTTATCTATTTTCACTTATTTCAAGCTAAACAAAATTCAGTTCAAGGTTAATAACTTCAAATAAGTTTAAATTCAAAATAATAAGTTTTGACAAATTTTAATACTACATCCATTTTAAATTATTTGCAACGATTAGACATTTTCTACTCATATTTTATGTCAAATCGTTGCAAATAATTTGAAACTGAGGTAGTAATCAAGTTATATAAAAAGAATCAGATATCTAAAACGCACACTTATTAGACGGAGAAACTATAATCCTATAGCGTATTAGCGTTGGATAAGTAAAATAATCAAGCAAAGAGATAAAAAGCCATTGGTTGTTTTTCTAGTTTATTGTTAAAACAAACTAATTAGAGCAATTAGAAAGCAATAATTTACGGATGAAATAAAGTTTAAAGTAGAAAAAGATTCAAAAGAAAAGGAAAGTCCAACCACAAAATACTGAAAACTCAGTATTTCTACTCTTCTTAGGAAAATTCCAGTATTAAAGCATTTGTTTTTTTTTTTCGTTAAGACTTAGAATTCCACTCACAAAAACTAAAAAACGTAAAAAAAATAAAAAAATAAAAAAATAAATTTTCTCTCTCCTCCAGATCTACACCTTCTCTCTCCTCAATTACCCTTCTTTTTCGCTCTACCTATCCCCAAAAAAATCCACAACATTTTTCTGGAATTTGTGTGAATTCATCTTCATTCGTCGGTGTAATTTGGGGGAATTTCTTCTATTCTAGGGTTTGATTCTTCATCGTAACCACTTTGATTTTGATTCTGATTCTGATTAATTAATTAACTCATCGATTTCTGATTTTCACACTCTCATACAAAATCTCACTCCGATCCACCTCAATTCTGCTGATTGTTTTTTCTGCTACCGAAGAACAATTTCAATTCAATTGATTTGATTCCACGAACTCAAATTTTGTTTTCGATTTGAGTGATTAGAAATGAAAATTCAGATTGTTAATTTGATGATGATTCGGTGAAAATTGGAGAAGGAAAGGCGTTTTGGATCCGCTCTCAGGGTGGAGGAGAGAGAAAAGTGATGGACTTTGGTCGTAGGAGAGAGAATGGAAATGGTAACGGTTATGGCGGTGGAAGCTTTAGCAACGGAAACAGCTTTGGAAATGGCAACGGTAATGGAAATGGTAATGGTTTGATGTACGATCGTTTTGGTTTTGAGGAGAGAGAATGTGGTGATGGACCAATTATAGCTGATTCTTTCAAGGTTTCTTCATCATCAACAAATTCTTCGTCGCCATCTTCGTCTTCGTCTTCGCCTTCGCGTTACATCGAGCATCATGTTACAAAGTTGGATACTCTTGCTGGTGTTGCTATCAGATACGGTGTTGAGGTACCGAATATTCCTTCAATTAATATTTGGAATTTTTTGTTTTAATTATGAATTTGAGTATGTTATTTTGATTTTTTGAGCTTTGTAATTTGTGTGATGTATAAGGAAAGAAGGAAAAATAAATAAATTGCGGTTTTCGGATTGAAAGAATATATGGGCTAAAACTAGGTTATGGAAAGTGATGATGTTAGATGTTGTAAGGGTAGATTTGGTTTGATTGATTGGTGTTAAGAGATTATGCAGCTCTTCAAGTTTTTTTTTGGAGAAGTTGAAATGAATGTGTTGTTCTTAGTGATGTTAAGAGATTGTGTTGCTCAAAGAAATTAGGGAATTAATTTAATGGATGTGAGGTTAATAAAATAATTACTACGGTTCTTCGAGACTCTGATACCGTTGTTTTATGGCAATAGACTAGGTTTTGCTATGTTTTGAAAAATATTTGAGATGTTTGCTGGAGAAATTTTGTGTTAGGTACTTATTTGTGTGATGGATTCACTGTACTGTATGCTGAATTAACTATGTGATGTGGTTTCAGTGGTTAGCTTTGGATTTTTCTATGGAGATGATGAGTTGTTTGGTTAATCTTTATATTCCGTGAGGTAACGCAGCTCTTCATTCATTTAGGTTGCAGACATCAAGAAGTTAAATGGCCTGGTGACGGATCTACAAATGTTTGCCCTCAAAACGCTTCATATCCCACTTCCTGGAAGACACCCTCCTTCTCCTTGCTTATCAAATGGTCACAGCACGACAGGGTATTTTACCTTGCTTTCTTCTCAAAATACTTTTTCTTTTAAGCATAAGTATCTTACTAGCTTTCTACACCCTGGTCTTTGCATTTTCGAACAATTTCATCAAGGTTTCTTGTGCTTTTAGATAGTCTTATGTCATCTAGCACTCAACTAGTGTGATCTGCAGCAATGAAATAATGTATTTCCTGATTGTTTCATCTTTAAATTTGGGGAGTACACTTAGCATAGAAATTCAGCATATTGATACATTCACATTATGCCATAGGTTTAGGCGTGGGCAAAATTGTTTCATAGTTATATCATAAGCTTTTTGTTGCATATACAGCAACAACGATGACAATTGCAGAATCTAAACCAAGCCCTTAATCCATGAATTTGTGGGCAAAAATATATACAAGTTCTGTTTAGCTCTTTCCCAAAGCTAAAACAGTTGCGGGGATGAGTTTATTAATTAGATTGAGGACTAAGTGGTTCTAATATAATGAAGGAACTTTAGAAGGTCAAATTTTCAAAACACGTGCAACTACCCCAATGTGTATGGTTTGGAACTATTGGAAATTGGAAGGGAGAGGCTGAGAATGACCTTTTATACCCTTCATTGGTGTTTTTTGATAATTTCTTCCCTTACCACAACCTCATTTCTGCAGTCATATCTCCCACTTTCGCATCCCTTCTTAGTCACACTTACTCCTCACGGCCTCACCTAACACTTGTAATTACCACTTATTTTTACCTCTACCACTGTCACCCTTTATCCTCACTTTGCATCCTTTGCCAAAACAACTTGTTTGTCATATCTTGATGGTTTTGGTTGCTTAGACTGATGCTTCCGGGCAATGTGGACAGCTGAATCAGCTTCATAGATGAATACTTAGTGGTTCAAGCTAGAGAGGTTTACAATATTGACAATTGGACTAGTATCGGTTAGCTAATACTATCCCAAGAGGTTGGGGCTGGAGGCTTTAGCTTTTGGGAACTCAAACTTATTCTTATAAGTGGTCAAGATGTACTAAACTATTACAATCCATACCTTGTTGTCAGGTATTTTATGCGTTACACCACTTGCACCTATCATGTTGCAAAGATTCTATTTCTTTTTTGTGCTTTGAATACACAACTGACAATGTGTTTACCCTGTTTTGTTAGCTCTATCTTTATTAACATATATGTCCCCAATAGCACAAAATTGAGCCAAGATTAGAAGACAAAAGCAAGTAGGTAAAGCAAGGGTATAAATGGAAATGTAAAGGTTATCAAAAAAGTACATTTCTCAACTAAAAAGAAACTTCTCAAAAGGGAATGCGTGTTAACTTAAAGGAAACAAAATTCGTATGGTTAGTGACAGTATTTACTGTAGTGTTGTTGTTCATAGCAAATTGCAGCTGCCAATATGTGCAATGGCTCATAGTGGTAATTTTACTTGTGATCTTAGTGACCTTTTCCAGTAAGGGCCTATCTCATAACATATAAAGTTACATAGCAAATTGGACATAGCATTTTACACTTGGCTCTTTGCATAGACCAGGTGCAATTCCTTTTTATTCTCTTACCTTTTAATGCAGCTCTATTTACGCAATTAATTAATTACATTTTGTGTATGGGAAGTTTTATATTTATGATGCTGTTTTATCATTTTGGCAACTGGTGTTGCTTCACGTGAAGAATATTATAATTATGTGTTATTTGAGACAATATAGTTTGTTATTTGAGATGTTAATGTTTCATGTGAAGAATTACATGATGGAATAGATGCCTTGAAGTATATGGATTATGTATTCTGGTGAACGCTTTCCACACTTTTTTTCTTTTTGTGATGCGGGTCTGGTGAGAGGAGTCTTGGGCATGGTGCTTTATGTGAATATTGGTGAAAAATCTTAAAGCAACAATATTGTACTTTGTACGAGATAGTAGATATGCTTCTCTATTTGACTGTGGACATGATTATTTAGCTCAGCAAGTACGTACGTTACATCTCTTGTCTCACTGTTTGACTAAAAGGAAAACTTAGGGACTTGGTAGTCAGGTCTTCTCCTAATCTTAGTACCTTCAATGCTCGTTCTATTGGAACAACATAGAGCCTTCAGTTTGAAATTAATGTATCTAACCTCCAATTCTCGTTCCATGGAGGAGATATATATGCGAAAATGTTACCAAGGCCTGTTGCTCTATTGGAACAACGTAGAGCCTTCAATTTGAAATAAATGTATATAACTGGCAGGACAACGACAACCTCTTTATAAGGCTTGCTTGAATTCTCCCTGACACCGAACTTTCACTTTTGTTAAGGTTGAGGTTATTTGTTCAGCCCATGCTAGTGCACTATCATATTTCTAATATCTCTTCTAGGATCTGCCTTTGGTGAACACCAGACTCAGAAGAAATCATATAACTTGTATTTCTAAAACTTATTATGTATGGTGACGGAAAACATGATGATGTAATCTAGAAAACTGTTAATTTTAGGTTTGCTATGGTATACCTGCTGCTTGATTACTAATATTGTATCTCTTTGTTGCATGAATATTCTTTGTTGCATTTTGTCATGGAGACCTAGCCATTCACAAATAACAGAGCTTTCATTCTTGAACCTTGTTACAGACCAAGCAGCTCTGAGCAGACTCCATCTTGTCGTGTGCGCCCTGATGTTCTCGAATCATTTCAAACTTTGAGAATAACTCCGGAATATAAGGTGTCGCCTGCCATGAGTTCTTTACGAGGCTACTATGGGCTTAATGAACAGAAAAACTCTTCGGATGGCTTTGAAATGGCACTTTACAGCAAAGGAAGTACCAGTTACGGTGAAGATGAAAGATCTTTTACATCACCATCACTGATGAACCCACCTCTTAGTCAACATAGGAGATCTAGAAGTGTGGCTAATGGCTTTAAGACAGAGGAGGATGATCTGTCTAATGATATGGACAATGCAGCTAAATGGATTGATAACCTAAACAAGAGGCGCCAGAAATCAGATGCTGATTTTGCTCGCACTCCTGGAAAATTATTGAAGGAAGAGAATGGGAGTGGTGGTTGGTTTTCTGCAATCACAGGGAAGGGATTAGCTTTGAGAACAAAAGCAGCAAGTAGAACCAGTTTGGCTTCTGAAGCCGAAGCAGGAGGATCAAATGGATTTCCCTTCAGTTTGGGAGATTCTAATGCAGCTGAAAGTTCATCTGGAGTCAGGAAATCCTCTAGCACACCAAGTTTCCAGGATCAAGACGGCAATAGTAGCTCTATATGGTCTGCTGCCAAGTGGTCCTTGACACCAGAACTACAAGCTGCCCTTACAAAACCAATTTTTGATGGTCTGCCTAAGCCAATTAGTGGCCGAAAATCTAAAGCAGCCCTTGACTAGATGCTGTCCTCACGTTGCAATTCCAGTTCCTGAGTTGATATAGACTGAACTGTGTTTTCAAGCTCTTTTGTATCTTGTTCTAGATGGAGAAAAAGTGCCTAAGGTTGCATTAAATTCATTTACAAGAACAGGAAGAGGTAGTAAGGCTAAGTAAATCGACGATGCCCTGTGGTGATGGTCGCACAAGATGCAAGCCGAGTACATGAATTTTGTTTACAGTGATATACCTTCAAGGATACAAATGATACATATGAAGCTTATTTTGCCCTCCTCATCTCAGGTATTTTTTAGTGAAAGTTTCTGCTACAATATGGATCACAGAAATTTGTATATGTAAAGTCCTGGATCACCTTTTTATTGGAAATAATCAGGTCGATAGTAAAAAAAAAAAATAAAAAAAAATAAAAAAATTATTTATTCCATTGTGTTATTTGTTTCCTTAGGCTAATGTTGAATCTTTAGATCAAGTAGCTGTAGTTTACGTGCTCCGTCTCAGAACAGTAATCCCTGTGGACTAGTTTGTCAAGAGGTGTAATTAGTGAGCCATACCGATGGACAATGTTTTGGTTTAGTTCAACTAGTCATGAATGATTTGTTAAAATATATTCTTATTTAAAATAAAATTCTTATTTTTCCCTGTATTTTTCAGTATTTTCGAGTTTATTTTTATTAAAGGTTACATAATTTGCAGCTTCATCACCTAGGCCCCATGTATTTAACACCCACATTTTCGCCGACAGTGATTTACCTATACCTCTCCCACACTCCAACTGAGTTTCTGATAGACTATTCGATGTTCTGGTTTCTCTTGATTACTTGAGGAATATCGTTGAGACTTGAGAGGAGGACAGGAAAGAGATTCGATGAAAAGGATATACAATTGAGTTTTTTTTTTTTTTTTTGGCTCTAAAACATCTTTTTATTTAGTTAACTAGTCATAAAAATTGACTTAAAAGACTTACATTGTCATTAAACTTTTGACTCTTGTAACATTTGTTTGTCAAAAAATATTTTACATCACTGGAGAAGGAGACCTCAATTGGAGGAGCTTCTTTCTCCGTTGTCCATGCCTCAAGTCGGAACTTGCTTGCTACTTAATGGCTATTGCTTCATGTCTTTTGATTACACTGCCATGTATTTCATGTTGACATGGCTTCGAGCTTTTCAAAGTTCCTAATCTTCTTCCTTTGATTGCTTCCTAGCTATTGGTGACCCCTTAAGATAGGGGGCCTTTATGCTATGCGTACCTTTAATTTTCAAATATATTGGGTGCCTCCATTTGTAAGGAACAAATACAAAAAAATGGTTATATTTGATTTTGGTGGTCAAAACTTGGCAACATTAACAAAAAATTAGTTAGAAGTTTAACACCATTAAGTATGACATAAGAACAATACGAAGTATTTCTTTATTTATACTCTAATGAGTACATCTAACATGCCATGTCATTACTTTTTTATTTTAAAAAATAACAACAATTGTCATTATTTTTTTTTTACGAAATGTTTTAACGTTATTTTGAGCATTTTGCGACTTTCAAAAAATTCATATTAACATAGCATAAAGGTTAAAAACACAAATTTGATAAACTCGCTTCAAAGAAGGATAATCACCGTCAATCAATTAGAGACAAATACCACGAGCTTTGAATTTTTTTTTTTTTTTTTTATTTTTTATTTTTTACAGTGAATATTATATTATACTACTGCGTATGAAGTTCTTGGTAAACTGATCCATCCAAAAAAAAAAAAAAAAAAAATAGTATATTGTACTAGGAATTTATGTAAAATTCCACAAGCAAAAAACATATTTGGATTTCTCGTATATCAAATTAATTCTATAAGAATTTTGTTGATCAAGAACATAATACTCTGTATAAACATCACTTACTCGTATAAATTTTTAGAACTGATCCAATTACTCTCAATCCAAACATATCCTAAAAGCATAAAAATTAAGACAAACAAATTCTCATGATTTTCCTTTTTTCTTAATCCAGATTTGACTTTCAAAAAGAGTAACTTACGCAATTGTTGCAACTAATTAACATTCATTTCTGTAATTATTTTAATATTGCAGTGGTAATAAAGATATTAATACGGTAGTATATGAAACTGTTTTCACGAGAAATACAAAAAGTGTGAGATTTTATATTCACAAACCATGTTTATTTAATCAATTATTAGAAACAAATTATTACTTGTATAATTTTAGATTTCAACACTTTGTGAAGGGCAAAACTCGACAGAAATAGAATATTATTTTTGTAAAAAAAACTGCAGTAATTCAACCAAAAAAATTAAATATTTATTAAAAAATATGCACATACTGAAATCATGCTTCTTCTGTAGTTCTGTACTATCTTACTTAAGAATATGCACATAAGTTAAAAACAAAACCATATAACAGCATGGAGAACCAACTTCCATTCAAAACAAAGCAAGGATTTAGGAAATTGGAAAAATTAGTTCACTTGGATGTTTAGGTAAGGTAAACGGAATTTCAGATATTTGATGGTTACTAGAAAGATTGCAGCAGCATAACAGCTTGACTTCAATCAAACTTATGCTAAATACCGATTCTATTGCCCATCACAACACACTCCATTGCCCTCCTCAAAAGACAATATAAAGGTAAGCAGAAAAATATGTTACCTCATCCGATCATCAGCAATTCAGTATCCTTTCACCAGTACTTTTCTTCTCCACTCCAATTTAAACATGTTCATAAACCTCATTATGCGTCCGTGAGCCTGGAAGAGGATATAATGCATGCCAACCTCCCCACAAAATAATCCATTGGAACCACCAATAAAAATAATACGCTCATCTTCCTAGAGTTTATCTGTCAGTAATTTGGAAAGCACGATTCTTGAACACTTAAATGTTAATTCTATATTTCTATCTACGCCATACATGAAAGACCAAGTCCATAATTATTTTTGAACGTATACAACATGCCTACACATCATGCTTTGCAGTATCATTCCCTGTTCCTAAACTTGACTCCAAGCAACAGAAAACTTTGTCAACTGGGAAGGGGAGAGGTCAGTCTAATCCCTCTCCAATTTTACATCCTCTTCCATTTTTGAATTAATTTACGACCTTATTATGAGCAAAAAATTATGTAGTATTCTGACAATGTATATATTTGATGGTCTGAGCTTTTGACTAGACTCCTATAGTAACATATCTAACATCGGATCCATTACCCATATATTCTGTGAGTCAACTGTAATCAACATATTAAATAATCTTTATATATAGCCTCATCCATCAAAAGACCCTTTCCACTGTGGTAATAAAACGTTTTAAATACATCAAGAAACTAACAATCAATTCAATGGAAAGTTACTAGGGCTAACACTGACTAACTGATACTAAAGAAAACAGACAAATAAGTATTACTCACAATTACAGACACTAAGAACCAAAAGGTGAAATTTTGAAGGGGGAATAAAACCAAAATATGACAAAAGATAAGATAATCATTGAGATGCAGCCAACAGATTATCCTTAAATACCAATAATGGGTGGTTAAATGAAAAGTATTTACAAATTGAACCAAGGTATCTGTGCAGCATTGTTAGTCACAATATATACAGCAAGACTTGGTGCTAATGTATAAGTACTACCTTTATAGCTACCCAAATGTAGAGCCCTTGCATAAGCGCTCATGTAAGTATCAATGATCTGTCATGACTGTCAAGCTTCAAAATAAGAGTTTACCTCCAAAGTAGCCACCATCAATCTCCCAGAATGTTTGGATCATGCTCCAGAGTGATGAAGAATCATAATTAAGAAACCAATGTACAGTATCAGCAAAACCTGCATAAAGAGAAAAATAAAAAAGTTTAATTAAGAGCATAATTATACTATCCCAAGCAGGAGAACACATTTAAATACTTCAGAAGTCGATTTCTACTTCACGCAGTCTTATCACAAAGTACAACCAGGAGCAACTACCCAGCATAAATTCTTATCTATGCCTGTAGTCACTAAGTATCAGAGTTGCAACAAAATTAATGTATTTCTTAAACCAATGCATCCACTGTACCATCTGACCAAAATTCATGACCCCCTACCCTTATTTATAATTCACTAACCCAATTGTACAAAACAGAAAGGCTAGGCAAAAGATCAATCAAAACATACAGTAATTTTGGTTATACCGTTATACACATATATATCCTCTCTGTTAGTAAATAGCTGAAATTCTTCTTTCATAGTCGACAAGGCACACCTTTGATTATTAATATCTAAACATTCTAATGTCACATGTTCAAAAAATATAAATTAGTTGTTATAAAGAAAACACAAATCAAGCTAAATCTAAAAGATTCAACAATGCATATTAGTAAAACAATGCAGTCAAAGTTTACAAGGCTTGACAATGAAAATAAATTCAAATTTAAGAATGTATAGATAGTAATCTTGTATTCTTATTAGTAACAGCAGCAACAAAACACAAAATTCAATCAGACTAGACATTCACGAATCTTATTCACAAGCAGTAAAAATAAAAACACTGCTATTTCTTCATATCTTCCATCTAAGGGAAGATAAAATTACTTTATAAGGAAATCCAAGTAATTAGGAAAAAAATGAGCCCAAGAAAGATATAAATCCTGATAAATCTAACTAGATTCAGAAAGTCCAAATTGAGTCAAAAACTAAAAAAAATTCCCTTTGATTTGTCCAAAAAGCAACTGAAAATAACTGTTATTCAAAGCTGATCAACTATCCTAACCTCGTTTCCTATTCAAACACAATAGTCGGGAAGCAAGCTGAATCACAAGCATGTATAATTGGTGCATACATCTCATACAAAAAAGGCATAGTCAATCAACCTTTATACGAAGTATTCAGAAAGACAAAAAAAAAAAAAAAAAGTATTCAGAAAGACTTTGAATTTTCAGACCATTGTTCACACATGTTGAGTAATGTAAAGCAGGTGCAAACTCCACAAGATTTTAACTTACGGGAAAAAAAAACTTACTATACTTTCTAGTCCAATCTAAAAATTTCAATAGTCAGAAATGAATTGGAAAGGAAAAAAAGGGACACAAATTCTGCAATTGATTTATGCCTAAAATTTTACTATTCGTCAACAAGCACAAGACAATAGCATTTACAAGACAAGCAATCAACTACTCCAGCAAAGTCTAGCAACTATATATAGTACTAAGACCAGCAGAGCATGTGGCACAAGCTTACAGGTTCAAATGGTGGATACATCTAATGCATCAAGGACGGAAGTAACATACAACGTATCTAATGTGTTTTGAAACCAAGTCATCTTCTCAGCTAGGATGATGAGGGTGAAACCGCCTATAGACTAAGGAAAAAGAGTATATAATGCTATCAACAGCAGAAAAATACTTCATTTTTTTTAATTGCACCATTTGGGTTGGGCACGGGATTTAAGAAAAAGTGTAAAAGATGAAGTATGTCAAAAGTGCCCATGTAAAAAAACAAATGAGAGATAGAAAAGGTGGGGTAATAATGGTTGTTATCACATGTGAACAAGGATAGGTAGGGAATTTTGTGTGTGAACACAACCAAAAAGTGAAAAAAGCATACCATATAGAGAAATGGTGCAATTAATATGCAACTTCCCAAAAAGGAAAATGGTGCATTAAAAAAAAAAAGAAAAGAAAAGTATGAAGTATATAAAAAGATTCACCTTGTAATTCACAAGAATCTTCTCAATTATATCAAAGTATCAAAGAAAATCATACATCCATGGTCTTGCTAGACAAATACAATAACTTCCTCCATGAATACCAATGAGAAATATCACATATAAAACAGAAGAGTAATATTCCTACATTTCTATGTAATATGGTCCAACACATATCATCACAAGGATCAGCTCCTCATAAGTTTAATATTAACAACCTCAAACAATGTCCTCTAAACACAGTTAAGTGGAACATAATCAAAAGGACAAGTAACATTCATGTACTTCATGCATTCCTGCCAGCACAAATAGTAGTCTAATTCCCAAATCCATGGTTATACATATCACGATATCAGTGTGTAAATTGAACACGCAGAATTAAACATGCTGTATAAAATATGCAAGATGGTTTTTGTTAGTAAACAGAGGTTGATAAAGATGTTTCCATCCCTAATAAATCATAGAGCATGAAGGTCATTTCCATTAACTCTTATAATACCAAATACAAAGAGGCACATAGGTCTTCGGAGTCATAACTTTTACGCAACCTCTCTCTTTCAACTTTGTATCAGCTTTGTTAATTGGAAATTGTCTGGCTTATCATGAATGAGAATATCAGTCTGATGACCTGTACTTTATTTCATTGGCATATACTTGCAAAGGAGGCTGAGTAGGTAGAAGCTAATGAAGGAAATGCTACTTTAGGTCACCACTAGCTATGTTTACCATAACCCATCAGCAGGAGCCTTTCATCAGCTGAGGTTATTGTGTGCATGAGAAAGAGAGCGAGAGAAAAAGGGAGAAACAGGGGGCAGTACAAGCCAATGTTTAACCTTCAACATCTATCTAATATTAACCAGTAACCAGGTTGACAATATTGGTTTCATGAGCCATTTGTGCGTCAGAAACATAGTTATATTGGGCAGTTTTTTTTTTTTTTTTGGGGCCAAAAAGTAATTCAAGACTATTTACTGCGTTCAGGACAGATAAATACTTGGTTTGGTATCTTCATAACCAAAATGTTGATGAAGCAGAACAACATCCATCAAAATTTCAAACTCGAACCTTCAGATTCACAATAGAGGGTAGGCCAAAGCGAAGATTATGTATGATAGTTTTCCTTAGAATACCATAGCATTAACCACATGACGGAACTCCAAATAAATTGTAAATATGGCCAGGCTAGAAGAATTACTGAAACAGCCAACACCTTCAGAAACCAAAGTTTAACGGGGAAACCAAAAAATAGGATCTACCTATTCTGCAAGCTATCCTTATAATGCCATCAGCACTAGTAGCACAATTTGAAATACTTTACTCACAAAATCTATTTACGAAGCACCCAAGATTTATTCCAAGCACAGACAAAATCTCTCAAAAGCAGAGAAGGGTTAGATTTGGATTCCCATGAATCTAGGATCGGAAGAAATTAGGGTTTACTGGTGCAGAAGAAAATATCTGCTTCTTATCCTGATTAAGAAAAAGGCTACAGCAATCACCAATTTGTGCCTCTGTAGCATACAACTCTGCCAAAACTAAAATGAGTCTAATTTTAAAAGATATCAACACCCCAAATAAAGAACTCTTCAATCAGAATCCATGCACAAGATAGAGCTTCTGTGTTTATTTGGGTTTTTTTTTTTTTTTTCAAAACACTAGGGACAAATTAATAATTGATATCCTAGTATGTATACCTTAATCTTATGTGCAATTATTCACTCAGCAGGCTAAACTCTTGCCGTTGCTAATAAAATATAAAAATAACCTTCAAAGCCAGAAAGAAACAAGAATAAAATAGTCTTCTTTGAAAAGTAGGTTGTTTCACAACATTAATATAAAGGTTTTAGTTACAAAAGGTACCAAACACAATTGACAGCTGAGCAGCAAGCATCGGCTTACATTGGGAGGCAAATGTCAGCAGGTGTTGATTTCTCAGGAAAAATAAACTCTATACTGTCTGTCAGGATATCAACATAGTCTTTGTGACACAATTACAGGCACTTGTATCTCCCTGTATGCCAAGTCAATGGGAAGACTTGTACGAAAAAAATATTGAAGACCAATCTTTTCAGCCCCGAAGCACTGAAATAAGCAAATCAGAGACAAATAAGTATTGACATGGAAATTAGACAAAGATGGAATAAATCAAATCTGATCACAGCAGCATTCATTCTTATGTCACAAATGTAAAGAAGAAACCTCTTAACGAAAGCAACTCACTAGGTTTCCATTTCAATAACACTAACAGATTTTGCTAACCAATATTAATAAAATAAACGAAGCAGTAAAAACTAAGAACCTTTTTCATTCCCTAGAAGAGAAAGAAAGCCTTTCTCGGCCCCTGAAAGTAATACTTCATATTGGAAGGAAAAAAACAGATACAAAAAGAGCAGCACATCAAGTTTGCTGAGATCTCATATAGCAAGTGTATTAATTAATACACACTTTCCAAGTATATATTTGGCAACTCTAAGTCACTTCAGCAATCCAATTTACCTTGGAGCCCCTCAACCCATGTACTCTGGATTCTAGAGAACAATCCTAGAGAAAAAAATTAAAAATAAATTTTACAAAATCTTGAAGGATTCATGTCAAAAATTTGAAGCATTCCAACACATTCAAGAGTTGGAGCAACACAGAAAGTAGCCTCCATTTAGGCCATAAGAGGCTAAAATGCATAATATATAGCATATTTGCTGGTGATTTCCACGAGAAGGATAAGAGCATAGGAATTGTTCAACTACAAAAACATAAAGCAGCCTGGATGTCTAGTCATCGTTTTAAGTTATGAATCTCACTTGAATTCAACAGCTCAACTTCAATTAAACTTCTACACCGGCCTCCAACAATTAAGAGACGACAGATCTGGTCCGGCAGGTAACATATGATTAATACCATGACCTGGAGACAAGTAAAACTATGTTGGTCAATCAAAAAATAAAAATATCGTAACACATGTACACCAAAGAAACTAAGAAATTAGACCTGATACTGAAGGACCTGCCATAGCAGGGTTAGGAGCCGAGACTTGGTATCCCATGTTATCTGGCATTGCCCTTTCAGAAGGTCGAAAATATGCTGATATAATGATATCTGTTAGAAACTCATTCAACACAAAAAAAGGATCACACTATTCATGTGCGATCATCAACATGATAATGAAACTTGCAACAGTAAAGCAGGTCATCACACAATATGAAAAATGTTTCCAGACATAACACACTGTTAATGAACACCCTTGTTCGATACAGACAGTCAATATGTGAAATTCACATATTGGAAATGTAGAACATGAGACAAAGTCAGAAGATGACCATAGGAACACAATGGACACTTCTATATGTTAGAGAAATACCAATCTACTATGAGTTCAGACGTAACGTTCAGTGAGAGATTTGCCACTAAAACAAAATGTTGTATTAAGTAAAGGTTATAAACTTATAATGGGCATCTACAGTCACGAAAGGTGTAAAAAGCAGGGAGGTGAATGTCAAATATCAGACAAAGAGGTTGTGGTCTCTAAATTCCCTCTCTTTACAAAAAAAAAAAATTTAGCAAGAATTGAGATCTACAAAAAAATTAGTCTGTAACAAAGGTAGAAAAAAAAAAGCAAGGTTAGAGATACCACAACTACAAGTCTCAATACTATACAAATTACAAACTACAGCAATATGAATCTGTCAAAAGATGATTATAGGAATGCAATGACTTATAATGGTATAAATCCGGAGAGAGCTTAGTTAATTTCTGTACACTGAAAATTAACAGAGAAAAAGTGATCTAATAAATACAACAGCTTCAAGTCTTGATAGAACATAATGACAAGCAGAGTTCTGCCAGCAATGCAAAAGACTAGGAACACTTCCATACACAAGGAATGCAACCGGAACCTTTTAGTAACACCACAGTTTTCAAAAACTTATCATTTGAAAATTTCAGCACATATTAATAATGTGTTTTCCCATATATGAATCAGCTCGATTTAGCAAAGATTGATACAGGGAACACTTCAACAACCTCTCAGAAATTATAAATTAATAGTCCCACCACAAAAGGAAAATGATGAAGACATTCAGTACCTTCCCCGGCAAAATTTGTAGTAGGACATGCTGGAATCCTCCCTCCATTCATCCATGAATTATGCTGGCTGTCTGTGTTATATTCAGCAGAGGCAGGCCTCCATTGTTCATCACCAAATCGTCTTAAACCTTCAGAGTGAGAGGCTGATGTGTATGGATGAGAAGGAACCGAGGGAGGAGGATGAGGCCGGGGTTGGGGCATCTGCTGTGTAGGCTTATTATATGCAAAATGGCCTGAAGGGGGTTGGGGTACAGTGACTGGTGGGAAAGCTCTCTGTCCATATGTCGCCTGACAAGGCTGAAATTGCTGGCTTTGCTGATACTGCTGGTTGGACTGCCCAGCTAGTGGTCCTGCATACACAGAATTGTATCCAGGTGTGTCAAGTGAACCAGATAATCCAGCAGGAAAACAAGGTACTTGTTGAGGGGTGTTGCCGGCAATCAGAACAGGGTGGCCACCCTGCACCAAATACAATTCAAATAAGTAAATGTTTAAAAATAATATGCAAGAAGCCAAACCACAAGTCATCACCAACAGAACACAAGAACAGTGAAGAAACTTACAGCTGGCATACTGTATTCAGGAGGTAAAGGAGCATGTGCAGAACGAACTACAGACAGAGGCAGCAACAATACTTGAGTTGTGGAAGGCTGTGGGGGAAGCAGAGGTTGATGTTTACCAACATGTGGGGGACCTAATGGCACCAAAGAAGGCGGAGGAGGCTGAGAGGGTAGCATTTGTGATGGTGGTGGGGGCGGTGGAGGAGAAGGCGATGAAGGTGGTGGTGGAGGAGGAGGTGAAGAAGGTAATGGGGGAAGGGGGGGAGGAGATTCAAGAGGTAATGGTGGGGAACCCTCGAATGATGGGGACTCAACAAATTCATTAGTAGAACACTGAAATTGAGCGTCCAACTGCATCCCTTGCTCAACTTTCTTTGACAACTCACCGGGAGAGCGTGCTCCATCCTTTAGGTGCCCAGAAACATCTTCCATCTCTAGCTCACCATCCACCTCCTCCAAGATGTGATGGCGCCTATCATTTGGAGTATTTTCAGTTTCAAGCCCTGCCGAATTATTTGAAGGTTGCAATGGAGACACATCAAATTCTCTGAGAGAAAAACTTGGAACATCCTCATCTTCGTCGTCATCAACAAATCCATGAGTAGATAAAAATCCAGGCAAATTGAAAGTAGCATTGCTGTGCGCAGCCAAGAAATGTCATCTATCAGAGCGACTCGTACACAACAGAAAAAATGCACAGGATATGGCACCTCAAATATATTAGACATTAACAAAATTGAACACTGAGGTAGACCTTAATAAAGCCTTGCAATTTTGCAAATTCACTGGGAGAAAAAAATTTGAAATACACTAGTTCCTACACCAATCCTAGCGGTATCCAGGGAAGCAGCAACACCACCGCAACACAAGTTATCCTAACTCCACAGCAATCCAGGATAGCATTATTCAAAAAGGCATGTCCTAACAAAAGCAACAGCCAACATCCACCCAATGCCTCCACCTTTATAATGCCTACTTTGTATAAACAGCTTTGTGATGCTTTTAAAACGATTTCAGCAACCTAAGTATTGAAAACCACAAGGTATTAAGTCCCTGAAACCTAAGGGGCAAGGTGAATGTGCAGATGTGCCTCACTCACAGAAGACGCATTGTCCTATTTCTTTATTTCTGTTTTCTATGATATTCTGCTAAAACGCATAATATTTCAGTAAAAGAGCTCTCAAATACAAGCAAAACCCTTCACAACTTCATCCCCATATATTTAAAACACTACACAAAGGTTTAATAAATAAACACTTCTTCCGTTTTTTAATAGTTGCAACACACACTTTTTCACGGTATTTAAGAAAAGTAGGGTTCACATGGTTTGATATAATTTTAAATGAGGTGAGAGCTTGTTAGAAGTATAATTTAGCGGGCCATGTACTTTAAATAAGGGAAATAATACGACTTTTCCTCAAAATAACTTTCCAAATTATAGTGTATTGCAAGTATTGTGACATTTCCATTTTAAAGAAGTGTTGCAAGTATTAAAAGCAGAGGAAGTATATCTTAAAAAACATTTTTTGGGAAAAATCAAAGAAAGCAAGCAGAAACAGGCTAACAAGCCCATTGTCTGACAAATTTACCTCCCTCCATCTAAGTTATCATAGGTCTCCCTAGGCTTCCTTTATCCCCATTATCCCAATCATCCACCCTCTTTAAAGGTGCTTCCTCTAGCTGAGCTTTCACATCTCTGAACCAACGTAGTTAATTTTTACTTATCCTCAATATCCAGAACTCCAGCTTAACACCAAATATGAAATATATACTATCCCTCATACTCCCACACATCCATTTCAACATATGCATCTTAGTATCACCGTCTTATAACAGTGCTTTATTAAATGCCCAAAAACATTTCCGAGATTCATGACCTATATAATAATCCCTATCAAAATATTGTCGTATAAAAATTTCTCTTTAACCTGAGAGGAACACTAGTTGCTGCTCATCATTTGAGCCACCCAAACTTACACTTCGTTTGGATTGAAGGTAAAATAGCGAAAGGAAGGGAAGGGAAATGGAGGGATCGAGTATCTTTCATTTCGATAACAAATGAGAAAGGAAGGGACTTGGAGGGGAGAGAAATGGAGGGATTAAATTGTAAGAAATTGCCTCTCCAACAATGGAGAGATTTGGAAGGAAAACTCATCATTCTTCCTTCCCCTTCTTTTCGTTCCATTTTTTTTTTTCCCAAACGTCAAAAAATGAGACTAAACAGGGTCAGCGCTTTGCTGAAAGAGATCCTTCTTCCTCTCTTATATCAGAAGAAAGGAGGATATGAATAATTAATGGAACAAAAAGGATCCCAGTGAATAGAAAGGACATAACATATCTAACTAATTGGCATTGAAGGACAACATAAACATAAGAAGAAAATAACACGTAAGCAAACATATGAACAAATAAGTGAAAATGGTGTCAAAAGTATAAATGAGAAGGGTCGAGAGAGAAAACAAACCTCCCATATTCATCGACAAGCATACCCTCCATTTCCCTGATAGGATCATCCACTGATCGTTCAGTTCTTGAAGGACGTCTAAAGGAAAACCCACTACTCATATCATCATTTGAACTACCAATATCATCCATGAAGCGTCGAAGTACTGAGTCTGGTAGAATTTTTCTCTCAAGCCACAAGCGCAAAACCTGAGTTGCAAAGAGATACATAAGGTTGCCTGCAAATGAAATATGGCGGGTAACAATGTAACTAATGTATACCTTCAGGCACTGTCTTCGATTTTCCTTAGCACTAGCCCCAGATGGAGCAGCTGCACCTAAAAGGCGGGGCAATGCTGCTTGGACAATAGGGATATACGAGGCGCCAGCTATGCCTGAGTCAAAAACAAAAATCCAAACCTATATCATCTCAACCCAAAGCACTAAAAAATTTTCTACAAATGACTAGTCGAGCATAGATTATAGGTCTCACATTCAAAAATCACAAATGCCAATTTACTACTTGCGTGTAATAAACTAAAATACGCACTCATATCCCGACAATCATAAATACCATTTTAAGAAACTACTAACCTTTTTGACTATGTGAGCACTGAGTGATGGAGTCCACCAGAAAAAAGAGATCCACTCTCCTATGTAAGTTTGGCTCGTTTTCCAACTTACGAATGAGCAGTTCCACAACCTTAAACATTTAAAAATTGAGTCAGTCCCTGCAAGAAATTCAGAATCGATAACAGCACATAATAAAAATAATTTGTCAGGAGAATTCATACATGTACGTGTGTGTGTGTTTGTACGTGCGTGTGTGTGTGTGAAGCTTTCATAAGAATACCTCTTTCAAGTGAGAACAAATATTATAATTCCTCTATTTTTCTTTTACACTATTCACTTGAAATCTTCTTTGACCATCTTTTGTGATTTATCCATTAGGAAAAACATAGTCATGTGGGATCTAGTTAGACTCGTCTCGAA
Source organism: Chenopodium berlandieri (assembly GCA_034703905.1). Lineage (NCBI taxonomy): Eukaryota > Viridiplantae > Streptophyta > Magnoliopsida > Caryophyllales > Amaranthaceae > Chenopodium > Chenopodium berlandieri. Next base: position 53,814,426 of record CM068293.1, read on the forward strand.
ATCTACTTTTCAAATATCAATTTTTTATAATTTTTACAAAAGTATAATCAAAGATATTAATGGCCAAAGTAATGCATTGGCAAGCGTGAAACCTCATGGTGCAATAAAAAAAAAGAACGGAGGAAGTATGACGATAGATAATAAATTAGGTGAGATGCGTAATAAGATTCCTGAAACTCAAAGATCCACTCTTTTTCTTTACCCTTAGGTCCTCTATCTCTAATGAATTTGAAACACAAACCCTTCTCTCCCCTCCCCTCTCCCCTTAGCTTTCTCCATCAAATCTTGAAAATTGAACCCCCCCTCCCTCTTCAATAACTTCAATCCTTGAACTGTGAATTGTTAAATTTCTTGATTCGATCTAACATCCATCGAAAATAAAAATTATAAAATCCCTTGAACCCCACCTCACCATACCACTCTTCTTCTTCCTCCAATCTCTTTCACTCTACTCCTAAGTCCTCACCTTTGTTTCACTTGCATTTCCCCTCCACCCGTTATTTATCTCTTCCAAAAACAATTAGTCTTTTCTGATGGCTAGAATCTCAAAAAACGAATGCTAACTTGTGTCTCAAGGTTTATCAGCTCCATCACTGGTCAGTGAAGCTTCCGACAAGTTTAGCGTGAGAAGCGGAAAATACTCAATGAAGACAATGTTTTATGGCGAGGAAGAAGGTATGGTGGGATCGTGGGGGTTGCTGACGAGTACATGATAACAGCGGTGGCTGGGGAGTATACTACAGTGGGGCTGGTGGTAGCTGGTTAAATTTATATGTTGCCAAGCAGATTGAGTAGGGTAGGTCAGTGAGTAAAGGTAGATAAGGGTATTTTTTTTTGTCAAAAAACTTTTCTCTCTCACCTTACCTTCATATGTGTGTCAAAAAGAAACGTGTCAACTAATTTAAAACAGAGGAAGTATAGTTGTTCAATAATTGACTGAGAATGATTGTAATACATAAATTATGCACAACACTTTTCTAGATAGTTCAAAAGTTTACAATCTTTTCATCATTGGAAGGAGCTCAAATCAAAGCTTTATAAACAAGATCAATTATCATAAATTTATTTAATAAGGAGATTTTCAAGACAAATACGATATAAGGTCACACACGTGATACATGTCAGCTTCTTTATTTTATCTACCCGGACTATCCCATCATGCATTCATGCATCTCACAGGTTTAAAGCAAGTTAAAGAAAAGAAACAAGAGAGTACGGAAATTAGATAGCCAGCAAGCTCCTGTTCAATTGACTGCAGGTGGTTCTGCATTTTCATCTTTTTTTATAGTTAATCCCTTAAGTGCAGGTGTGAATAAGAGAGCAGTATGACTAACCTCATTTGCTATTCCATACTTAGCACAATCAATAGCAAGACGAGTAGCACGTCCAATACTTTCTTTCGTCCTCGACAGTGTCTCTATCATTCCTTCAAAAGCATCCCGAGCAACCGCTGCTTCTGTACCACCACTCAAAATACTTCCAGCTGTTAGGTGTGCTGAGCCAGGTCCTTTTTCTTGTTCGTCAGAGCTCAATTGATTATGTGATGCCAGCTGACGAATAGGATCAGGAGGGGAAGCCAAAGTTCCATGATGGACTTCATGAGTGTCAAGCTCAGTTACATCACCCAAACTAGATGAATGATTATGGCCTTTAGACGATGGGCTTGGACTCTTTCCATGAAGATTAGCAGAAGGTGCCGCTGCAGAATTTCCATTACCCTGAGGTACATTGTGTATATGAGCTAGTCGCCTTTTCGCCTGAGCTGCAGCAATTAAATGTTTCATGGATAGTGCAGAGTCTATGGTCTTTGAATCAACCAAAGAACCAGAACTGTCCTTCAAATCTTCCATTCTATAATTACCAAAAGGGAACAATGGATCAGCAGAACAAGAGAACATAACCAATAAAAAAAAATCAGCAAGTCTGAGGGGCACAAACCTGTCATCAACCAGCACATGATCATATTCTTTCTGGTTATCAAAAGAAATCGGTCCATTCAACCTTGTAGACACTTTAGGGATACTTTTAGCCCTCTCCACAGACAAAGGCTGCCTAATCTTATGCGAAGACACGTGACTCTGACAAGTTGGCAAGCCAGAAACAGATTTTAAATCTTTGCTAGGCATATTTTGAGCCTTATTATGAGAATTCAAACTAGTCCCCTTGATGGATGATCTAGTAGACTTTTGTTGGTCAGCCAACTTCTTAGCAGCAGTTGCTACCAAAGGAGACGTTGTGGGGGAAACCAAATCTTTCTTAGCATCCTTAACCAGCAACTTGTCTAATTCTTCTTTTTCAGGGCTTTGAGATATTAGGGCTTTTGTAGAACTGTCTACCTTCAGCTGCAGAGTGGAAGGTACAAAAGATGCTCCAGCTAACTTAACAGCAGAAAATTCCTTCAGAGAGCCACCTCCATCTTTACTTAAAACCTTCAGGTTTTCTCCAGCACAACCGTAAGACTTGTGATTCTCATCAAATTTCTTGATAGTATCTGGAATTATTGCAGATGAACCAGCTTTGGAGGCAGAAAAAGACCTTCCATGAACTGGAGTTTTAGGATCAGCATCGTCATCATCGTCGTCATTGTACAAGCAAACAGCTCGTCTTTTCTTAGGAATATCACTCTTCAGAGATTTGAGACCAAAACCTTTTTTATCTTCAGATGAATTGTTTACATCAGACGTGGACTCTAATGCTCTGCGATGATGCTTTGCTACAGGTGGTAAAGCTTCCTCATCATAAATTTTGTGTTCCATATCACTTTTTTCACTTTTGATTACTGACCCCTTTGCAACATCACTTATTGTGTGTACATGCTTAGCCTTCTTAATTGACTGTGGCTGGACAATTTGCCGATTTTTACGCCTTGAATACTCCATATCTCCATGATCCTTAGCATCAGAGGTTGTATCCTTTGGTGAATTTGTTCCGAAGTCCACATGCTTCTGGTCTTTAACCAAGCTTTGTGAGGCCTTCCCCTGAGGACTAGACTCCATTTTATTTACACCAGCAGACAACCGCTTTGCACGTCCTCCAGCTGGAAGTTTACCAGGTATCTTATCTTTTCCAAGCACGCCAGATTTAGCAGCTTCAGTGTGACGAACCACACCCTCAATTTTCCTTTTAGCCCCAGCAACCAAATCCCGGGACTTGTGTCCATTTGCTGACTTATTGTCCCCACCAGATGAAAGCTTAAGATGATCTGAAGCTCCTAATGACATTGGAGTATATTTTTTACCATCCCCATGATAACTGGTAGCCCTTTTTAATTCGGAATGACCGCTGTATGGGCTGGAACTTGAGGCCCTTGATGACTCAATTCTTTCATGATGAGCAGCTGTATCTGCTATATTCGCCCCTAAAGCTGTTTCTTCCTTAACTGAGGAAGGGACAAGTGAGCTAGGATGTGAAGCATCAGTACAAAATGCCCTACCTGTTGCTATAACTTTCTCAGTCATTTCATGACAATCAGATTTCTTAAATTCTTCAGCAGCATCAGCCCGTTCCAACAAATCTTCCACTTTATAACCGCCCCCCATCCCAGAGGTGTGATCAAATGCAGAATCACTGGCATATAATTTGACAGATTTAGGTTTTCTGCTCAACTCAGCACGAGAACCATTGACATTTCCTTCATCATAAGAAGCATCATGATTGAGAGCAGATACATTGTCACCAAGACCACTAAAATTACTTTTTTCAAATGCTTCACATATTTCCTTTACAGCTTGAGCGAAGTATTTTACAGTTTTCCCTTTGCACCTAGCCAGTAATCTACACTTTGACTCACTTGTAAATGCTTGCACATCAGGTGGAGCAACGAAAGCTCTAAAAAGAACAAAAATGAACAAACTATTTAGAAGTATGAAATGTCCAATTTACAGTGCAAAAATAGAGCACCCTATATCCTCAGTAAGAAAAATAAATGCAACAGAGCAAAATTGCGCATATATGTCATCTTTAATGACTATAAACATTCAACAAAAGAAACTATAATAAAATCAACTACAATTTAAAGGGCACAGCTTATATGATAAGCCATGAGAAAAAAAACATGCATGAGAAAAAAAAAAAAACAACATTTGAGGTAATTTATTCCATACATTAAAGTGAAAACTATAAAGATGGGAAAAAATAAAAAATAAAATTGTGATCAACATTTATTTGCAAAGGAGCAGCACCAGAAGTCCACCACCACATGGAAGCGATGGAACATTGAAAAAATGCGACACCTCAATCCCAAATCTAAGGATACCCAAAAAAAGCCACATACCGACCTACGTCATTAAAACTAGAACATCAGCAATATCATCAAAGGTGGTTAGTTCGCTTCAAGATATATAGTCACATGTTCTTAACAATGCTGCAAGGAGCAGAACATCACACTGTAAGGCAGACTTCAACAAGAAATCCCAATGATTCAATTACAGAAGGTAACTACAGAATAAAGAAAAGCAATATAAAGAGAAACATGTAACAAAAAGTCGTCATCCCACTTCATAAAATCACTTCCATTCGACCAAACCTCATTCCATAATATGTAAAATCAAAACCATATCAGGCCATAAGATATAGGTTGTAATATTATAATTTCAGCTTCCAAGTATGATCTAAAAACAAATTAAACCATTAAATTACACTGTAGAAGGAGAATTTTCTGATACATTAATTCACGCTGCAAAGGTCAAAAGGCTCAACAAAACACCTAAAAAAGTCAACTCCACAACTCTGCAGTCTAACAACATCACCACAATTGCAACTATCATAATTTTTTTATAAGGATACAGAGTTATCTCCAGAGTTAAACGAAATGCATCCAAAAAGGGGGGGGGGGAGACAATTTTAAATGCAAACATTCAAACAAGAAATCACAAGGCATTAATGAAGCCGTAATCTGCTCTTTATTATTTATATATATAGAGAATTCAATCGCACGATTAACAGATCACAGAATACATGTACAAAATCAGGCAAGTGAGGCAACAAACTACTTATTCTCAATAAAACCATTCCATGTTAATAACCACAACTCGATTGAGACTTGTTTCATTATACAAAACAACATACTTGAAAAATAGAAAGTTAAAAGAGCATGAATCCATTATAGAATATCACATTAGGCAACATGTGACATGTCTGCAATTAATAGTCTTAGTATAAATAGAATCAAAATGGATATTCAAGTCTCAAAATTTCTGCTGATATGACAAATCTACATTTAATTCCATTTTGTTATTTTTAAATTTTAAAGTTCTATAAATCTAATTTTCCACATGGTAATGGTGAGCACAATTGGTTATTTACCTACTTGAAAAATATTTCGCCTGGTTAAGTAAAGCAATCTGGTATTAATCATCCCTGAACTCTTCTTCAAGAGTGAAAAGACAGTAAAAAAAATAAAAACAAAATGATACATTCCTTACAATAAATGCTTAACAAGCAAAGGAAAAAGTAAAAAAAAACATGTGGAAAAATCAGGATCTGGATATTCTTTAACATAATCAATCACAAAAAATTGGACATTTCATCCTGATAAATTAACTTGCACCAAGGGTCACCCAATAGTCACCAGATTCCAAACCTTCCCTCAATTCCTCCAAAATCAAAATAGAGAAGCAGGTCTCAAATTTTTTGTTGATACACCGAATACATCTACATTTTTATTTTATTTTTGTAAATTCTAGTTTTTAAAGTTCCGTAAATCTAATTTTCTCCATGGTATCGGTGAGCACAATTGGACATTCACCTACTTGAAAATATATTTCACCCGGTTAAGTAATCACCCGTGAAAAGTGTCTTAAGTCATCCCTACTTAACTTCCAATTACTAAAGTGGCACAGGGACAAAGAAAAATGAGTACAATGAAAAAATTGATAGATGATAGCATAAATTTTTCAAATTGAAAGAAAGAGAAGGCTGTGAAGTACTGATGTGACGGAGGGAGAGAGTAACTTTGATTTTTAAGAAAGTGGAGTGTTATAGGAACATTCCAAAAAAAAAAAAAAGTCCAAAATCGAATAAGGGACGGAAACTCAGAAAGAATTACATTTCACCCTCATTTAATAAATGTGTAAAAAACTGTCAAAAATCCACATCATTAAACTAAGCATTGGACCTTCCTGAATCCTACCAATCACAAGCAATTGCTCCAGGCAACTAAATACTAAGTTCCACCGCAAAAAGCCACCAACCTACATTCTACATGCATATATGCACACATCGTAACCTCATCCTCATATATAACAGAAGTTACAAAAGACATCTATATAACCATATGTAGTAGACACTGCCATTTAATTTGCCCATGAATCTTTATCAAAAGTGGATCATAAAAACACCCATAAAAGTCCACAAATTTATTGACCAACCACCATACAACCTACACAAAGTTTTACCCATTCTTTCTGCTTCGGTGCTAAAGAAGTGTATAACCATTTTCATTTTATATGCTTATCTCAAAAGTGTCTTCAACTATATACTAATAAAGTGGGCAGCAATCTTTAAGAGGATTGGGGTTCCAAACCTTGCTCTAATTCATTTACTTAACTTACGAAGCCAAGTAGTTTCTTATATCCTAAAAGATAAGAGAAGAACTAACTCCACCCAGCCTTGGAAAGCTAGAACGGATCCAAGAAGAAGAGGCGTCGGATTACTCTCAGAGTTTCTTCTTCTAAAAGAGATCGTAAGAAGACTGAAATCTCTACCCTTTTAAACTTTGATTCGAACATATTTTCCCAAAACTTCACATTTAATAATTCTCTAATATAATGTACAATTCTCCAAATCGCACATACCCCATACCACTTGTCCATATCTATATACTTCCCCCGTTTTGCTATTGCTGCACCATGGGGGATTTACGAATCCTAATGCACATCTTCAACCTTAATATCTTTAGTTACATACGAGTAAAAATTATAAAAAGTTAGTATTATAAAGGTATATATTGAGATGAATTTAACAAGATCCCACATGATTATATCTTTCTTTATGTATAAATCACCATATGTGGTTAAAAGGGATCGTGTCAATAGTGTTAAACTGTTAAATTTGCAAATGGTGCAATATTTCTAGAACGGAGAAAGTATATACATATTCCGCAATACCTCATTTCCATTTTCTCCCCAATGATCTTATTTGAAAATTCATGTCCCAATTCTTGTACATTTGTGTAATCTAAGTCAATTAGATCACAGGCTTCAAAGCCCTTATCTTGCTGGTAATCTTTAATAAGATTTTGAAGCAAAGAGGACTTCTCTACAGTAGTAAATCCAACAAAACACCCAAAAAAATCATCTCATATCCCCCTCCCTAAGGAAAAAATATTATGTTGTCAATATCGGATTATCCCATATGATAACTTTATGCAAAATGTCAAAAATATAGCCTAGCCAACCAATCAATACAAACATTTTCAGAAATAATCTAATCATACATCTCTAATCTCTCCGCATGTGCTTCAAAGCTATCCAAAAATTTTAAAATACAGAACAAAAAGAATAATTGTAATGTGGATATGATCATCACCTTGAAATAAAGTAGTTTAATTAAAACATCAAAGTGATTTTCATAAACATATACCTAAACTAGTCTCTAAAAATGTATATCCTGTAGAAACAAATAGAAGGGGAAAAGCATTAACAGAATCTGTGGCAATTAACCTACTAGTCACACATAACCATAGCTACCTGGTGATACGACTTACATTTCTTGGGTTCCAAAGAACTGCACGAAATACTTCTTTGGGTCAGGGGCTCGCTCCCAGTCTTCAGGCCTACTAACCTGAAAGTTCAGCCAGTAAAGAATAATTGAAATGCACATAACTCTAAGAGATGTAAGTATTTAGGTAGCCAACAACTCTCATACTGTATGAAAAAATAAATCACCAAGATAAGCACATAACAAATAATAGAACATCACAGAAGAACTAGAAGTAAATATTCACAAACTCGGGTCAAATTTAATAAGTTCAAAATTCAGGTCAAATCAGGTCACAAAAGAATCTTGATACATTTGGCAATGTACATAACGAGGAACAAATCAGCAAAACCATATTTGACCCACAGATAGCAAATCCTAAGCAAAAAGTGAGCAATTAAGACAATGTAAGAATAATTTCGCATACGGGTGGTAGTACTTGATATAATCGAGCTTGCATGAAAAATCTAGAAAAACATTCTACTCACCTTCACAACCACGATAGACATTCCGCAAACTCCTCAATGTAAATTAAGTTTTAAAAAAGCTCGCAACCTAAATTCTTCCGAATCACACATGTCCATACAAGACACAACCACTGATCCCGCTGTAATTAATACACTATCCAAAAATTCAAAACAACACAAAATCACCAACACGGGAGGTGTAATTTAATAAAATTACGCGGCTTTTGACTAATATAGCAGTAATCTTCCCGCCCTTTCATCGCCCCTAGTGTTCCAACTTCGAATCAATAATGAGTAGCAATATATATATATATAACTCCCATGAAAATGTAGCTCGAGAAGATCACCCCACAAAGCAACAAACAAATTAATTATACTACAGTTCTAAGCGCACATTGATATTAATTTGAGTGAATTAAATTCTCGATCACATAAAAATCAAAAACAAATAAATAGTACAATATAGTAAAAAAAAAAAAAATCAAATTTCACAACAAAATCAAACGAACCTTTGCAGGCCAAGCAGGGAATCCCTTGACCTTAGCAAGAACAAGATCGCCGAGTCGCAACTCGTCAGCAGTCTTCGTTTTATTGGCTCCTTTTTTACGCGCAGGAGCCATGGCGATTACATCAAATTACTCAAAACCTAATTTCAAATGCCAACCAACCGAAAATTTTCCAATGATTTCAATTACCAATCAAAAACCCTAGGAAAAAAAATTCTACAAAATTGTAATAAAATAGCTCAAAAATTAGGGATTGGAGAAACGAATTATGCCCCGAATTGCAAAGCTAATGAGAGAAATTAGGGCATCGGAGGAGAGAAAATAGCAGGTAATTGCATTTGGATTTTGGGAGCACCAGAGCAATACAACAGAAATTGAGGCGGTGAGAGGAAAGAGAGAGAGTACAGAGAGGTTTTTTTTTTTTTTTTTGGGGTGTGTTCGTTTAATTAATGGAGAACTTGGGGAAATTATGGTAATTGATTTATTCTACTCTTGAAATTATTGTGTTTTAAGGAGAGAAAGGAGGGTACAAGAGGGTTGCGGCTATGGATGATGGTGTAGACATAATTTAATCTCGTATAAGTATATAGGTATTGCTTTTGAATTCTTGATAAGTGATAATTTAATCAACTAACATTGTTGTCAAATAATCTTGATGAATGAATGTAGGTAAGATTGATTTTATTGATTGTTATGCATTTATGCGGGATTTTGTTAAAAATTGAAACAGGGATGAGGGTATTGATGTCAATCACGATATTCTATACAGGATTATTTCATTTAGAGCAATTTTGTTTCTTAAATTGACAAAAGAGGCTCGCACTTTTTACATAAAAAGAGGATGCAGTTTGTTAGACAAAAACAGGGGATGCAGTTTGAAAGACAAAAAACAGGGATGCTGTAAAACAGGGGGAACGGTTTCTAATATAGTGTTTGACATTACCATCAAAAGGGTTATTTAGTTGAGAATGACTAAATGTGTTTAGACGAGTTGCTGAGGTATGTGGGATTTCATCAAAAATGTGTAAAATTGTAAATGTAAGGTTTTAGTGTTAAAACAATGTATAAAAAAATGACAAAAACAGAAGTTTTGTAAAATAACAAAAAGAAAATGTCATTTTATTTTGAAAGAACAAATATATAAAGAAACTACTAATATTTATTTAAATAAACACCAACTGATTCTTTGTTTAGAGTCATCTGAAGTTAGTTATTTTGTTAAGATTTGACATTTTTGCATCCTCGTAGTTAGAAAAGTATTATGGTTTCATTATACAACCTTTTGTGATGAAGATTATTGATTTATTGTGGTTTTGAAGTTGCTTCTCATGTAATTTAGCTATTTGTGACAAAAATAACCGACTTTTGTTAAGGAAAACACTTATACACATCCACATCATCAAATCAACACGTGGTGGGGTAAGAAATATCATAGGCTCCAAACTTTCACAAAATTATATATATGTATAGCTATAACCAAATACATGCGTAAAAACCTTCAAAAGAATGTACGTAATGTCATTGTAAACATTAACCTAATATCATGTACTAAAATAGAATGACGAGGTTTATCATCTACTATATAGTATAAAAGTTAGCGAGGTATCACGCCCGTGCAGCTCCTGAATCCTCGAGGCTAGATCTAGGCCAACCTTCTTCGTATGTGCAACAAGCTATGAAATAGAGGAATCAACATGCAATGACACCAACTTGCACCACAACACATGCTTTGGTATAGACACATAGGCATAGGGAGGTTGCTTCATATGGGATTTGTTGTGTTGGGCATCGGGGATCGTAATACAACTCACACCCATGAAAAGATGTTTGATACAAATCATAAAAGAAAAAAAGAACTATTTTTAATTTGAATATCACATTATTCTTTCTCAAATGTACATCATGTACATGTATTAAATATGAACTAAGCTTGAAGATGTAGTGACATATGTGAACATCGGGGAAAAAAAAAATAACAATAATTGTGTTAGAAACAAAAGGAGGGTGAAAATAGTAAAATTTTAAGAATTGTTTGGTTAATATGGGTATTTAATTTCCATAGGAATTTGTATTTCATGGGAAGTTAATTCCTTAATGAAATTTCTAGGATGTTTTTTAAATGAGTTTGGTTAGCAATAAGGGTAATTGATATTCCCATGAATAAATTGGTTTACCGGGGGGAGGTGGGGCTTGGGAATTTATTACTTCCCATATTTTGTGGGAAGTGGAAATTCCCATGAATTCTAACTTTCACAATTTTTGCTTTTTTGTGTCAACCAAATAACTACCTATATACGTTATCAATTCCCATGAATTTTCAAATCCTCCATTTTATGATTTCAACCAAAAAAGGTCTTAGTGATCTTTTCAATATCACGAGTAAAGGAGAGTTTGGGGTGGGGGGTGCTTTTAACAATTGAGGTGATAGAAAGATCAAGTAGACTACTGGTGCCCAAACCCAATGAATATTAGGCCATTTGTTAGTGTAGTTTTTCCAAAGGGCTTATAAGTGAATATATAGAAGAGCAAACATTAAAAGATACAATAAACTATAAAAATGTTAGCATGGCTCAATCATTGGTGGGGGAGGAGGTGGTTGGATATGGGGAGGACATGGTGGCTAATGCAACAATATGCATTGTGGTGGTTTTGTTGTTCAACTATAGGTGAATATGTAATTAGAGTGTCTATATTGATATATATATATTATTTACCTTTAATACTTAGGTTTATTATATTGTTTGTAAGTGTCGTATGGCTATCTTTCATTAATAATTTTTTTTTTCTTCTTGTAAAATATATATATATATATATATATATATATATATATATATATATATATATATATATATATATATATTATGTTAAATTATGCATATGGAATCTCTATACTCGTTTAGATACTCACTTTTTTGTGGGATGTATATAGGAAAGAGTATTAATGCATATTTGATGAGTTATTCCTAATTAATATGACCACTTTTCTTCTTATGGAATTCTTAATAAATACAGCTACTGTTTCGGGGTTTTTTGATGTCTTGCGGGAGGGTTACAATTCCAAGACTAGTCTCTGGATGCCTGTACCTGCAAAATAACGGAGACTTCGGGTGGGTGGAGTTCCACCTCCAACGATCAAGTTAGAACGTGTATAGAGTCTGTAAAAAGTGCGGAAAATAAAGTATTTTCTCGGATTCCGAGAGAATATGTGCAATTAATGATTGCTCTGTTTTTTGTGTATATTTCTGAATGTGTCCCATGATGGGAACATCTCTCTATTTATAGGGTCTCGAAATGCATGCCGCCATCCGAGGTTACGGAAACCTAGGAATGGTGGGCTTCCTTGGGAATTGGGCCAGAAAGGCCGCCATTCTTCCCAATCAATGGGGATGCAACGTGTTAGCAGGGGATTAGTTCTCTGGGAACCTCTCCTGAAGTGACACGTGCCACCTCCCTATTGGACCACGTGTCCAGGGTAAAAATACCAAAAACATTTGCCCCTCACGGGTGTCAGGTGGCATGCCACGTGGCACAAGTGACACCTGTTAGGCGGCCATTGGAAGACGATTTTTAACCGTTGGTCTTCCAGGGAAATTACGGGGATGCCTGAATTACCCTTCTATAAATAGATTTTTTACCCCTCCCTTTTTTGGATATTTCCAAATTTTAGAGAGAGAGACATCCGTTTTTTAGAGAGATAAGCTCTGCCAATCGCCTGTATACCTTGCAAGCAGTTGCTTTCATTTCACTACTCACAGACGGTTCACCGTCTGGGTAGTTTGCAAATTGTCATTCTTTTTCAAAGGGGTACATCCGGTTATCTTTTCTTTAGAACCGCCTGTGTACCCTTCAAGCAAGCTTCGAAATTTTAAGTGGGTACTACCGGTCCCCCGCCAAAGCATCTTGCAAGCCATTGTTCAGTTTTCGCCTGTTTATTCAGCTGGTCACCGCTTGACTACCTCGCAGCTCATCTCATAGGTACCACTTCACCTCCTCTCAACTCTTTTATATATTTCCTTTTGTGTACATTTTGTTCCATTAATGGATTCACCAATAGCACACACGACACAACGTAGTTTAGAGGGCAGCCAGCCCCCTGGTACGGTTGAGTCTATAACTGGGGGAACCGCCTCTGGGTGCTTGGATCACTCTTGCTCATCTCCCAATCCGACCGTCTCCGTGTCTGTGCAGGACACTATGGCTAGGACTAGGAAGACGGTTGTAGATTCGAAGTATAGGGAGGAGAGCACCGAAGAAGGGCCACCTGAGGGAGATCAGGCTGAGACGGCAAGAGGATCCTCCATGGGCACACCTAGTGATGGGATTCTAGAGTCCAAAAATGGAGACGGAGGAAAGGCCGCCTCTATGTCTGGTCAGGAGGAGGCGGGTGGGAGTGTCTCTAAGAGAGACGGGAGTGAATCCGCCTCTGGTTCTAGCTCAAGCAGCTCTCTAACTCCAGATGTGGATAGTGAGGAAGAGGAGAGGCCAACATGGAAAAATAAAGGGGATCCACTTCAAATCTATATTTTTGCCAAAGACAGGGCAAATATGGAGAGGCACCTAGAGACGGTTAAACTCAAGCGTCCTCTAGGTGCGGGATACACTATCCGGGTGCCGCCTGAGTTTGGGACCATAGCCTGGAATGATGACCAGCCAGGCGCCAACAAATATTTTGGCTGCTATGAGGCGGCATTTTTGGCTGGTTCCGCTTCCCCCTTCACAATGCAATAAAGGCTATCCTTAGAGGATATGGCCTAGGCGTGTGGCAATTAACCCCAAACTCCTAGGTTAACATCTTGGGCTACATCGCCGCCTGTGAGATGCAGGGTCTTCATCCCGACAGGGAGGCTTTTGTCAAGATGCACTATCTAAGCCGAAGTCTAGGCGGGTGGAGGGCATGGTACACCTTAACCACGTACCCTAAATACCTGATGTCCCTAGACAAACCGTCTAAGTGGTTAGACTGGAAAACCCGCTTCTATCTGGTTTCTGCCCCCACTAAGTGAGAAAACTTTAAACTTTGCACATACAACCGGAAACCAGACCTTTTGGGATAAAAATGCAAGTTGCCACAAATCCCGGATGAGGATTACGAAAAAATAATAGAGGCGGGGTTTTTTGAGTTTACAACCACCACCCTCTCAACCGGGGAATTAATTAGTGTACCCAAAAACTGGGTACCTAAACATGAATATTTAAGGGACGAGGTGTTTTTGTCTGCTTGTGGGTTGAGCACCCAATTTAACAGACGTATATAGATAGTTTTTCCGGCTATGCTTTGCCGTCTCTATCTTTTGTAACTTGTATTTTTCTTGCTCGATGATCTAACAGACGATTTTCTTCTGCAGAAATTGCACTAAACATGCTTCCAGTGGACAAAACGCCTGCTAAGTCCGCCGCAGACATCCGCAGAGAGAATGCGGTGAAGAAAAGAGCCGCGTAGGCGGCTAAAGTCAAGGTATTAATAGCCTGACTTAGCTTCCAATTTATTGCTTTATTTCTTGGTGTATAGACAGCCTCCCGGGGGTCTGTTGGAGGAAAGAGTCTACAAATACACGTAGACCTTGCCTCCTAGCCGGATGTTCCTGCGGCGCCATCTGGTTTCCCGCCCCTTAGGCTGCAGGCGATTTGAGCCTTCAGCCGCCTCACCAAGGTATTGCTGAATTCTTCAACTCCCTTGAGCTTGGCTGGCCCATGCGGGTCAAGTCACATTCTCGTTTTTAGTCAGAAGGTTCCTCTGGCAGCCGGCATTCTATTGGAGGCGTTTATGCTGCTTTTTCACCGTCTCTTTCTGGTGCAGATATATCTCCCCGATGGCCGGATGTACAACAATTTTCCAAGGCCATGCTGAAGGCCGTCTCCAAGGAAGACAAAGAGGCCATCCCGGGTATACATGCGTTCAATGTTGACCGCATCCTAGCCAGTTGGCTGAGGTATGAATGTTTCACTTTTAGTTTCACTAACTTCGTAATATTTACCGGTTGCATCTTAACACTTTTGATGTATAGACGATGCAGCGAGTGGAGGGGCTGAAGAAGTCGTATGCCCAGAAACAGGAAGAGGTAAGGAGGGCAAAAAGAACCGATATCGACACGTCTGATGTTGCTCAGTATCAAATGATTATTCACGACCTCGAGACTAAGTCTGAGCTTTTGCAACATGCGAAATCCCTCAAGCGGCTTCAAAAATCCCTCGATGAGGCCAACACAAAAATCCATAATCTGGAGGCGGCAATTGACAATGCTAAGCTCGAGTTGAAAAAGAAAGACGATGCTCTCAAGTCCTTGGATGAAACCAAGAAGGAGAATATCTCTTTAAAAGCTGACAATGATCGCCTGCTGAAGAAAAGGGCCACTAGTGAGAAAAACTTCAGGGCCACTTTGGAGGCTGATCAGAGCCGGCTGATCGAGGAAAATGAGCACGACTGTGAAAACCGCATGAGGATGGCATGGTCCATCCTGAGTCTAGAGGCGGAGTACAACACTTGAGAACTTGCATACAAATATGTTGATCTCGTTATTTTGGCTAAGGAAGAGAACCAGCCGGCGCCCGAGCCCTTCTAGGACTGGCTGAAGAAGGAAGTCGCAGCCGTCGAGGAGGAGGCGGACTCAGAGAGAGAGGAGGAGGATCATGAGGAAGCCCAAGAGACCTCTGCTCCGGCCCCGCCTGCTAAGGATGTGCCCTCTACCCAGGCTAAAAAATTAAGCTATTTGTATTTCCGGCCTGCGTGCCGTGTATTTTATTTCTTTCCACCGGATGGGGATCCAGTTAACAATTACTCTCCCGGCCTTTTGGCCGGCTTTTAATTAAATTTTCTACCGGCTGCTGTGTCGGTATTTGTCCACTCTTGCTCCAAATTTCAATTCTTGCTAAGTATCCAAATGCATGCGGGTTTTTGTTTTTTAGCATTTTTTGTTAAGTACCAGAGTGCAGGAGGTTAACCGGTTGCAACAGGCTAATTTTCCCCTGGACGGATGTGCACTTTGTTTTTTTGGCATTTTTCTTAAGTGCCAAAATGCATGCGACTCATCAGGTACAACAGGCGTATTTTGCCCCTGGAAGGGTGTTTGCTTGGCAATTGTCCCTACCCAAGCGAACAACAGTCGTCCAACAAACATCCGGATGGACGTCAAGCGGTCATTGACCGTCTCTGAAACAATTCTTAATATTTGATTCTAAGTTAGAATAACAGGCGGTTTTCTTTATGGTGCTTGGATTCCAACTTTGAATTTTTTGAATCAACCGGCTGTGACTTACCCCTTGGGTTTGTCAGTCTTTGCCAATTGTCTAATAACAAGCGGCCATTGACCGTGTGTAGGTGTCATAACCAAGTTATGTTTTAACTGCTATGGTTTTGACTTAATGTAAATCTTCAATTATGGTAATTGTTTGTATTGTTACTAAACAATGATCAGTTATATCCAACCAAGATTTTAGTTACCGTTTGTATTGCCTTTGAGCAATAACCGGTTATATCCAGGTCTCAATTGATCATTCAAACGACTGCGAGTTATCTTAAATCTAGACAATCGATAGCGCCGTTTGTGCTATAGTTTATAGAACAATGTACCACCCAAATGGGAGATGTTCTCTTCGACGAATTCACCCGGATGGGCGTCACCGGTTGTCTGCTCATGTTGAAGCAGACGCAAAGAATTTATATAAGCCCGTCTGTACATTGTAAAGACAGTATATATGCCGAAAGCAAAAAGCAAGTGAAAATAAAGCTTCTTTTCGTTGATAAACTTTATTTACAAATGATGAGTGACATTTATGTCACTCCTAGGGTAGTGTTTTCTAATAGTTTTAGCAGTAATTTGGTTCATTCTAGTGTGATTTAGTTATGTTTTGCCTAATTTGAGTAGTCTACCTATGTGTTGCGTAATGTGTTTCTATATGGTTTAGGTAGTCTTTACTCCCCTTCCCCTTCGTTGTATTACGCTTTGCCTTCCTATTTTGTAATTGTAGATTATTGCCAGTGATTCGGATTGGGAAGGAACTAGATCAAGGATTGAAGACATTGCACCAGCGTTTTGGCGCGGGCGCGCGATCTTAGGCGCGGGCGCGTGCTGAGCTGGCCCAATCCCGTTATACCCATATTTGGAGCGGGCGCGCTACTTTTAGGCGCGGCCGCGCCTTTCTGCGACAATCCGAAATCTGAAATCAGATTAAAACAACAACGAGGAGAGAGAAAAGGCAACAATTTTTATTTTAGAAATTCAGCATACTTTAGAAGAAAAAAGAAGGCTTTTAATAGAAGTTTTTAGGGTAAAAACTCTTAGATCTAGTTTTTAGCCAAGGGGTATTGAAAATCCTCTATAGATCTTAGTGTAATTTTCTATTTCTCAAAAAAACCTTAGTTATTTTTGGGTATTTTTGAAGAAGCTTTTTGGAACTTGAATGGGTTTTTTCCTCCTACTTAGTATTCAATGAAGTTATTGGTATTCTTCTACTTATTCTCTTGTTTTTATGCTTAAAGTTCCTATCTTTGTTGGTTTAGTTGATAAAGTTATAATCTTTCTCATTAATCCCTTAGTTACTATGTTGATTAGTATAATTGTAGTTAGGGCTATGGATTGTGAGTAGTTCTCTTGTTGCTAGGGGTTTGGTGAAGGCATGCTTTGAGTTTGATGTATGTTAGGCTAGGTTAATTTGGAATATTTGCGATTAAACCTTCCTTGTGCTCATACTTATTGGCTACTCCATGTTTATGGTCATATGCATGTTGTGGTTGAGTGACTTGAACTAAATTATGACAATAGTGTGGTTTAGGAATAGTCATTAGGTGATTGATTATTGCATGACCTTAGTTTGTATGCCTTATGACGATAGTGTAAGTGTATGCTAGCTAGGATAGCTCTTAATCCCGATAGGTGATTAGAGAGTATTCTTGATATTGCTTTGTATGAGTTGCTTGGGTTACTTGTAAACCTATTTTCCGATGCCTAACTTTGTTGAATTCATAGCATGTTTGATCCTTCCCCCTAGTGCTTGTTTTAATTGTTATTCTATCCCCTTTAGTCATTACATTACCCACCATACTTCTTGATCGAACTAGATTAACATTAGGAGATAAATAGCGGTGCTTAATCGTTTCCCTGTGTTCGACCCTTGACTTGCCTTTATACTCATTTAGTTGCATGTTTAGGACTACAAATATCATTTGATAGAGGTGTCTTAGTAACGACCTAAAATACCGCCTATCAACAAAAAATTTACAAGTCTCAGAATTAGCATTTTCAAGTTGTCTACGTTCCAAGTTCTGGCTAGCTGTTTGCCTTTTGGAGTTTCCAGGCGGTAGGTGCCGCCTCTTACTTCTTCATAAATCCGATAGGGGCCTTCCCAGTTGGGAGTCAATTTCCCTTGCTCATTGGCCCTACCGGTTGCCTCCATTTTTCATAATACAAAGTTCCCTACTTTCAAGGGTCGTTTGTGTACTCTTCTGTTGTAGGCTCTTGTCATTCTCAGACGGTAAATGTCATGGCGCAAGACAACATTGCCCTTGAGTTCAGGGAGTGAGTCCAATGCTAACCGCATGGCCTCCCAATTTGCCTCTTCATCATAGAGCATGATTCGAAGAGTTGGTTCATAATGCTCAATAGGCAGGACGACTTCTGTACCGTATGTCATGAGAAACGGGGTTTCACCGGTTGCCCCTTTTTTAGTTGTTCTGATGACCCATAGGACATGACGCAACTCATCTGCCCATAGACCGCCAACCCTTTCAATTTTCTTCTTAATGCCGTCTGAGATGAGTTTGTTGAAGGCTTCAACTTGACCGTTTGCTTGGGGACGACCGACTGAGGCAAAGCAATGTGAGATCCCTTGATCCCCAACCAGCTCTTGAGGGTAGGAGTTTCAAACTGAGGGCCATTATCAAAAACCATAGACATAGGTACCCCAAACCGGGTGATAATGCTCCTCCAAATGAAGGAGATGACATCCTTTGTCTTTATGCCCTTGACCGCTTCTGCCTCTACCCATTTGGTGAAGTAATCAACTGTAATCCCCCGTATTTTTAAATATTTTATAAATGAATTTTTATCTTACTTATAATATTTAATTGTATTTTTCTAGAATTTAATTTTCAAATTATTAATTTAGGTCAAAAATTATTTTAGGCTAAATTATTTTATGAACCTATATCCTACAATCCATTATTATAAAAACAAAGCCTAACCCATATGTTTATTTAATTGGCCCATTATTTTCATGAGGCCCAATTCTACCCTACAATTGAACGCGGGGAAATTAGGTCGTTGACTAACCTCCTAACGGTCATATAAATTTATAAATCCTAAAACTAACCCCTAAACAAGTCTAGTGGTAAGTTCGGAGTCGAACCACAAGGAACGGTAATGCTAGATTGTTCTTGATCTAATGCTTAAGCTACGCTGAAGTCGGTTTATGGATAGAGGACACTACAACTACACTAAAACACATATAAAGAACAAGGTATGATAAAGTCTACTAGGGGAACATATCCACTTTGAATAATTAATAAGCTAATGAGAATCCATTTGATAATCAATCATGCAAAGAAAGAATTAAAATGAGAATTAACTACACTCAAAAGTAATCTCTCAAATTCCTAGCCTAGATCCCTCATTGACTAGGTGCATAGAAGAAATTTACCCAAAATGCAACCAAATATATCAATTCTAATTCACAATCCCTTGTCAAACTAGAACCAATATGCAATTAAGTTTGCTATCATGGGAGATCAATCCAATCTAAAACAAACAACATGCCAACATCAATTCAATCAATTTAATCACACAATTATCATCAAATTTATTTCAAATAACTCAATTAATCATTACAAAGCTTCACTCAACACCTAGTAGAAGGGTAACTACTCAAACATGATGAAAGCAATTAAATAAAGCATAAAGAGAAGAGAGAGTAAGAAATGCTCATTAATATAAAATGGAGATCTTCAAATCATCAAATTCCTCATTTGATTATCCAAAATCCATGAAAACCATTGTGTCTCTCACTTTCTCTCTCCAAAATTTGAGAGTTTCTCTCTCTAAAAACCTAAAACTACTGAAAAAATGAATACCTCTCTTTAAAATGAGCAAAAAATCTATTTATACCCCTTACTAAATTGCCTAAAAAGCTCCGCAAAAAGTCGAGCAGCACGTATAGGAGCGGGCGCTCCAACGTTAGTGCACGGGCGCTCCTAGCTGCAACAGTGAGAAGCAGAATCTTTCCAGAAAGTTTGGAGCGGGCGCTCCTCTTAGACTGCGCGCCCGCTCCTTCGCGCTAGACAAAACTGCTCAGCTTCAAACGGACATAACTCCCTCGTTTTACATCGGAATTGAGCATATGACCTGTGGTTGGAAAGCTATTGAGATAAGCTTTCATATCCAATTGGAATCACTCAGAAATGTTTTGTAGATAAAAAGATATAGGTGTTTTAAGTTCGATCTTTGCAAATTAAGTGCACATTTCTTCATTACTTGTTCTTTTATGTTTTACGTTTCTTCAATCTTGAGCAATGAACTTATCCAAGTGTTCCTAAACATAAGAATAAACCAATAAAGTTTAATCTAATGCAAGAAGTAACCAAAAATATGCAAGTAAAGCCAAAATTGGTCAACAATGATATTTCACATGCAAACACGACAAATGAAATAAAACCTTATTGAAACCAAGTAAAAAGATATCAAAACAATGAAAAACTAACTAGAAACTCCTAAAAGATAGTGACATAAATGACACTTATCAAATTCCCCCAAGCTTAACTTTTGCTCGTCCTCGAGCAAAACAAAACAAACACAAGGGAAAACGATGTATTTTATTTGAACAAATAAAACTAGAAGAGAAAGAATATACACTAACTCAGTTTCGTAGGAATGACGAATACATTTAGCGTATGCATCAAGCACTTTAAACCCCTTAGATCGCTCTAGAGGACGAGTAAGTTCTCGTCAGGGTATCCTAAGAGTTTAACCCATAACTCTTGACAAAAATCAAGGCAAAGCAATAAATAAATAAATAAAATAAATCGAAGTAAAAGAGAGGTTATAAGCGTTCTTGAGTGGACTTTTATGATGGAACAAGCACTAAAGAATGTCAATCTTTCTAAAAAAAATAAAGGTATGCACGTTCTAAGATGTCTAAAGTTGATTGAAACATAACATATGCTAAGCATAGAGAACTAACGAAAACACTTCCCACCTTTTGTTCCAACCAATCAAACCACGTCCTCTCTACAAGTTTCAAATCCACTTTCAAGGTAGCTTCTCATGATTCCACGAAGGAACCGGAAAATAAGTAAGAAATTCAAAACATGAGAAGGTTATCCTATATCTTGGCTATGCAAACTCGCTCTATAGGCTTGATTCCTATTTCCCGCCACCATTAAATGACTTAACCCTCTAGGATCAAAAGGACTTTCAAGGTTGTAATATACAAGCTAGGAGAGTAAAGGTGTGGAAAACTTTTGAAATTGGTGGTAAACCTACATGTGAAGCCCGGGTGGAATTTTTTCCACAAGATCAAAATGAATCCAAAACAAAAGTACCAACTATGCTCATAAAATAAATTTTCCCCAAGCTTATTTAACACAAAATAACAAAAATAGGGAAAAAAAAGACAACTATAGCAAAATCTTTTTATGCTTTTCGTTCTTCTTTTACTTTCTTTTTTCGATTTTTTTTTTCTTTTTGAAGCTTTTCCTTTTTTCATTTAATGTCCTTGCCTCTTTTAACTTTGGATGGTTTTTTCTCAAAATGCATTTGCTTTTATGCACAAACTTATATACAACTTATACTTACTTTGCAAATGAACTCATAATTCTAAACTTGCACCATAAACAATAAAACAAGCTTCAAAACAAAATTGCTTCACAAAACTAAAGGTAGAAAGTGAAACCAAGGCTTGAAGGCTTGTATTGTGGCTAGAGAAAAGAATGTATATGGCTCAAAGGGGCTAGCAAGAGGGGAAAATGTAAACCAAATCCAAAAATAGAAAATTTGTCCTACAAAAAGAGAAATTCCTTTGTCATTCCCTAAAGTGGCTCGCTCGCGATCTTGGGAACTAAAAGTCAAATTCTAGATATGAGAATGCAATAGTCAAGAATCCAAATATGACGCTCAACAAAGTATGATGAAGGCTTGAACAATTTTACCTCACTAGGGATAGCAATAACTAACTCTTGATTTCATATCCACTATAGAGAGCAACTCCATCTTACCACAAGCAAGTGAACTAGGGCTTCATGATCCCAAAGTTCTTAACAACTACCTTAGCATACCATATCCTAGAGTCAACCTAACACAATCTCAAACCGTGCACACCACTAAAATTTAGGAAGAAAGATATTCTAGATACAAGTCTAAATGTATCAAGTCCAAGGCAAGAACAAAACAAAAACACATTGCAAATTTGCCTTGATAGAAACAATTTTTTTTTTTTTTTTTTTTTTTTGGGATTTCAAAATATACAAATTGGAAATGCATATACAAATGTGCATTGCATATATGAATCAAAATTCCACCAAACATGATAGAATACCCTCCCCCAAGCTTGAATGAGGCAACATACTCAAACCATAAACAAAATAATACATGGGTGGGGAAAAGAAAGAAAGTCATCCAACCAACCAACATATGTCCAACAAGTCACAAATCATTAGAGGAAGAGCAAGGAAGGATATTACCGGATATTAGGTAGGTATAAATACCCGCAAATGACCCAATTAAACCTTTTTTGAAGCCGACTCCCTCTAAAATTGAATCTTGATTTCCATGTTCTAGCAAAAGTGGAGTCAAACTTCCTTGATTCTTGATCCAAACCAATGCATAAGAGTATATTAAGTTATGTACCTAGCACAAAGCACACAAACATTTCCATGAGACAAAAACTATTCTAAAAAGAAAAAAGAATGAAAGCATTAAAACACGGGTTACTTCCCGAGAAAGGCTTGCTTAAGGTCCTAGCTTGACCGCTCTAGTAAATAATATTGCAACGATCGCAAGAGCTTGTCAAATGCACTACTACACATTTCATAAGAAAGAAGGTAGGCAAATGATGGGAAGATAACGTGCAACAAGGATAGTGCACGCAAATGAGGAGAGAGATGCCAAGAAAAAGAAGAAGAATCAAAAGAAAATTCAATAAAATAAGAAGAAGAAGAAGAAGAAGAAGAATAAGAAAAAGAAAAGTAAGGCAAACTCTCCTCAAAATGTTTTTTGGTGGCAAAATCACCATTTTCCTCAATAATTGATGAGTGGGGAGCTTGAATATCACAAATAGAAGGAGGGTCCCCAATAGGCTCTTTGAGAAAAGAAGGGAGGGACATAGGATAGGAGGGGCTATTGTTAAATTTCCTTGAAAAAGGGACATGAGAAGAGGGGATAGGAGCAATGATCTCACAAATGAATTCTTCCTCACCACCATTCCTCACATCACCAATAAGAGCATGGAAATCAATCATTGAATCTTCAAAAGAGGGACACTCATGAACTTCATATCCTTCAGTAATCCAATCTCCAAGAGAAACTACATCATCCTCTCCATCACAACAATGAACAACATTCCCCTTAGAAATCCCAAATCCCAAAGTCTTAAAACCATGCATGAATGGATGCAAATTCATCTCAAACTCATCTCTTTCCCATGAAGCATTCTCAATGAACTCACTAAAAAAGCTATGATTTTCCATTTGAACCTCACAAAATATATGGGACATAACCTCAAATGAGTCCAAATACTCATGAATAGAAGAATCACAAACATGCACTTCATCAAAATAAGAAAGGGGGTTTGGATTCACAAAATTATCATTTAATTCATTCTCTACTCTCTTTCCTTCACTCAAAAGCTCACTATTGTCTTCCTCACACTCTTTTGATTGTACAAAAACATCATCATCATCATCTTCAATACACACATGGGATTTGAAAGATTCAAGATCATGCAACAAAGATGACAATTGGCTTTCTAGCTCTTCCTTTCTCCTTATTACCTTCTCAATACACTCTTCACTCCTATTCATCATCTCCAATTGACTTCTCATAGAATTTAAAAACAACTCCTTACTTGGCCCAAAAGTAGAATCAAGCTCAACACACCTAATAAGGGATTCTAAATAATCAATCGGAGATTCATAAGATGAAGAAAATTGAGGGTTTACAAGGCGGGAGGGATCACAACCAAGATTGTAAGCATCAACATTAGAAGGATGAGTAAAATCATCATCATGGGGAGAAAGGGCACAATCAAGCATATAAGATTCATTATTGGGAGAAAAAAGGTACATCACAAGAAGGCACGCTAAATAATGAAGAATATTGAAACACACCATGCTCATCAACATTGGAATGCACCTCATCGTCATGAATAATAGGGGAAATAGAGTTGAAATCATTTGTTCTAGGTTCACTAATGGGATCATGTGACAAATCATGGGAATTCATGCTAACAGTAGAAGAATCGACACATTGCACATCAATATTAGAAACATGATTACCCCTATTATAAACATCCCTAACAAACCATACATAAAAATCCCAAGCATCATCAATTGATAATGTTCTAAATTCATCATTATACATGTTTTCAACAATATTCCTAGTTTGCTCATTCAAACCAAAATAACAAATCTCACAAGCCTCCCAAAGACTACAACAATTATGATCTACAAATCCCTCAAGTCTATTGAAATAGTCGCAAAAAAGCTCATTATCATATTGAGGAAATGAGAAACATGCCATTTTTTTTATTTTTATTTTTTTAACAAAAACAATCAAACAAACAAAAAATAAATTAAAAAAATAAAAACAAAAGTATACACAAAGACCTAGACTCAAGCAATTAAAAACAATCAAGCATTGACACCGTTCCCCGGCAACGGCGCCATTTTAAACGCGGGGAAATTATGTCGTTGACTAACCTCCTAACGGTCAAATAAACTTATAAATCCTAATACTAACCCCTAAACAAGTCTAGTGGTAAGTTCGGAGTCGAACCACAAGGAACGGTAATGCTAGATTGTTCTTGATCTAATGCTTAAGCTACGCCGAAGTCGGTTTATGGATAGAGGACACTACAAATACACTAAAACACATATAAAGAACAAGGTATGATAAAGTCTACTAGGGGAACAGATCCACTTTGAACAATTAATAAGCTAATGAGAATCCATTTGATAATCAATCATGCAAAGAAAGAATTAAAATGAGAATTAACTACACTCAAAAGTAATCTCTCAAATTCCTAGCCTAGATCCCTCATTGACTAGGTGCATAGAAGAAATTTACCCAAAATGCAACCAAATATATCAATTCTAATTCACAATCCCTTGTCAAACTAGAACCAATATGCAATTAAGTTTTCTATCATGGGAGATCAATCCAATCTAAAACAAACAACATGCCAACATCAATTCAATCAATTTAATCACACAATTATCATCAAATTTATCTCAAATAACTCAATTAATCATTACAAAGCTTCACTCAACACCTAGTAGAAGGGTAACTACTCAAACATGATGAAAGCAATTAAATAAAGCATAAAGAGAAGAGAGAGTAAGAAATGCTCATTGATATAAAATGGAGATCTTCAAATCATTAAATTCCTCATTTGATTATCCAAAATCCATGAAAACCATTGTGTTTCTCACTTTCTCTCTCCAAAATTTGAGAGTTTCTCTCTCTAAAAACCTAAAACTAACGTAAAAAACTACTGAAATTGCCTAAAAAGCTCCGCAAAAAGTCGAGCAGCACGTATAGGAGCGGGCGCTCCAACGTCAGTGCACTGGCGCTGCAACTGTGAGAAACAAAATCTTTCCAGAAAGTTTGGAGCGGGCGCTTCTCTTAGACTGCGCGCCCGCTCCTTCGCGCTGGACAAAACTACTCAGCTTCAAACGAACATAACTCCCTCGTTTTACATCAGAATTGAGAATATGACCTGTCGTTGGAAAGCTATTGAGATAAGATTTCATATCTAATTGGAATCACTCAGAAATGTTTTGAAGATCAAAAGATATAGGTGTTTGAAGTTCAATCTTTGCAAATCAAGTGCACATTTCTTCATTACTTGTTCTTTTATGTGTTACGTTTCTTCAATCTTGAGCAATGAACTTATCCAAGTGTTCCTAAACATAAGAATAAACCATTAAAGTTTAATCTAATGCAAGAAGCAACCAAAAATATGCAAGTAAAGCCAAAATTGATCAACAATGACATTTCACATGCAAACACGACAAATGAAATAAAACCTTTTTAAAACCAAGTAAAAAGATATCAAAACAATGAAAAACTAACTAGAAACTCCTCAAAGATAGTGACATAAATGGCACTTATCAACAATTCTCTCTTATAAATACCGCATGAATCCCCAAATTTTCCCCCACACAAAAAGGTTAGTGTTATTTTCTTCCTCCTTTATTTCTTATTATTATTTTCATAAAGCTTATGCAATTGATTTTTGGGTTTTGGTTTTTATTGCTTGAAATTAGTTTATTTAGTATCAAAATCATGTTTTCGATGTTTTAAACTAATAATTTCAGATTATAATTGTTGTTTTAATTTTCAGATTTTGTAATTTTAAATCTAGGTTTTAATTTAGTTAAATTGGGATTTTAGGGTTCTAATGATCAATTAATTTGGGGCATTTGTGAAAGGAATGGTGTCCTTCCAACAAGTGTATTCTTCCGATTGAGGGTTCAAAATTATTACAGAGCTAATTCTTCAGTAAGGTCAAGTGATCGAAATGCCTAGGTGGAGGCCGCTTCCGATCAGTAATATCGAGGTACAATTGATATTACAGCTTGATATTAACTGAACCCTTCGGGTCGAACCCTATCGAATCACCGATCCGAGACGACGAATTAATCCGAAAGGATTTAATGAGTCGACATAGTTTTACGAATACAGACGTCGGACATCGAGCCTAGGGCGTCGAGACCGAGCATCGCAAAATCACAATCGACAAGTATGAGCGTAGCCATAGCTAGGCTAGGCTAGCTCATCATAGGCACTAGGCGCGCCATAGCAGCCTTAGCATCATGCCTAGGCGCTGTCGCAGCCCTAGCGTGATGGCTAGGCACCATGGCTGGCTATCGCTAGCACCAGGCGCGCCAACACAGCCCTGGCATCATGCCTAGGCGCTATCGCAGCCCTAGCATGATGCTGGGCGCTATAGCAGCCCATCGCAAGCCTATGAGCATCACTAGGCGCACCATGCGTGGCCTAGGATGGCTGGGCACCATCGCAGCCCAGGCAGCATCACTAGGCGCACCATGCGTGCCCTAGGATGGCCTGATGCCGTAGCAGCCCTAGCATAATACTGGGCGCATGGCAGGACCACACGCACCAAGCACAGCTAGTGCTAGGCACTGGCGCATGCGTGGTGCATGGTGCTTGGGCGAGGCATGTGCGTGCATGGTGCACAGTGCATGGCCGAGGCTAATGCGTATGGCTGTGCGAGTGTGTGCGAGGGGCTAGCAAGCTAGCAACGTCAAGCCAAGCATGCGTGGCTTGCTAGCAGCACGCATGCTAGGCATTGTGTGCAAGAGAGGATGGTGTGTGGCGCGCATGATGTGCGAGTGTGGTGCGAAGCGAAAGGCCAGCATGCATGGCTCGCTAGCAGCACGCATGCTGGGCCATGCGATGCGTGGGATGCTGGCACCAGCGCCAGCACGTACCAGCCAGCACCAGTGCCAACACGCACCAGCCAGCACCAGCGCCAGCACGCACCATCCAGCACCAGCGCCAGCACGCACCAGCCAGCACCAGCGCCAGCACGCACCAGCAAGCATCAGCGCTGCTGCTGGGCTTGTACTAGCATGCTGGGCTAGCTGGCAGCTGGGCAGCAGCCTTGGGTGAGGCAGTTTGTGAGGAGAGTGGGGACCAAGGCTTTGGGAAAACCTTGGGGAGCAAGGCATTGGTCCCCCCACCTCTCCATGGTCCTCACCTAATACTCTCTCTCCCTTTGACACTTGTCGAATTGTAATTGCATTTATTTATTGATTTATTTTAGAAATAAATTAATTAGCAAATAAAACATTCTCCCACATTGGTTGGGGAATGAAAATCAAGGGATCATTTCCCTATAAATACCAAGCTTGATATTGGGAATTGATACAACCTTGAGTGGAATTAAAAAGGCAACTCTAAGAAAGAGTAAATCTTTGATTCGTAAAACTCATAGTTATTTTGTCCGGGTCTTGACTAACCTTCAAGACTTAGGACGCTCGGGTCGGGTCGAGGGTACGATCCGTCGGAGATCTCGTTTTTTCAGGATTTTGAAGTAAGAGCTCTTTGGGAGCGAAGCACGCGTCAAAGGTATAATTCTTGTTCTTAATCTTGTTTGATTAAGTTTATTATGCTTGTTTAATTGCCTTAATTAAGGGGTGGGTCTTGGTGGGTTTCCTTCCGCGTAGTGTCGGGTCACTACGAAACCCTACACTTTGTTCCTGTTGAATTTCTAATGATTAATTAAGTATAAAAACAAATTTTTAGTTTTCCGTAATCAACTTTGATCTCCGTTCTTAATTTTTTAATCACGTTTAGATTCTAACTCGTCCGATTTTTACAAAAATATAGTGTTTTTCGTGTGTAAACAACGTTTTAATCAAACTTCACTACCTTTGGTAGTATTCACCATCCTATTGTGGCCAAATTCAGCCTCTAAATATGGTTTTCGGGCAATTTTTTATTTTTAACGAAGGTTTAATGTTTAAAATAAATTTTCAGATTTTTATAAAGCTTTAAACTTGCTGTAATTTTACGAATAAATATGTATTTTAATGTTTTTATGTAGGAAATTTTAAGAATAATATATAAGCTTTTAATTCTAGCAAAAAGAAAGGTTTTAAAGTATTGTTTAATTGAATTTTGGAGGTTTGATTGAGTTTTTATGAAACTAATTGAATTCTAATTATATATTTCAAGTTTAGATTGTTGTATGCATACATTCTACTATTAAATTAAATTTTCAGATTTTTAATCTTGGTTTTAAAGGTTTTAAATCATGGTTTTATGATGGATTTTTAGGTTTTTAACATACTAACCTACTATATAATGATTATTTCAAGCAGAGATGTTTATGAGGTTGTTTTATAATCTTAAACTAAATTCTAGAATATAATCCTTACTTTAAAGTTTCTGGAATTTTATGTTATAAGCTATATTTTCATGATTTTAACAAATAAACTTATAGTTGAACTATTGAATTATTAACTTTGACTATGGTGAGTAATTTAAAAGCATTATTTCAATGGTTTAAGGGGTTTGAAAGTAAGTTAGTGTTGCTGTAAAATATATTGCTTGGGTATTGATTGAATTATTATTGTTTGGTTTAGGAGAGGACTTTGTAGAATGCGATTTCTAGTTCCTAAAGTGACCAACCAACTCGTTTACTCAAGGTACGTACACTACTAGAAATAGGTCGTTTTCCGAGGGAATCGTTCCGACGGACCTAAATTTTGTCGGAAAATCCGAACTTTTCGACGGAATTAGTGTCTGTCGGAACATTCCGTCGGAAACGGTTCGTTACGACGGAAAATCCGTCGGAATTCTTGCGACGGAAGTAAATTTCCTCGTAATAATAGGCTTTCGACGGAATATTCTGTCGGAAAGTTAGTTTTCCTACGGAATTTAAATCCGTCGGAATTTTCCTACGGAATATTCCCTCGGAAAACCTAAATATTCCGACGGATTTTTTATCTGTCGGAAAATTTCCAACGGAAAAATCTGTCGGAACGTTCTACTAAAAATCAGTCGGAAAATTTCCAACGGAAAAATCTGTCGGAACGTTCTACTATATAAAAAAAAAATCCAGAAATTTCTTTGGGAAACCTAATACCCAAATATTCCGCCTCTTCTCCCTATCTCTCTCCTCTCCTCTCATCTTCTCCCTTTCTCTCTCCTCCTTCCTCTTCTCTGATCTTCTCCTCCTTCTCTTCCTTCTCCTTCCTCGCCCTTTCTCCTTCCTCGCCCCTTTTTTCCTTCCTCGCCCCTTCCTCCTTCCCCGCCCTTTTCTCCTTCCCCTTTCTCCTTCCTCGCCTCCTTCCTCGCTCCTGTTCTCCTTCCCCTTTCTCCTTCCTCGCCCCTTTTCTCCATCCCCTTTCTCCTTCCTCGCCCCTTCTCCTTCAATTCGTCTACGATTTAATGGTTTTTTTGGTCAAATTTGACCATGAAAAGTGTAGATCTACACTTTTCATGGTCAAATTTGTACTTAATAAACCAAAATCGAACTCAATTGAAGTTTTAAGGTATGTTTTTGTGTTTGTAATTTTTGTTTTTTTTTTTACGAATTCGGTAAAAAAAAATTTCGTTTTTCCGGGAGGGTTAGGATTTTGGTTGGGTGGGGTGGTGGTGGCTGGTGGTGGGGGTGGTTCGGTTTGTGGGTGTGATGGTGGGTGGGGGTGGTCTGGCTTGGGGTGGTTTGGTTAGGGTTAGGTGGGGTGGGTGAAGTTCGTGGGTGTGGTGGTGGCAAGGGGTGGTCTGGGTGGGTCGTCTGGGTGGGGGTGGTCTGGGTGGGTGGGTTTAGTTTAGGGTGGTCTGGCTTAGGGTGGTTTGCTTAGGGTTAGGTGGGGTGGGTGAAGTTCGTGGGTGTGGTGGTGACAGGGGGTGGTCTGGGTGGGTTGTCTAGGTAGCGGTGGTCCAGGTGGGTGGGTTTAGTTTATGGTGGCTGGTGGGGGTGGTTTGGTTAGGGTTAGGTGAGGTGGGTGAAGTTCGTGGGTGTGGTGGTGGCAGGGGGTGGTCTAGGTGGGTGGGTTTAGTTTAGAGTGGCTGGTGGGGGTGGTTTGGGTGTGTGGGGGGTCTATGTGGGTGGTGGTTTGGGTGTGTGGGGGGTATGTGTGGGGGAGAGGGGTGGTGGTGGGTGGTGTGGGCTGGTGGCGGGGGTGGGTCTAGGTGGGGGAATTTTTATTTTTTTTAATTGACTATTCTGACGGAAATTTCCGTCGGAAGTAAGTAGATTCTGACGGAATATTCCGTCGGAAGTGGTTTATTCCGACGGAAGGTAACTCATACCGACGGAAATGATTCGTCAGAATCTTGTGACGGACTTTCCAATTAAGTCAAGCCTGACTCTGACAGAACAAAATCCGTCGGAAATTCCTTCGGAATGGACCTTTCCGACGGAATTTCCCTCGAAATATCCCGAAATTCCTATAAAAGGTATTGCGACGATGCCTTCCGACGGAATTCCGTCGGAAATGGGCATTTCCGACGGAATTTCAGGGTTTTCCAATGGATTTTTTCCGTCGTTGATTGGCTGTTTTATAGTAGTGGTACAAGAATACGAAAACCTTGACTTTAGAAGCATGTTTAAGGACTTGGAAAACCTTAGAATCATGTTAGGAAACTTGTAGATTGGTTGGAATTGTATGGTAGTAAGTTTGATTGGTGATTAATGTGGTGATTGGTTTTGTTTCATGTATGAGGAGTGCGTATTAATTTATCTTGTAAGTATTATTTATGCATTAACATGCAAGATGAGCTTAGGGGCAAAGGTACGTGAATATGTGGTATGAATTATTTTAATACTCGTTCATGTTTATTGAAATGGAATGAGTAAAGGGAGAATTAAAGTCTTATAAGACGAGGTCGATGATTTGAGGTGCCTTATGCACTTAAGGTGTTTATAACCGAGGTAGTTAAAGGATTCAATACTAAATATTGTTTGTCACTAATAAATCAAGAATTAAATTAGAAATTTAAATTGTTTGAATGATTGATGTATGATTGGGTGTGTTGTTTTGCACTTGAGTCATCACCATGTTTAAACTTGTAAATCACGTAAAGTGCAAGATGGATGAGCAATAAAACTCTGGATTTGTGCACATCTAGAGTATTGACAATCAGGGGTTGGGGTTCACGGGGTATTAGTCGTGTACTTTCTGGAGGCCGTTTGATCTACAAGTCACTTGTTTACAAATGCTTTTTAAAACTATAAGGAGTTAGATGAGATCCCATACTAGCTATGACCACGGAGTCGCGCCCGTCTGCCATTGGATATTTATTAATGTTTCCGAAAGGAGGCATATGGTTTTCCTTTTATTGAAGTTCCGAATTGGAGCATGGGGAGACAACCTAGTCTATTCCTTAATCCAACTAATGAATGAAATGAATTATTGTTAGTAATTAGTAAGGTCTTAGTAATCTTAACAGTTGAGGCGTGTGTGTTTGAGTCAATAATTAGATTGTGTGTACTGATTGATTTTAGTAACATGTTAGGAATTCTTTGTTATATTTCGTAGCTTGTATATACTCAGCGTTGCTGACTGCGTGCTTTTGTGTGTCTTTTCTTGGTCATGGCCTTCGCCTTTCAATAACCATGTAATGATTCAATTTTTACATTTGTAATATTAGGGAGCAGACTAATCACAAGTTTTTACACAATCAGAACTTGCATCAAGGTGATGGGATTTTGAGTGAAGTGTTGGATATTTTCACAGTTTATTGCAACTCTTAAGTTGGATTTATTTTAACTCTGATTTGATTTATTTACTACTTTTATTTGGGTTTGAATAAGGGCCGTAATGGTTCTAGCTTGTAAGACTAAATTTGGTTTTGATTATTGGTTTTGGAAACTTATTTATAACTAGGGATGTCACTGGGGCGGGTCTAGTAGGAGACCCGCCCCATCCCCGCCCCGATGGGGCGGGGATGGGTCTAGCTTTGGCGGGTCGCGGGGCGGGGATGGGTCTAAAATCCATACCCGCCATGGGTGATGGGGCGGGGATGGTTGTTATGTAATACCCGCCCCGCCCAGACCCGCCCCATACCCGCCCAGCCCCGCCCCGCCTGACCAACCCCGTACCCGCCCCGCCCCGCCTGACCCACTCCATACCCGACCCATACCCGCTTTATACCCACCCCATACCCGCATAAGACCCGACTAGCCATAGCATAATACGATTAAAAAAAAAAAATTTACTACACCTAATGAAATCTGACCCAGTAACCCACTTACCCAATACCCACCCTCATTCAGTCATTCACTCATTCTCAAAACAAAAACCCTAGCCTCACTGCCTCACTCTCTCCTCTCACAGCCTCACTGCCTCACTCTCTCCTCTCACTGCCTCACTGTCTCAAGCGCTGAATCTCTTCCTCAAGCCTCAAACCCCTCTCTTCGATCCTTCTTCTTCAACCTCGTGGTCCTCGTCTGCAATCAAATCTCTTCGATCCTTCTTCTTCAACCTCGATCTTGCAAGGCTGCAACTCATTCAATTTAGGTAAACGTTTTCGCATTATTATCTTTGAATTTTCTTAATTCAATATGTTCAATTAAGAATTTCTTAATTGGGTTTTCGATTGAAAGTATGTGATTCGTCTTTTATTTATGATTTGTTCGATTGCGGTTTTCAATATTTCATTTGATTGAGCTAGGGTTTCGTGTTATATTTGTATGATACTTTCAATCTAATGAATTGTAGTTGATTACTGTTATTTTTTGTATGATAATGTATGAATATGATGACCTCCAAATTTTTTAGTTTATTAGGGTTTTAATCTAGAATTTTCATTACTTGTTTTTTTATATTCAATTTCACAAAATAGATATAATAAAGTCGAAATTTGTATAGATTGTAATTAGTTTTTCTCATTAATTTCAGACTTATAAGTTTATGTTTATTATTTTAGCTTATGTGTGATAACTAAATTCGGATTATGTCATTTGACCACTTATTCGATCATTATAGATTTAGTTACTTTTTTTTTTTTATTTAATTCATTTACTAAGATCAATCTTTGTAGTACACACTAACTTAACACACTTTGTATATAATTAAGTGGGGATGAATTTTGATTGTATTGTAGTTCAAAATATATATACTGATTTTTTACTAAATTTGAATTGAAAATGACTGGCTATTAGCCTATGAATGATGCATGGTGTGTGTGAGCGTTTGTGTTTGTATCTATGTGGCTCAGTGGCTATAAATTTGTGTTGTAGCCTGTATGTAGTGGTTAGTGACTTAGTGTGATAGGTGGTTAACTGGTTATGCAGTAGCAACATATATTAACATAGCAGTTACAGTATGACATTATGCATTGATAGGCCTTTCAACATGATATCTTCCGATAGCTGTGCTAGAAGCATGATCTGCCTTTGCTGCTGTGCATTGCTAATTTGCTATTATTAATTTATTATTGCTGTTTCTGAGATGTCAAATGTGTTCAATACTGTAGTCAATATGTCTAGTGCATTAATTGTCTTTATTTAATTTTTACAGGGGAGAATGACATCTAAAAATGAGAATAATGCTAGTGTTCCCACTTCCGCTAGTAATACTCCAATTGCAATAGATGATGATGAAAGTCCTCTAGAGACTAATTCCGATCCTTCTCTCCTACCAATTACTAGTAGGCATACTTCGGCAGTGTGGTCTGATTTTAAGAGAAAGAGAGTTGGGGATGTGATAAAAGCTGAGTGCAACCATTGCTCCAAGCTACTTGCTGGTGGGTCAAAAGCAGGAACTACTCATTTGAAAGATCATATAAAAATATGTCCAAAGAGAGTATGTCAAGATCTTCGACAAACAAGAATGTTTGGTACAAAAAAAAACTTGAATGATAAGAATGACACGATGACATTGGCTCCTTACGAATTCCACCAAGAAGATGGAAGAAGAGACTTGGCAGAGATGATTATTTTGCATGAGTATCCAATTAGCATGGTTGAGCATATTGGTTTTAGAAAATATAGCAAGACACTCCAACCTGGATTTAAAGTGCCGTCTCGCGACACAACTAGAAAAGATATTATGAAAAGATATGAGCTTGAGAAGGAGAATGTTGCAACCTTGTTGAGGAAAGCAAAGGGTAAGATTGCCTTAACTACTGACATGTGGACAGCTGACAACCAGAGAAAAGGTTATATGGCGGTCACCTCACATTTTATTGATAATACATGGAAGTTGCAAAGTCGGATCATAAGGTATCGTTTTCTGGTTACTTATGATTTTTTTTTTTTTGGTTGTCTTTGTATTGCTATAGTTTTTTGGGTGAAATTTAAAATTATAAGAATTATAAGTTATGATGATAGATGATAATAATGAGCCCATATATCCACAATAGTATTGAATAGACAAATAATATATGTTATTTTCATTGGTTTTGGTAGGTTTTTATATGTCCCCGCCCCTCATACTGCTGAGGTTCTTGCTGATGCTTTGAAAGAAAGCATTCAATCATGGAATCTTGATCTTAGGTTGTCTTCTATAACCGTGGATAATTGTTCAACTAATGATGCAATGATGGAAATTTTGAAAGGAGTGTTTCCATATGGCTCACTTTTATTGCGAGGTGATTTTTTTCATATGCGTTGTTGTGCTCACATATTAAATTTGATTGTTCAAGATGGTTTAAGTGTTGTGGTATCAAATGGTGTTCAAAGAATTAGGGATAGTGTTGTGTTTTGGACTGCTTCTGATAAGAGAGTACAAAGGTTTGAACAAGTGGCTAAGCAAATAACTCCTGAGTGTAGTAGAAAGTTAGCACTTGATTGCAAAACCCGGTGGAATTCTACTTATGAAATGCTTTCTATTGCTACTAGTTATAAAGAAGTGTTTGTTGTTTTAAGTGCTCGTAATAATTTATATAAGAATCCACCGACCCCTGAAGATTGGGAAAAAGTTGAGAAAATATGTGAACATTTGGAAGTGTTTAGTAAAACTACCCTTAATTTTTCAGGAACAAATTACCCTACGGCCAATCTTTATTTTCCTAAAATTTGTGCTTTGAGAATTGCTATTTCTGGTTGGCTTTTATCTCCTCATGATTATGTAAGGAAAATGGCCGACATTATGTTACAAAAATATAACAAGTATTGGGCTAGTGTGAATGGCTTAATGGGAGTGGCAACAATACTAGATCCTAGATACAAAATGGCTCTTATTCGCTTTTATTTTGCAAAAATTTTTGATGAGCATGACTTTGAAATTGAGGTTAGTAGAATTAGTGATCTTCTACGAAGATTGGTTGATGAATATGGGTCTAAGATGGGTAAAACTCAAGGTAGTAGCAACCAACAAGCTTTTGATTTGGGTAGTAGTAGCAAATCCAATGAAGAGACCTTTATGCAAGAATTTGCTGAATTTTTACAACAAGATAAGGACTCAAGTCATGATATATCAGATTTGGATAAGTATTTAGATGCTGCTAATGTGCCTCTAGTCCAAGATTTTGATATTCTTAACTGGTGGAAGGCAAATGGAGGCACATATCCCATTCTTCAGCAAATAGCACGAGATATATTGAGCATTCCTGTTTCTACTGTTGCATCAGAGTCCGCATTTAGCACAAGTGGTCGGGTTCTTAATCCTTATCGTAGTCGGCTTTTACCGGAAGCTGTAGAAGCTTTGATGTGTACTCAAAATCGGATATGGGCTGCTTCTAAAAGTAAATAGCTAAAATAAAATTTTATTTAATTAATAATATTATTTATTTATTTATTTTAATTAATTCACATTGTATTTGCAGATTGTGGAGAATTTAAGGATGATGAATATGCTAAATTAGTGGGAGAATTAGAGGAAGGATTTGAAACATGTGATATCGATTCTGGAACAAGTGGACTTTGCACCGAATAATTCAAGGCCTAATGAATTTCTTGTTATGTATTTGAATATTTGTAGACTTGTAGTTATTTTTAATATTTGGACTTTGGACAATTTGGAGTTAGTGTTGTTTTTTTTTTTTTTTTTTCTCTTATGTACTACTAATTTTAAGTTTTTTAATATGTAGTAATGTAGTATGTATGCCTAAGGTGTTGCACTTTATGAAAATGGTTGATCTTGCAGTGGTTTTTGTTGGATTTGAGTTAATGGGATTTGTATGCACTGCTACTTTTTCATTAGTCTACTATGAAGTCTGCAGGGTTTCAGTTAACACTTGAAACTTGAAAGACAGTTGCTTTTCACAATACTAAGTTGGCGGGTATGGGGCGGGGAATTGGCGGGGATGGGGCGGGGGTTTGGCGGGTATGGGGTGGGGGTTTGGCGGGTATGGGGCGGGGACGGGGATGGGGCGGGGGTGGTTTTTGAGTTGGACCCGCCGGGGCGGGGACGGGGATTATTTTCAGACCCGCCATGGGGATGGGGATGGGGATGAAAATGTGAGGCGGGGATGGGGATGGGAATGCCAAAATCCGCCCCGCCCCGCCCCGTTGACACCCCTATTTATAACTGAGTTAGTTTTCCGCTTCTAAATTCTGAACTAGCCTTAACGTTTGAACAGGTGGCGGTAGCACGTCAGTAATTCTCTTGCAAATTGATAAAGGTATTTACAGGTTTTTAAGAGAGAATTATTGGGGTATTACATCAACGACAATTAGAATGTACCTCCGTCTGTCTTTAGCAGGCGTATATGGACCCAGAATGTCCATGCCTCATTTGGCGAATAACAATGGGCTGTAGATAGCCGTTAGATCAGTAGCCGGACGGTGTATGAGTTTACCGAATTTTTGACACTTATCACACTTCTTCACCATTTCCATGGCATCTTCCTCTAGAGTGGGCCAAAAGTAGCCTTGCCACCTGACCCTTTTTGCTAGAGTCCTGCCGCCTATATGTGATGCACAATAGCCCGAGTGTAGATCCTCTAAAACCTCTTTCCCCCTTTCTGGGGTAACACATTTCAGCAACGGCTGGAGGTAACCCCTCTTGAAGAGTTCTCCATTATGGATTTCAAAACTTGTTGCCCGTTTCTTCATTGTAGCCGCTTCTTAATTGGCATCCGGCAAAGTGTCGTCTGTCAGATAAGCCCGGACGCCATCCATCTAGGTCGAGCTTCGGTCAAGAACTCCTATGGGATCATGTTCAATACTTCTCTTTTCCATGACTTCCCAAAAGACTGACCTAGGCGTATCACAGGAGGCGGATGAAGCCAGTTTAGCGAGAGCATCCGCCTGATTGTTTTCGGACCTGGGCACTTGACTCAGGTGAAATTCGTCAAGTGTCCCAGCCTCATCTTTGACCACCTGCAAGTATTTGATCATAGCTGGATGGGTGGCCTCATAGTCACCATGGTATTGGCTAACAATCAGTTGCGAATCAGAGCAGGCGTCGACCTTTCTTGCTCCTGCCGCCTTACACATCTGAATGCCGGCTAGCAGGGCCTCATACTCAGCCTCATTATTTAAGGCTTGAAACTTGAACCGTAGTGCATATTCATACTTGTCCCCTTTAGGAGATTGACATATAACCCCTGCACAACAGCCGTTCATAGTAGAGCTCCCGTCTACATACACTTTCCAAACCTGATCAAGATTCTCCGGCTCAGCCGGCCTTGTCATTTCGACAATGAAGTCGGCAAACGCTTGACCCTTCACTGCCTTTTTAGGTTCGAAAGTGATTTCAAGACTTTGCATTTCAATAGCCCATTTAAGCATCCTACCTGATGACTCCAAAGTTGTCATTGGCCGCTTGAGAGGTTGGTCTGTATATTAGGGTTGAGCAAAACTATCTTAAGATCTGAAAATCCGATGATCCGATCCGCATCCGATTCGAAAATTATGGATATTCGATCCGAATTTGATTTCGGATCGGATATCCGATCCGGATTTTTCGGATATCGGATATCCAAATTTTAGATTTCGGATATCCGATATCCGAAAAAAGTCGGATATCGGATATCCGATCCGATATCCGAAAAATCACTTGTTCTCCTAAATTTGGATGAAGAAACAAATGGGCCAAGCCCAAATGTAATCTGACCTAAACTCCCTATCAGCAGCCGCACTATATATATTACATATTTACATCCACCTTCTCCCAAACTCAGTAACTCACCAATCCTCCCAAATTCCCAATCTACAATCGTGAATCGTCTTCTTCAACTACAGACCTACAGTAGCTCATCTCTTTTTCACTCTAAGTCAACAATCAATTTGATAATCTCTTGTTAGTTTTACATGATATCTCATCTAAATATCTAATTTATTGTTTGTATTCTATTTTCCTGAGCATCTCTCTCATTTGAAGCCATTAAAGGACGGTAAGATGAGTGGAGGGAAGAGGAGAGGAAGAGAGAGAAAGAGGTTTTTTTTTTAATTTTTTATACAGATTCCCACTGAGATTTTTTCACAGATTTTTCTGTGAATTAAATGATTAAAACATTTTTCCTGATACATTATGCTCTTATACGAAAAAAAGTTGCAAATAACTAAAATATACATATAAATTGGCCTTTTAAAAAAAAAATTGCCTTTTATTAATATAGAATAATTAATAATTAATTTAAAATAATTAGTATAAAATAATTAATATTAAATTATTAATAAAAAGAATCAGATACCGGATATCCGAAATATCCGATCCGAAAATTTCGGATATTCGGATATCGGATATCCGAAGCTTTCGGATCGGATATCGGATATCAGATATCCTAATTTTTGGATACGGATATCCGATCCGAAAGTGGATTTCGGATCGGATATCCGATCCTTGCTCACCCCTACTGTATATACCACAACCGGATGTTCCAGGAAGTAAGGTTTTAACTTCTTGATTTCCATGAAAAGAGCGAGGCCAAAATTTTCAACCATAGGGTACCGTAGTTCAGCATTTTGAAGGACATGGCTGATGAAATAAATCGGAAGTTGAATACCGTATCTTTCAGCCAAGAGTATGGCACTGAGGGCATGGTCTGAGACGGCCAAATACATGTAAAACACCTCTTGTGGTAGGGGGCTTACCAGCCTTGGCAATGAATGCAAGTGCTCCTTCAACTTCTAAAATGCCACCTCAACATCCTCTTCCCATTCAAATCTTGTTTTCTTTTTGATTGCTTGGAAGAAATAGAGGCACTTGTTACCTAACCGGCTGAGGAACCTCCCCAATGCCGCCAGACAACCGGTTAACTTTTGAACTTCTTTGACAATGCGGGGTGACTTCATGTCAATTATCGCCTGTACCTTTTCTGGGTTGGCTTTTATCCCTCTTTGATCAATCAGAAATCCGAGAAACTTCTTAGACTCAACACCAAAGACACACTTCTTAGGATTGAGCATGACCTTATGTCGCCTGAGTGTGGTGAACGTTTCTCGGAGGTCAGTAAGATGGTCCACTTGTTTCTTGGATTTGATTATCATGTCATCTATGTACGCCTCTACATTCCTCCCAATTTGATTAAGGAAGAATGTATTAATCATTCGTTGGAAAGTAGCAGGTGCGTTCTTCAAGCCAAACAGCATAATCAGTGACGAATGTCGTCTTTCTTGATCTTTTTTCCACAAGGGTATCTGGTGAAAGCTTGAGTAGGCGTCCATAAAGCTCATCAAGGCATGACCGGCTGTAGAGCCGACCAGACTATCGATCTTTGGAAGTGGATAGCTATCCTTCGGACATGCCTTGTTTAAATCTGTGAAATCAACACACATGCGCCAAGTACCATTCGGCTTTTTCACAAGAACAACATTTGCTACCCAATTCGGGTAGTAACATTGCCGAATGAACCTAGCATCCGTCAGCTTCTTGACCTCGGCGGCAGCCGCCTGAGACCTCTCCTCACCATGATTTCTCTTCTTTTGCCTAATCGACTTCTTTTTTGGATCCACGGCGAGTTTGTGGACAGCAAGATCCGGGCTGACGCCTGGCATCTCTTCCACTTCAAAGGCAAAAATGTCTTTGAATTCTTTCAACAGTTGGTGAAAGCCTACACCCAACTTGGAAAAAGCAACCGTTCCCACCTTAATAGTTTGCTTCGGATGTGTATCATCGAGGGCGATGTCAATATTTTCACCAACCGGCTGAGGATGGAGATCATCTGACCGTTCCCCGATCAGTGATTGCTATTGCTTTTCTTTTTTGACGGCCACCAACTGGTCTGCCTTTCACTTTTTGCCGGCTGCCTTTGGAGCAGGCGCAGCTTCCTTGAAGTCATCAAGGTCAGAGGGCTCTTCGCCTTGGCCGGTGATAGGCCGTCGTCGAGCCTACCAAAGGTAAAAACCTATCTTGGTCTCACTAACAATAGTAAGGGTAAGAAAGGGTCGAACCAAGAGAGGCGTTGAATCAACCACCGAGTACTATCGTTTAAATAAGCTAAATGAATTCTAAATTGGATTGGTCTTGAGTAACTTCTACTAATTCAATTCAACTAAAACTAAGAGGAGATTAACAATATTAAGAGGAATCTAGGGCTCGGGTTATACCACTCAATTTCATCACAAATCACAATTAGCATGCAACAATCAAGGTAAATTAATGGGATAAATTAGGGGAAATCATCTAAGGCACCCAACTACTCTCTCAAGCTAGAGGGATTACTTGAATCATGAATACAACCTACTCTCGTGGTTACAAAGCATAAAACAAGTGTTAAAGCATAATCACGATGACATAAACATTCCCTTGACCGGAAATTCCTATTCTCATGGCATTTCGGGTCAATCAAGCATAAGGGAGCTAACTCAAGTTCATCTCTCGATCCTTTGTTGAGGAAGCTTGGATAAATAGTTCTAGTAATGGCCATATACAAGAACTAAGCAATTAAACCACTTAAGCTCAACTAATTAACATCCCACAACAACCAAATTAGCACATGCAACAAGTAATTAGTGACTACATTGAGGGTTTTGCCCAAACCCTAGAAATTGGACTACTCACAATCCATGGAGATTAAAGCAATTAAAGATTTCAAGCAATTCATGAGCAAGTTCAAACTAAGGATTAAGCTAATTAACAATCTAAACATGCAAGAACTAGCAAATAATTAACAACAAAGTAAAGAGAAGTAGAAAAGATGAGTAAGAAATGGTTACTATGAAGCTTCAAGGTGAGCAACAATGGTAGACTTTGTCTTCTACAATGATTGAATTTGAATAATTCCAAGCTAATAATTAAGAACTAACTAATGATTTGAGAATTTAATGTTCTAAGATTGCAAAACTAAGAGAAGGCTCTAAAAACCTTGCTTGTTCGTACAAATGAGCCAAAAGGGGGTATTTATATGATCCCCAAATAAAAAGGACGGAGAAAACGAGGAAGGAGTTCGACTGCAGGTCTGCACGGACGTGCCAGATTTGGCACGGACGTGCAAGGCTCAGCACGGTCGTGCCAAGTTTGGCACGGACGTGCAGGAGGGCCAAAATGGAGGCAGAAGCTTCTACCAAGGTCTGCACGGACGTGCATCTTTTGGCACGGACGTGCATACTTGCACGGACGTGCTATCATCTTGCACGTCCGTGCAGAATGCCCTGCCTAGACTGCTTAACTTTGGGAAGCTGTAACTTCTACGTTTTCTGTCGGAAATGGACTTGTGACCAGTCGTTGGAAAGCTCTTGAGATGAGCTTTAATCTCCAATTTGAATCGCTTCAAAAGGTTGAGAAGATAAAAAGTTATGGTTGGTTGAAGTTGACGCTTACACAAACGATCTTTCAAGGTTCTTCAAAAGCTTTTCATTTCCCTTTAAGGCATTCCTCCTTCTTCCTCCATGGCTCTATCAACCAAGCTTGCCCTTATCCTTGCTCACTCATGCTTGATCACATCCATAGTGCTAAAAATAGCTACATTACATCAAAAACACAAACAACCGGTGAAGCATGGATGGTACAAAATTTGCATAAAAATAGGATAAAAAATGAACTTTGATGTTGATTAATAACGAAAATAAGGTTCAAAAGTACCCTAAAATCATGCCAAATAACAAGTTATCAGCCGGCTGAGGCCACAGTAGGCTTGACGTCTGAGAGGTAGCATTCCCTTGTCGTCTTCTGATCCCCATTCAGTGATCCCACTGACCCGTCATCCCTCTCAAATTTCAGGAGCATGAAGGATGGGATGATGACAGCCTTGGATTCGTTGAGGGCAGGACGACCCAATATTAGGTTATATGCAGTCAATTCTTCAACAGCCAAGAACTTGACGACCATATGACGTCCTTCCCCCTTCTCTCCTAACCGGATGGGTAGGCCAATCCTCCCCATCGGATGCACTACTCCACCCCCAAAACCAATCAAAGGGTGAGAGACTTTGCGCATGCTGCTGGGCTTGTACTTGAGCTTTGCCAAGCACTTATAGCTGATAAGGTCAGACGAGCTCCCGGTGTCAATAAGGATCCGACCCACTATTTGGTTGGCGACCTTGCATTCGATGACTATGGGGTCATCGTGTGGCCGCCTGACCTTACCCCTGTCCTTCTCAGTGATAATGACCTCAGGAAAGGTGTCTTTTGACGCCTAGTCCTCCTCAACTGAATTGACCTCCAGCCGCCTGATA
Source organism: Chenopodium berlandieri (assembly GCA_034703905.1). Taxonomy (NCBI): domain Eukaryota; kingdom Viridiplantae; phylum Streptophyta; class Magnoliopsida; order Caryophyllales; family Amaranthaceae; genus Chenopodium; species Chenopodium berlandieri. The sequence continues at coordinate 53,857,284 of CM068293.1, forward strand.
TAGTCTTTGGTGCCCCGGATGGTTGGACCCCCTCCAACAAAATCGCCTGTTATAGTATAGATCTGTTCTTCGTCAGTGTCCGAACTAATAGCAAGTTGGTATGCTTTTTTGGATGGTTGTCCACCGTTAGCCAGACTTCAGAATGTAAGACTTCAGTACCCCTTTGTCAGCCAGACAGTCCAACGACCGCTTGAGGCTATAACAGTCATTGGTGTCATGGCCTATATCCTCATGAAAATGACAGTATTTGTCTTTGTCCCTACTTTTGACGGAACTTTTCATTGCAGCCGGTTTATCAATTGTCACCCGGTCTTTGATCTCCATGAGGATGGAGTAACAGTCCTTGTTGAACTCATACTTAGGGACATACGATTTCAACTCTTTCTTCTTCTTCTTCTGGGATGGCTGACCAGAATTGTCCGCCAGCCAGACTTCTTTTCTTTTCTTACTCTCTTCTCTTTTAGCCGGCTGAGCAGACCGACTCTCCTTTTTATTAGACTTTTTAGGGTCCGACGGCTGCTTGATGGCACAAAGCTCAGTCGCCTGTATATAGGCTTCCGCCTCCATCAGAGCCTCTTGGAGGGTGGCAACCCTCTTTTTGACAAGGTCGGACTTAAAGGTTGACCCGTCTTTCAGACCTTTGAAGAAGTCCGTATAAGCCACTTTGTCAGACAACCCTTGAATCTGAATTCTCATCAGATTAAACCGCCTGACATAGGACCTTAGCCCTTCTCTATCTCCCTATCGTATAACACCCAAGTCTAGGCTTGTTTTCTTTGCAGGGATGTTCATAGATAAGTTGGAAGCAAACAAGTACGCCAGCGTCTTGAAGTTGATTATGTACCCGGCTGGAAGGTTGCCAAACCATTGCTGGGCAATGTCCTTTAATGTAGCCGGGAAGCACCTGCACCAAGTGGCATCGTCCCACCCCTGTAGGTACATGAGGTTGGTGTAGGCCATAAGGTGGTCTTCAGGGTTGGTGGTACCATCATAAGCACCCGCCAACACAATTTTAACCTTGGTCGGTTGGGCCACCTCGGTTATTTCCTTGGAGAACGCAGAACGTTGTTCCCCAAGTTTAAGCAGACGGAGCTGCCAGTCCAAAGGTTGGACATTCTGTGCTGCCTGACCCCAAAGAGAGCCGGCTGCATATATTGTTGCCCATACGACATGAATGGCTGCTGAGGCACATATTGAGCCGAATGGATTATCTTAGGGCCAGAGTGGACGGACAGGCCGCCTGACGGACCCTCTCGGTTTGATTGCGACTTTCCCTATCTGAGTCGGCCTCAACGTCGACTTACCCAGACTCTCCCCACAGACGACGCCAAATGTTTCAGGGTTTTATATGTCCTGCGGAAGAGTTACAATTCTAAGACTGGTCTCTGGACGCCTGTACTTGCAAAATAACGGAGACTCCGGGTGGGTGGAGTTCCGCCTCCAACGATCAAGTTAGAACGTGTATGGAATCTGTAAAAAGTGCGGAAAGTAAAGTATTTTCTCGGATTCTGAGAGAATATCTGTAATTAATGATTGCTCTGTTTTTTGTGTATATTTCTGAATGTGTCCCATGATGGGAACATCTTCCTATTTATAGGGTCTAGAAATGCGTGCCGCCATCTGAGATTACGGAAACCTAAGAATGGTGGGCTTCCTTGGGAATTGGGCCAAAAAGGCCGTCATTCTTCCCAATCATTGGAGATGTCACGTGTCAGTAGGGGATTGGTTCTTTGAGAACCTCTCCTGAAGTGACACGTGCCACCTCCCTATTGGACCACGTGTCCAGGGTAAAAATACCCAAAACAGCTACACTTTTACAATTTTCCAATCTATTGTCCACGTTACCATGTAGTATAACTTTTTTTTTTTAGTAATTAAAACATAACCGCCACTTGAGTTAGCGGTTTTCAATTGGGGGAAAACCGCCAACTCAAGTAGCTGTTTCCAATTTATATTAAAAAAATAGGAAATGAGTACAGGAAGAATAATATGGAAACTGTAATCCATCTTCGTCCCCTTAAAAAAAATTCTACGATAATGAACCAGATGAAAAAATAAAATTGAGGCAAAATTACTTAAACTCCTCCAAATCAAACAAAAAAAATAAAAAACAAAATCAAATCTTAATTTGATTAGTGAAAAAAATCAGAGCAATCTGATTCTAGGGAGAGAAGGGGAAGAACAAGAGAGAGAAGTTGCCATAAATTTTAACGAGGGAACCACACCACACACCTCATCTGGGAATCGGAAGCGAAAAATTGCCATCCAAACTGGTCGGTGTTAAATCTAAATTACAAAATTAATAAAATTAAAATTTTCAATAAACCATGAAGCTACTTGAAGGCGGAAGATGCGGCGGAGGCGAAGGTGGAAGTTGCGGTGGTTTTGAGTTAGCAATTAAACACCGCCAATGGTGATAATGGCAATTTGGGTTTGCGTTAGCATCTGAAAACCGTTAAAGATGCATTGTGGAAGGCAGAAAGCGGAAGGCGAAAGATAATTTGAGTGACGATGATGGCAATGGAACATTGGAATCTTTGCCTCTTGGTTTTAACGTCAAAGAAGGAGAAAAAGAAAGAATGTAAAGTTTTAATTTTTTTATTTTAATATTAGGGGAAAACCACTATTTTAAGTAGCGATTTTCCCTCGAAGCGGATTTGTCAAAAAATATAAAAAAAAAATTATTTAATTTAGCTGCTTACGTGGATAGTAGATTGGGAATACTTACAAAAGCAGTTGTATTTATGGAATCGTAAACTTTCCCAATAATATTAAGGGAAAACACTCTAAAATTATTTAAAAATCACCAAAAAGACATTTGATCAATTACCCACGACGTATAAAAAAAGATTTGAATATAACATTTTGAATTTGATTAAATGAATAGGTATGGTTAGATTCAATAATGATTTTGTTTGCCAAAATGGAAACGACATTTGTCAATGACCACAACTTAGGATTGTTTAGTTTGCCTTATTTTTGCTGATCTGAACTGGTTTGATTTGGTCTGATCTTATCTTATTTGATCTAATCGTCTGATTTGACTAAATTTTGACCTTAAGTATGCGATAAAATATAAGGAAAAAATATATCAAGTAAGGTTTTGTTAGATTCGTAATAATGTGTATTTTATTAATTTGTAATTTTCATAATTTTTTTCATTACGAAATTAAAGATATTTAGTAATAAAAAAATTGCACATAAAACAATGATCTGATCTAAACTTATTTTTTCGAATCTGAACTTATTTTTTTTCTAAAATAAGTAAAAAAAAAAAAGTTGAACTAAACAAGGCATTAATCATGCACTGAAGCAAATAAAAAATAAAATAAAGCTTTCAAAATGGATACCAAATGCATGATGATGAAAAACATCAGTTTATAAGAATGGTCATGCATCAATAAAAATGGAAGTTTTATGGCATGGTGATGTATGCAAGTGAAGAATTTATGTTTTGTGGGGTTTAATTTCTCTTGGCTTGAATATCAAGATGACATCTAGAGTGTCAAGGCATATTGTGTCATTTTGAATGTAACTAGGCAAAAATTTAAGTATTATAAGTAGGTCATTTCATAACATTTAATACCTACTATGTTTAGAAATAGTTGCAAAATGCATTTGCTATTTTGTGGCTCTAATTGCACAACTTTAATTTGGTCAATAATCCCTTTAATTACATAGTTGTATGCATAGCGTGTATCCTTATACATTGTGAATAACCAAATTTCAATTGAAATGATGGGATAAAAAGGAGGAGGACCCGGTAACTCAACTAGAGATACATTTTTTGTATCTCAAATGGCATATTTGTTATTTTGTGCCTATGAATTCATGCACATTGATTATTTAATTGTTTTATTATTTTTATTTGGATGCGCATGACTCACTGCACCCCTCTTCATCCTTCCTTTCTTGAGTTTCTTCTTCTTCCCTTCCTTCCTTTTTCTTTCATTCTCAACATAACAATGGCAGTTTCTTGACTTTCTTCCCCACGATATCATACAACAACCCAACACCACAACATACACCAACAACAAGCCGCCGAATTCAAAGAAAACCCTAAGAAAATTGGAGAAATTAAGGGCATTGTTAACCCTAAAGGGTAGGTGCTTTTCGTTTTCTTGTACTTTTCCCTCCTCCATTGAAGTTGCTATATACTAGATAAAGAAATTGAAATACTATGATCAACGATTAACACTAAATTGTGAAACTGAAATTCAATAATTAATTGGGCATTTGACAATTAATTTGATGGTAAAAAAAAGGGAAATTCTCTTTGCTAAAATCGAACTTTTTAATTTTCTCAATGGTAAACGTTAAAAAAACTTATTATCACTGGTAAACTTGATTTTTTTATATTAAGCTAACTATAACATTAATGACAAATTTGAACTAAATATTTAACCATAGTTAGGTTTTTTTTCTTTTACATTTAATTAATTTTAAAAATAATTTTTTTTTAAAAAAATAAAAACTCACCCCCTTCCGACCTGACCCACCCAACTAGCCACTTGACCCAAGCTCTAGCCACCTGACCCACTCGCCTAGCCACCTAACCCATCCACCTAGCCACCTGACCCCACGCCGGCGCCCTGTTAGAATTAATTGTTTTTTTTTAAAAAAAACCAACCCTTTTTCCCCACCCACCTAGCCACCTGACCCCCGGCAGGCCGACGCCCAGCTCCCCCACCCCAGTCGGCGATGCCCTACCCCTTGCCAAAACCTCATGTTGAACCGAAACACCTAAAAACCCCAAACTCGTTTAGGGTTTTGAAACAAAACCCAGAAAACGGGTTTGGGTTTTTAGCTGGTTTAAGGTTTTCGGGCCGCGCGAAAAGGGGAGGGGAGTCATCGGTGAAGAGGGCCGGTTTTCGAGGTGGTTAGCGGTTGGCGATGAGGCGTTAGGTGGGGAAATGGGAGGTGTCAAGATGGGGGGAAAAAGAGAAGGTGGGGCGGGGGAGGCTGGACGTCACGACCGAGGCCGAGGTTGGGGGAGATCTGGCGTCGGCGGCGGGGGCTTGTCCGCCGGTAGGGGGAGGGGCTGTTGGTTGCTAGGTTGGGTGGGGGAGGGGTTTTGGTTTTTTTTTTTAATATTTTTTATAATAATTTAATTATTAAAAATTTAAAAAACTAACTATAGTTAAGGATTCACTACTAGAAAACAGGCAAATTCCAACGGACTGGTTCCGACGGACAAGAAATTCCGTCGGAAAAATCAAAATTTCCGACGGATTTATGTTCCGTCGGATATTTCCGATGAATTCAACAATTCCGTCGGAAATTTTCGACAGAAATAAATCCCGTCGGAATATATGTGCTTTCTGACGGAATTTTCCGTCGGAATTTACAATTTCCGACGGAATTATAGTCCGTTGGCACTTAATTAAAAAAAAATTCAAACCTTTTTTTACTAAACCCTAAAACCTTAAAACCGGTACCTCTCTTTCTTCTCTTTCTTTCGCCTCTTCTCCTTCTCTTTCTCTCTCCTCTTTTCTCCTTCGTTCTCCTTCTTTCTCTGTTCCTCTTTCTCCTTCAATCTTTCTATGTTCCTTCGTTCTCCTTCGGTCTCTTTCTCCTTCTTTCTCTTTCCTCTTTTCCTTCCCTTTATCTATTCTCTATTCTTTTTCTCCATTTTCGTTCTGTTTTTCTTCTTCATTTTTTCTTTTTCCTCGAATTTTCGACAATAAACGGTGGAGTGTGGGCTAGTGGTCGTCAACAAACAAATAATTATGGTGTTTATGGTCAAATTCGACCATAAAAATTCCAGATCTGGAGTTTTTATGGTCGAATTTAACCATATAATCCCAATTTCGAGGTTTTGGAGGTGGAATTGAAGGTATGTCTTTGTTTTCTTTCTAGTAGTTTGGTTTGATTTTGTGTGGGTAATGTTTGATTTTGTTGTTTAATATGAGTTTATTTAGTTATTTTTTTGTTTAATTTTTATAGGTTGATTTCGTTGTTTTTTGCTTGGTTTTTTTTGTGGGTTTTTTTTTTATTTTTGTGGGTTTTCGAATTTTTGGTGGTGGCTGGCTGGTGGTAGGTGGTTTACGGGGTGGAGGTGGGTGATTGGGCGGCAGTCCTGGGTTATTATGGGGGCAGGAGGGTATGGGTGGGTAGGGGGGCAGGGGGTGGGCTGGTGGTGGGGGTGGTGGATGGGGCTGTTTTTTTTATTAACATTTTCGACGGAAAATTCCATTGGAAGGAAGTAGATTTCGACGGAAAATTCCGTCGCAAGAGGTATATATTCCGTCGGAAAATTGCGACGGACTCTCGATTAAAGTCAAAAACAGCGCCGACAGAAATAAATCCGTCGGAAACTAGCCTTCCTACGGAAATTCCATCGGAAAAGGTTGAATTTCCTAGAAAGGGTTTTGCGACAGACTAATTCCGTCGGAAGACCTTTTTCCGACGGAATTTCCGATGTTTCTGACGTATTTTTTCCGGTCGGAATCAAGCTGTTTTCTTGTGGTGATTTTTATTAAAATAAAACTTATTAATGGTAATCAATAATTTAGGTTTACCAATGATAATAAGTTTTTTTAACGTTTAGCACTGAGAAAAATAAAAAGTTCGAGTTTACCATAGAGAATTTCCCTAAAAAAAATTGCAATTATCTCACCTTGGAAGTTGCTTCAATAGGTGGAGAGGAAACTCAAAGGCTGCTTCAATGGAGGCAATGGCGGACCTCACGTCCTACCGTTACGTGTTCAAACATCAAGGCTAATTCAGAAGTTAGCAGCGAAAAAACTAACACAGTTATAAATAAGTTTCAAAACTGAAGAACAAAACTGAATTAAGTCCCTTATTCAAAACCCGACAAAAGTAGTAAATTAATCAAACCAGAGTTTAAGTAAATTCAAACTTATGAAAGGAAATAAACTGTGAAATAACCAACACTCCACTCAAAATCCCACCACCTTGATGTAAGTCCAGACTATGTAAATACTTGTGATTAATCTGCATCCCAATATTACAAGTGTAAAAAAATCGGATTATTACAGGGTCATTGAAAGGCGAAGGCCATGACCAAGAAAAAGACACACAAAAGCACGCAATCAATAAAGCTGAGTACATACAAGCTACGATGTATAACAAAGAATTCCTAACATCCTACTAATTAAAATCAACACACAACAATTTAATAGACTCAAGCACATGACTCAAGCTGTTAACATTACTAAGACTTCTCTAATTAGCTCTGATTATTTCATGTCATATTTTTTTTTTCTATTAATTGGATTAAGCAATAGACAAGGTTGTCTCCCCATGCTCCAATTCGGAACATCAATAAAGAAAAGCCTCATACCTCCTTTCGGAAACATCAATAAACATCCAATGGCAGACGAGCGCGACTTCGGGCCATAGCTAGTGTTTGGGGTAAAATTACCCCAGCCGCGTGGCCCAATGGATGAGCGACACGTGGCACCTTGCCATTGACCAGCAGGGCTCCAATCCCCTGCTGACACGTGTCCTAGGAACCCTAAATGGGGAACCAATGCTCCCCACTATAAATAGTGGGAGAATCCTCATTAATGGGGCATGGAATATATACTCACTTGCATGCAATTGCATTCAATACACTTACACCAAAACCGAGCAATATTAATTGCGGATTTCTCCCATTACGCGAGAAGTAAGTTTACCCTTTTACGCATTTTCTTCCTCCCGTACATCACTGACTTGATCGTCGGAGGCGGAGCTCCATCCAACCGGAGTCTTCGTGGTTTTGCAGGTACAGGCGGTCGAAGGGCATTCTTGGAATTTTAACTCTCCCGCAGGACACATCAAAAAACCCCAAAACATTTGGCGCCGTCTGTGGGGAGAGTACTTCTAAGATGGCTTAAAACCATGTACCACCGGATCAGGTCAAGCGGCCATCGGCCGAGCCTGAGGTCCAGACGGACCATGAAAGCGGTGATGATTATGGACTCGGCACCTATGTGGCCCCAGACGGGTCCTTCAGAACAAAGTACACCCGTTCCAGGGATAAAAAGGAACGGGAAAGCATCCAAGCTGCTCCAAGCAACCCAGCCGGCAACCCGGTTGGAGCTGCACAGGCGGAAGAAGGCTCTGCTCCCGTCACAAGGAACGAACTCATGACCTTCATGAATAGTTTCAAAGGCGAGATCAAGAGCCTTATTCGGTCAGCTACTCCCAAGAAGAGTCAGCCGGCCAAGAAGCCTTCTAACAAGAAGGCAATCAAGGACCGGATCCCTACCCCTCATCCAAAGCCAAAGGAGGGGGAGGGCCTCAGGTTCGATCAAAACCGGCTCCGCTTCCCGCAAGCGGAACCAAGAAAACCCATCCGGCACTTCCAGCCGGATGGTTCAAAAAAGGTATTTTCTGACGCCCGGACGTTTCTCCAAGAAAAGAGAAGTCTGGCGTCTGCGTCGGCTTCAACGTCGACCTTTCCAGACAGTTTCCGTGACACCTCTAACAGGCGTACGGGAACGAGTCTAGGGAGTCAGACGGGCGAACCATCCGCCCGGTCTGGACCCCAAGTGATCCAACCCGGTCTATTTGGTTCGCCGAATGGGCTGGGTGGATCCCCTTTTACCCAAACGGGTCCGTTTGGCAGAAATATGCAGCAGCCGTTCCAACTCATGGACTGGCAGCAGCGCCTGCTGAATTTGGGAGAACAGCCCTCGGCGTTCTCCCCTGAGATAACCCAGGCGGCACAGCCGGCCAAGATAAAAAACGTGTTGGTAGGGGCCTATGATGGTACCTCCAACCCAGAAGATCATTTAATGGCTTATTCCAATCTCATGTACCTACAGGGGTTGGATGATGCCGTCTGGTGCCGATGCTTCCCGACTACCCTGAAGGGCATCGCCCAACGGTGGTTTGGTAACTTACCAGCCGGCTGCATCAACAGCTTCAAGACCTTGGCGTACTTGTTTACGTCAAACTTCTCAATGAACATCCCGGCTAAAAAGACAAGCCTTGATCTGGGGGCAATACAGCATGGTGACAGAGAAGGACTCCGGTCGTATGTCAGGCGGTTCAATCTGATGAGAATTCAGATTCAAGGGCTGTCTGACGAAGTTGCTTACATAGACTTCTTTAAGGGTCTGAAGGATGGGTCAACCTTCAAGTTTGACCTCGTCCGGAAAAGGGTAGCCACCCTCCAAGAGGCGTTAATGGAAGCTGAGGCCTACATACAGGCGACGGAGCTTTGTGCTATAAAGCAGCCATTAGATTCCAAAAAATCCGACAGAAGAGACAGCCGGCAACAACAACAGCAGCCGGCTACAAAGGAAGAAAAGAAGAGAAAGGAGGTCTGGGCTGCAGACCGATCTGGTCAGCCGGCTCAGAAGCTCAGACGGAAATCTGAACCGTACGTTCCCAAGTACGAGTTCACAAAGGACTGCTCCTCCATCCTCATGGAGATCAAGGACCGAATGTCTCTCGACAAGCCGGCTCTTATGAAAAGCCCCGTAGGCAGCCGAGACAAAAGCAAATACTGCTAGTACCATGAGGACGTTGGCCATGACACTAATGGTTGCTATAGCCTCAAGCGGCTATTAGACCGTCTGGCTGATGAAGGGGCTCTAAAGTCTTATCTGCCCAAAGCCAAGGGCAACACCCTGGCCAAGAAAGGGCAGGCGACAAAAGTTGTTCTTGCCAATTCAGAAACGGATGAAGAAACCATCTTCACAATAGCCGGCGGCTTTGTCGGAGGGGGTCCCACTATCCGAGGCACTAAAGATAACATCAGGAAGCTGGTTAACTCAGTTGAGGAGACTTAGGCGTCGAAAGACATCTTTCCTGAGGTCCTTATTTCTGAAAAGGACCGAGGCAAGGTCAGGCGGCCTCACGATGACCCCATAGTCATCGAATGCAAGGTTGCCAATCAGAGAGTTGGCCGGATCTTAATAGATACCGGGAGCTCGTTTGACCTAATCAGTTATCAGTGCTTGACCAAGATCAAGTACAAATCCAGTAGTATGCACCAGGCGCCCCACCCGCTTGTTGGTTTTGGGGGAGGCGTAGTGCATCCGGTAGGAAGCATAGATCTTCCCATCCGGTTGGGTGAAAAGGGGGAAGGACGTCACATGGTGATAAAATTCTTAATTGTAGAAGAGCTCGCCGACTACAACATGATTTTTGGCCGTCCGTCCCTCAATGAGTCCAAGGCTGTCATCGTTCCTTCTCTCATGCTTGTCAAATTTGAAAAGGACGATGGTACAGTTGGTTCCCTTAAGGGGGACCAGAGGACGGCTAGGGAGTGCTATCTCTCTGACATCAGACCTACTATGGGGGCAGCCGGAGACGGCAACCCCATAGACCTTGATAACTACGTTACAGCCGTCCCGGCTCCAAAATCAGCCGGTAAGAAAAGAAAGTCGGGCCAGACGGATCCCGTCAAGCAAGAAAAATAGCAATCACTAGCCGAGGAAAGGCCAGATGATCAACGACCTCAGCCGGCTGGTGACTGCATTGATGTCGTCTTAGACGACAGCCGTCCTGACAGAGCTGTCAAGGTTGGGACGGTTTCTTATAAACGGCTGGGAGCAGACCTGCTCCAACTTTTAAGAGAATTCAAAGACATCTTTGCCTTTGAAGTGGAAGAGATGCCAGGCGTCAGCCCGGATCTAGCTGTCCACAAGCTTGCCGTGGATCCTAAAAAGAAGCCGGACAGGCAGAAAAAGAGGGATCACGGTGAAGAGAGATCTCAGGCGGCAGCGGCTGAGGTCAAAAAATTGTTAGATGTTGGGTTCATCCGACAATGCTACTACCCGGATTGGATAGCAAACGTTGTCCTCGTGAAAAAGCCGAATGGTACCTGGCGGATGTGTGTAGACTACACAGATCTGAACAGAGCATGCCCAAAGGACAGTTACCCGCTTCCAAAGATCGACAATCTGGTCGACTCTACAGCCGGTCATGCTCTGATGAGTTTCATGGATGCCTACTCAAGTTTCCACCAAATACCCCTATGGAAAAAAGATCAAGAGAAGACGACCTTCGTCACTGATCAGGGGTTATTTTGTTACAATGTGATGTCGTTTGGGTTAAAAAATGCACCAGCTACATTCCAGCGCATGATAAACACCGTTTTCATCAATCAGATTAGCAGGAATGTAGAGGCGTACATTGATGACATGATAGTCAAATCCAAGCTGCAGATGGATCACCTACTGGACCTTCGAGAAACATTCACCACACTCAGGCGGCACCGGGTCATGCTTAACCCAAAGAAGTGTGTATTTGGTGTTGAGTCTGGGAAGTTTCTCGGATTCTTGATCGATCAAAGGGGCATAGAGGCTAATCCGGAAAAAGTACAGGCGGTCATTGACATGCGTTCTCCCCGCACTGTAAAGGAAGCCCAGAAATTGACCGGTTGCCTGGCGGCGTTGGGAAGATTTCTCAGCCGGTCAGGTGACAAGTGCCTCTATTTCTTCCAGGCCATCCGGAAGAGGTCCAGATTCGAGTGGGGTGAAGAGGCGGAAATGGCATTCCAGAAGCTAAAGCAACATTTGCATTCGTTGCCAAGGCTAGTGAGCCCCCTGCCCCGGGAGATCCTCTATATGTATCTAGCCGTCTCTGATCATGCCCTTAGTGCCGTTCTCCTCGCTGAGAGAGACGGTAATCAGCTCCCGGTGTATTTCATCAGCCATGTTTTTAAGAATGCTGAGCTCCGGTACCCCATGATCGAAAAATTTGGGTTGGCCCTGTTCGTCACAGTCAAATGGTTGAAGCCCTACTTTTTGGCTCACCAGGTGATTGTGTATACAGACCAGCCATTCAAGCTCCCAATGACCACCATTGAGTCATCCGGCAGAATGATCAAGTGGGCTCTTGAAATACAAAGCCTTGAGATAACTTTTGAGCCCAGGCGGGAAGTGAAAGGTCAGGCGTTTGCCGACTTCATTGTCGAGATGACTAGACCGGTGCAACCGGAAAATCCTGATCAGGTTTGGAAGTTATTCGTAGACAGTAGCTCTACGGTGAACGGCTGTGGTGCATGCGTCATATGTCATTCCCCGGAAGGGGATAAGTTCGAGTATGCACTACGGTTCCGGTTCCAAGCCTCTAATAATGAGGCGGAGTATGAAGCCCTGATAGCCGGTATACGCATGTGTAAGGCAGCAGGGGCAACAAAGATCGCCGCCTGCTCAGACTCTCAATTGATTGTTAGCCAGTACAATGGTGACTACGAGGCCACCCATCCGGCTATGATCAAATATCTGCAGGCGGTCAGAGAAGAGGCCGTGTCACTTGATGAGTTTCATCTAAGTCAGGTACCCCGGTCCGAGAATAATCAGGCGGATGCCCTTTCCAAATTGGCATCATCCGCCTCCTGTGATGCACCTAGAACGGTTTTTTGGGAAGTCATTGAGAAAAGAAGCATTGATCATGACCCCATAGGTATCTTGTGATGCACCTACAGCCGTTTCTAAAGTGTGTTACCCCTGAAAGGGGAAGAGAGGTTCTAGAGGATCTGCACGCGGGTTTTTGTGCCTCACACATAGGCGGTAGATCCTTGGCAAGAAGAACCAGACGGCAGGGCTACTTTTGGCCCACTCTTGAGGCAGACGCCATGGATTTGGTGAAACGATGTGACAAATGCCAAAAGTTTGCCCGGATGATACATCGGCCGGCAACTAACTTAACAGCCATCCATAGTCCGGTTCCATTTGCAAAATGGGGCATGGACATTTTGGGTCCGTATACGCCTGCATCAGGCGGTCGACGGTATATTTTGGTGGCAGTGGATTACTTCACCAAATGGGTTGAAGCAGAGGCAGTCAAAGGCATAAAAACAAAGGACGTGATCTCCTTCATTTGGAGAAATGTCATCACCCGGTTTGGGGTTCCAATGACTATGGTCTTTGATAATGGACCTCAATTCGAAACGCCTGTCCTCAAGAGCTGGTTGGGAGTCCAAGGAATCTCCCATTGTTTTGCATCCGTTGGCCGTCCTCAGGCAAACGGACAAGTTGAGACCTTCAATAAGCTGATCTCAGACGGTATAAAAAAGAAGGTGGAAAGAGCCGGTGGACTATGGGCAGAGGAACTACCTCATGTCCTTTGGGCCATCAGGACCACTGAAAAAGGGGCAACCGGTGAAACCCCATTTCTTATGACCTACGGCACTGAGGCGGTGCTCCCCATTGAACATTATGAGCCAACGCTTCGCATCATGCTATATGATGAGGCGGCCAACTGGGAAGCCATGCGGCTTGCATTGGATGCTCTCCCAGAGTGAAGGGGCAACGCAGCCTTGCGTCATGATATTTACCGCTTGAGAATAACAAGAGCCTACAACAAGCGGGTTCACAAACGGCCCCTGAAAGTAGGAGATTTTGTGCTTCGCAAAATGTAAGCAACCGGTAGGGCCAATGAACAAGGCAAATTAACCCCAAATTGGGAGGGACCCTACCGGATCTTTGAAGAAGTACGAGACGGCACATACCGCCTGGAAACCCCAGACGGTAGAAAACTGCCTAGAACTTGGAATGTAGATAATCTAAAAAAGTACTACTACTAGAAATTGTATAGTTTTTGTAGATTTCTGTATAATTAATGAGAAAGATTTATTACATATAGTGCTTACATGCGCCATGTCTTGTGCTTAACACAAGCGGCCCTCTATACCTATTTCCCATGCGCCTTGTCTTGTGCCCGACACAAGCGAGCCCGGAAATTTAATGAACCAGCCGGTGACGCCCATTTGGGTGAATTCATCGAAGAGAACATCTCCCATTTGGGTGGAAAATTGTTCTAGTGATAAAAAATCAGGCGGTTCTATCCGCCTGAATGATCCATGGCACCAAAGAATTGTGGGTTAGCATTCCCAAACATGCAACCGGCCCCCTCTTTGGATCAAGTACCATTTAAGGCTGATCTCAAAACAGACAGCCGGTACTTAACATACCGCCTAATCGACTAAGAGAAGGCAGGCCTCAAAAATTTGGGTTAGGCCAATAATCTATGAAGGGTGTTCCCGCAAAAGCCCAACCGGCAAATTGACACCCTAAATCCTTTGCAAAGGTCTTTCCCAAAAACCCAGCCGGCAAATCGGTAAAAACGGTTGACACTTAGCACTTGTGCTATAGCATATGGATAGCCGCCTGGCATCATTTCATCTATGCCAGCCTCCTATCCAGGGGCAATTACCTATTCTAACCCCAACAAGTCATGCGGAAAAACATTCATGGTTTGACTTTTGAAAAAGATCAATACTCATGGCTGCTACCACCATGGTTTACACAAGGCAAAAAATATAATTGCTTGCGAAGACTCAGACGGTAACGGTACCGGCTGGGTTCTCTTGTCTACCCTCACAAATTTCTTTGCCTAGCTTGCGAAGACACAGACGGCAGTGATACTGGTTGGGTTTTCTTGGCTATCCTCGCAAGAATTATTATACACAGCCGGCATGCCGCTTGTGTGGGCTGACTTCTTGCGTACAATAATATGCTTTGTGATAAATGCCTGATGATACCAATTGCAAGCTATTTATTCGAGTTCATTCAAAGCAAGAAGAATGCGATATTCAAGACATTCAAAGCAGCAAAAAGAAAGAAGCAAACTCATTCAGAACCGGATCAACCAGTAGAATTGTAATAGAAATGTAGCAGAATTAACCGGAACAGCCGGTGAAAATGTTAAAATGTTTACAGAATAAACCGGTACAGCCGGTGAAAATATCAATACTCAAAATGAAATATAACAGCTGAGTAAGCCGACCCTTCCGGCGCTATTACAAGATAATGCACGGCGCGCAGGCTGGGAGGTTGTTGCTACTCTAGCTGTACTGTTACGCGGTCTCCCTGAGCCTGGCTCCCTTCCGGATAAGTTGGGTCGGTGTTGGGGACGGAGCCGGGAGCAACCTCATCCTCGACTGTCGCCTCCAAAGCAGCCGCTTCCGCCTACATTCGCTGGAACTCGGCGTCCACCCATTGCTCATACGGTTCGGGCCTCGGCTGGCCCTCCTCTTCAGCCAAAATGGCCAGGTCTGCGTATTTGTAGGCGAGCTCCCAGACGTTGTAGTCTGCACCCGGGTGGATAATGGAGAACGCCCTCTTTATTCTGTTTTGGCAGTCCTGCTCATTCTCTTCAATAAGCCGGCTCTGATCAGCTTCTAGGGTGGCCTGGATATTGCACTGAGCATCTGTAGCCTCCTTGACCAGGCAGTCATTCTCTAATTGCAGCCGTTTGTTACTCTTCTCCGCCTGGTCAAGCCGCTTGAGGGGCTCATCCTGCTTTTTTAGCTCATTTTCAGCGTTATCTAGGGCCGCCTGGAGGTTGTCGATTTTGAGCTTGGACTCCGAGAGGGCCCGTTGGAGGGACTTGGCCTGATCCGCCTGTTGCATGATTATAGCTTTAGTTTCTAAGTCATGCACAATCATGGAATAGTGAGCAACGCTATGTGCGTCATTCACAGAACGTTTGGCTCTTCTTACCTCTTCCTGCTTGCGGATGTAGGCCTTCTTAAGCCTTTCCACGCGGAGCAGTGCCTGCAACAACAACACAACCGGTATTAGTTGAAAGACCGGATGGGTATATTAAAAATTAAATGTCGGGTGGGTACTCAACGACTTACATCGGCCAGGTCGACCATCACCCGGTCGGCATTGAAGGTATTGATTCCAGGAATCGCCTCCTTCTCGTCCCGGGGGATGGCTTTCAGCATGGCCCGGGCGTATTGAGCGGCGTCCGGCCAGCGTGGTGAGTTATCTGCACCAGAAACAGACGGTGAGAATGTCGCGTATGCTCCACCTACGGACAGCCGACTGATCGGAGAATCCCCCGGCTGCGACGAGGAGTATGACTTTACCCGCATGGGTAGGTCGAGCAACGTGAGGTTGAAGGGGTTTGTACCTTTTTGGGAAGCTGTTTGGCCTCCAGCAGAAGATGGACCGGGTGCGGTCCTTATTGGAACGACCCCTTTCAAGGCCGGTTCAGTTTTTGACCCGTCTGGGGTCTTTATTGATTTACCGCCGGTTGTAGCCCGGGCGGTAGAAGCGGTTTTCTGCACCTTGAGTGCAGGCTCTTCAACAGACGGCCTTTGCCGGATCTGTTTTTGCAAAGAGCGGTGAATAACACCCCCATCCTGAAACAAGACCACAAACGGTTAGATGAGTAACTAGCTAAAACAACATCAAAGCCACATAGAGAAGGTCAGGCGGGCTAACCTTTTAGCCGCCTGAGCGGCGAGTTTCTTCTCCAGATTCTCCTTCCGGATATCTGAAGCCTTCTTTGCGGGTGTCTTGGCGGTGGGCAGCATCTTCTTAGCTTCTTCTGCAAAACGAAAACACATCCGGTCAGAAATATGAATTTTACATTTCAATCAAGAGAAAAAGGTCAGCCGGCATCAAATTAACCGGCTAGGGTTCGTAACCTTTGGTCTTAAACATTCTGCTAAGCCCACAGGCGGACAAGAAGCACTCGTCCTTGAAAAATTCATGTTTGGGCACCCAGTTCTTGGGTACCCTTATTATCTCTCCGGTTGAGAGAGAGGTAGAGGTCAACTCAAAAAATCCGGAGTCCAGAATGGTCTCCCTATCATTGTCAGGAACTGGGGGCAGCCGGCATTTCTGCCCCAGAAGCTCTGGTTTCCGGTTGTATGTCAAGGTGTACCAGGCCCTCCAGCCGCCTGGGCTCCGGCTCAGATAGTGCATATGGGCAAACGCCTCCCAGCTGGGGTTGAGACCCTGCATCTCGCAGGCGGCAATGTACCCTAATATATTCACCCAAGAATTCGGGGTGAGTTGCCAAACACCTAGGCCATACCCCCTAAGTATGGCCTTGATTGTGTTGTGAAGGGGGAAGCGGACGTCGGCTAGGAAAGCCGCCTCGTAGCATCCAAACCAACCGTTAGCGTTGGGTTGGTCATCTTCCCATACAACCGTCCCGAACTCCCTCGGTACGGTCATCATGTATCCTTCACCAAGCGGTCGCTTGGTGATAAAGTCTTGTAGAGAAGACTGCATGAGGGCGCGGTCCTTCAAGGAGACGGCGATCATGAGAGGGTCGTTTCGGCTTTGCCACGAAGGCCTCTCCGCCTCCTCGCTATCCTCTGACACGGTTAAGTAGCTGGAGCTACTGCTTTCAACCCGACCGTCATCGGAGCCGGATGGGGAGTTGGGAGCCTCATTGGAAGCTTCTGGCTGCTCAGCCTCCTCAGCCGGAGAGGTCTCCTCGTTGTAGGAGCCTAGAATTCTATCGCTTGGAGTGGCGGGGGTACCGCCGGATGGTTCTCTAACCTCCCCGTCTGGGCCTTGATTTTTAGGCGATAACTCGTTTGAGTCTCTGCCTCTGTAATTGGGGTCCATAGTTGTTCCCCTAATTCTGGCCATGGTGTCCTGCACAGACACGGAGTCGGTCGATACAGGCGTTGAAAAGGGGAAATTCCAAAGATCAGAGGCGTCAGATCCAGTTCTAGACTCAGCCGTACTAATTGACCGGCTGAGTTCACAACTATGGTCCGGGTATGGGTATAAAGGGTCCATCTACTTATGGGACTTGTAAACAAAAATGCAAGCAAAAGACGCAAACGAAAATACATGGAAAAGCGAGAATGAATAGAGACGGTACCTAGAGTAGAGTGTTGAAAACCTCAAGAAATTTCTCGGGGATGCTTGCGAAGACACAGATGGTTTGAAGATTACGGCTGGGTTCTCTGGGGTGCCCTCTCGAAAATCTTTTGCTTGCTTGCTACTTCATAGGCGGTCTGAAAACCGGCTGCTTGTAAACTATCAAATCTCCGTGTGCTCTAAATTTCAAGTACCGGATGCTCTTAAAAGCCGGATGCTCTCAAAATTCAAGAAAATTCACGAAGTTTGTAAATGAGCTCTTGAGTGCTTCCTCTAGGGGTGAAAGTTCGGTATTCGGTTTGGATTACACCCCAAACCGAATCCAAACCGAATTATTTCGGTTTCGGATTTTTGAAACCGAATCCAAACCGAATTTGGATTCAATCCAATCCAATCCAAACCGAAATAATTCGGTTTTGAGAATTAAATCCAGTCCAAACCGAATTTTTATGGGCTGCTGTATTGGGCCTTAAAATCTGGGCTTTTTATTGGGCATATAATTTTGGGCCTTTTAAAGGCCTAAATTTTGTACCTGTTCCTGAACAAAATTAAAGCATAAATTTTAACATACAACTTTCACAAGTCACAACCATATGCCATACTGCCATAGTAACTAAATTGTCCAGCCATACTGCCATAGTAATTAAATACACTTACACATTGTCCACATTGAGACATAAGAACTTAACAAGTCTTAAAACTATCAAAACAGTCCACATGATGAATTGATAATAAAACAGACAAACAGTCCACAAATGAACTAGTTCAACCAACAGGGCAGCTTCATTCTTAGGCTCTTGGCAGAAACTTCAAGTCTTCAATCAATAGGGCAGCTTCATTCTTGGCAGCTAACTCTCAATCAAGCTCAACCAAGTCCGGGTTTTGACCACCAATTGTCATATTCCTCAAGTCTAATAACATTAAAAAAAAAAATAAACAAGTTACATAATATATATGAAATAATGAAAAAAAATAACATGATAATTGTTGTTTTATGTTACCTTCTTCAAGATCTTCAACTTCTTGTAAACACTCTTCTATATTAGGAAAGGGAGAAGAACGTAGCCAATTTTGAGCACAAACAAGTCCTTCAACGACCCTTGGAGTTAAGGAGCTCCTAAATGGGTCTAGAACCCTACCACCAGTGCTGAATGCACTCTCAGAGGCTACTGTTGAGATAGGGACAGCAAGTATATCACGGGCCATTCTTCCAATTGTTGGAAACCTAGCACTATTAAACTTCCACCACCCCAAAATATCAAAATTTTCACATTCCTCCTCCGTTTCCTCTTCTAAATATTTGTCTAACTCAATTTTTGCTTCTCCATCTTTCTCACACTTATGTTTCTTATACTTACTCTTCAATACCTGAAGCTTCTTTTGTTTGGGAGAAAATTGGGAACTGTCCATACTTGAGGACACTTCCTCCCTAATCACATCACCAGAAGAACCACGATACTCCTCATACAATGCATTCAAAGACTCTTTCAAATTATTCACCAAAACAAATGCATGCTTAGAATCATAAATTTCAATTAACATCCACTCAACATAATCTAACTTATAACGAGGATCAAGCACAACAGCAATAAAAATCAGCATGTTCATTTTCTCCGGATCACCCCAATATTTGTCATATTTCTCCTTCATTTTAGTAGCCATAAGACACATCTCCACATCATCATTTGTCATCAAATCTTTCAAAAGGACAGCAACACTCACCAATTCATGGAAAAATAAATTGGAAGTCACATGCAAAGACCCAGAGACACGCAACGTAAGATCATAAAAGACTTGTAAAAATTCAGAAAACCTTCTGACTGTTTCCCAATCCTCAGAAGTAGGGCAGCCCTTCCCCTCCCTCTCATTTAACTCAATCACATAATTAGGGTCCTCCTCAGAGTACCTCTCAAAAGCATACTCAAACACCAAAGCAGCATCCAACATTAAAAAGGTGGAATTCCACCTAGTAGGCACATCAAGGCACAACAACTTTTTAGAGTTGATTTTTTCTTCCACAACACATTTTTTAAACCTTACCAACCTAGAAGGGGATTGTTTGATGAATCTTACAGCTTGTCTCACACGAGTAATAGACTCATTAACAATTTTCAAGCCATCAGACACAACCAAATTCACAATATGAGCAACACAACGCATATGAAGGAACCGACCCTTAAGAACCCCAGCTTTCCAACCATTTATTTTCCTTCTCATATATCCTATTGCGGTATCATTTGAGCTAGCATTATCAACAGTTATGCAAAATACTTTCTCAAGTTCCCAATCAAGCAAACATTTCTCAATTTCTTTCCCAATTTCCTCCCCCTTATGACTTGATATAGGACAAAAATTCAGAATACGTTTTTGCAAATTCCAGTCATTATCAACAAAGTGAACAGTCAAGCACATGTAATTAATTTGCTGAATAGATGTCCATGTATCGGTTGTTAATGAAATCCTTGAGTTACACTTTTTTAATACCAATTTCAGCTTTCTTTTTTGAGTTAAAAAAGTTTCATAACAATCTTTAGCCACAGTAATTCTGGAAGGGACATGAAATCTAGGCTCCATTACATTACAAAATTGTTTAAAGCCTACTCCCTCAACAAACTTAAAAGGCAATTCATCAACTATAACCATCTCAGATAAAGCTTTTCTAATTACAGTTGGATCATATTTCACATAAGACAATCCACTAGTACAACCACTTTCAATTTTATTGCTTTTGAAAGACAACAAACTTTGTTTTGATTCTTTAGGAGTATTATAGGGGTACTTACGGCATCTATTTATATGAGCCCACAATGGACTAGTGCCATTTCTCTTTGTACCACACTTGTATCTCATACCACAGTACTTGCAACGTGCTTCCATTCCAGTGTGTGTTTCTTCCTTGATAAAGTGCTCCCAAACCTCGGAACGATCCTTCATTCTCTTCCTCTTGGGTTTGGATTTTTCATTGTCAGATTCATGCTCCTCAATAGGGACATTCCCTTCAACATTATCCATATTTGTGGACATTCTGATAATCTGATTTAAAACAGAAAAAAGAACTCACTCAATAACCAACAATTTTTATGCAAATCTATGAA
Organism: Chenopodium berlandieri; assembly: GCA_034703905.1. Lineage (NCBI taxonomy): Eukaryota > Viridiplantae > Streptophyta > Magnoliopsida > Caryophyllales > Amaranthaceae > Chenopodium > Chenopodium berlandieri. The sequence goes on from CM068293.1 coordinate 53,877,925, forward strand.
AAACAATCAATCTATCAAAAAGAAAACATGCAATTCAAGCATAATACTATAATAGAACAACATATATTCTGAACTCTGAAGGAATATCAGCAATTCGAGCATAATACAATTCGAGCATAATAACTATTTTAATAGATATGTAACACAAAAAAAAATTATTGTTCAGAAAGATCACACACAGGCACACTTCATAGATATTAGAATCAATAGGTAGGTAAAGTACTAAAGTAAGCATAAATAAATTTAGGCAAATGGACAGTGTGTGACTTGATTATAATTTCCATCAGGTCAGTGGAGTAATTTTACATGGAAGGCTTCAACCAAATCAGTACATGCAAGTGGTTTGGCAAAAACTAATAAGCCTATAGGCTGTAGCACCTTAATGATTGTACTAATAAATTAATCGGTTAATTAAAGATACTGATTAAACTGATACAGCAAAAACACTAAAGCTTTCAATCATGCAAATCTTCTGCTTCGAAATAGAAAATTCAGCATATAAAATAAAACAATCAATTGGAGAAAAGGTAGATTAAAATAACTTGAGATCACCAGTAAGAGAAGTGCAAGTGAAATCTGAAATTCAAAATAACAAAGAAAACATGCAATTCGAGCAGGAAAAGAGAAGTGAAATATGAAATATTGAAATTAAAGCATACCGGAACACTCGAACAGATGGTCAGCGGCGACCGGCGTTGGAACACTCGAACGGAACACAGGTGGTAAGTAGGAAAGCAGGAAAGCAGGAAGTAGTGAGGTGGTGGATTGGTGGTGGTGGACGAACGGAGTGAGGTGGTGAGAGGGAGAGCCGGAGAGATGAGGGAAAATCTCAAAATCTAGGGTTTTAGTGAGGGAAAGAGAAAAACGGCTGAAACTCTGAAAGGGAAAAGAGGGAAATTATTTAGGGTTTGGGTATATATATGTAGGAAAATGGGCTGAGATAATTGGGCTTATAAATTTCGGTTCGGTGTTCGGTTTTCGGTTTTTAAAATCCCAAAACCGAATCCAAACCGATATAATTCGGTTTTCATTTTCTCAAACCGATCCAAACCGAAAACCGAACAAAACCGAACCGAATTGCTTATTCGGTTCGGTTTGGTTCGGTTTTCGGTTTTTATCCAAACTACTTTCACCCCTAGCTTCCTCCCCTATTTATAGGGGTTGTCCCGAAAGGTGAAGGGGTGCAACCCTTCCCCTTCTGCTTTTCCCTCTTCCTTCAGTTAGAATTTGAAGGGGTTTAAAAAAAAAAAAAAAAAAAAAAAAAAAAAAAAAAAAAAACCTATCTTTCGTCAGTTCTCTTCTTAGGTGCCACGTGGCACCTTGCCACGTCAGCACCCGAGAGGGGCAAATTTTTGGGGTAAAATTACCCCAGCCGCGTGGCCCAATGGCTGAGCGACACGTGGCACCTTGCCATTGGTCTGCAGGGCTCCAATCCCCTGCTGACACGTGTCCTAGGAACCCTAAAAAGGGAACCAATGCTCCCCACTATATACTCACTAAATAGTGGGAGAATCCTCATTAATGGGGCATGGAATATATACTCACTTGCATGCAATTGCATTCAATACACTTACACCAAAACCGAGCAATATTAATTGCGGATTTCTCCCATTACGCGAGAAGTAACTTTACCCTTTTACGCATTTTCTTCCTCCCGTACATCACTGACTTGATCGTCGGAGGCGGAGCTCCATCCAACCGGAGTCTTCGTGGTTTTGCAGGTACAGGCGGTCGAAGGGCATTCTTGGAATTGTAACTCTCCCGCAGGACACATCAAAAAACCCCAAAACATATGAGATCTCATCCAACTCCTTATAGTTTTAAAAAGTATTTGAAAACAAGAGACTCGTAGATCAGACGACCTCTACAAAAGTGCACGGCTAATACCCCGTGTACCCCAACCCCTGTTTGTCATTACTCTAGATGTGCATAGATCCAGAGTTTTATTGCTCAATCATCTTGCACTTTACGTGATTTACAAGTTTAAACTTGGTGATGACTCAAATGCAAAACAATGCAACCAATCAAATATTAATCCTTCAAGCAATTCAAATTTCCAATTTAATTCTTGATTTATCAGTGACAAAAAATTTTCTTATTAAATCCTTTAACTACCTCGGTGTATAAAAACCTTAAGTGCATAAGGCATCTCAAATCCTCAAACTCGTCTTATAAAACTTTAATTCTCCCTTTACTCATTCCATTCCATAAACATGAACGAGTAATAAGATAATTCATTCCACATATTTATGTACCTTTGCCTCTTAGCTCATCTTGCAAGTTAATGCATAAATAATACTTACAAGATAAATCAATACGCATTTCTCATACATGAATCAAAACCAATCATCACATTAATCACCAATCAAACTCAATACCATACAATTTCAACCAATCCACAAGTTTCCCTAACATGATTCTAAATTTTCCAAATCCTTAAACATGCTCCTAAAGTCAAGGTTTTCTTGTATCCTTGTACGTACCTTGAGTAAACGAGTTGGTTGGCCACTTTAGGAACTAGAAATCGCCCTCTACGAAGTCCTCTCCTAAACCAAACAACAATAATTCAATCAATACCCAAGCAATATAATTTACAGCAATACTACTTTAAAACCCCTTAAACCATTGAAATAATGCCTTTAAATTATTCACAATAGTCAAAATTAATAATTTAATAGTTCAACTATAAGTTTATATGTTAAAATCATGAAAATATAGCTTATAACATGAAATTCCAGCAACTTTAAAGTAAGGAAAATAATCTGAAAATTTAGTTTAAGATTATAAAACAACCTCATAGACATCTCTACTTGAAATAATCATTATGTAGTAGGTTAGTAGGTTAAAAACCTAAAAATCCATCATAAAACCATGATTTAAAACCTTTTAAACCAAGACTAAAAATCTAGAAATTTAATTTAATAATAGAATGTATGAATATAACAATCTAAACTTGAAATATATAATTAGAATTCAATTAGTTTCATAAAAACTCAATCAAACCTTCAAATTTCACAACTTAAACCCTAAAATAAACAAATTCAAATCTGAAAATTAATTTTAATACTAACACTAAAAATTATATGCTAAATTAGTTTCATAAAAACTCAATCAAACCTTCAAATTTCACAACTTAAACCCTAAAATAAACAAATTCAAATCTGAAAATTAATTTTAATACTAACAATAAAAATTATATGCTAAATTAGTTTCATAAAAACTCAATCAAACCTTCAAATTTCACAACTTAAACCCTAAAATAAACAAATTCAAATCTGAAAATTAATTTTAATACTAACAATAAAAATTATATGCTAATATAATCAACATAGGGTTAGTCCAATCCCCTAACACGAATTTAGCCCTTAAATCCCTAAATAATCAAGTTTAAAACCCTAATTTCACAAATTATGTAATCTGAAAATTTAAACTACATATCATAATTTATAAACTTGATAAGTTTTCATGCTTTTAAGAAATTTAAACATGATTAAAGTAATTTAACCTAGCAATATAAATTAAAATAACAATCTTTAATAATAATAAGGAAAAAGGAGAAACAAGGAAGGAGGAAGGGAGAAGAGAGGCAAAACCAGCAGCGGCGGGGCTGGTGGTGGTCTGGACAGGCAGCAGCGAGCGGCAGTGGTTGAGCAGCGGCAGCAGGTATGGCAGCTTCTTTTTTTTTTCTCTTGCTTGATCGTGAAAAGCAAGAAGGATGGGGAAGTAGTGAGATGAAATTGACGTGAATGAGGGGGAAGAATTTAAGGGTTTTGGGGGGTTTTTAAATGTGCATGTGGGCTTGGTTTCCAATGTTAAGTGGGAGTAGAAATTTGTAGATTGAGCTTAGATGAGAGTTTAAGCTCTCTCTATTTATATTTGTGCTACTAACACCATTGATAAAATATGTTGGTGTATAGAAAAAGAGAATTTAAATTAGATTAGTGCTTATTAATTTAATAAAGTTCAAATAAATTTTGCATAAAATAATTTATTTAATGAAAACGAAATAAAATATTTATTTAGATAATAAAGAAATATATAATAATTTATTCTAAAAATGTGGGGGATTACAGGAATTTTTGTTATTAATAGAATCTAATGCATGCCAATTGACATCAAAGGTCAAAAGATTAAAATTTCATATATATCTTTTACATGTTTTTTGGCACAAAATTGAAATTTCATTTAATTAGTTTGAGTACTCAAACTTAAGTTGACAAAAGTAACCTTACAAATCATTAATAAATCATTAATGCACTTAATTTTATATTAGTAAGAAAAAATTTTAAATAGATAATTTAAAGATATATATTGAGACATCATTGCTAATGGTTTGAAAATAATCTGAAAATAGATTATTCTAATAAATTCGTACATGACTATGTATTTCTCATGTATAATTCTCAATTAATGATCAACAAAAGGTGTGTGAATAGTGGAATGTCTAATTGTTACCATATTTAAAGTACAAGTATGAGAGAAATGTATTTTTATGTTTATCATAATAAGTAACTTTATTTAATTTTAGACTTGTTTTAATACTACGTACATTCTATCTTAGAATTTATCGACCCCTAAAAGAAAAGGTATGAAGATACGCCACTGAATGGAGGTACTTACGGAGAGAGAGAGAAAAAAATAGAGGAATGGTTGTGCATGGAAAAAAATGGGAAAGAGAAAGTGAAACTACATTTTTGTCCCTATTTTATTAGTTGAAAAGACTACTTTAACCTCTTGAGATACATTGAATGTATATCAAGAAGAGATACTTGTATTTTCTCGATAAAAAAGGATCATTGATAATTTTAAAAACACACATTGAGTCAATTAGAAAAAATAAGAGAGAAAATGTAAAAAGGTGGGTTTTTTTTTTTCTTTTATTTTTTTGAAAGAAAGCAGGGAGCATTTATGTATTAATATCCAAACCCGCAAGCGTTAAAAAGCTTTCCGAGAAAGGTGCAAAACGTACATGCTCCATAGTGTCCGAAGGGCAAGACCTAGCAATTAGGTGGGCAAAGGCATTACCACTTCTTGACACATGACTACAGAAGAAGAAAGAAAAGGAAGAAACAATACATAAAATGCGTTCCACAAAAGCAAAGAAATAACTATGGCCTTTCCTCTTAGAAACTATAGATTGGACAGAAATCATAGCGTCACTTTCTAACCAAATTGCGTTATGACCCAGCCTATTCGCCACCTCCACACCAAAGCACAACGCTGCAGCCTCCGCTACTCCAGGTGTAATACCCCGAAAATTTTGAGTATATTTTAGTAAATGATTTTTTTCTAGTATTTAAAAAAAATGGTAATTATTTTCAAGTTAATATTTTCTGTTAAAATATATATATATATATATATATATATATATATATATATAAATTAGAACTTTGCATAATTTGCATCAATATGATGCATGTACAGTTGTAGTTTTATTTGCAAAGTGCACAACTCAATTTCTACGGATATGATATAATAAGTGCTATTTTTTTTTTTAAAAAAAAGAAATAAACGAGAGAAAGAGAAAAGAGGGGTGATTGGTTTTATCTTTTGGAGTTGAGCCAGTACTACCAAACTCAATCTATTTTGAGTTCTATCTTTTGAACCTTCCAGAGAAATAAATCCCTAAATCCCCTACATTATATATACACCTCAAAATACCAAGTTGCTTACCGTACAAAAGAAAACCCACTTTTTTTTCAATTATTTCTCAAGTAATCAGCAATTGTTATCCCCAACCTTGATTTTCGACCGGTAAGCAATAATTCATCACCATGATTCTCATATGAGATAAATTTGGTTTATTTTGGCAAATTCACCTTTCCCTCTGTTTTTTTATGTCTTACCCGTTTAAAATTCCCGAGCCCATCCTCCTTGATAACTCTTGAAAATCTCGATCTGAATAATTTACAAGAAAAAGGCCATGGAAATATCCTAACCTTGGATGAAAGGAAGAAGAAGACTACTACTCTACTGGGGGTCTCGTGGAATGTGCTTGTAAAGCACTATGTTAGGATTACCTCAAATAAAATAGCCTACCCTAGTATCTAATGAGAACATTGTTTTATAAATTGTCTTTTCTCCAATTTTATTATAAAGTAGTGTTTTATTTATACAAAAAAAATAAAATAAAATAGTACACTGACTTACTAACCCACGTGAGTATTGTATAGCTTTGTGACGAGTAGGACTAATTTAATTATCTGTTTATTTGTAGACGGAAGCTACTAGGTGAACGTTTCGGAGGTTACTTACCTTGAGGTTTACGCGTAACTCAAGGTAATTTTCGATATCCATCATCTTTAGAATCCCGTTAGGAAATTGTTTTGAAATATTATGTGTCAACATGTGCTTACGTAATTATATGTGATGGATGTGTTACCGTATGATATTATGGAATCATATTATATACTAGTTTTCTATAATTGTGTACTAGTATAGTATTTTCGAAAATTTGATTATTTGGTATCGTATGAGTTTTTGGAATTGGATGATTGATTATATGTGATTGATGGTCTCCAAGACCTATTGGGAAACGAGTGTAACTAGTATGTCATGTAAAATGACTATGTTCTACTAATGCTGAAATTAAAACGTTGTTACTTGGGATTAAATTGATTTGTGCAATACTCGAGTGCAATGTGATCGGACAATTTAAACTATTAAAATATACATTAAATTAAGAAGGGAAATGAAACCCGAAAGGGTGAAGAACAGGTTGCCCACTAGTGGTTATGGTTGCTACTAGTTGGTTTAAATTGACGTATATTGCCGTTTAGTCTTCCTCCTAATCAATGGGTATTAGTGAGGGGTGTGCACACTAGGGACATTCTGTTTAATTTATGGCCATTTGGGGGTTACGCGCGATCCTCTGTGAAGTAGGTGGTGACAGGGACTAGTCCCGGCTTACTGGCGTTCTCTTTCCCTTTCTTAACTAAAGTAATAAATTTCATGTGACAATTTGATTTTGACTTATTATTATAATGTCGATAAAATTGTGTTGTATAAAATGCCTTTCGAACTAAAATTATTTATTTTACAGGATGGAGTTGGAATTACTCAGTTTATCTGATTTTGGGAGTTTTCTCTCTTTTCTTGTTTTTGATTTATTTTGCAGGTTGGTAAAAAGGGTACTCGGTTACGTGTGAGGAGACGTTAGATTTATCACGTAGCTAAGACAATTAGTTTAATTCTAAACTTATTTATTTTCCTTTTTAAATTAATGTTTGTAAAGTGTTTTACAGTTTGGATGTAATGACTATTTTATTCTTGTCGCCACTTAGATCACTTAGTTATAAAATGGTATTTCGTTTTGCTTTGCATTTATTTTCTATGGAAAATAAGTGTAGCAGTAACACTCCCAAGGTTCGATGGTTGGTTTTGAAAGATAAAAAGGTTACTCTTATCGTTTTACAAAGACCCGAATTTTGGGGGTGTTACACCAGGGTCCCAGTGGCCTGTTCTCTTCCTCACAGCAGTAAACAATATACACCCAACACTATCACGAGCCACCACGCCTAAACCCACGGATTTATCAGGCAGTAAGGCAGCGTCGGTGTTGATCTTAACAACACCATTCGGAGGAGCTGTCCAGCTGCTGGCAGACAGAACCTTCTTGCTCATTGATCTGCCAAAAACTCGTGCTGCATACACATTATAATCCAGAACATATTTCGTGAAGTTCACTGCCAAAGCACAAGAATCGTGGGCTGGGTTCTCGAAGATGCACAAGAATCTTGGCTTGTCCAAACAGACCAAGCTAAGGCTGCTAGCAGGGACAAATCTTGCTTAGACAATTGATCAACCAAATCCGGAAGAGAAATAGAGAAGCACTCATCTGATCTTTCACGAATGACATCCCACATTGGGCTAGATTCCCAGACTAATTTCGCATGGCAGCACTTTCCCAAAATACCTCTCTCATTTTATTTATTTTTTTTATAAAAAAACTACCATCCTTTAAAAAAACTACCATATTTGTTCAAATAAAAAAAATCCGTCTTTTCTACTTAAATTTTTTTGAAGGAAGTCAAATTTTATTATTTAGCCTACATACATCATCAACACATTTTTTTTAATAACATTTTTTTTATTGTTTTTAATCAACAATTTTTAAAATCACTAATATTTTTTTTATTAGAATAATTAAGGAGATAATATTGTGGGAAAAAAACCCAGATAATCGGGCTTGATAAATTACTTATATGGCACATGCACGCGTTGTGTGCGTCTCTTAGCTTGGGTGAATAAAGTATGAGAAAAAGTATCTAAAAGTATAATTGTTGTGGGGTTGAAAAGGTAAGATGGTAAAAGGAGTATGACATAAGTAGAATAAAGTAAAGTAGGTAGAACCCGAAAGAATGACCTAAAACGGAAAGCGGGTAGAACAAAAAAGAATGGGGGGAGTATAACACATCTTTTCACGTCGCGAACATATTCACTCTCCCATCCACTTAACAGTTTCATATTAATATCTATTTCACCACTTATTTTGTAGGCAAAAAACTCTAATCCATCTTTGCTTTATCAAGTACATAAATAAAAGTATCCTTGACTTTCCATAAATGTGGGTATCATACCACCTCATACCTATTCTACCCATCCTTTATTTCACCTCACAAAATCTTGATTAGTTTCACACTTTCACCTAACCAGTCAACTATTACATTATATATAAAAATTAGTACTGTAACTTTTAGTACTCCGTATATGATAATCGGTGTGAACAATAAACAAATTTTATACAACAATTATGAAATGGGAAAAGGCGTGGCAAGAGATAAGATATAGTAGACCCCACACGTACACACTTAATTTTTACATCTACACCCCATCCCATCACTCAATTCGTTTTTTATTCTTATCTTTACTACCAAACTGCCGCACATGCTTACCTAATTGAAATAGATGAGAGCCAAATTCAACCTAACCCGCCCTAAACCATATCCCTATGACCCCATACCCAATCGACTTGCCTTTCTAGCTCAGTCCTTCGGAAGTGCGACTCAACCCGTGCTCAACTCTACGTTATTGTAGCCGATGCGTGTATTCGCAGTCTCGAACAATTCTCAACTAAAACCAGTAAACCCTCCCCACATTTCTTCGTCCAATTCCAGAAACCTTTCCTCTCTCCTCAAATCTGAGCGACAAAGATGCTGCGGAGCGCCATAACCAAGGGCCTTTCACTGCGCTCATCACAGTTGTCGTTCTCAAATGGGTTGATTTCTCAAAAATGCCGAGCATACAGCCTTATTCCAATGGTGATTGAGCACTCTTCTCGAGGAGAGAGAGCCTATGATATCTTCTCTCGTCTCCTTAAGGAGCGCATCATCTGCATCAATGGCCCCATCGCCGATGATACTGCTCATGTTGTGGTTGCTCAGCTTCTATACCTTGAATCTGAAAACCCCTCTAAGCCTATTCACATGTACCTCAATTCACCCGGTGGCGCTGTTACTGCCGGTTAGTTTTCTCACTCTTACTTTTTTTTTTCTTCTTTGGTTTTCTGAAATTTTGTTGTTTTTTATGATGTGGGTGTTTGTTGATTTTTACTAATTTTTGTAATTTTAGCAGTTCATTTGGTTTAATTGCAGAAATGCATGTGAATTTTTGTGGAAATTCATGTAATTTCTATATAATCTGTTTTTCTACCTGGGTTTTTGTTATTTTTAAGCTCTCCTTTTGTTTCATGAGGATATGGATGTTGTGAATGATTTTATCTATTTTAAAGTTCATTTTGTTCTCTAGTGTTTTGGTTTAATTTTCATATACATAGGTGAACTTGGAATTCCTGTTGTATTTTAGACGAGAACTTGGAATTTCTCAAATTATGCTCTAGTGGAAGAAACTACATGAAAAGTGGGACTGTGTATGTGTGAGTGTAGTGTGTGTTCGTGCGTGTAGTCTCTTATGCTGGAAGAAGGGGGTGGTGCAGAATCTCCCTTGTAAGTTTCTTTAGAGGTTACCTAATGCTTCCTAAATAGTAAATACTTTCTCCGACTAGAAGTAATAGTCGTATATAGGGTTCTAGGCCATCTTGAAATTGTCAGTCACAATGTCTCAAAATGAACATATTTGGAATGATCGATGGTGAGTGGTGTGTGTGTGTGTGAGAGAGCGAGAGAGACTGAGATAAACTGGGATTGATACATGTGCTATAAAGGGTCCTCTAGGAAATCATGTCATCTCTGGAGTTAAAATTATGCGAGTATGTGACATTTATTTCTGGAAGGAGTGTATGACTGTATGTGTATCTTGACAAGGGAGAAAATTTAAATTGTGCTGGTGAGTTCTTGTAGTCGTTTACTCACTTACCATCTTCAGCCATCGTGTTGATTGACACCACGCCATTATCTCTCTGAAATACAGGTCTTGCAATTTATGATACAATGCAGTACATCCGTTCTCCAATCAATACCATTTGTTTAGGACAGGCTGCATCGATGGCTTCTCTTCTATTGTCAGCGGGTACCAAGGGTGAGAGAAGGTCACTCCCAAACGCAACAGTTATGATCCATCAGCCATCTGGTGGTTACAGTGGGCAAGCAAAAGATATGACTATTCACACAAAACAAATTGTCCGTGTCTGGGATTCATTGAATGCATTGTACTCTAAGCATACAGGGCAATCTGTTGACATTATTCAAAAATACATGGATAGAGATTACTTTATGACACCAGAAGAGGCTAAAGAATTTGGGATTATAGATGAAGTCATTAATGAGAGACCCATAGCTTTGGTAAGTGATGCTGTTGGTGCTGAAGACAAAGACAAAGGTTCAAAGAAGGATACATAGGTGAGGTATGTGTCATTCACACCACCACTTGTTGCTCTAGTGATTAATTTTTGTATTCTGTTGAAGTGGACTGTTTATTAGCATACTATATGCACTCTATTATCTGCAAATGCTGAACTTTTTCTTTGCTTTTGATGTCTAAGCTTTTATTTTCACTTTTATGTCAATACTTGTGCATTTCAAACTTATGATATGTGTAGGGTGAATATCACTGTAGCTGAGAGGTACTGCAGGAAAATCAGGAGACAAATCACAGTTTCTGCTTCCATCTCCCTTCTAAGTGGCATGGCATGGTGTTGATTCTCATGGGGTTGGGAAAGGGGAGATGGGTAGGGAAAAATGGGGTCATGGCTGGGCTTTGATTATCCTGGGGGATTCCTGCAATAGGGTTTTAGAAGGGAAAGTCATTTTTGTATGTGGCTTATTGTACTTAGATCCTGTATTGGCATAGGTGGCTCATACTGAAATTCTAATGAGGTGAATGTCAACCATTAAATTGTCATACCCTTCTCCGCTCATTTTGTTGCAGAAGTGCCACATTTTTAAAAGCCATTCTCTTGGCCGATCTTAGTGACCAATATAGTTCCAACTTTTTCTTCCATACCTGTCACCACATGTCCCCTGGAGGTTTTTTTTTTTTTTTTTTTTTTTTTTTTTTAATTTTCTGAAAGAGTACCCTGGAGTTAACATGAACTCTAGTAGTATATAATGTAACTAGCTTCCTGCAACATCAACTGAGAGAACGTGGAATTAAGCTAACTCCACTCAGTTGCAACATCAAAGAATGGGATACAGTGGCAACTTGAAATTATCTACAAAACATATGAAGCTCTTTAAATCTCTCTACATTCAATCAGTTATAACTGTTTCAATGTACTTCCTCAGTTTTTTTTAGTTGCAACACTTTTATTTTCACGGTCTCCTTGGCAATTTTTGAAAAGGAGAGAGATAGAGAGAAAAAAATAAGAGGGGCCCATGTGGGTAGGAGAGAGATAGAGAGAAAGAAATGTCAAAAATGGAAAGTGTTGACAATTTCCAAAAAAGGAAGGTGTTGCAACTAAAAAGAAATGGAGGAAGTATAAAACAACCCCTCGAATGTCAAGGTGTGTGATTTTGTTAACCCTAACTGTGTCCTCTTGACAAATGTTTAACTAATTTGGAACATCTCAAGTGTTGTTACCTCACTTATTTTGTGACCGATGACTGTTTGTAGTCCTTTTGTAAAGGCAGGGTAATTTCTCTGGCTGAGTTTCCAATGTGGGATAATAGACTGGCAGACTATAATACACGGTGCTCTATCATTACAAGAGAGATTGATCATAGGGATGGTATTTTAGTAGAAAGAAATATTTTGGGTTTAAGAATAAAACTTACTGGTGCAAACTGCAAAGGAGGTTGTATACTTGTACTTTCAAAGTTTTAATGTTGTGTTTGGAAGTTGATTGTTTTTCGTGCTGTTTATTAATTGACTCTTTGAATTTTTTGCAATACATTTGCAACATAACTCTTTCCCCATTTTCTTTGTTAGCAGTAGATTACATCCACTTTTCATTGTTTATTCGTGATCCATAGTGGGATGTTGTATAACTGCGTACAAATTCATGCCTTCTTCTGAAGCACCCTGCACCCCTTGTTAGTGCTGCCTTACTTGCTTCATATCACGTTTCCATGTGCTCTCATTCTGTCATGTTGGTCAGTTCTCTAAATTGCGGGCATATGAGCCTTTGCCTATTCTGTGATAAAGGAATTTTGTGGGTGAGGCCTGAGGGGCTGAGGGCAATAAGTCATCTATGGAAATACCAGGAGAAAGATAGTTGCTGTTGGCTACTTGGCTGGATTGATTACAGCCCGAACCATTATCACCGGCTTTGAACTGTGGGTAGTCTGATATTAGCAAAGGCTTTGAGCATGCTTTGTAGGCTGTTGCTTGATGATTATCATATTTAATGATAAGTAATAATGAGATATATTTGAAAGACACTGAAGAGGCATAACCATGTACAAATGGAGATGAATTTCATACTTTTAGAGAGGAGAGAAGAATGTGTTGCTTTCTGCTATCTTAGCCTCTTAGGACATACAGACTGGAGATCGCGGGTGTTTTTATCCTTAGCTTGGAGTTCTTCTGTGTGTGGCTGATTATAGAAGTGGAAGATTTTCACTTTAACTCTTTTTTTTTTTTTTTTTTTTTTTTTTTTTTTTTTTTTTTTTTTTTTTATTTCCATGTTTATTGATTTCTAAATCTTTCTTTGAATGAGTGGGTGAGGTTATTGCTGCCTATGTAACTTAAAAATAGTTTTACTCTTCAGTTGCTTCTTGATGTCAACACTTCACATCCTGGGGTTGGAATACGTCCTTTCATTCGCTCCTCTTCAATGGAAGTTTGATTCTTTTGATGAGATCTTAATTTGAAATTCAGTTTAAATGAATCCTTTTTCCCTGAAAAGTGCCTACTTGCTTCAAGTTTTTATTTATTCATTTATTTTTACTTATTGTGAAGACTGATTACCCACCAAAGTAGAAACAATATGAAATTAGAATTGTCATTGATTCAATGCCATTGTTGAAAACCCCATTCTCTAACAGCATCAACCCACACCTTCCTCCTTGACATGGTTGTGCTCTCACATTGAGTAGTATATAAAGATTTGTTTGGAAAAGCAGGCTTGGGATGTAGGTGTGTCTTTGGTGTAGAGTAATATAAAAACTAGATTTAAGCCTATGCTTGCACTTTTTTTTTTTAATTTTTTTTTACATCTAACATTCTGTATATCTTGTGATCTCTATGGATTATTTCTTTCTAAAAAAAGGCACTTTTTATTTATTCTAATTCAATTTAAATCCCTAATCTCATTTGTTGATTATTACTTCCTATATCAATAAATGATAATTTTGAATTTTTAAAATCTCCGATCTCATTTGTTGGTTATTACTTATTTGACACTTAAATTTTTTAAATTCTTAAGTAAACTATAAATCTCTTTTCTCATCTATAAAATTTTAATGCTCGCTTATGTGGCACTCCAAATGCTCTCGAAAAATTCCATATATACCAAACTTGCAATTATATCTCTTTCTCTCCTTTTCATTAATTTTAAACTTCACAAAGTGAGAATTATGAACCAAATCCTTGAGGCCGTGGGCATTAGGGGAATGATTATTATAAACCAGCTGTGAGTTAAATTTGCTATCAGTAGGGAAGCATTATCTCTGTATTATGCCTGAAATATACTGAGAGTGGTTTGATTATCAAGATCCTTTTTTTTTTTTTTTTTTTTTTTTTTAAAGATTGCCCGTAAAAACCTACGAAACGACAGAGAGTGGTTCAGTAAATGAAATGTTTTTCGTTGTGGTGATAACTAATTTTTGGCCCGGGCGAGGAGAAGCAATGAAGGATTCTGTGGATTTTCACCAAGATTTGACTTACAATATAGTGTTATACTCATCATTGCCAAGAAAATAAATGTCAAGTGGCGATTACTATCCGGCCTACCCCTACTAAGAGCTCTAGTCCACAAGAAAAGTAAGGTGCCAACCAGATTCGATTTTTCTCACTAAAGACATAACGTGGTACATCAACCTTGCCTTTTCTCTCATGCTTAACTACAGCAGCTAGGATGACTCCACGCTTAACCTTAGATCTTCTGTGCTTCTTTAGTCCCTCCTTATGTCTTTCTAATGCTCTTAAATTGCAAACTCAGAAAAAAAAAAAATAAGCATGGGCTGCATACCACAACACATTTCCTGACTGAAGCTGCATTCAAATACTAATTGGGTAACTGTCTCAGGCTGGCTATGACACACTAACACACAAGGCAAGTGTTGTCATCTGTCATCAGAGCTCACAGACCTACAAATTCAAACATCTTTTTCTTGTGTTCTTAATTTTGAAAAGTGTCAATGCTCTGTAATCTGATTCTTCATTTCATCTCAATTCTTAAGAAACCATGTTGTATTTTTGACACCCCGACATGAGTAATTTAGTATGGAGTATGGGCACACACCACTATATTTTGGACCAAAAACAATAATTGTGTTTAACATAAGCACGCGAATCCGAGTAACATATGCCCCCTAATATGCTAGGAAAAAGGCTCACGTAGGCTTAGTAGACTCATCTGACATACCTTGGCACAATGCACATGTCTCCTGGTGCAGCGCGTTGGTAGCTTTAGAGTAGAGGCAAAGAGGGGTAGAAGCCCTAAGTAAATTACTGACTTTAATTATAATTTCTCAGGATGAAGTTTACCCATCTTTAAGATCCTAATTTGATCCAAAGCCCTTGATGGAATTGCTTCCATTTGGACGCTAAATCAACTGCCCTGATTTGGTAACATTATCCTAATTTACTATTATATCAAATTGGAGGTCATTGCTCACTGGTCACATAACAACGTGACTGCGATTGTTGGTGAGTGTTTTTTAGTGGCCGTAGTTGGTCATTTTACCTCTGGTGGCCATCGCTGGTCATCCTTTTTAGGTTGGCAGATTATTCCTCTTCGCTCTTTCTCTTTGTTCTCTGTTGTTTCAAATTCTTTCTAGCTCACTTGCTGAAAAATATCAAGTTTTGAGTGGTCAGTGTTTTTCAAATTTTGTTTCCCATGCAGTGACTTGTATTTTAATATTTATACTCTTTTTAATTTTTATTTATTCATTTTCTTTCACATATGTCTTAACATTTACTTGAAATGTGGGTCATATACTGAAATTACACTCCCCACACACACACACACACACAAAAAGGAATAAATGTGCCTCGCATATGTGAAGTGCATGCCTTCATCTTGCACCTTGCTCTTAGTTTCCAAGGACCCTTTTCGCATGAGTGCACCTTGCGCTTTAACTTCAGCTTTCCGTACTTAACTATTGAGCTGATTAAGGTAATTGCTGTCCTAAATTGGCAACTCTACTTTATCTTCATCTCCTAGTAGCCAAATACAACCACTTGAAGAATTGAAGTTGTGTAGCATGTTTTGGATGGTGCTGGCATTGGGACCTAACAACCCTATCTTCTAAGTTGTCTTTACCCACATATTGCTTCCAACCCAGTAGCTGAGGTACTGTGACTGTAACTCCACAGACTACTAGCCTTGTGCTTTGTAGTAGATTTAGTATATCTGTTTGACCGGCAGGAAGCAGGATTCACCTTATAAGCACAAAAATCAATAGAAGCAATGCTCTCTGTGATTTAAGATCTTTTGCACTAGTCATTTAAACCTCTCTATCAGTCATGTGCTTTGAGGTAGGTATGGTTAATTTCTCTCTGATCCATGATTACCTCCTAAACATACAAAATGTGCCACTTTTGATTCAGAAAACAAAGTATCAGGCAACCTAAGGGCTATGAACTATCTGAGTATCTGGTATAATGTTGTAGGTGATGATTACGATTATGTTAGTGATCTTGTATGGTAAGTGCAATATGTGTACTGCCCCCTTCCTTCATCACCGTTCTTTATATAACCTTCTATTAAAATTGCTGTTAGAATAAGAGGTTTTTATTTCTCACTTGTTTAATTATTAGTCTTCATCTATGTTACATGGACTCGGGTACCCATGTATGACATGGGTATGTGTCCAATCGTCTGACTCGGCTATTTTGTGGAAAAAATCAATGATTTTGAACCAAAAGTGAAGTGTCCAAGCGTCATACCCATGTCCGAGTGTCGAGGGTCCGACATGGATACTTAGGTAAAATGAAGAGTCCATGTAACACAGGAACTCTTCATGATTGACCAACCATTAGTAGCATGGTTCTATAATATGTAACCCATTTCCATGTCTAGCCATCATAAGTTTGTCTTTCTATTTGTTTTGGAGTCTAAAATAAGTATTTAAAACTGCTGGAGATTTTACCAGAAGTTATGATTAAAAGCTGGATTAAAAGACAATACAAGCTTTTGAGATGCTTGTTCTCTCCCGAAGTGTAAAATAAAACTAAAGAAACTTTCAATAATATTATTCTTCATGTTTCTCGCTATTCTTCTCTTTACATAGCATTTCTTTGTCTAACTTACTGACTAGCTTCCCCTAAATGCTTATTCTAACAACTGATTATGCATTGCTTACGCTGTTACACCTACCCCTTCCCCTTGGACTAGTTCATTACACAAGTGTTGGTGAGTAGTGGAATATTCTGTATACCATCACTGTTTTTGTTTTTTATTTAAGCCCAAGGATGCATTAGCCATGAAAGATACAGTTGTATCTTAGGGTGAATAGTTTATCTGTATAAAATTAAATTTTGTGTTTCATGTGTTAGAAAGTTTCAATGCGGGGATTGGCATATTGTTTTGACCTGATTTCTTAAAATTTTTTTTAATCATATCTGAAACATTTTAAATCAAATATTGTTGATTTCATGTTCTCCACCCTTGCCTATTGATGGTGACTTGTCTGTAACATGCTTTATTTTTTCCCTTTCTTTTATTTGGTTGTGTGTGCGTGTGTATTTACCTTGTCGTAGTTATATAATTGCATAATATGATGTCTTAAGGTTTTTATTTCTGCTGGCAGATGGTCAATCGTGAGAGAAACGTTTCTTCTAACATAGTAGATGAATAATGGTTGAACATCACTGTGGTAGATGTTGAAGTTTGGAGAGCAGCTTTCGTTGATTGTTGCTGAATTGAGATTTATGCGTATTGATAAGCCCCGGATAGAGCAATCATTGAACATGGCAGGCGCTTATACATTTTGTTGAATACTTTCAGCTTTGTATTTTTTGCCTTCTCCATTTCATTTTATGGAACTTACAGTGTATCTGTCACTCTGGAAGTGTTCTTGGATGATTCTTTTCATAGTAACATAGCCATCATTATTCATTACTGTCCTTTACTTGTGCATATCAAAAGGGCTTATAAGATTGCGTCGTTCGTGCTGGCAATTGGTGAGCTAAAGTGGTGAATCTCTGAGTTTTATACTCTGGTTTATCAGGAAATTAAGAATACCATATCCACTCTTCGTCGACTTAGGAAAAGCAACATTTCGTGATGTTCGTGTTGTTTTTCTGGGCTCTGTGACGGACCTCTAGATATAATTAGAGTGTGTTTTTAGTGTTCTGTGAACCTCGCCATTATATCATTCATTATATGTCGTATTAGAGTTAATCTAGCCCTACTTAATCGACTTGGATGCTTGGAGCGCAACCATCATATGATTCCTCTCAACGGACCTGGCTAGGTGAGGGGTGAGGCTAGGCCAATTTCCAACCCGAGTCTTCCCTGAATCAATTTTTATAGCCAGGTCACTTGAGTCCCATAACTCATTAACTCCCATTGAGTAGAGTTTGAGGGTAAAGTTGGTTTTACCGGTTGAGAAGTAACTTTGACCATTAACATGTTTAAAATAACCAGTACGTCAGTGGTTGGATTAATTCATGTTTAACTTTGTCGTTATAACATTATAGACAATTGCGATTGATTGTCTAAATTGCGTGATTGCACGTAATCCACACGCTGCTGGCTTAGAATTAAATACAAAATTAGGCAGACGCTGGCAATTGAGTTAATATTTGATTTGATTTCAGATACCTTGATGCTTCAGCTTTGCTGTCACAAAGAATGCAATTTCTAATACTTGAAAAGAAATGAAAGATATACTTGTACGTGTTATTATATTAAAATTAATTGTTTTGGGTTCCTATGACGTAAACCTGGTAGGAAAGTCTTTAATCTTCTAGTTTTCTTTTTCTTTTTTTTTTTAAGCAAATCTTCTAGTTTTCTTAATAATACTCCGTATTTGGTATTATCCACCAATCATAATTAAATTTATATTCTTTTGAAAATAAAAACTAAATATGAACATGTCATTTTGACACGTTTTAAAGAAGATATGAAGTACAAGTATTAGATAACATAAGCAGATAAATTTTAATTTAAGCACTGGTAAATCTTTTACTCTTGTCGGGATTAAAGTTATTTAATTTATTTGTCTGACTATTTTTTTTTTCTTCTTTTTTTTTTTTATTTTTTTATTTTTATAATCGATATTTCAATTATTATTTTTCTTTTTAAAGAAAGAAATATCGTAGATAATATATAATTTTATTTTATTTTATTTTATTTATTTATTTTTTAAAAAAAAGAAATAGTTATACATTGTGCCGACGGTTTCAGGAAAATGGATTAGAGTTGGTAGAATTGCTTTCGGCAAAATTAATCAAAATCAAGGTACTATTATAATAAATTATGAATATTATACAAATACAGTTGCTATTGTTGGGTTTGGTCAATAGGACGGTAAAATATTAATATGTAATGTACATAAGTACATTCATTTCTAGGACAAATTATTCATTTATCAATAAAAATTAAAAATCTTGCCAAGGCTAATGTAAGTTGTATTTGAATAAACTATGGATCGGAACTATTAATTAATCGTCTTTATTACTCCCTATTCAACCTAAGAGGCTAACATGGCTAACACAAACCAATACCTCATCTTATATTCTTATGCTACATTTCTCCTTCACATATTTCCTTTCTCTTAGTGGATGTCAACTAACTTAATTTGTTAAAATTTTTTGGGACGGTATGATTGGTATTCAAGACTTAGCCAGTTGAGATCATATCTCCTCTACATCTTGCCATTGTGGATTTCTCTACAAGCAAACAAAAAAAAAAAAAAAAAAAAAAAAAAAAAAAACCTTTCTCTCTCGTCTATACCTATTTAACTTTATTTTCCTCACTTTTTAAAAATATCTACAAATATTGATTTATGAGTGATAATTATGATGTAAGTTGTGAATTACTAAATGCAATTAAAACAATTAAATTTAAGAAAATGAGATACATAACTCTTAGAGTAACTCCAATGGTTGTAGCTAGGGACTTACTTGTAATATTAAATAATCCCTAGCTACTAGTTTAACCATGGAGCTAGAAAATGCAATTAGCTTGGCCAAGCAAATTAGTTTTGTCAAGCTAATTTGCTTGGAAAAAAACTTGCTAAAATAAAACAAATTAGAATAAATAAAATGAAATTTATCAACGTAAATTAAGGAGTGGTCCATTTAAATAGTGAGCTATTAGCTAACCATTGGAGCTAAAATGACAATTAGCGAGCTTGAAAACTTATGTGTCATGGCAAGCTAATTGTCTGTAGTTGCTCTTAGGAATACATAGAGAAGCTAAAAAAGTGCATGAAATTTATCATTTATAATACTCGTACCGATTTACGCTTAAATGCGTAATTTTGTCATGTTTTCCTAAATTAATTCCAAATGAAAAGAGATATTAAATGCTTATTTATAGCCATGAGGGTTCCCTAAAATTAAAAGCTACCTTGATTATGTCAAGATTAAAAAAGAAGCTAATGTTAATATCATTATCGATAACTTCGCCATGAATACGATTGGAAATAATTTATTGAAAAAAATTACTAGTAATACATACTAATTGACAAGAAGAAAATACTACACTATTTACATACTAATAATAAGAAGCTAATAAAAATTACTAGAATTATCTTCATTTTAAAAGAAAATTCTTCCAAACAAACTTCTTTATTTTCATTTCTTTGGTTTTACAAGAACTCAAGAAGCAAGCAAAAACACACACTTTAAAGTTAAAAGAAAAAAAAGTCTCGAACTTGAATAATACCCCAGAAACCAAACTAAAGTAGTTGTGAATTGGTGATGAATGTACAACTTTTTTAATTGAAAGGTTGAATATATATATATATATATATATATATATATATATATATATCTACACTAGGGATGATAAGATGGCAAATAAAAGAAAGGTGTTAACAAAGTAAAAAAAAATAATTTGAATGTAATATTGTTGTGACACTTTGGTAAGCATCCGATTTCATCAAAATTTGGCAAGTATGGTGGGAAAAAAAGAGATAGGTATTGTAATTTGTACCTCTAAAATTAATGCCTTTTATGACTAATGAAGTTGACAACTTGTCACGAAATGCCAGTAGCATTTTTGTGATCCCTTTGAAGAAGTCCTTGTAGCACCACTTTCTTCTTGTACAATTCTAAGTTTAAATTTTTAACCTTATCCGTGTTATCTAATTTTGTGTTTGTATTATTTCGTGTAATAGCAACATTTCTAGTTCCTCGGAAAAGTGGTATGCAATATAGCCAAGCTGACATGCATAAAATTGCACAAAATCGTCCCCAAATTGACATAATAACCAACATCGCTATCATAATCGCCATTCCGAGCAGTGAATCCTTGATAACTTTATTAGTAGACCAAGAACGTCCAACAAAATTTGTCACCTTATGATCAGCCGGGTCTTCTTTATGACACGTGTTACAATATGATTGATTCTTTGGATAACTTTGTTTGTCTCGAGGGATGATAATTCCTTTGGTGGGCACCTTTGGCTGAAGAAACATTTGACATGAAAAATTAAGCTATAATCTTAATTAAAACACACATTATTCTTGTTAATCATTCCATAGTATGATTTAATTGAAGGATGTTTAACTTAACAAAAAGAGACATTTTCATGTATTTATTAATCCCTAAATTCGGAATTGAAATTTGTTGTAACGAGGATTGTTACATACATAATTAAATCCTAATCCCTCAAGAATCAAGATTAAGAAAATAACTTTTATTACAAAACATTTTGTCTTCAACTCATCACTTAATTTAAGTAATTTCAAACTAAAAAGTTTGATCATAATAAAACCTTTTTGTATTGTCAACGACAAAGATGAATATTTTTTTTGCCGAACATCCTAAGGCAGTAATTTAATTTTAAACCAAGAAATCGGTTGAGTTTAATTACGTACCTCTTGGGCAAGATTTTTTGAGACATGGTGATCAATACGTTTGAGTTGTTGGTGAGCTTTTGTTGCTTCAAGTATTATATCATGGCTGGTTTTGAGAGTTGCTGCTTTAGCATCATCAAAGCTAAATCTTGTCTTCTCAATGGTTATGACTTTAAGCTTAGGCCATCTTAACTTGAGCTTGAAGAACTTCTTTCGAGCGTCGATTTTCTTAGGCTTCTTCTTCTTTGAGGAAGAGGGTTTTGAAGAAATTCCAAAACAAGTTAGAAAACAATTGGTTTTTGGTCTTTTTGGTTGAGTTGTTTTCTGGTTTGGTGCCATGGAAAAAAGATGAACAAGTTGATGGTTAACCCATAAATAAAAAAGGATCTTAGAGAAAAGGAGGGTTTTTGAAGGTGATGGGTTTGGTTGGACTTTGGCATTGCATGGAGGAGACTAAGTTTTAATTCAATTTGCCTAATATTTTAATTTGTAATTTTTTTTTAAAAAAAATACTAAAATTAAAAATTAAATCCTTTGTTTTGATTGTTCAAAATATTCTTGTTCAAACACGCTTGATGATGATGACGACATCAATTAGCCTCAATTAGCTTCTTGATTACGGTCTTAATTTTAAAATAGTAACTACTGTGTAAGACGACTAACTGTACCATGTATAGTAAGATAGGGATGCCTTTTAACAAAAGATGAAAAAAAACGACTTTTATGCATATAAATTGTTACCTATGTATAGGATGACTATAATTAAGAGCTTGGGTAAGGTTTTTTTATTTTTTATTTATTTTTTATTTTTTTAATGTTACGCAACGGTCTCGTGCTAAAATAACATGAAGTAATAATATTATTTATTAAAATGCTACTACCTCCATCTAAAAGGAATTAACACAATTTGACTTTTTCATTATTCATCTATTAGCTTATACTGTATGCTTATATCAATATAAAAAAACTCAAATGTTATCATTTAAAATGTTGTTAAATTAGTGTTAATTTAATAATGTATACATTCATACATTAGTGGTTAAATTTATGTGTTGTCTGATCAAATTATGTCAATTGTTCTTTTTTTGATGAAAAATTATGTCAAGTATTCTAAACGAAACGGAAGGAATACACTGTATATATATATGTACCAGTCTATAGTTTTTTTGTTTTTGTTTTGATTTGATTTGATTGGATTGGTTGTTGTATTTTGTTTTTAATTGGTTGTTGAATGGGTAGCAATTGTCTATCTTGGTTTAGAGTTTAGACGACCCCTCACAAGAGGGAGGTGACTTTAGACTTGGTGGGGTACCAAATACCAATTAGCACTAGAAAGGAGATTGCGTTTTGGTCAAAAGAATGCACCTTCTTCACGTTCCCGTGTTATTCACTTAAATGAATAAATGCTTGCATCTTAGTTAGGTATAGTTCACGGATGTATTATTAACAAAGTATATATGCAAATCCTAATGAAAACCAAAAAAATTAGACGTTTTTGATTTTATTTATGTTTATTTGATAAAGTTAAAGGTGTTTATGATTCTTGTTCTTCTTTATCTCAACGACTTTTGACATTTATCCGTATTTTTTTCAAAACTTTGTACGTTGGAAATTTGATTTGTCTTATATTTGAGTAGATAAGAATGTAACTTTTGATGATTTTTGACAAATTCTCATCCAGACCATATTTTGATCGTTGTATTGTAAAGATCCTGTTCACTTCACCTTAAAAAAAAAAAAATATTTAGTACAAATAATTTTAGTTCAGCAAAAATAAGTTCAATTTAGTAAAAATAATTTCACTTCAGTAAAAATAATTTAAGCTCAGCAAATATAATTTCAGTTCAATAAAAATAATTTCAGTTCAACAAAAATAAGGTGAATTGAACGGGGTCTACGTTGAAAAAAAAAAGGAATGAAATCAATTAACTAAGATTATGAATTCATAAAACCTTGACACATATACAAGCCAATCCAATTAGTTTGCTTTATTTTTAAACCAAGAAAAAAATAAAAGGATCGAGGTTAAGTCATTTAGATTATAAATAAAAGGTTTACTTTTATGTGTGATTAATACGGAAGTATATAAGTTATTGATAGGGATATACTAGACTTGCAATATAATTGAAATCTAAGTTCAATAGCATGTTTGTAACAAAGTAAATCTTACTCTTTAATATGTTAATCTATTTCTCCCTATTTATTTGTGATGTGCATGGAGAGATTCTATCAAACGGTAGAGGAGTCAATAATTCAAGGGAAATGGAAGCCAATTCGTGCAAGTCGTAATGGTCCGCTTCTTTCAAACTTATTTTTTGCAGATGATATAATTTTATTTGCAGAAGCAAGTGAAGATCAAGCTGCAATTATTCACCAATGCTTAAACCGATTTTGTAATGCTTCAGGGCAAAAGGTTAGCTTGGCGAAATCTCGGGTGTATTTTTTGAATAATGTTGATGAGATGTTGCAAGACTCGATTAGTAATGCCTTGCATATGGAAAAAACGGAGGATCTAGGCATGTATTTGGGAGTGCCAACCCTAACTAATCGTGTGACATTGGAAACGTATAGTCATCTTTGCGAAAAGATTGACCGTAGGTTAGCGGGATGGAAGTCGAAATACCTTTCACTTGCAGGCCGGATTACTCTTGCCAAGTCTACTTTCTCGACTACGGCTATGTACTCTATGCAAACCGCTAAAATTCCTCGTGGTATTTGTGATAAAGTTGATAAGAAGACGAGGCAATTTATTTGGGGTGGCAATGAAGAGCAAAGGAAGGTTCATCTTTTATCGTGGGAGATGCTGCAAAAACCCATGGATTAAGGAGGCATTGGTATTTTATCGGCCAAACAAGCAAATGCGGCTTTCTTGACTAAGCTTGGATGGCGTGTGCTTGCGGAACCGAATGCATTGTGGGCTAGAGTGCTAAGGGCTAAATATTGCAAAGGCAAATGTGACATTGATATGTTTGAACTGAAGGTAGGAATGTCAAATGTGTGGAGTGGAATAACGGAGAATACAAAGGTGATAGGTGAAGGAACTCGGATTGCTATTGGAGATGGGACTCGCACCTTATTCTGGGATCACTGTTGGTGTACAGACAGGCCTCTTTCGGACTTAGTTACTCAGCCCCTGTCAGAGGAGCTAGCAGGTGCTACGGTCAATGAGATGTGGGAAGAGGATATCGGGTGGCGTTGGAACACGTTCTCCCCTTTTCTTGATACCGATACTTTGAAGCTCATTCAAAGTCATGTAGTGTGCAAAGACTCAAACTTGGGAGATCTGGTTTATTGGAAGGATGGAGCAAAAAGGTCGATTTACAATTAGATCGGCAATAAGAATCATGAAGCATGGTATAGACACAATCGATGATGAGTGCTGGGATATGGTGTGGAAGGCTCTATTACAGCAGCGAATTAGATCGTTCATGTAGCTTGCTTTCCATGAGCGTTTGCTTGGCAACTTGAATAGATTCAAGAGGAAATGGCTCCAGACCCTAATTATTTTATTTACGGGGCTGAAGAGGAGTCTAATTTGCATATGCTAAGGGATTGCCCGGCTGAAAAAGTGGTATGGAGGAAATCTCTTCCACCTTCGGTTTATCACCTATTTTACAGTGGTAACATAAAGGAATGGATAGTCAAAAATATGAAGAACCCTGATCAAGATGATGCCAAGAGCTGGGTAGTCTATTTTGGGGTCACTCTTTGATGGATTTGGAGATGGCGCAATTGTTATGTGTTTAATAGAAGGGATGAACTTCCTCTCGATTTTTGTGCTTTTCTTCAAGTACAATATGAGGAAGCAAGGAGAGCTCTGATGAGTAACCTGGAAGAAAGTAGCAGCAGCAATCAGCCGAGGGTACAAACAAATGTCAGCTGGATCAAGCCTGGATTTGGGTGTTATGCTTTGAACTGTGAAGGCGCCGCAAAGGGGTGCCCTGGACCAGCAGGTGTGGAGCAATAATCACGGATTATACGTACAGGAAAGTGCGTCTCGGCCTTCGCAAGTAACTTTGGCTATTGCACATCGTTTCGAGCAGAGGTGATGGCTATAACTAGAGGCTTAGAGATTGTTCGAAATTTGCAAATTTCGAAGCTAGAAGTTCAGATGGATAACTTGGCCTGTGTTCAAGTGTTGCATAAACAAGAAGTTCAAAGAGGGGAGAACATCCATGACATCATCTATTGTCGTAATATGCTTAATGATTCGAGGTGGGAGGTAAATGTGGCACATGTGTATCGCAAAGGGAATCGAGCGGCGGATTGGTTTGCCAACCGCGAAATCATTCAAGACTCTCAACTTGTTTTCTTTAATAACATTCCGGTAGAACTTAGTCGTATTTTAGAGGAGGATACTAGGGGTGTGGCGTTGCCACGCTTTGTCCCTCCGTAGTTAGGTGTCTTTGTGTTTTAGTAGCTGCTAGTTATTCTTTGTTTTTCGTTTTTTTCTTTGTTTGGTCATGTACCTCATTCGAATAAAAAAAAATGTTAATCTAAATCCGAGTCCGAGCCCGATGCTGACACATTTTTTTGGGTATCCTTCGGTTAACTCAATTGACTCAGTCTGTTGGTCCGGCTCCATTGCTTTGGAACCGGACTCTTCACAATCTGGCCTGCTGTCGATGTCAGCAAGCGTCCTAGACTTCGGCTGGCTTTCCGAATCCTTTGGTTCGGATAAGGAGCCAACTTTTCCTTTCCCCTTAAATTTTTCTTAGGCAAGGGTACCTTGGGCCGAAGCACTTAAGCTTTTCTACTTCTTAGTGCTTCGGTCTTTCTCTTTTTCTTTCTCCTCATCATCCTTGTCGTCGCGACGAGCTTTGGATGGCTTGAGGTAGTTAACTACCTCAAATGCAACGTTGCATTTGAGGGAAGCCTGTTGGCTTCCTTGAATTCTTTCGCAGTGGCCTTCGTCTGAGACATAGATCATCATCTGATGGTACGTGGAGACCACTCCTTGAATATGATGGATCATGGGTTTCCCCATGATCGCATTGTAGACAGATGGAACGTCCATGACAAAAAATTCGGCCATCACGTTTTGAGCTGCTCGGTTTCTACCGATGGTGACGGGAAGGGTGATCTTCCCATCTGGATATATTGCAGATCCATTGAATCCAAATACCGGGTAGGGTACCGGACTTAGGTCCTTGGTCTGCAACTTCAGCTTGTCGTAGGCATCCCGAAATAGGATGTTTGCCCAATACCACCGTCGACATGAGTTCGCCAGACGTTGTGGTTCGCTATCCCCGTGATGATTACCAGCGGGTCATCATGGGGGAATGCCACCCCCCGGTAGTCTTCGACTGTGAACGTAATGTTTGGCACTGGAGACTATGGACCTTGGATGGAGGCATGGTTGACTTGATGGGTCAGACTCCTCAAGTGGTGTTTCCGAGCGTTGAGGGAGCTCGTCCCCCCCGGAAATGACAAGGATGTAAAGATTCTCTTTGTCCTGCGACTTGTCTTTCTTTCGGTTGAAGTCCAGTTGCAGCCGAGAGTCTTGCTCGGCTTTTTACTCTTCGCGGCGATCCGCGAGATATTTTTTCAGATAACCCTTTCGGACCATATCCTCGATCTGATATCTCAGCTGGATACAGTCCCCCTCAGTGTGATGTCCAGGAGACTCATGGAACTCACACCATCGGTCTTTATTTTTGTTTTTATGCCACGACGGAAGTGGCCTCGGCTTCTTCCACTTCTCTTCGTTCTTCGTTAAGCTGTAAATTTTAGCACGCGGAAGAGCGAGAGGAGTGTAGGATTCGTATTTCCCTACAAATGGGGTTTTTTCTTTCTTCGGCTCAGCTGTCGAGGACGGTTCTGAGGCTTTTGCCTTCCCTTTCCTCTGATCCTGGCCTTTGGACTGCTGTCCTTTTGCCTTACAAGTCCCAGTTTGAGATTGGGACTTGGTTTTGTTTCATTTATCGGCTCGAATGTACTTATCCGAAGTGTCGAGGGCTTCCTCCAAGGTCTGCGGGGCATGCATTGTTAGGTTTTACAGTGATTTCAAACAAGAAAAACACTTAAATTTGTGTGGGAACAAAACCTAAATAATATGATTACAATATAATGAAATGTAATTATTCAAATATAATACACAGTATTTTCAATCAAGTAATAAATATCTAAGAAATTGCAGAAATTTCTATAGACAACACTAGTGTGAAGATAATCAAACTTGCCTTAACTACAAGCCGATACAACCAAGCATGAACATGAGAATACCAATGTCCCGTAAGACTAGATCTTTGATACACTGTCAAAGGCGTGTAAACACTTTCCTCAAGAGGTTTATTTCCCCCACACGGTACTTGGGTTAAATCGGAAATCCTCTTTGAGAGAAAATTGACAGAAATTTCGTTCTTAGTATTAGAATCGAAATCAAGATGATCAATTCACCAAAATCGGATTAATTGCAAGAGTTTTCTCACAAAAGTTTGCAAGAAATTTGAGAGAAAAGTGTAGGGAATACTACTTGGGGAGAAGAATAATAATGTCTGTATTTGTTCTTTCACGAAAATCAAGTCTTTTAATAAAAGACTCAACCGTCTGAAAAAACCGCAAAACAGGGAGGCGCGGGCGCGCCACCAGGTGGAGCGGGCGCTCCTATATTAGGAGCGAGCGCTCCTCACAATATCTGCAAAAATTCACAAAAAGGCAGCGAGGGGCGCGGTTTAGGCGCGACCAGCAGCGCGGGTGCGCCAACCAAGCAGTGCGGGCGCGCCACCTGCCGCGCGGCCGCGCCATCCTCACCCTTCCAATTTGCCAATTTCTTGAGAGGTGCGCGGTTTAGGCGCGCACTCTGCGCGACTGCGCCTAACTTGCGCGGGCGCTCTTCATGGTCGCGAACGCGCAACCATCAACACTCTAAATATCCAACATTTAGAGTTTTGTTTCAAAGGTGCGTGGTTTTGTTTCATTTCTCGGCTCGAATGTACTTATACGAAGTGTCTAGGGCTTCCTCCAAGGTCTGCGGGGTGTGCATGATCGTGAAGTCAAGGAACTTCCCAGGCTGTAGCCCATTTCGCTACGCGATAACGGCTAGCCCTTTGAAAGGAATGGGGTCCTTCAAACAAGTGTATTATTCCGATAGAGGGTTCAGAATTAATTAGGAAAGCTAATTATTCAGTGAGGTCAAGTGATCGGAATGCCTAGCTGGAAGCCGTTTCCGATCAGTAATATTAATGTATAAGTAATATTATAACTTGCTCTTGACTGAACCCTTCAGGTCACACCCAATTGTGTAACCGAACCAAAGCGACGAATTAATTCGAAGGATTAAATGAGTCGATAGAGATTTTACGAACTAAGACATCGGATTCCGAGCTTAGAGCGTCGAAGCCGAGCGTCGAAAGTCGAGTCGAATTCAGGAATTGACGAGACGAAAAAATCAGTCAAACAACAAGTCAACGCGCATGAAAATCCTAGTCTCTATATGGCCTAGCCAATCGAGGGCTAGGTGGGTTAGCATTATTTGCCACAAAGGCAAGGCTTGGTCGCAAGCCCAACATGCATCGCATGCACTGGCTGGGCGAGCAACCATGCGGGCAACGCTTGGTAGCATGGCCGAGCATGCATGCAGGGAGGTGCGCCAGCAAGGCTAGCAGCCAACAAGGCGTGCTGGGCCTCGTTGGCAGCAACACACAGCGCAACAGCCTGCATTCCGTGCGAGGCTTGCTGGTAAGGCTGCGCGCGTGTGTGGGCTGGCTGGCAGGCCTAGTCGAGCACCAGGCCGCCAGCAAGGCGTGCCTTAGTGCCCAAGGCTGGGCGCCAGTTGGCGCCACATGGTTGGTGTCGACTATTTTCTTGGGGAGCAAGGGAAGGTGGTCTTACCCTTTGTGGTCCTCACTTACTCCCTTGTTCTCCTTGTGCCACTTGTTGTTTGATGATTGCCTTGCAATTTTAATTTAATTTAGAATTAAAAAATCTTTCTTTTAGCATTTTACCAACTATCCCACATTGAAAGTTGATGGGAATTCTTGGGAACAATTCCTATAAATACCAATCATTGGGTATTAGGAAATTCACTTGAGTTGGTGAACTCTAAGGGATATCAAAAAGTGAGAAAACCTTAGTTTGTAAACTCTAAGTTATTTTTTGTCTAGCCCCGTCTAAGCTACGGGGTAGGGACCGGTTCTGGTTCGGTGAGCGAGGGTGTGAGCCATCGGAGGTTTCGCACTTGCGGAGTTTGAAGCTTTCAAGTTCGAGCTCATTGAGTGAGCGAAGCAAGCGTCTAGGGTGAGTTTCTTCCTCTCTCATCTCTTTATGTGTTTGTGTTTTGTTTATTTGCATGCTTTTGTTTATGTTGTAATTATTATGAATGCGATCTGGTTTTTGGGTTTTGTTTCCGCGCGGTGTCGGACATCGCAAAACCCAACAGTGGTATAAGAGCCTCTTGCATTTAATTTTTACAACTAAAATTAATTAAGGTGATTTAAATGGATTTAAATTTCTGGTTAAGCATCCTAATTAGACTAGGACCTCGTTTTTAATTAGATTAAAATCGTATTTATGCTAATTTTGGCCTACGAACCCCGATTTTGACTCAAAAAGAGTGAATTTTGGGTGGAATCAACGTTCTAAATCATTTTTTTTTATCCACAAAGTGTTTAAAAATGACCTTCCAGAAGCCAAAATCCACCCAGAAATTGGTTTTTCGTTTACAACGAAATTTTTTAAATCTTTAAACGTTGATTAATTATGGCATGTAATTGTTGGATTATGTGTTTGATTATACTATTAATCTTCTGCAATTTTAACCCTTATTAAGCCTATTTATGAAGTCATATTGGTGCTTAATTTGGTGAAGTCATGTTTATTAAGCATGTTTATTTGGTTGGATCTTAACTTACTAAAATCCATAATGAACAAATTTTTGGTTTTAATCATTTTGGAAGTTGATTAAAATCTTAAATGTTCATACTTATGCTTGAAATATTATTGTTCTTCATATTAGAAGGTTACAATATCAAATGTGCATAAGTAAGTGTTGGATAAATTTTTCATTGGATGATTGACTATTAAATCATTTTTGTCAAATCTTATTATTAGTTTATGTTGATTAAATTAATTGTCAGAATAACCGTCAATGTTTGTTGCATCAAGTTGAGCCAAAAATAATTTAAAGAATGGTTCTTGAATTAATTTTGGTTTGTGCACTAAAATTGAATTTAATTAACTTGGACTTGTATTATTTTCAATATTGCTCAATATTAGTTCTAAAATCAATTTAGAATTAATTTTTATGTCACACAAAAATTCGGAATAAAATCCGGAAGCACAACAAGCGACAAATCGAAGCCGATGCTTCGAGCACCTAGGCTCGGCTAGCAGGGCTGCTTACGGCAGCCCACAAGTTGCTACCAGTAGCGCCTACGGCTAGCACCGAGCCAAGGCATGTGCGACATGTGCGAGGGAGTATGCGTGTGGTGGGAGGACTGCGACTGCCAGGCAGCGCCCATCCCGCAAGGCAAGGCTGCCTAGTAGCGCCTACGGCCAGCACAAGCATGCGCGCCAGCATGCTGCTAGCACCAGCGACACGTAAGCATGCTAGGCATGCTGCGACGCTGCCAATTCTAGTAGGCGCGGGGCACGCTGTTGTGGATGTGCGACTAGCACCCATGCGCTTTATCTCCAGGCTTGGGTGCCTAGCAAGCCTAGCCTCATGGCTTGGATGCTAGGCACTCGGCCATTTGGGGGTTTATTATTTTGCTAAGTTTTGCGTTTTTTTATTATAACGAGGCTAGGCCTCGGTTTTTCCGGCACTTGCAAAAATTATTTGGCAAAATTTTGGGTTAATCGGCTTAATTAATTTTAATTGGATTAATTTTAATTAAGTTGGATGTGGAATTTAGTGGGAGCTTCATTAATCGTTTTGAGCTATTATTATTGCGTTTATTCACATAATAGGATAATTATTTTTACTAGTTTTAATTAGGCGTGTTAATTGGATTAACCACCTAAGTTTGTTAATTGGATTAACACCCCAATAATTCTCTCTTTAAAAACCTGTAATACCTTTAACAATCTGCAAGAGAATTATTGACGTGCTACCGCCACGTGTTCAAACGTTAAGGCTAGTTCAGAATTTAGCAGCGGAAAAACTAACTCAGTTATCAATAAGTTTCAAAACCAAAAATCAATACCAAATTTAGTCTTACAAGCTGGAACCATTAAGGCCCTTATTCAAAACCCAATAAAAGTAGTAAATAAACCAAACTAAAGTTTAATTAAATCCAAACTTATGAGTTGAAATATACTGTGGAAACATCCAACACTCCACTCAAAATCCCACCACCTTGATGCAAGTTCTGATTATGTATAAACTTGTGATTAATCTGCTCCCCAATATTACAAGTGTAAAAATTAGATCATTACAGGGTCATTGAAAAGGCGAAGGCCATGACCAGGAAAGAGACACACAAAAGCAGGCAATCAGCAACGCTGAGTACACACAAGCTATGAAATATAACAAAGAATCCCTAAAACGTTACTAAAAATCAATATGCACACACAATTTAATTATTGACTCAAACACACGCTTCAACTATTAACATTAGTAAGACTTCACTAATAATAATTCATTTCATTACATTCATTGATTGGATTAAGCAATAGACAAGGTTGTCTCCCCATGCTCAATTTCGGAACATCAATAAAAGAAAAACCTCATGCCTCCTTTCGGAAACATCAATAAACTTCCAATGGCAGACGGGCACGACTCCGTGGCCGTAGCTAGTATGAGATCTCATCTAACTCCTTATAGTTTTAAAAAGTATTTGAAAACAAGAGACTCGTAGATCAGACGACCTCTAAGAAGTACACGGCTAATACCCCGTGAACCCCAACCCTTGATTGTCAACACTCTAGATGTGCACAAATCCAGAGTTTTATTGCTCATTCTTCTTGCACTTGACGTGATTTACAAGTTTAAACTTGGTGATGACTCAAATGCAAAACAATACACCCAATCATACATCAATCATTCAAACAATTCAAATTTCCAATTCAATTCTTGATTTATAGTGACAAACAATATTTAGTATTGAATCCTTTAACTACCTCGGTGTATAAACACCTTAAGTGCATAAGGAACCTCAAATCTTCGACCTCGTCTTGTAAGACTTTAATTCTCCCTTTACCCATTCCAATTCATAAACATGAACGAGTAATAAGATAATTCATTCCACATATTTATGTACCTTAGCCTCTTAGCTCATCTTGCAAGTTATTGCATAAATAACACTTACAAGAAAATCAATACGCATTTCTCATACATGAATCAAACCAATCATCACATTAATCATCAATCAACTCTCTACCAAACAATTTCATCCAATCTACAAGTTTCCTAACATGATTCTAAGTTTTCCTAGTCCTTAAACATGCTCTTAAAGTCAAGTTTTTCGTATCCTTGTACGTACCTTGAGTAAACGAGTTGGTTGACCACTTTAGGAACTAGAAATCGCCTTCTACAAAGTCCTCTCCTAAACCAAACAATAATAATTCAATCAATGCTCAAGCAATATAATTTACAACAATACTAACTGTTAGGTTTACAGTGATTTCAATGAAGAAAACACTTAAAATATGTGTGGGAACAAAACCTAAATTATATGATTACAATATAAATTGTAAATATCAAATACAACACAATGTATTTCAATCAAGTATTAGAAAAGTCTAAGAAATTACAGAAATTTACAAAGATTACACTAGTGTGAAAAGATCAAACTTGCCTTTCCTCCAAGCCGATGACAACAAGCATGAACATGAGAATACTAATGTCCCGTAAGACTCAAACCTTAATACACTGTCAAAGGCGTGTATACACTTTCCTAAAGAGGTTTATTTCCCCCACAAGGTGCTTGGGTTAAACCGGAAATCCTCTTTGAGATACAATTGACAGCAAATTTCGTTCTTAGCACTAAAATCGAAATACAATGAACAATTCACAAAGAAGGCTAAATTTCAAGAGTTTTCTATGAGAAGTTTGCAAGATTTCTCAATGAAAATGTGGAGAATTCTATTTCTTGGAGAGGAAGAACAAGAGAGAAAAACTAAATTCTATTTAATCTCTCAATCGCATCTTTTTAATAAAAGATCAAAAAACCGCAACTGCTAGTGGGCCGCGGGCGCGGACAGGGTGAACATGGTTCACTCCCAATTTTCTGGAGATGCCGGGTCGCGCCCTGGGAGAAGGCTCTCCCCAGACCCGCGGGCGCGGCATCCTGGCTCCCCTCATACACTCTATATATTCCAACACTAACTTACTTTAAAACCCCTTAAACCATTAAAATAATGCTTTTAAATTACTCACAATAGTCAAAGTTAATAATTCAATAGTTCAACTATAAGTTTATATGTTAAAATCATCAAAATATAGCTTATAACATGAAATTCCAGTAACTTTAAAGTAAGGATTATAATCCGAAAATTTAGTTTAAAATTATAAAACAACCTTATAGACATCTCTACTTGAAATAATCATTATATAGTAGGTTAGTATGTTAAAAACCTAAAAATCCATCATTAAACCATGATTTTAAACCTTTAAAACCAAGATTAAAAATCTGAAAATTTAATTTAATAGTAGAATTTATGAATACAACAATTTAAACTTGAAATATATAATTAGAATTCAATTAGTTTCATAAAAACTCAATCAAACCTTCAAAATTCAATTAAACAACACTTTAAAACCTTCTGTTTTGCTAAAGTTAAAAGCTTATATATTGTTCTTTAAGTTTCCTACATAAAAACCTTAAAATACATACTTACTCATGAAATTACAGCAAGTTTAGAGCTTTATAAAAATCTGAAAATTTATTTTAAACAGTAAACCTTCGTTAAAAATAAAAAACTGCCTGAAAATCATATTTAGAGGCTGAATTTGGCCACGAGAAGGTGGTGCTTACTACCATGGTAGTAAGTCTTGATTAAAACGTCGTTTACACACGAAAAACACTATTTTATTGTAAAAATCGAACGAGTTAGAATCTAAACGTGATTAAAACGTGATTAAAAAAAATTAAGAACGGAGATCATAAGTTGATTACGGAAAACTGAAAACTTGTTTTTATGCTTAATTAATCATTAGAATTTAAAATAGGAACAAAAGCCCCAAATTAATTGATCATAGAACCCTAAAATCCCAATTTAACTAAATTAAAACCCTAAGTTTGAAATCACAAAATCTGAAAATTAAAACAACAATTATAATCTGAAATTATTAGTTTAAAACATCACAAACATGATTTTGATACTAAATAATCTAATTTCAAGCAATAAAAACCAAAACCCAAAAATCAATTACAAATGCTTTATGAAAATAATAAGAAATAAAGGAGGAAGAAAATAAGACTAACCTTTTTGTGTGGGGGAAAATTTTGGGATTCATGGGGTATTTATAGGAGAGAATTGTAGGGTAGAATTGAGCCTCATGAAAATAATGGGCCAATTAAATAAACAAATGAGTTAGGCTTTATTTTGATAATAATGGATTGTAGGATATAGGTTCATAAAATAATTAGCCTAAATTTTTTTTATTAACCCAATTAATAATTTGAAACTTTTAAAATAAATTATGAAAAAATACAAATAAATATTATAAATAAAATAAAATTTCATTTATAAAATATTTATAAATACGGGGGGAAACAAGTAAATTTATTTGTGACTACTTATAATTCTGACGCAAACTTCTTTGTTTATGATTAAGTTGAGTAAGAGTGGCGTGGGATGGAAACTAGTTTCTTAAATTTATTTAATCCTGCGTGTGGATTGTGCTTATATTTGTTTGATTTTGCTTGGGACAAGGGGTGCAAAGACCAAGGTACCCTTTTGAACCAATTTGTATGATAAAATGTAATATTGTGATTGAATGAATATATGTGCACGATGTTTGAATTCTGTTAAAGCTGGAGCGAATGTTTACCTTCTTTCAGGCGTAGAACTAGAATGGCGAATAATACTACTTTAGCTGAGGCCATTCGCATGTTGGCTGAGAACTTGAATCAGAACCGGGATGACCAACCCAATCCCCAAGCTAAGATGTTAAAGAAGTTGGCTCAAGTTAGGCCACCAGTTTTCAAGGGAGGTGCCGATCCTACTTTCTTGGAAAACTGGATTCGAGAGTTCGATAAGTTATTTGTGGCACTGAATTGTCCTGAGGGTATGAAAGTTGACCAAGCTGCTATGTACCTTTAGGATGAGGCTGATATCTGGTGGAGAGCTAATGCTGAAATAGTTAAGGCCAAACCAAATTTTAGGTGGGAAGTGTTTAAGACTGCATTAAGGGATAAGTTTTACCCCCCATTTCTGAAGAAACAAAAGGCTCAGGAGTTTATAAACTTAGAGATGGGCTGAATGTCAATTTCAGAGTACTATTATAAGTTTATGACCCTTGCTAGGTTTGCCCCTGAGGTTGTCCCGACTGAAGAAATGAAGGCTTAGAGGTTTGAACAAGGATTGACCAAATAGTTACAAAAAGACCTAGCTGGGAAAGTTTTTAAGACCCTAGATAAGGTATATGAGAGAGTTTCACACATGTATCATCTAAACTCTAGGGATGTGGGAGAGAGTGCTAAGGTTGGGGAGAGAAGGAAGGACTATGGGAATTCTGAAAACCAAGGTAACTTCAAGAGGTTTAGGAATGGGAACTCATCTGAGAAGGGTAACCAAAATGTTAGCAATTCCTCTAATGATAGCAACGGGGAGAGGAAATCTTTTGTAAGTGGTGTAGTAAGAACCACCCTGGGAGAGAATGTGATGGGAATTTAGTGACTTGCAGGTTCTGTAATAAGAAAGGGGATAGGGAGTATGAGTGTTACACCAAGCTGAACCAACAAGGAAATAATGGAAATGGTGGAAATAACCAATCGAGGTCTAGTAATTCCTATAACCAGGGAGGAAAGAGTAATGGGCAGAGTGGTCAGTCTGGGATTAGTAACAATAATGGCAACAATAATATTGGTAATGGCAACAATGGTAATCAGGGAAGGAGCAACACTCCCGGGCGTTTGTCTGTAATGGGCAAAGGAGAGGATGAGAGGTCCTCAGATGTGATTACTGGTACTTTCTCTTTTCACTTAACTCTTTTCTTAAGGTGAGTTATAGGGGCGTAACTCTTTTCTTTAAGAGGGTTAGAATGCGATATAACTTCGCGCTTTTTACCTCATTTATGCCATTTATTGCTTAAGTTTGCATGATTTTACTCATTGTTGCATAATATTATTGTGTTTGCATGCAATTAAAGTGTGTAAACTTTGGCCAAGTACGATTTTTTTGAGTATAAGTATGAGTTTGTTGAGTGTATATGTGTTAAGAAGCAAGCAATTTACAGCAATACAAATCAAAAGTTTTTGAATAATTTTGAGAAATTATGATTCTGGGTTAAGTTTCGGGAACGAAACTTCTCTTAAGAGGGGTAGATTGTAATCCCCCCGTATTTATAAATATTTTATAAATTTTATTTTATTTTATTTATAATATTTATTTGTATTTTTTCATAATTTAATTTTAAAAGTTTGAAATTATTAATTGGGTCAAAAATTATTTTAGGCAAAATTATTTTATGAACCTATATCCTACAATCCATTATTATAAAAACAAAGCCTACCCCATTTTTTTATTTAATTGGCCCATTATTTTCATGAGGCCCAATTACCCTACAATTCTCTCCTATAAATATCCCATGAATCCCCGAATTTTCCCCCACACAAAAAGGTTAGTCTTATTTTCTTCCTCCTTTATTTCTTATTATTTTCATAAAGCTTATGTAATTGATTTTTGGGTTTTGGTTTTTATTGCTTGAAATTAGTTTATTTAGTATCAAAATCATGTTTTTGATGTTTTAAACTAATAATTTAAGATTATGATTGTTGTTTTAATTTTCAGATTTTGTAATTTTAAACTTAGGGTTTTAATTTAGTTAAATTGGGTTTAGGTTTCTAATGATCAATTAATTTGGGGCTTTTGTTCCTATTGAATTTCTAATGATTAATTTAGCATAAAAACAAATTTTCAGTTTTCCGTAATCAATTTATGATCTCCGTTCTTAATTTTTTTTAATCACGTTTAGATTCTAACTCGTCCGATTTTTACAAAAAAAATAGTGTTTTTCGTGTGTAAACGACGTTTTAATCAAGAGAGCACCACCCTCTCGTGGCCAAATTCAGCCTCTAAATATGGTTTTCGGGCAGTTTTTGATTTTTAACGAAGGTTTAATGTTTAAAATAAATTTTCAGATTTTTATAAAGCTCTAAACTTGTTGTAATTTCATGAGTAAGTATGTATTTTAAGGTTTTTATGTAGGAAACTTAAAGAACAATATATAAGCTTTTAACTCTAGCAAAAAGGAAGGTTTTAAAGCGTTGTTTAATTGAATTTTGAAGGTTTGATTGAGTTTGTATGAAACTAATTGAATTCTAATTATATATTTCAAGTTTAAATTGTTGTATTCATACATTCTACTATTAAATTAAATTTTCAGATTTTTAATCTTGGTTTTAAAGGTTTTAAATCATGGTTTTATGATGGATTTTTCGGTTTTTAACATACCAACCTACTATATAATGATTATTTCAAGTAGAGATGTTTATAAGGTTGTTTTATAATTTTAAACTAAATTTTCAGATTATAATCCTTACTTTAAAGTTGCTGGAATTTCATGTTATAAGCTATATTTTGATGATTTTAAAATATAAACTTATAGTTGAACTATATAATTATTAACTTTGACTATTGTGAGTAATTTAAAAGCATTATTTTAATAGTTTAAGGGGTTTTAAAGTAAGTTAGTAATGTTGTAAATTATATTGCTTGAGTATTGATTGAATTATTATTGTTTGGTTTAGGAGAGGACTTTGTAGAAGGCGATTTCCAGTTCCTAAAGTGGCCAACCAACTCGTGTACTCAAGGTACGTACAAGGATACGAAAACCTTGACTTAAGGAGCATGTTTAAGGACTAGGAAAACTTAGAATCATGTTAGGAAACTTGTAGATTGGATGAAATTGTTTGGTAGTGAGTTGATTGATGATTAATATGATGATTGGTTTGATTCATGTATGAGAAATGCGTATTGATTTTTCTTGTAAGTGTTATTTATGCAATAACTTGCAAGATGAGCTAAGAGGCTAAGGTACATAAATATGTGGAATGAATTATCTTATTACTCGTTCATGTTTATGAATTGGAATGGGTAAAGGGAGAATTAAAGTCTTACAAGACGAGGTCGAAGATTTGGGGTTCCTTATGCATTTAAGGTGTTTATACACCGAGGTAGTTAAAGGATTCAATACTAAATATTGTTTGTCACTAATAAATCAAGAATTGAATTGGAAATTTGAACTGTTTGAATGATTGATGTATGATTGGGTGTATTGTTTTGCATTTGAGTCATCACCAAGTTTAAACTTGTAAATCACGTAAAGTACAAGATGGATGAGCAATAAAACTTTGGATTTGTGCACATCTAGAGTATTGACAATCAGGGGTTGGGGTTCACGGGGTATTAGCCGTGTACTTCTTAAAGGCCGTCTGATCTACGAGTCTCTTGTTTTCAAATACTTTTTAAAACTATAAGGAGTTAGATGAGATCTCATACTAGCTATGGCCACGGAGTCGTGCCCGTCTGCCATTGGATGTTTATTGATGTTTCCGAAAGGAGGCATGGGGTTTTTCTTTTATTGATGTTCCGAAATGGAGCATGGGGAGACAACCTTGTCTATTGCTTAATCCAATTAATGAATGTAATGAAATAAATTATTGTTAGTGAAGTCTTACTAATGTTAATAGTTGAAGCGTGTGTTTGAGTCAATAATTAAATTGTGTGTACTGATTGATTTTTAGTAACATTTTAGGGATTCTTTGTTATATTTCATAGCTTGTGTGTACTCAGCATTGCTGATTGCGTGCTTTTGTGTGTCTCTTTCCTGGTCATGGCCTTCGCCTTTTCAATGACCCTGTAATGATCCAATTTTTACACTTGTAATATTGGGGTGCAAATTAATCACAAGTTTATACATAATCAGAACTTGCATCAAGGTGGTGGGATTTTGAGTGGAGTGTTGGATGTTTCCACAGTATATTTCAACTCATAAGTTTGGATTTAATTAAACTTTAGTTTGGTTTATTTACTACTTTTATTGGGTTTTGAATAAGGGCCTTAATGGTTCCAACTTGTAATACTAAATTTGGTATTGATTTTTGGTTTTGAAACTTATTGATAACTGAGTTAGTTTTTCCACTGCTAAATTCTGAACTAGCCTTAACGTTGAACACGTGGCGGTAGCACGTCAGTAATTCTCTTGCAGATTGTTAAAGGTAGTACTGGTTTTTAAAGAGAGAATTATTGGGGTGTTACAAGGAGTTTGGAGGTTTATGGGCTTCCTAACCTAGTCTAATTATAATAGGATTATAAGTAGACTAGGTGCCTAGGTTTTTCTATGAGAACAGTCTGACTGTCTTTTTGTGAAACCCTAATTAGCAAACACTAAACCTAGCCCTCCCAAACTCCTTCTCTCTCACAGGTCCCTCCTCCCCTCTCGGCGCCGGCTTGTGCAAGGTGGTGGTGGTTCGTCGTGGTTGTCGGTTTTCCGTCAAAGGTAGTGATCGTGGTTTTCCCCTTCACTCGACCAATCTAGTATTGTGGACGCTTGTTCGAATCCCGTGGACCAAGTAGAGGAGTCACGCTAGGGGCTTTATTCTCTCCCTGATTTGCTAATCGAATAGCTACGTGGAATTCACGCTTCAAAGGTATAATTATGTGATTCTTGTGTGCTATGCATGTGATCTTGATTTAGGTGCGTATGAATGTGATTCATAAAATTCCGCTTATAGTACCTAAAAAGTCCTAAAGTGGTATCAGTTAGCCTCTTGCATGAACACGCTTGATTATAATAACACGATTATTTGAAGTCATGTTCATAATTTTATAATCAATTAAGAGGGAGAATTAATTTAATTATGGTTCAATTATTATGTTAAATATGATTTAACTATTGGAATTGATTAAATGTGATTTAATGATGCTCAAAATAGCCATGAAGAGGACCGAATTTTAGCCCTAAATTGTTCAAAATTTTCGAACACCTAACCCTAATTTTCGAATTTTTCGAAATTTAAAGCCCTAAATTTTTTGATTTTTGTGCTTGTTTTGTTTTAATTCGATTTAATTCATGTTTCATAATTTTAATTAGATTTATTTATGCATAAAAATGTTTTATGTATTATCACCAATTTAAATTTTAAAAGTTAGAGTTAAATTGGGTTGATTTTATGAAGAACCCTAATTATTAGAATTGAATGGGATTTAATTTTAATTATTGGACTGATTTTATTTAATTTTAGCAAAAGTTATTTTAATTAAATTAAAAACAAAAAAAATAAAAAAAATAAAGTGGCCGGCAGCCACGGTTGCTGCCGACCGGGGTCAGTTCAAGAGGGAAGGAGGGAAGGCAGGTGGTTCGTGTTGGCTAGATAGCAGCGTGCAAGTGTTGCACGGCTGCTGTCGCGGCTGCCGCTGTTGCTATTGATGTTGCCTTGCGCGGCATTGGCTGCTGAAATGTAGCCAGCCACCGTGGCTAGCCTAGACTGGCCACGCACGGTGGCCTGCAGCCATGGCAGAGCTGCTGCTCGCTGCAGCCCTTGTGGCACTGTAAAGCAGTCACCACCGTGGCTAACTTCGGCTAGCCAACCACGGTGGCCTCGTGTGGCACGGTTTTTCAAAAAAAAAATCTAATTTTTATTTTGAGATAAAATCAGTTTTAATTTTAGAATAAAATCAAAATTTTCTGAGCATATTCAAAAGGATAATAATTGATTTAAATAATGTGATTATCCCATAATTAGATTAGGAAATAATTGATTTTAACATTATTCGATTGGTTAGTAATTAGGATAGAATCTCCTAAATTAGTTAGGATAATCATGGAAAATAAATATGATTTATCTTTCCATATTAAAATATGATTTGATTCTATCTCATGC
The DNA here is from genome assembly GCA_034703905.1 of Chenopodium berlandieri. Taxonomy (NCBI): domain Eukaryota; kingdom Viridiplantae; phylum Streptophyta; class Magnoliopsida; order Caryophyllales; family Amaranthaceae; genus Chenopodium; species Chenopodium berlandieri. The sequence continues at coordinate 53,919,450 of CM068293.1, forward strand.
CAAAATATATATGATATTTTATAGATGAGAATGAATTATATATGATATTATCTAATTATGATTAAAAATATGAGATATTTTAGGTAATGTGTTGCCTTAATTATGAACATTCGATGTTGTAATTTAGACAAGCATGTTGAGTGAATTTATTATATGGCACCTTTTATAATATATTAAATTTGTTGCTATATATAGACTAGTTTGGCCCATATATTCTAAATATGATCTGCTCATCGTGACGTATTTTTGTAATCTAAGTACGGTTTGCATACCATTAAGTACTCTTATAACTTTCATTTAAAGTAAATATTTTAGTTATTTAAATAGTTTAGTCCAAAGAAGCCATGAAGTGAAGGCCAAAAGGAGCAAGGTGGATGGAGATCCATGAAGGTTCAAGTGGAAGTTTTTTCAATTCTAGTTTTCTTAGGACTAAGGGGCCATACTATGTCATGTTTTATTTATGCAATAGTAGATCATGCATGTTAGATTTTATTGATGTTTGTGATGATGCGCTAGAGCTCACTAAATAAATCACAACATAATAAATCTAGGTCCCAGTAATATTGTGATTTCTTTCCCAATTAGATACCCAACAACCCTTCGATCGTGAGTGATGGGTCTGCCTCCGCATAGTGTCACTTGTTATCTTAGGTAATTTGGGGTAGATCACGTTCTACACATTTAGTTGGTTGTGCTCAACAAGGTTACCTAATGCGTTTAGAACCTTGAAGCAAATTAAAGGGTAATAATTAAACATGTGATGGTTAATTATTCACCCAAGAGTTACAAGAGTTGTAATCAGTAAAGAGTTTACTCACCTTGAAAATGTAATGCTTGATGGTAGGGCCTTAGTCCGGTCAACTGTTACACAAATAAAGGATCTTGGAATCACTTAAATTCAATTTGGGATCATTTAATATTGAATAAAGTGCTTTAAAGTAACCTATTTAATTCGTTTATGGTACTTTAATTTTATTAAACATAATTATTAAACTTTGCCTTATTCTGTCATAGATGGGTAGCCGTAATAATGACAACAACATTTACAATCTTCAACCATTCCTTGAGAAGGATAGGTTGATATGGGATAACTTTTCCAACTGGGAAAGAATGCTGAGACTTGTTCTGAAATCTGAAGGAAGAGAGGATGTCAGTGACACCCCATTGCCTGCACCTTTGCCAGGATACGCTACTAAGGCTCAGAAGCGTAGACATAAGGAGATTGATAGGGCTGTACCTATCACTTGTTTAATGATTGCTACTATGGAGCCTGGCCTTCAAAAGCGTTTTGAATATTAGGATGCATACACTATCATGCAAGAACTCAAAGCCTTGTTTAAGAAATAGGCACGAGTTGAAAGGTACGAGCTCCATAAAGAGATTTTGGATTGTAAGATGGAGAAGGGTGCTACAGTTCAAGATCATGTTTTCAAAATGATTGGCTTGATTCAAATTTAGAGAAACTGGGGCACCATACAGTAATGAGATGACTACGGACATCATTCTCCACTCACTTCCAAAGTTCTTTAACCAGTTTATCATGAACTTTAATATGTCTGATGCTGAAAAGAGTATGAATGAGTTGCATGCTATGTCGGTTAGTGCAGAGAAGAAAATCCCCAAGGACGTTAAGAAAGAGGTTCTTATGGTCCAAAAGGGAAGGGGTTTAAGAAGAAGGGGCAAGGGGAAAGTGTCAAGAGCAAGGGCAAGAAAGTTGCCAAGGCTCCTACAAAGCCCAAGGCAAATCCAATGCCCAAGCCTGCAAGTGAAAGTGAATGCTTTTACTGCAAGAAGAAAGGGCATTGGAAGCGCAACTGCCAGAAGTATCTTGACTTCCTTAAAAAGAATAGAGCATCGACCTCGAGTAACATGTTATAAACATTTTAACTTTCACTTAGGTATGTGATACAAAGTTGCAGTGCTAACATTATTCATGTTGTGCAGAAACTGCAAAGAAGTGAGGCTAGCGTGGAAATGGAGCTTAAGGGTGCACAAGAAGTGTTCACGTAGCCAGGAAAAGCTTCATAGTTTTATTTCTGATCAGTTTATCATGATTTAAACCATTTCCAGTTTTGATGAGACAATTTTTCAGTTTTGTTTTAAATACTGAATTGTTTTTACTTGGCATGGAAAAGTGTTGATCCATGATCAAGGTAATAAATTGTTTTTATTTTTGCTAGTTATGATTTAATTTTGTTCTATAAGATTGATATAAGTATATCACAAAAGCAAAATAGATGATTCAAAACAAACCTACTTATAACATAGTAAGGTTAGGTCAAATTAACCAATTGCACATCCAAAGTTACAAGATGGACTCTTATTCCTCATTTGATTATGAATCATTTGTGAATTACAAGGTTAGATGACCAAGTCACCTTTTAGTTGAAAGGGTGAAAGAGCTAATGATATTTTGGAACTCATACATATGGATGTGTGTGGACCAATAAGTTCAAAATCTAGATATAGATTTAACTATTTTATTGCTTTTACTGACGATTTAAGTACATATGACTATATTTACTTAATGAAGTAAAGGTTGGAATCATTGAAAAGTTTGAAATTCCAGAATGAAATGTAAAATCAGTTTGAGATAAACAATTAAAGCACTACGATGTGATCGTTGTGATAAATATTAACTCAAGACTATAATGATCATCTAGAAGCTGTGAAATTATTTCACAATTAAAGGAACGCAACAATTAAAAACGTGTTAGAAAGGAGGAATCAAACCTTACTTGCTATGGTTTGATCCAAGATTGGCTTTAATGATTTACACACATCGTTTTGAAGATATGCATTAGAAAACAATTGCGAATATACTAAACAAGAAATCCATCCAAAGCAGTTGAGAAGACACCATATGAGTTATGGAGTGGAAATGTTCCAAAGTTATCTTTTCTAAAAGATTAAGGGTTATGAAATCTATGTAAAATGTTTACAAAAGTGAAGAAATAGACCCTAAAATCAGATAAATTAAAAGGTATTATTCCTACAATCGCGTAGATAACAAAGTGTTTGTTACTCGCAATAATGTCTTTGTAGAAAGGAATCTCTTTCTACAAAGCCAAGTGGGGGTAAAGTTGGCCCTCGAAAAGATTCGAGACGAGCAACAAATGGATGTGGGTAACACCACATCAGAGGCGAGGGTGCATGAAGTCAGTTAATTTGATAAATCATGTGTCGGAGCAAGCTAATTCAACTAGCAAAACTCCTATTATCCTACTTGAATGGAAAACTTCAAGGAGTTGAAGATTATATTTTCTATTATTGCTCATACCAGTCGTAGGTATTTCTAAATCAAAACAAACAGTTTGTTGAAATTCTGATAATTGAGGATTCCAAAATTTCCCAATGGAATGCATGGAATCCACAACCTACAAGCAAGCTTTGGCAAGCACCAACTCAGGAAATGGCTTGAGGCCACAAAATCCAGAATGGACTCCATGTCATAAAAATGATGTGGTAGTCCTGATAGACTTGCAAGTAGGGTCAAACCCATTGGTTACTCAAGTCTATTCGAATTCTTCTAGCGATTGCTAATTTTTCGATCACGAAATTTGGCAGTTGGACCTTAAAACCGTCTTCTTAAAATGTTCTTGATGGAGGATGTGTGTATCACACAACCCAAGGGTTTTGTAAATCCAGGAAAATCCTAGAAAGGTTTGTGCACTTCAAAAATCCATTTATGGATTGAAGTAAGCATCAAGGAGTTGGAACATTCGTTTCAATGAGGCAATAAAATAGTTTGGTTTCCTTAAAGAGCCAAAAGAATCTTGTGTATATAAGAAGTTTAGTGGGAGCAATCTGATTTCTTAGTCTTGTATGTAGATGACATACTGCTCATAGGGAACGACATATCAATGCTTGGGTCAGTCAAGTAATGGTCAAAAGTTGTTTCTATATGAAAGACTTGTGAGATGTCGAGTACATATTAGGGATTAAGATTCATCGAGAAAGGTCTCGAAGGATATTGAACTTAAAAAAGAGACTTATGTTGATAAGGTTCTTGACAGGTTCAGGGTGCAAGACTCTCTGAGAGAGAATTTCACTCCCATGTCTCATGGTATTACGCTCAGTAAAACTCAGTGCTTTCAAAAGCCAGAAGAGTTGAGTCGTATAGTTAATGTACCTTTTGCAATAGGATCCATTATATGCCATGATATGTACAAAGCTGGATGTTAACAATGCCTTGAGCATGCGTAGCAGGTTTCAAGCAAATTCAGGATAAGCATACTGAAAGCTGCTAAGAACAAATCCTTAAGCACTTGAGAAGGCTAAAGGAATGTTTCTAGTTTATGGTGGCAAAAATGAACTAGTTGTCAAAAGGTTATACGGACGCAAGTTTCCAAATAGACAAAGATGATTTTAGATTTGGATTTAGACACATTTTATGTCCGAATGGAGAAACAGTGAGCTTGAAGAGTTCAAAGCAGAGCACTGTTGCATACTTAATGTCAGAATATGAATGTTTAGCTGCAATAGAAGCAGTTAAGGAGGAATTTTGGATCAAGTTATGTTGTGACAAAATTACCCCTTTTCCCAATCAAAGGAGTCAGGGTCACATTACAAATCCAAACATGATAAGATAAAGTATCACCTCATTAACAGATCATTGGCTAGCGGGATGTCAAGATCTGCAAGGTTTCATATGAGTGAAAATATCACTTATTTACTTACTAAACCTCTTCCATAGACCAAAGTATGAGAGTCATGCTAATGCTCTTGGATTGAAGCAAGTTATGTAATTTAAGTTGTATATGTTTTGAGAAAACATATTACATAAGTAATACATCAACTTGCAGAATTATGTTTAAATCAGAAATTTTCATTTCTCTTATTTATTATGGTTTTTACAATTAAATAAAATGTCTAAAATAATTATGAATTGATGGGCTCATCAAGTTGGTGACTTGTTGAATAAAACCCCACAGGTGAACAAAATTCATATATTATTAAGTTCCTAGTTCGAATTCATTAAATTAGACATAAATGATTTCAATAAATGGACTAGCATGTAAGATTGATTGGATAGTGCAGTTTCACGGGCTATAGGGGCATAGTGATGCTCGGTCAATCACATGGACATGCTTGAATGATGCATGATCGAACTTTTGACCTACTTTGAAGTTCAAATATAGAGCTTCCGGATATATTAGTGGATTCTTTTGACATGAGTGGAACATTTTTTTCATTCAATGATTGATTTAACTGTGGTACATTCAAACGTCGTGCTGTAAAAGGAGGCTATAAAGGGTGTTTCCCGATTACTTCAAAAGTTGAGTGGGAGCTTTGGTTGCCACAAGATTGGATTGGGTCGACCTATTTAATTAAGGAATGTGTCATGGCCGCTTGAAGAGGGAGAATTCAGAAAATACTTGGCCGCGCTCAAATGCATTACTCAGTAATCATTTGGTTTTGTAATTCTAACTCAGATTTCAAGAAACGATTTGTAGATTAATATGATCTTGACATGGGATGCAATCATATTATCAAATCGACACATATTAACTTAAGGAATTTGAATAATGCACACTTGTCTCAAACAAGTGGGAGATTGAAGGATTTATGTCTTCGTCAAGTGCAATTACTAGATATATAAATGGATCAAATTATGGAGATAATTAAGTTCGTCCATTTGGGTTGTCGTTATATCATAGCTAGAGGTACAAACGATCTTTGGGCTAGTAAAATATGCCTAGATCAAGCATTAGAGGACAAGGCCCATGATGAGCCTCATCCCCTAGGTGGCCGACCATATGGAGGAATTTGGAGGTTTATGGCCTTCCTAACCTAGTATAATTATAATAGGATTATAAGTAGACTAGGTGCCTAGGTTTTTCTGTGAGAACAGTCTGACTATCTTTTTGTGAAACCCTAATTAGAAAACACGAAACCTAGCCCTCTCAAACTCCTTCTCTCTCACGGCTCTCTCCTCCTCTCTCGGCGCCGCCGTGTGCAAGGTGGTGGTGGTTCATCGTGGTGGTCGGTTGTCCGTCAAAGGTAGTGATCGTGGTTTTCCCCTTCACTCGACCAATCTAGTATTGTGGACACTTGTTCGAATCCCGTGGACCAAGTAAAGGAGTCACGCTAGGGGCTTTATTCTCTGCCTGATTTGCTGATCGAATAGCTAAGTGGAATTCACGCTTCAAAGGTATAATTATGTGATTCTTATGTGTTATGCATGTGATCCTGATTTAGGTGCGTATGAATGTGATTCATGAAATTCCGCTTATAGTACCTAAAAAGTCCTACATGGACCGCGTTTCGTTTTGTATTTTTGTAAATCTAAATATGGACTGCGTGTTGTTAAGTTTATTGTACTAAATTATTTAGATTAGTCCTAGATTTTCCAGTAGTTGCACAATTGGTGGATATGTCTCGAAGATGGCGTTTCAAAGAAGACGAAGCCAAGAAGATGCAATGAAGGCTCTTGAAAATTCAAGTTTCAAGGGGTCATGCTAGTTTCCAAATGCATCTCTATTTATGCCTTATATATTTTGCTTAAATATAATTGCTATATTAGATGCATGTTTAGGATTTTGAATGTTGAATGATTAATTTAGTTCACTTAAATCAACCAACATAGAAACCCTAAGTCCCTATAAAATTGAGTTAAAATTTGCCATTCCAAAATGACACTTACCAAACTAATGAGAATAGTAATGGGCTATGCCGAAGCAAGGCATTACTACTTTCCTAGGGACGTAAGGTATACTAGGTATACACGTTAGTTTTTGTTAAACTCAAAGATATCAATAAGGAATCCTTAGATGTCGTGGCAATGGAGATAAACGTCAAGAAAGCATTAGATGTGACGCTTTATCGAACCAAAAATAGCTTAGAGCTATTAGAAATTGTATTGCTTACCTTAAAATATTAAGTGTTAAGACAAGCCAAAGCATGCTTAATCACTTTTTGATTTTTGGGGTCTTGGAATCGTTTTATTCTCGCCTAAAAGGGACAATTTTAAATGTGTGGATAAAACGCTTAATAATATTGAAAGTTTGCATGTATGCTTTAAATTTATTTCTTATTGGTTTTATGAATGGTTTTTCATTACAAATTCTTTCATTTGTAGAAAAATGTCTGCTACTAACACCAACAACAACCAGTTTTCTCTCTGCTCAATTCTCGATAAGGAGAAATTGAAATGGACAAACTACCTTGATTGGCAAAGGAATTTGTGAATAGTTCTCATGTAAGAGCTAAAGGAATACGTCCTTAATGAGGAAATGCCCGACACTCCTAATGAGGAGGTCACTCAGGCTGCCCTAAACCGATGGCACACTGCCAATCGGGATGTCAAATGCATCATGTTGGCCACAATGTCTCCAGATCTCCAAAAGACTTTCTTTGAGAAGGAGACGACTTTTGAGATCATATCTAAACTTCAGAATATGTTTCAAGAGCAGGCCTGAACTGAGAGGTTCGAGACCCATAAGCAAATCCTTGAGAGCAAGCTCAAGAAAGGAGAGCCCATCAGCCCTCATGTGCTCAAAATGATTGGATTATTTGAGAACATGGAGAGACTTGATGCGGAGTACTCAAACGAGATGACAATTGACATTATTCTCCATTCACTGCCCAAAGGCTACGATCAGTTCAATATGAACTATAATATGCACAGCATGGAGAAAACCCTCACCGAGCTTCATGGGATGTTGAAGCAGACGGAGCAAACGTTCAAGGATGAGGGGAAGCATGATATGCTTATGGTAAAAAAGGGCATGCCATTCAAGTGCTCGGGCAAGAAGAAGGGCTACAAGGGGAAAGGTAAGAAGACCTTTCCACCTAAGTCAAAATCTACCAAGAGCAATAAGGAAAAGAAGGTAGCGTCATCTCAATCCGATTCCGAATGTTTCAACTGTAAGAAGAAGGGACATTGGAAACGGGATTGCCTCAAGTTCAAGGAGGATAAGAAGAACGACATCGTTACCTCTGGATCAGGTATATATGTTATAGACCTTAACTTTACTAGCAAAGCTTCATGGGTATTAGATACCAGATGTAGCTCACACTTTTGTTCCAATGCTTAGGGACTAAGGAAAAGTAGAAAGCTAGTGAAGGGATAAGTGGAACTTCGGGTAGGCAATGGAGCAACGATTGCGGCTGTTTCCGTTGGAACACTCAGTTTGTCTTTGACCTCTAGGCTTGTTTTAGAACTTGAAGATTGTTATTATGTTCCAAACATTACCAAAAACATTATTTCAATTTCGGCGTTGGACGCCAAAGGTTTTGAATTCCGGATAAAGGACAATAGATGTTCATTTTATCTTGATAATGTTTTATATGGTACGGCATATTCAGAAAATGGTCTTTATGTGCTTTCACTAGACAAACAATTTTATAATGTTAATGATACCACCAAAAGGGCTAAGACCACCGAGTCGAATCAAACCTACTTGTGGCGTTTTCGTCTTGGCCACATAAACATCAAACGCATCAAGAAACTTCTTCATGAAGGGATTCTTGATTCATTCGACTTAGAGTCGTTTGAAAACTGCGAAGGATGTCTACTTGACAAGATGATAAAACAGCCATTCTCCAAGTTAGGAGAAAGGGCTAGTGACTTATTGGGTCTTATACACACGGATGTATGTGGACCAATGAGCACAATCGCAAGAAACGATTATCAAAGCCCTACGATCGGATCGAGGTGGCGAGTATTTGAGCTAGGAATTCGACGACCATCTAAAAGAACATGGTATTCTCTCAGAATTGACACCTCCCGGAACTCCACAATGGAATGGAGTGTCCAAGAGGAGAAATGGAACTCTATTAGACATGGTTTGATCCATGATGGGTCTTACCGATCTTCCTATCTCTTTATGGGGACACGCACTACAAACCGCGGCACTAACACTGAACCACGCTCCGTCAAAAGTTGTTGAAAAGACTCCATATGAATTATGGACGAAGAAACCTCCACAAGTGTCTTTTCTTAAGATTTAGGGTTGCGAAACATATGTCAAAAGACTCATGTCTGACAAGCTTGTACCAAAATTTGACAAATGTTTCTTTATGGGGTATCCAATAAAAGAAACAAAGGAGTATTACTTCTACGACTAATCTGAGAACAAAGTATTTGTTGCTCGAGACGGTGTCTTTTTGGATAAGGAACATCTTTCCAAAATGACAAGTGGGAGGAAAATCGAACTTGATGAAGTTCGAGAAGTTGAGCAACAAAGTTAACTTGACAAAACTGACAATCAAAGTGCTTTGGAAGGAGCTATTGAAAATGGTTAGAGTCAAACTGACAATGTTCAAAGTCAAAATGACAATGCAAATGCTTAATCTATTACCCTATGTAGGTCGCAAAGGCCAAGATCACAACCAGACAGATACCTCGGTGTTGTCTTAATCGAGAATCAAGACATCCTAATTATGGATGAAGATGAGCCAGCGACATACAAACAAGCTATGACGAGCCTCGACTCTGCAAAATGGCAAGAAGCTATGAAATCCGAGATGGACTCTATGTTTGAAAATCAAGTCTGGGACTTGGTTGATTTGCCCGAAGGTTATACACCTGTCGGTTGCAAATGGATTTTCAAATTGAAAACCGACAAAGATCGAGTTGTATATGTATACAAAGCTAGACTGGTGGAAAAAGGTTACAGGCAAATTCACAGCGTTGGTTATGATTAAACCTTTTTAGAGTCGCCATGCTTAAGTCTTCCGGATTATCCTAGCAATTGCCGTGTATTATGATTATGAAATATGGCAGATGGATGTCAAAACCGCCTTCCTCAATGGGATTTTGGAAGAAACTGTGTTTATGACACGACCGGAAGGTTTTGTAGATCCGAACAATGCTATGAAGGTATGCAATCTTAAGAAGTCCATTTATGGATTAAAGTAGGCAAGCAGAAGTTGGAATCTACGATTCAATGAAGCTACTAGCAAGTTTGGTTTTATCAAGAATCCAAATGAGTCTTGTGTTTACAAGAAGTTCAGTGGGAGTGACATCGCATTCCTTATCCTATATGTCGATGACATATTTCTCATTGGAAACATCATTCCAATGTTGGAGTCTGTAAAGACTTGGCTTGGAAAGCGTTTCTCAGTGAAGGACTTAGGAGAGGCACAGTACATATTGGGCACCAAGATCTATAGGGATAGATCTAAGAGCATGATTGGATTGAGCCAAAGTACTTATATTGATAAGGTATTGGCACGATTCAATATGGTGGAAGCCAAGAGATGCCACCTACCCATGTCTCATGGTATAACTCTCAGCAAGAAATAGTGTCCAAAAACACCTGATGAGCAAGAGAGAATGAGTAAGATTCCATATGCTTCCCTTATTGGATTGATCATGTACGCCATGATATGTACAAGGCTGGATGTATCGTATGCCTTGAGCGCTACGAGCCGATACCAATCAGACCCAGGAGAGGCGCATTGGACTGCGTCCAAGAATATCCTAAAGTACCTGAAAAGGAACAAGGATAAAATTCTGGTTTATGGTGGGAGTAAGGATTTGTTTGTTGAAGGTTATATTGACGCAAGCTTCCAGACTGACAGAGACGACTTCAAGTCGCAATCAGGATACGTGTTCTGTCTTAATGGAGGAGCGTTCAATTGGAAGAGTGCTAAGCAAAGCACGACTGCAGATTCTAAAATTGAAGTCGAATACTTGGCAGCTTCAAAAGCAGCTAAGGAGGCAGTTTGGATTCGTAAGTTCGCTAGTGAACTTGGTGTTGTCCCCTCAATAAAGGGACCAATAGACCTCTATTGTGATAATAGTGGGGCTATTGCTCAGGCCAGAGAGCCAAGGGAGCATCAGAAAGTCAACATGTTATGAGGCGATTTCACATGATAAGGGAATGGAAGTTCGAGGGTAAATCAGAATTTGCAAGATTGGAACGGACGACAATGTAGCTGATCCATTCACTAAACATTTGCCTCAAGTGAAACACAACAAGCACGTTGAGGCAATTGGAATCAGGCATATTGGAGATTGGCTTTGATTTCCCTGTTTGTGTGTTTTAATTAAGTTGTGGAGATCTTAAGGTAAAATACTATGTTGAACCATTCATTTATGGAGTAATTTAATTTTTCAATAAATTATTATTCCATTTCTATTTAATTGTGGTTTAGAATTATATAATGAGTCCATTCGATTTGAGAATATTCAAAATAGGGTATCAAGACAATGTCTTGGATAAAGAAACACCTATTAAGTGAACGTTGAATATCATATCGAAATTATCCCTTATCGAGGTCATTTGAAAATTGGACGACTAATGACCACGTGAGATTAGTGTGTAGTATGATTTATAATATTGTTTCTTGTGCTACAAGGACACAAATGTCATAAATCATTTGCACAGGTATTGGTTTGGAACTATACCATATCGACCTATGAGAATACTTTAAGTGATTTAACAATCGTCATAAGTATATTACTCATTATGGCTATCGGAACCTCTTTCATCAACCATGAGTATTGTAAGTTCTCTTGTTTGAGTACTAGTCCGTTTTGATGTTGTCAAACGTTTGCCTTACAAGAGGATTATAAAGGCAACACTCGGGCGACTAGGCTTCTTAGTAAGGGAAGCTAACAATACAAGACTGGGAATGTCCCCCTATTGACAAATAGGGAATATGTCTTTGTTGTTTACAAGGCCTCTCAAACAGCAAGATTTTGAAAATGCATGGCCGTGCTCAAATGGATTTCAGAAATCATCTACTTACTGACAGTCTAACTCGAAAATCAAGAAACACGTCTGGACGTAATAAGGATGAAAAATAATCTTACCTTATAGTTCATGAAGAGACATTAAGTGACATAGGAAACAGGCTATACACAAACAATGCACTTGTCCGGAAGGATAAGTGGGAGATTGAAAGGAATGGTGTCCTTCGAACAAGTGTATTATTCTGATAAAGGATTCAGAATTTATTAGGAAAGCTAATTATTCAGTGAGGCCAAGTAATCGGAATGTCTAGCTAGAGGCCACTTCCGATCAGTAATATTAATGTATAATTAATATTACAGCTTGCTCTTGACTGAACCCTTCGGGTCACACCCAATCGTGTAACCAAACCAAAGTGACGAATTAATCCAAAGGATTAAACGAGTCGAAAGATATTTTACGAACTAAGACGTCGAATTCCGAGCTTAGAGTGTCGAAGCCAAGCGTCGAAAGTCGAGTCGAATTTAGGAATCGACGAGATGGAAAAATCAGTCAAACAACAAGTCAACAAGCGTGAAAATCCTAGCCTCGATATGGCCTAGCCAATCGAGGGCTAGGTGGGCTAGCATGGCTAGCTGGGCTCCTTGCCGTAAGGCAAGGCTTGGCCGCAAGCCCAGCATGCATCGCATGCACTGGCTGGGCGAGCTGGCCGAGCAGCCATGTGGATAAGGCTTGACAGCATGGTCGAGCATGCATGCGGGGAGGTGCGCCAGCAAGGCCAGAAGCCAGCAAGGCGTGCTGGGCCTCGCTGGTAAGAGCAGCAGTAGCAGCACATAGTGCAGCAGCCCGCATTGCGTGCGAGGCTTGCTGGTTGGGTTGCGCGCGTGTGCGGGTTGGCTAGCAAGCCCAGCCGAGCACCAGACTGCCAGCAAGGCGTGCCTTAGTGCCCAAGGCTGGGCGTCACCTAGCACCATAAGGTTGGTGTCGGCTATTTGCTTGGGGAGCAAGGGAAGGTGGTCCTTCCCTTTGTGGTCCTCACCTACTCCCTTGCTCTGCTTGTCCCACTTGTTGTTTGATGATTGCCTTGCCATTTTAATTTAATTTAATTTAGAATTAAATTAATTCTTTCTTTTGGCATTTCACCAACTATCCCACATTGAAAGATGATGGGAATTCTTGGGAACAATTCCCTATAAATACCGATCATTGGGTATTGGGAAATTCACTTGAATTGGTGAACTCTAAGGGATTTCCTAAAGCGAGAAAACCTTAGTTTGTAAACTCTAAGTTATTTTCTGTCTAGCCCCGTCTAAGCTACGGGGTAGGGGCCGGTTCCGGTTCGGTGAGCGAGGGTGTGAGTCGTCGGAGGTTCGCACTTGCGAAGCTTGAAGGTTTCAAGTCCGAGCTCATTGAGTGAGCAAAGCACGTGCCTAGGGTGAGTTTCTTCCTCTCTCTTCTCGTTATGTGTTCGTGTTTTGTTTATTTGCATGCTTTTATTTATGTTGTAATTATTATGCATGCGATCCGATTTTCGGGTTTTGTTTCCGTGCGGTGTCGAACATCGCAAAACCCAACACCCTTGGTCCAGACTTGTAATTCTGGATGACTTGTTGCTGAAGCGAGTCAGTTAGTCTCGGAGGCTTTCGTCCTCCCTTTGCTGCAGGCTCATGAGCTCTACGATTGTTTTCTCTCGGCGGTTTGCCATAGAAAACTTGCTCTTGAACTTGTTGGAGAGGTCTTTCCAACCATTTATCGAGTCTTCCTTCATTCCTTTGTTGATCCACGCTTGTGCAACACCCTTTAGAGTGGTTGGGAATTACTTGCAACAGGTCGCTTCAGACCTGGGGTTTAGGTACATGTGCCCATAAGAGGAAATATGGTCCTTTGGATCCGAAGTACCATCATACGTGATGTGTGCAGGGATTTCACCGTCGGCACACGCTCTTCCAGAATCCAGCTCTGGAATGGGGAACTGGGGGGAACCATCATGGCTTTCCCGTTGTTCCCAGCCGTTGGGACCTTGCTTCCCCCTCTCAGAGAGGTAGAAGTGGCTTTCATCCTCGGCTGGGATAGCACAGGGTAAGGTGAAATCCCTTCGGGGTAGGTGAGGCGACTGTGTACGCTCCCCTCCCTAGGGCCGATACGCTCGTGAATGTTCCGACGGGCAGACTCTTGCCGCGTGGATGCGGTGTTGCTGCTTTTGATACTTCGGGGCTCAGTCCTTAAAAGATGGAACTCGCTCTCCTTCCTCTTGCTCTGTTCTCCTCCTTAGGTGCCTTGGTTGTTCTATGGTGTCAGCGCGAACTGAAGGAGTAGGAGGTGAAGAAGGACCATTCTTTTTTGGTGCTCATAGTCATGTTGCTAAGATGATGGATTTTTGGCTTGTTTTTTAATGTCTTCCCCACAGACGTTGCCAAATTGTTCTAGGTGAAAACACTAGGTCCTTCGTCTGGACCTTTTTTGTGGGCTAAAGACTGGACTCGGCCTAGGTGATGACTGGGACGAGGGTTTCTTGCACAGAAAACACACGTAAACTGGACTCGGGGTTTGCGCCGAGGAAGGCCCCTCCAATGCCGAAGTCAGTACAGTGCTTCTAGAGAGAGGAAGCTATGCAAGAGAATTAATGCTTGAGGCTTGAAGTGAATGAATGTAGAGAGGGGTGTCAAGGCTTTTATACCTTGCTCAAATAAATAACTTGGGCCTTGAAGTTAAATGGGCTTGCCATGTTGACCGGGCATTTAACTGACATGGCGTGCTTTTAGGAGAGTAGAACCTCCTTTGGGCTTTGTAATTGGATCATTTGTGGACTTGGCCCAATTGGAGTAAATTGGACCCAAACACGAAGCATGTAAAACAATGTTGCTTGTTGCTTCATGTTTTCATGCAAGAGGTTATCACCGGTTAATTTTATTATAATTTGGTTGTATAGGTTGAGTATGTGTTGATCGAGGAGCTATCTAGTGCGACCATGAAAAAGTTAACTTAGGATATGGATGAGCAAAATAAGAGGATAGCATTCGCTTCCAATGAAGTTAAAGACAAGATTGTAAGTAGTATTCATTGACTATATACTACATTACTGTATCTTCAATGCCATAGCTTTTTAATATGATGGGAAAAGAAAATAAGGGGGGGTTTGATCCTGCACATGTAGCAACCCACTTGGTGAGCACTATTAAATGGTGGTAATTGTAATGATCTTATGTTGTCCCTAGTGATGCTGATTAAACGTAAAGTTATGTAGAAAAACACACTGTGAAGGTGAAGAATTACCAGGGAAAAAGTTTTGGGACTTCCTTTGCAAAATTATTTGTAAACTAGTTATCATTACCCCATTTAGTTATGTTTACCAAAAGTACTATAACTTTACAAGATTAAAAGAATTGCAAGTTTTTACAAGAATGCTCAAGAGGATTGCAGTTCTAGATCCCGAAAATGGAGTAATTTTGTGATGACTTGATGTTTGATTAAAGTGTTAAGAAGAGAATGTATGGTGTGTAATATTGATTATAAATCACATTGTATGTGATTATGTCTTTTAGTTTGTGTAGAAAACTCAACGACAAAAATGCTACGACAAGGCTGAAAACCTGCAACAACATTTTAGCCATGACTCAGGTTTGAGAAAACTAGTGTCTTCAAACCCACGTCCTTTATGACTTAAAGCAGTCTACTTAATTTGTGCTTTTCTGATTCCGACACTGCATAAAACTTCACCTTTATTTATCGGTGATAAGAGGATTAACTTATCATGGAAAGAACCACTAAAATTAGCTGTCCTTCAGTTATTGCTAATTTGAGTGAGAATTGCATGCCAACTCGTAGCTTGTATCTAACGTTCATTGTATCTAGCTTATTTTTGGGATACATGTCCACTCTTACAAACTTTCAATTCTTGAATCTTGCTTTCAATTTGGGTTAACAATATCATTTTAAAAAAAAAAAATCAATTCTTGAATCCTGCTAGCGTTGCTAGCCATTCTTACCCATTGAGCACTGGGTTAATGACCCTAATAAGACATCTTAAATACTGGAACTAGGTTTGCATAATAAATACATATATTTTTCAACCTTTTTCTTTATAGTAAACAAAACTAGATCTAACAGGGTCTAAAATTAGTACCAAAACATAACATTTAACTAGTTTACCAACAATATGTTGTTCATAATTAATCTGTTTCTCTTGCTGACTTTTTAATATAGGGGTACTGGACGAGGATCATTGAGCTTATGGCAGGGAAAATCTCCTACAAACCTCCAATTTATGTATCATTGCACAAGATCTTTATTACATTCCTATGATGGCATTTCTTTCCTATGTTGTGCTTGCTAGACTATCCCTAGGGTTGAGTTGAAAGTAAGCATTTGGCTCTCTTGTGCATGTCTTGGATCACACTTTTATTTGTGTATTCTAGGCTTTGACTCTCCTTATTATGTATCATTGTTGTTTAGGGTGTGAGCTTCACATGTGTAATGGTTTTGTCTCCCAACATTATGTAGGCTCGGCATCTTTCCTGTCAATAAAGAAAGGTTGTTTAATTTTTGTAGTAATCTTTGATTTGATTTTTGTAGTAATCTTTGATTTGATACTTCTGTAGATAGACTAGACACTTTGAGATGACTAACACATTACTTTTCTTTCTAGCATTTGGAAGTCGAAACAACTTTCGAAAGACATGTATTGTGTATTTATGACCTGTCAATAGAGAAATATTGTTTAATATGTGTAGTAATCTTTAATATAATACTTTTGTAGACACTTTGTGATGACTAACACATTTCTCTCTTTCTAGCACTTGGAAGCTGAAACAACTTTTTAAAAACATGTACTGTGTATTTCTTTCCCGACAATAGAGAAAGATGGTTTAATCTGTGTAGTAATATTTAATTTGATACTTTTGTGGACACTTTGAGATGGCTAACACATTTCTTCTCTTTCTACAACTTGGAAACTTTTAAAAAACATTTATTGTATATTTCTTTTATGAACTCGGGTTCAAAAGCAGAAGGAGATTATATTGACATCAAGTTTTTATGACTTAACCCGGCAACTATAATAGTTAGGTCGTTGGGGGCTGGTTGTTTGCTAGGTTTTTTAAAAGGCTGGTGAAATCTTATCAAACAAACAAGATGTAGCTTAACTCTAGAACCCGGAAGTATCTTCCAATGTGAGACTAGATTTCTTATGTACTTTGTGAAGATGACTGGCCATGTCAGAATTGGAATGGTGGCCTTTAGTTTAGTTTATGATGTCTTAATAAAACTTTTCAATTGGTAATTGTGTTTTTTTGGCAATTCTTTAATAAAAAACTATTCTCAACGTGTGTTTTATTTGTAGAAGATTTGATTTGATTTGATTCAATTTTCAATCTGATTATGGCCTTTTATTGAATTGATTGCCTTTTTTTTCATTATTAGATTGCAAAATGTTATTGATTGGTATGGGCTCTCCTGTAGGGGTAAATTATTGCATTTCTGGCCTTAAATCCTCATGCCAATCCCTAAAATTCAGTAAAAAAAAAATAAATAAACATATCTCTATTTTTTTTATGAAATTTCTAAGGTGATCAAATTAAATTTTGATCACCATACACTACACGAAACCAGCAAATTGGCAACGGTTCAAACCCCCCCAAAGGCAACGGTTTTGAACCGTTGAATATTTGAGGGTTGCCAAATCCCAAAAAAATTGGCAACGGTTAACCGTTGCCAAAGCCAATGGCGCGCCTTTTTTTATTTTTTTTAAACATTGGCAACGGTTAACCGTTGCCAATGACCTGTATTGTTTTTTTTTTTTTTTTTTTGGCTGCACTAATATTCACCTGTTTTTTTTTTTTTTGGCTGCACTAATATTGACCTGTTTTTTTTTTTTTTTTTGCTGCACTAATATTGACTTGTTTTGAGACGCAATTTCAACCAAAATGGCTCAAGTAAGGCCATTTTGGTTACTAGGATGCCTATTTTCTACAAATCATGTCTATTGAACTCATAACAAGTTAAAACATGTCATTATCACTTAGTTATAGGTGACTAATGCTTGAGATTACAAGAAAAGAGCAAGTAAGAGGTTTTGGGACGCAATTTCAACCAAAATGGCTCAAGTAAGGCCATTTTGGCTACTAGGATGCCTATTTTCTACAATTCATGTCTATTGAACTCATAACAAGTTAAAACATGTCATTATCACTTAGTTATAGGTGTCTAATGCTTGAGATTACAAGAAAAGAGCAAGTAAGAGGTTTTGGGACGCAATTTCAACCAAAATGGCTCAAGTAAGGCCATTTTGGCTACTAGGATGCCTATTTTCTACAATTCATGTCTATTGAACTCATAACTAGTTAAAACATGTCATTATCACTTAGTTATAGGTGACTAAAGCTTGAGATTACAAGAAAAGAGCAAGTAAGAGGTTTTGGGACGCAATTTCAACCAAAATGGCTCAAGTAAGGCCATTTTGGTTACTAGGATGCCTATTTTCTACAATTCATGTCTATTGAACTCATAAAAAGTTAAAACATGTCATTACACTTAGTTATAGGTGACTAATGCTTGAGATTACAAGAAAAGAGCAAGTAAGAGGTTTTGGGACGCAATTTCAACAAAAATGGCTCAAGTAAAGCCATTTTGGCTACTAGGATGCCTATTTTCTACAATTCATGTCTATTGAACTCATAACTAGTTAAAACATGTCATTATCACTTAGTTATAGGTGACTAATGCTTGAGATTACAAGAAAAGAGCAAATAAGAGGTTTTGGGACGCAATTTCAACCAAAATGGCATACCTCTTCAAGCTGACGTGTGTCTATACAATGACTCATCACTATGTCATACATGAATCTCATCACGTATAAGCCACAGTCAACTCCATTTTCCTGTTGTGCGCACTAGCATGTGGAACAAAGCACGTGAATCAAAATGCATAGCAAATAAGCAACATCTTAAGCATTGTAAAGTAAGAAAATCACAACATCATGGGTGAATTACCTTGGGTGCTTTCCTTGTAGGACCTCGAGGAGATCGAGGATTTATCTTCTTCATGGTACTACAAAAAATCAAAGTAATAAGTTCAAATTTGACGTTTATAATCAATACATATGAGTTCAGATATGAAAATGAATAACAAGAAGTGAAACAAACTAGATGCTTACTTTTGCAGTATGGACCTCACGAGGCGCTTTCTTACTTGAGGTAATCGAGAAGAATCAAAGTAGAAGATTGTGTTACTGGAAACACAAATCACAAGTAGGGTCCAATGATAACTACACACGAGACAAACAAATCAATAGTTAGCCTGTTACAACAAATAAACTGGGAAAAAAAATGAACTTGACTAGCATAATCAGACGTACTCCTCATAGTATGGGACGAATATAAACTTGTTTCTTGCACTCACTGATTGCCTGATACCCCGTTCAGCATAGTACAACACGTCAGCTGAGTTGCCTAAGATTCTAGCAGTGGACATCTGCTCAGGGCACAACCACCCAACTTGACAAGGAGATTCAAGCTCCCATATTTGCTCCTGGAGTGCTCTGCATGCATGATAACACAATGTTAATCGAAAACCAAACGACAAACACCACTGAACTGAATAACATAAATTGAGTACCAGTTGAATTACCTCATGGATATTTGAATGAGGGAAATGTTAAGCATTGCACCACTTAGAAATTCCTTCACATATTCTTTGAATAGCCATGCCGTTGCATCATCATCGTAGTGGAACATTTCCTTAGGAAGTTGACTTTGGATGGGGCTGTCATTAGGCAACACGCAAACACGGTTGTGCAAATAAGCTAACTCCTGAGATAGCGATTGAAGCACCGTGTCTTCAACTAATGGAGTAGCTTGCGTAGCTGAGCCTCGTGAAGGGCTCTTCAACGACGCCTTTCCACTCACCGAGCCATGTTCACTTCTGTTCTTTGGCCCCTCCACCCTCTTCTTTGGCGTTTGGCTTTTCCTCGATGGCTAATAAGTATGATCACACAAATGGTTAGAAAAGATTTCCATCCAACTCTTAGGAAGAAAGGATTAAAGCGTGAAATCTAAATCTTAATTACCTGGTTCATCAACCGTATCCAAGCAGATGGCCATTGCACAAAACTACCTTTTGCTGCCTAGAGTGTAGTGAACTCATCCTCCTCCACGGGCACAGGTATTAAGAGGTCCTCGGACCCGGGAACCACAGAATGGATCCCGACAGAATAATGCTCAGGCAGAAGAGGTCGAAGATGGACCGTACCTTGTTCGGCCGGTTATGCACTACCATAGGCAACAACATGCAAAGGTCCATCATATGATTCGCCCGGGTGAAGAAGTTCACAACGGGTCTCTTCCTGCACCAATTACGAAGATACTTCATTTACATATTCATAACTAAGTATCTTAGGTGTAATATAGGAGTTAAATCACGGAAAATGGGCAAGTTAGAAGTCATTTAGGCCATTTCGAGCCGTAAATACTATAAATGAACCTCAAACTTGTGAAATTGCTTTTTTAAGGTTGTTTCAAGCCATAAATATTCATAACTAAGTATCTTAGGTGTAATATAGGAGTTAAATCAAGCATTGAGCTAAAATCACGAAAAATGGGCAAGTTAGAACTCATTTAGGCCATTTCGAGCCGTAAATACTGTAAATGAACCTCAAACTTGTGAAATTGCTTTTATAAGGTCGTTTCAAGCCATAAATATTCATAACTAAGTATCTTAGGTGTAATATAGGACTTAAATCAAGCATTGAGCTAAAATCACGGAAAATGGGCAAGTTAGAACTCATTTAGGCCATTTCGAGCCGTAAATACTGTAAATGAACCTCAAACTTGTGAAATTGCTTTTTTTAGGTCGTTTCAAGCCATAAATATTCATAACTAAGTATCTTAGGTGTAATATAGGACTTAAAACAAGCATTGAGCTAAAATCACGAAAAATGGGCAAGTTAGAACTCATTTAGGCCATTACGAATTAAAAGTTAGTAAGTACGTATGAGATATGGATAATAAATACAAATAGGGACATTAGTACATACTTGCATCACTAAAGCATGCATGGAGTGTCAAGTTGCCACAAACGACAAAAACTATTAAATAATGACCCGATACATTACAATTAGACAAACTATTAAAAGCAACAATATTACTCGTATTAACACAAGTCTCACATTTACCACTGAACTAACCACTTGCAAGAACACACTACACCACAACCATACACCAGTCCATCTCATCCCCCGCCTGCCCTGGCCCCCTTGGCCCCTCCCTGCTCTCCTACAATGAACTAGACCCAGCTTGCCCATCGATCCCATGATATTGATGGCAATGCCATTATCTACCAGCTTTATAAAACAATCAAAGGGGTACTCAAGATTTACCGACTGCTACATCTCCCTACTGAATTAGACTCTACCACTCTTCCATATTTTATCACCCAAAGTTTAAAACAATGAGGAACCGATTTTGCTCATCTTAATCATCACAAAAGCCTAGGCAGGAGACAAGTTCACCCTAATCACCAATATTACTAGCACTAAACAAATCTGTACACAAGCCTATGTATAAACTATCAGCAATACAAAACAATTAAATTGTATGTCATGAATAATGGGTTTCGAACAACTACTTGAAAGGGCGCCATACACCTAATTGCTACATTGTAAAACCTAATTACTACATTGTAAAGCAAATCCACCAAAAAGTCGAAGGAATTCATCAATGGAGGGATATAAGTTAAACCTAATTGCTACTTACCTTAGGTTGAAGACAATGGAGGGAGTTATTGACGGAGTACGACGCGAATACGGTCTTCAATGGAGGTGAGAAAGCTCGCAACACTTAGCTTCAATGGAGGAACGACGAAGAGGGGAGCTGAGTTGAATGAAGCAGCGTGCTAAGGAGAAGAGAGGAGGGGAAATTGTCTTCAATGGAGGCCACTTCAATGGAGGAACAAAGAGGGGACCGAGTTGAATGAAGAAGGAAGAGGGAAAACGCAGTACAATTGAATGAATGAATGAATGAATGAAGACGTTGATGAACAGTGAGAGTAGGGAACAAAACCCGCAATTTTTTTTAAAATTTGGCAACGGTTAACCGTTGCCAAACCTTTACCTTTTATTTATTTATTTATTTAAAAAAAAACGCAATTGACAACGGTTAACCGTTGCCAATGTTAATCAATTTTTTTTTAAAAAAAAAAAAAATTGGCAACGATTAACCGTTGCCAACTCTGATATTTAAAATGGCGCTCAATTAACTTGGCAACGGTTTTCATGAACCGTTGCCATAGGGGGGTTGCCTATTTCTTTTTTCTACTAGTGATATAGATGCTGACATGGCATGCTCTGCGCCACATAAAAAAAATGTTGGCCTCTCTTTTAATTAAACCCTAGATTAAAAAACAGACAACATAAACATCGAAATCAATACCTCTATTTCTACTATTTAAAACTTACTTGTACTAGGAGTTGAAGAACGACACAAACTATGAGAGATCGCAAATTTTAGGGCACTTCTTTCCTTTAATTTCAAATTCGAAATTCTCAGCCATCTACGAATTTCTCCTAAATGAATGTAAGAGCATAGCCATCCGTTGCCCTTTTGTAATGGGCATGAAGAGAGAGAAGATGAAATAATGTTATAAAATACAAAAAGTAGCACTTTTGGAGAGAGAAATGTCATGACCTCTAGCAAAAGGTGGGCAAAAGATGAGGGTGCGCAACTTGTCTTGTTATAATTGGCTTATAGTGTTATTTTTAATATTCATTTTAGTGTTTTATGTGCATAAGATATTAATGACCATGGCAACCATTGAGTGTATATGGGCAAAACTGGGTATGAGAATTGGACATGAATGAAGTGGAAGAGAGAGATATGTATTATATATTTGATGACCATCATTGGCATGGGCAACCAATGGCTTTGCTCTAAGGGTTTCCTCTTCACTTTCTCTCTGCTATCCCTCTTTAAGCGTTTTTCCCCCTTTGTTTAGAAATTCAAAAAGTTACTAGAAATAAAAGACCCATTTTACTTTTCAACTTCTCAATTCACAAAATTTAATTAAAAGACAAATTACATACTACAATACCCTTTAGTTGAGTCCTTCAGGACTCAAGTTAGTTGATCCAAAGAAAATCTCTTATGAGACCGGCTATTACTTATTGCTCTCGCCTTTCGAGGGTACAAAATTTAGACCGGGAAAAAGTGGAGAAAATACAAGTTAATATTCATGATAAACAAAAATAAAAAAAAAAAAGTGTTTATCTAGTGACATTTTTTAAAATAAGTTAACAACTTCTATTAAATGTGAGTCTCACAAATGTTAATTTATTTACGAAAATGACATTTAAGTATGATATGTTATTGATTTATTTATCGAAATGTCACTCGATATCGATTTTTGTTTATCTTTTAAGGGGCTCCCTCGGAAAAGTGCGGTGCCATAGAAACAAACAACGCGCCAAAAAAAAAACATTACACAGTTCCTCTTCGATCGACCAAAACTCCGACCTCCATTGAAATGGAGGAGAGGAGAGAGACAGTGAGACGAGCAGAGAAGTTGGTTGAGGAACACATGAGTGCCAACGATGCTTCCCATGATGCTGCTCACGTCTTTCGAGTTCGTGACTTGTCTCTTTCTCTTGCTGCTCAAGAAGGCCTCTCAACTTCCCCGGATTCCATGTTTATTGTAAAAAAGCCATCTTTTTCTCTTTCCTTTTTGCAATTTCATTTTTGTTTGATTGGGTTTTTCAATTGAACATTTTGTGGGTTTTTTATAATGACTAGCCAATTTTACTTAGTAAGTTGAACATTTATGATTAGACCTAGTGTTTCCTGATTATTTGGGGAAATTCTGAATTTATCTTCTTGTTAATTAAACAAAAGTTGCTAATCTAGTGGCAAAAGTGTAAATATTTGGCCTTTTGATATTGTAGTTATCGATTTATTACGAAATTGCAATGTTGATTGTACATAGTGTGAGGGTGTGTGACATAAAATTAATGAGTAGTTGAGTTTATTATGCGTTTGATTTGCTTTTTTTTTTTTTTTTGGTTAATATAGGAGACTACCTCGGAAAGGCTCATTATTTAGATTATGATCTGTTAGACAATGCTGTTCCCTATTATTCGCGGTTCACTTTAAAAGGTCCCAACTTTTGATTAACTTAAAATGGTCCTAACTTTCGAGTAGCTTAGAATGGTCCCAACTTTGAGTGGTCCACTTTAAAAGTGCTTTCTTCATTGGTGGTGTTGTTAGTTTAACTTACAGAGTATCTTTACAAGACTTTTTTTTATGGTAATAATAGTCATATTGTAGCCTTTTCCATTGAGGAATTCGATTGCTTAAAATCTATCATGCCAGCAAAGAGAGAATAGTCTTCTTTTTTTGTTAGGATGCCTATGACTTATATCACTTATTGTCTCGTACATTTTGCTCTTTGAACATTTGGTTGTTTTTTAAGTCAACTAAACACTCCCTAGTTATGACTTATATTAGTGTGCAAATATTGACTTGGGTTTGTGGCTTGGTGCCAATGAGTTGTGTGTTAACCGAAGGTTACAAATTAATACTGAATAAGTATCACCTGATTCACCTCAATAGTTGGATTTCCCTTTACTAATAGTTGCTTGCACATAATGATTGCTGTTTGCAAGTGTCTAAAAATGTGTATCCATTGTTACCTTATTGAAAATTAACACTTTGTAATCTGTTGGAGACTTTTACCATAGTAAAGTGCAATAGCCTGTTTAAATTGGTACTCGAAAGAGAAAGAGGACTACGTGATGAGTGGAATAAAAACTAGCAGATAGTAGTAGTATATCTTAGCATTTGTGAAGTATGTCATTCTCAGCGACTTTTTTTTTTTTTTTTTTTCTCTATGCTTTTAGGTGGAACTTGCTGCACTGTTACATGATATAGGTAAATCCTAGTGTCTTGCATCTTGGAAGTAAAATTTTTAAGTTAAAAGTTTGAATTGAAAGAAATACCGCGCATAACATACGAATATTACCAAAGTTGATGTGGTAATATGGGTTTTATTATACTGATTGTGTATTTCTTTGGATGACCAATTTGCAGGGGACTACAAATACGCTAGGTCAGTTATTCAGTCTTTTTAACTCTTTGCCTGAAATTGTTTCTGAGTTTTGTTCCAAAATTTTGACTACTTGATTATCAAGTCTTGCATACTGAAGGCTATACTGTGATTGAGCTTTATCTAATGAAACCTAGATGTGCAAGCCTAACTTCTGTTTTTATCAAGCAGACATTAGTATTTGCTAATGAGCTATAGATACCTTTGGAGCTTAAAATGAAATGAGTATTGTAATTTTTTGCCACACTCCCCTCTTTGGCTTTATATATGTTGATACTACGCATTTTCACATGTATTTGCACCCTGGTTTTGTGGACTTAATAAAGCCTGTGGCCCTTGGTTTTTCCTTGGAGAGGGGGTTTATTAGTCAAGCTTCATCAATTATCAATGCACTGCTAAGAAACTTGTATCTTATACTTTAAGACACAGACTTCTACTGCTTTTCTTTTTTATCGTAGAAACATCATCTTCTGTGGCCCTGACATTTTTCTCAGTATGATTATTTTTTTTTCTTAGTCATATTTTGGCCTTTGTAATGCAGAGACCCTGCCGAGGAAAATCTAGTTGAGCAATTTCTTGATAAGGAAGGCATAGAGGAGAACAAGAAGATGAAGATATTGGATATCATAAAAAGAATGGGTTTGTTCTCCTGTTGTCCAGCATCTCTTTGTAGCAAAACTTGCACTTAGGCTCTATTAAGAGAAATTTTTGCACTTTGACATACTTACACCAGCATTATTGTTTTAGATTGTAAATTATTTCTGAAGTCCACCTTAAGAATATGGTTGTTGCATACATACCCATAGTACTTTGGGGATGTTGTATACTTCACTCCGAGCTAATCTTCTCCTCTTGCACATAAAAGTGCTCGAGATTTTGAGGATTGAGAGATTGTAACTCTTAGTAAATTATTCATGCTCCCGTTGTTTATTGTTGAGACTTGAGAATGTAGACTGGGTTTTCCCTCATTATGGGTTCTATTCCTTCATTGTCGTGTTCAACCATATAAATTTGATGTATTCGCCTATGATTTTGATTTATAACCCCCTTGATTTTTCATCAATCATTGTTTTTGACCCCATAGTCCATGACAGTTGACAGTTATGCTCAATTAGATTCCTTCTGTGACTTTCCTCAACCCCCCTTTCCTCTTGAAGAAACAAGGATTTCTTATTTGTGCTTGCATATGATAATAAAAGGAAGATGGTGGATTATCTAAGTAACTGGACCAATATTTAGATTTTCTTTTATGGTAAATAGGTGATCTTTGCAGGTTTCAAAGAGGAGCTTGCAGGACTTGCAGATCAGGAATGTTCTCTGGAACTTGGGGTGGTGCAAGATGCAGATCGTCTAGATGCTATTGGGGCTATTGGTACTTTATTAATTTCTTTGTACAGTTTCATGTGTGAAAGAAGCTCCTGATGTAAACCTTTGGGAGGCTTGAATGCAGCTTAACTTCATATTGATTAGATGGTTTATATGGTGCTTGAAGTAAATAAAATCCATATCTAGGACGATGCCAACTTTTCCAACTCTACTAATTTTCTATATTGATGCTCACTGAATTCAGTTTGCTTGATAACAAAATGGTCATGCTTATTTAGTACGAAGTATTTACATAGTACTGTTCAATTTGATGATTTGGAGAACATGTCATCTTCTTCCAAGATAAAATTATACTCTCTCAATAACCGCCTCTCCCTCCCCAACTCAGTTCTCTGCTATATCAAGAATAAGGCAAACAGGAATAAGAACCATTCAGAAAAGGTTGTCAAATTAATGAAGATTATAACTGATTTCTGAATTGACCAAGGTTTTTGTCTTTTGGGACAGTGATCATGTGCCATTTTATCATGCTGTAACACTAGCCCAGTACCTTCAACTGCATCTTAATACGGTTATGATGAATAGGCTTGCATTAAGAATGTGGACAAACCTTAAAATTTTCCCTCTAATTTCAGGTATTGCTCGTTGCTTCACCTTTGGAGGAAGTAGGAACAGGGTGCTTCATGATCCTGCCATTAAGCCACGCTCTACAATATCAAAAGAAGAGTACATGAACAAAAATCAGCAGACTACTGTGAATCATTTCCATGAGAAGCTTTTGAAACTGAAGGATTTGATGAAAACACAGGTACGGATGTGATTGGCTTACTAAACATGACTTCAAAACTTCAGTCTGCAACTTTTCCTACTATTCATTTAGATTTTATTTATTGTTATTTGTCTATTTGTTCATTCATTCAGTTTTTGGATGATCCTTTCCTTTTCCGTGTCTTTAACTTTAGATTGAGAATACAGCCATTAGCGCTGTTACTTACTAAATGTGTCTGATCTTTACTGTGCCTGCATTATCATTCCACTTGTTTGTCTTTGTAGTTTCTTTAATGTCTATTTGAAGATTTATTTTTATCAGTATAAATTTTCCTACATGTATATGGTTTAGGCTGGGCGGACGAGGGCAGGGAAAAGGCACAAGTTTATGGAAGAATACCTTGAAGAGTTCTACCTAGAATGGAATGGGAGGGCATGAATAGACGGTACCAACATTGGGACTTGTAACAGAATATCATGAATTCATGATGTATACTTTTCGTGTTATTTACATGACTATTTAATGAAGCATGCTTTTATTATGAAGTGTGATTGGGTTGAAATAGATTCATCAAGTAAACTACCTTCAACTTCATGCTTATTCTTCTGTTTATTGAGCAGGTGACACAGCCTGGCTTTCTAATGTAGGCTTTTATTTTCTTGGTTTTATCACATCTCATAGAAAAGTAAGGAGGAAATTAATAAATCATTCAAGTTTTGAACCAGATTGTCATTCCCTCCAATATGGGAAAAGGGGCCATGTTTATGGCTTATAATCTTGAATCTAGTGATCGAATCGCTGCCAGACTAAAACAGGGTCATATACATGCTCCTGACTTGAAGGGTCATTTACTCATTTGAGCGTATTTAGAAATTGTCAAATTCTCTCATAGTTTCAAGATGGGCCTGAATTGGTTTTAGGGCAACCGAACCTTTAACAACTTACTCTATCCTTTATTACTTGCCCCATTTTAATTTTTAAGGTGTTCAATTTATTTGTCCGATTTTCTTTATAATCTTTTTCTTCCCTACATATTTTTTTTTTCCTTTCAAGTCAAGTTCCAGTCACGCTTTCTCACCTTTTTTTTCCTTACTTTTTCACTTGCATAGAATCATGTGCAAATGGCTATGGGCAAGTAAACCAGGATGGCGGGAGTATAATTTATTTGAGTAGGTACCAAGCTCATTCATAAATAACATGTGGACAATTAATATACTATACTATGTAACTAAGCTAATACCTTGGATCCAGGTCATGGAGTTCCGTATTTGGGGGTGGGTGCAGTAGATCTAGCCATGTTCATGTATGAGATTAATTTTACAGACCAAATGGCCTGAGAAAACGACTTTACCATCATTTCAAGGGTATGGGTTATATCTAATCTGACTTTCCTGAACCTAGTCATTCGTCAGGGCGGCACCCATCTCTCATTGGTTAGATCTTAAATGTTTATGACTGAGTTTTTTCCAATTGTTTGGGGATGGTCCTCCCCTTTGTGGCAGTAATTAATCCTGTGCTATCCATTACAGTTAAACAACTGCAATGAATAGCACACTTGTGAAGTTGTGAGCACAGGTTTAGCTGTGTTAAGAAGCCAATAGCTGAGGAGAAGCTATTTGACTTAACTCCAACATAATCACTCGAATTTTACGGCCTAACAAGATGCATTAATTATCGATTTTGTTGCTTTGTATTACTCAATAAACTTAGGTTTTGGTCGACAATAACTTTACAAGTAGCTTAGCAATCTTTGGCCGAGTCAAAACTTTACTATAATTTGTTTGGTTAAGAAGTGTTTATAGATAGTGTTTGGAGGTTGAAATTGTTTAACTTTATCAACTAGTTTTACTGAAGTTTATTTCTTTTTACCCTAACAACTTACTACCTCCTCTTTCACTCCATCCCTTATCAATGACTCTTAACCTTATTGATTGTCGCAAATTGCACACTTGCCTTTTCAAATAAACTTTTGCTTACTTCTTTTTCCTCTCCCCTAACTTACACATTTTATATAATAACTGCAAAGCCTTAGTCCCAAAATGATTTGGGGTCGGCTAACATAAATTGTCATAATAGCATATTGACATGTATGCAAATTAATACGGGATAGAGGCAATATCTAGATTGCAAATTACGACTACCACGAGACCTCTCAATTGGTGTAACAACTACTTATGTCCTAAAAAATTGAGCCTTAGTAGACCCTTTAAGGAGGAATAATGACCAGAATAGAACTTTATCATATTCTTAAATTTTATGCCATGGTACATGGATGGCTGTCCTATAAATTAGCGGACTTTACCTATCTAAAATTGATATGGGTGAGACGCCGAGACAAGGATGCAGTTAACCTGGCCTGTTTGCTATGATACTTGGAGCACCCATAGGCCATTGATAGAGGTTACCTTTTCTAAACTATATGCACTCTTCCTTAATTGTTTGATCTTTCGCAGCGGATATAATCTCGGCAGTGCAAGTTAAGTTTGGTTGTCTGAGAAGCATTCTATGTAAATTAGTATGTATCAGTGGCCATTTTGTCTGAGTACTCCACAAATATGAGAATGCTTTTCTTGCATAATGTTGCAAGCATTCCTATTAAGTATAAATCTTATACAGAGAGAAAATGTAACAATTAAGGATTGGGGTGAGAGGTTAGAGATCCGAGTAGTCCAGGTACAGATTACAAATATGGATAAAGGATGATAGACTGATGATAAGATCGAGAGTAGGTAGTACTCCTTACAATCTGGTCATATTTCTGTTTTAGTACGTCCCAAAATAATAGACTACTTTCTAAATTTAGTAGGTGTATAATTAAAGATAGAGTTACGGAGTATAAGAGTTTCAAAGAATGAAAGCATCGGTAATGTGAATATGTGATAATGTAAAATTGTACTTTAGCTAAATTCTTTGAAAATGACACTGTGATAAAGGGAAACACATTATATTATTTTGTATAGAAGAGGCAAACCATAAACATATTATTCTGAATGCTTCATTCAAAATTTTAACATCAAAACCTATGATTATTGACATACCTAAATGCACACTGTTGAAGACAATCTTTCACCCTAACAATGTATGTTCTGTTACTTCTGTATGTCTTCTCAAATTACTCTAATCATATGTATTCTTGTACAAATCCAATCACAAAAAATAGCTAAAACCGAAAACATTACACACAACCCTGTCAAACTTATAACTTTTAGTATCTAACCCTGAGGAACTTATGAAGCTCAGCTTCATCACGCCTGATGAGATTTACTTTTAGTCCATGTTTCATGTACATAGTCAGCGCGAGCTTTGGTTCAGCAGGGTGGTTGTTCACCACCTTCACGTGATATCGTAATAGAATAGAGGCTGCAGCAAACTTCATTTGGTAATAAGCAAAGTCCTTGCCTAAGCATAGTCTAGGTCCTCCATTAAAAGCTGTAAACTTGTATGCAGACTCACTCATAAATCGTCCATCTCTAAGCCACCTCTCCGGCTTGTACTCCCTGCAGTCCTTACCCCAGATAGCTTCCATTCTTCCCATCGAGTAGATAGCGTATATTACCTTGGTACCTTTCTTTAGCACTGTCCCATCTGGGAAGACGTCGTCTTCAACAACCTGTTAATTTATTAAGTATGTAGAACCTTAATTAGTGTTTGTAGAGAACCAACGTAGGATTATTAATTCTTCTTATCTTTCTGTCTGTTTCAAATAAATTTCATATAAAGTGCAAGTGTACCTGGAAGAGAGAGTGCTATTTAATCTCTGAAACAGAAATCAATGATGGATTTTTTTTTTTTTTTTTTTTTTTTTTTTTTTTTTTTTTGACAATTTGAAGAATGGACGTTTGATCTAGTGGTATTATCTGAAGCCAAGTTTGTGGTATAAAGTTACAACATGGGTTGTTGGTTGGGTTGTGAAGTTCTAGATGATATATACAATTGATGACTCATTCGCTTCGGTTTCAATTTGATTGTCATGTAGTCAGATTTGGGTCTATTGGCAATTAATAGTGTATTATGAATTTATGATATCATGAATCAATCAATTGCAATCATATAAATATCCTAGTCGGTTTAAGTCATAACCGGGATACCTTGTTGTGGGTTAAGGTCTGGCTGTTTCGGGTTGGGTCAGTTTTGCCAAGTTAAGCTCTAGATATGCACGACTTGACTCTTAGAAACTAGTAGATGGTCGGGTTACATGCTGAAGGTTTGTCTAATGAATGCAGTGCATGCTTAGGGGGTAATTAAGACTGGTAAGATATCAAGTTATCTTTGGTTTTCTGGCACTTGATTCATTGATTGAGTGTTGAATTGACAGTTTAAGATGCCTTATTCTGGAACTTTTTTCATGAACACAGAAAAATGGTGTAAACAATTGGTAAAAAAAAAAAAAAGAAAGAAAGGAAACAGAGTATTTTACCTCCTTATGATCAACTGGCACTGAAGGGTATAACCTCAGAGCCTCTGAGATAGCAGCGTGTAGATAATCCATCTTCTTAATCTCCTCTGGACGGAAACTGATTAGGCCTCTAGCTCCTGCAATGTCAGCGACTTCCCTTTCGCGTATGATTCTTCCTATCTCAGCTAGAATCTTCTGCTCGATCTCTGGGTGCTGGTCGATAAGCCAGAAAAACCAGCTGAGTGCCACAGATGAGGTATCCCTTCCTGCAAGGATGAAGTTTACACATATATCTCTTAAAAACTTGTCAGAAAATGGCTGACCCTTTTCATCCTTTAACCTCATAAACACAGTCAGTAAATCAGATCTCTCCTTGCTGTTCTCATCTTGCAAAGCAAGCTCCTTTTTTCGCGTCCTGATAACTTCATCAGCAAATTTGTTTACTCCAGTGATTGATTCTTTCAGTTCTTTCTCTGGCCCAAGGTTAAGGTACCTCATTGTTTTCCATATACAGGTTGGAGTGACAAATCGAAGAACTGTGGCTTCAGTAGCTTTCTCGAATGCACGAGCAAATGGTATTTCAGGGAGTCCTAGGCTTAAACATCCAGGATCAACCCCGAAAGCTATCATGCAGACATTATCAAATGTCATCCTTAAGAGGACATCTTGTAAGTCAATAGGCAGAGAATTTTTCTGTGATTCCTCTAGGACAGGCAGGAGCCTCTTATGGACTAACTCGAACAAGGACTCAGCAGTCAGTTGTCGAAACCTTGCTGAGTGAAACTCAATGCTCGCCGTCTTCCTTTGCCTGGACCAAGTCTCATTATCCGCGTTAAAGATCCCATCCCCAAGAAGGTCTTTCAGAGTGTTTCGAAAATACCCTCCCTTGGGAAAGTTGGAGAACTTTGCCTTCAGAAGGTGCTCCAAGTTCCTAGGATCCGAAGTCACTACACACTGGAGGTTGCTGAACCAGGGTCCCTTGAAGTGGAACGTCCCATTCTGACGATTAGTAATCTCAGTAAGCCACTCATACAAGTTCTGCCTTAGTCCAAAGATCAAGGAAGGCAACATACCTACAAATGGCCATACTGGCAAACCATAATACTTCCTTTGCCTTAAAGTATGTATCACTATAAAAACCGCGATGGCAAGGAAAATTTCTAGGATTTGAACATCATGTAATGAAAAGACTCGCCGGGAAATGGCTCCCCCTCCTTCTCCTCCTCCGATCATGATGTCAGAGGCGAAGGGAAAAAACGAGTGCGGGGAAGAAGTCATGTTGTTGAGGTGCTGCTTATTCATGAAGTTAGAATGAGCAACAGTATGTAAGTAGTAGTAATATGAAAGTAAGAATAGCATGAGTTATATGAGAAGGTGTGCATGTATTTCTTGGCGTGCTTATGTTTATATAGTGGTTTTGATTTGGTGAGCTGAAATGAGAAGCAGAGGAAATGAGAGAAAGAGGTTACCAGAAATAGTAAAAGCTGTGGGTCTGTTTTCTTGAAAGAAGAGCTTTTTATTCAGAGTTTTTGAGTCTTAAAGTTCTTATCTTTCAGGAGGGAAAATATTCAAGGAAATCAAGAGTTTTAATGTATTGATTTGAAGTGTCAAATATAAGTATTGAAAGAAATATTATGGAGGATGAGAAGTGGGTGTAACGGTTAACCTAAGTGTAACAGTTAAGTGCTGATTTTGTGTTCCCGGAATTTTCTTGCTCTTTCCGTAGTGTACAAGTATAGAATCTGTGGGATAGGATTATTAATATAGGATTAGTTACTCGATAGGCCTTGTGCACGATGAATTGCTTACAACAGACTTAATCATACATTATTATTACAATATCTTATTAAGAAGTCGGTCTTTCATAAAGTGACTTTTATATGATTTGGGATGATTAAAGTTGTTCCAAAGAGCATATGTAAACATCACATTATATATGATCGTTCATTTTAGAGGGCCTGAATTGAAAGGGTTACCCACCAAAGTCTAAACATGTTGAGATCAACAACAATTTCAAAGGTAAGGAATAAGGGTATAAACGTTCATCTAACAATTTTTAGCTAGTAATATATACTCACTTTTGCGGCCCACCCCTACATGACACTTGTCTTAAAACTTTTAAATTTACACAAGTCTAAATACATTATAAGGTACATAATTCTCAATATAACCGATTTATTTAATTCACTTTATACTCATATCGATCTATACATATGGAATTACCATCAAAGTGGGTTCCTTGAACCACCTCTAAGTTGATAACCTATTTTATTGTGCAAGTTCTTACTACTGGATAAAAGAATATCGGCCCTAAACATGTTCCTTAAACCAATACCCGGAACAATAGTGATTAGCCTAGGCAAATTGTTCAATAACAAGAATTGTAAAAATTATAATTTTGTCAAGCTGAAAAATAAAGTTGATCCTACAAGTGAAGAAATGAACGCAAGAGCACCACTAGCGATACAAGTGCTACTAGATAATAGACATACAACAACTACTACCTTGATTAATTATAGTTTTATCAAACCTTTTACCATACTTTTGTTGTACTATAATATGAGTTGGTGCTTATTACTTGATTTTTAATTTGTAACGTAAAGCTCTTATCTTTGTAATTGTTTTTTGTTCCATTTAAATATTCAATTTGAAAAGAGAGAAACATTGATCATGTTTTATTTTAATATGCAAATTTTATATATTGTAATAGCTTGTCATAACTTATTAACTTTTAACTATACACAGTTAATCAAAGATATTATTAGTAGACATCGCAATATTTTCCCTCCTAAACAACACAATTAAAGATAAATGGTATAGTTCAATGCAACAAGAGCATGTTTCTAGCGGACTGGCTTCTTTTAAATGCAACACGACGCGAGCATATTTCAAGTCGTCTGTTAGTGGACCAACTCAACCAAAAGCTTAAGCTGATGGTTGAGGCCCAGGATTATGTTTTACACTCTATCACGCCCCCTCACACGAGAGCCTGTTGGGCTTGAAGTGTGGATGCAACATGGGCTCTCCTTATACCCTGCGCTTAATTCCACTTTGAAAGGAGGGGTGGATGAGATTTGATTTTGTGACCTTTGTGTCACGCTGGCTCTTGATACCATGTTAGTGGATCATTTCAACCAAAAATTTAAGCTAATGGTTGAGATCCAAGAATATGTTTTATACTCTTATCACTCCCCCTCACATGAAAGGCCCTTTGGGCTAGAAATGTGAATGCAACACAGGCCTTCCTATATCTAGCGCGAATTATGATGTATTGAAACGCATTCTGCGTTATGTTGAGGGTACCATTGATCATGGCTTACATTTATATTCATCTGCTTCTCATCATTTGATTACTTACACTGACGCTAACTGGGGAGGTTGTCTCGATACCCGTCATTCCACATCGGGTTATTGCTGCTTTCTTGGGGACAACCTCATTTCTTGGTCATCTAAGCGTCAACATACTTTATCTAAATCGAGTGCAGAAGCAGAATATCGAGGTGTCACAAATGTTGTCTCTGAGGCATGTTGGCTTCGTAATCTTTTTACTTGAGTTACATTGTCGACTTCGACAAGTTACTATTGTTTATTGTGATAATGTCAGTGCTATGATGCCTATCTACCTTTCTGGAAACCCGGTACAACACCAACGCATCATGCATGTGGAGATGAATATTCATTTTGTCCGAGAAAAGGTTGCTTTGAGACAAGTTCAGGTTCTACATGTTCCTTCTAGATATCAGTTTGCGGACATTTCACAAAAGGCCTACCACAAGACTTATTTTTGGATTTTAGATCCAGACTTAGAGTACGACCTCCTCCCGTTATGACTGCGGGGGTGTGATAGATATTATAATTATGATAATATTTGTCGCATATTAGGATAATATTTGTATATACTATGTATCCTTATCGTACTAAGATTACGAGTCTTGTAAAACTCTATATATATTGATCAATGGTACACACTCTAGATTGAGGAGTTTTCCCGAAATCTAACACGATCGACTTCTTTTAAAGCTGAAGATCTCAAGAGCTTATTGTATGTGTGTAAGAGCTGGTTTAGCTCAATGTAATAATTGAGTTCGATATAAGGGATTAAGGGAGTATGTACTGTTAATTAAGGAAAAAAAAAAAAACTTTTCTGCCCATGCTCACCAAGTTCTTTGTTTTTCATGAAGTATGTTGATAGCATGGAAATTGGTAACTAATTAATACGAACTACAGTTCAATGTAATAATTTAGTTCGATATAAGGGCATATGTTAATTAAGGAAAAAAAATCCTTTTTCGCCCATGCTCACCAAGTTCTTTGATTTTGGTGAAGTATGTTGATAGCATGGAAATTGGTAACTAATTAATACAAACTACTTTGAAGCATTGAATATGCTACGAAGTGCTATTATTAGATTTGATAACATTAAAAACCCACCATTGAATATCTCTAATTTCACTGCCTTCTTTAAAATTCTTTTAATTTATATTAAGATTTTAATTAATGCCATTCATTTATATTTATTCATTAGAAAATTAGAAATTCTAATGATACAAATGTTAAGCAGTAGAGAGAAAACCTACCTCCACAAATAAGAATACAAGTACTATTAAAATGAATATCAGTGATTGGAAGAATATAGACTAACATGGTACGTACATAACACCCTCGTATCCATACAAATACAAATGTTACAATAACTACTATAGCAATAAACTCGAGCATGTCGAATTTTGGGTAGCATAATACAGTAAACCGGTAACAGGAGAACCCTAAGTGAAAATATATGATCCCTAATGTTAGTTGTTTAGGAAAGTTATCTACATAAATGAAATTAATTGTTTTCAGTTATGATCCCAAATGTTAGTCCTTAGGAAAGTAATTTGTGCTCATAATAATATTACTTTTGATCCAATATACAAATCATTATACTTATTATGTTCTTGAAAATTTTCGACTAATGTTGAATTTTATACGGTATTGTATTATTGAAAGCCTTTAATAATATTGCATGAATATAATCAAATAGCATAACAAATTGTATAGATATTAATAAGTGACATTTTTGAATAGAAAATAATTAGCTTAATTACTTGAACATTCATCCCTAAACTTATAGTTTTAGTATCCTCAACTAAAGGGCATTTATCTAGGAATAGTAAATATATATATAATTAAGGTTAGGCAAAAGAGATACCATGATGTTTCCTTGGACTTGAAATGGACAACAACAACCTTGTAAAAAAAGCCATTAGTTAGGTGGCTTAAAATATGTTAAAAAGTTTAAACTTTATAAGTGTAAAACCAAATATTACTACTATTAATTAATTACTAATACTACACGTTAATTTGAGGATAAGACAGATACCTCCTAACTAAAAGATTTAGACTTTTGCTATTAAATTTAATTAATTATATATTGCGAAAGAATTGACAAATGATTAAAATAAATAAGAAGCCACAAATTTACAAATTTAAGTTTAATATATATTTGTGGCATGAGAAGTATGCACTTGTTGGTAAGATGAAGCTTTCTTGTTTGACCCTTTAAAACACCAACATCAAATTATAATGGAAACCGACAGTCGGAAAGAAACCATTTGGACTAATTCGGCCGTCATGAACATTTCTCAAATGATCTTTAGAAAGAAAAATAAAACGGATGACCTATCTTCTTAAGAAAATTGTCTATGTGGATCATTTAATTTAGCATTATTGATAAAATACTATCGACCCTGTTTGGTGATTAGCATTATTTTAAGCGGCACCATTGTCAAGACATTCCTTTGACTACTATATTTTTTTAAATCGGTAAGATACAGGAGGGGTCCCCCACCCTATCACAAGAATGGGAGAAAAATGAGGATCGAACCCCCAACCACTTGAGGGGGGGGGGAGACCCTCCATCTCCAATGTCCTCTCCCTTTGACTACTAATAGCTTTTATTGTAAATAAGTAAAAAAATTAAAATTTTGATATTATAAAAATATATTTATTGGTTAATATGACACATGATATCATCATATACGAAATATATTTTTATATATTAGTAAAAAAAATCCGGCCAGTCAAACTTTATACTTGAATAGGGAAAAAGTTAAACTACATATGTTACTAATTACTATTTTGCTATGCATTCGGAAACACAAAAGGAGAAATACATAAATATCCCAAGTACTTCGTATTTCATAGGAATATATATAGGATAGTCACCCCTCTCACGACGTCCCAAAAGAGGACCTAGCTCCCATAGATTCATCATCAAAGTATCAAACAATCTCAACTAATTTTTCACTCATATTTTGGAGTACCTCTCATTTGTTTTCAAGAACTACTAACATAGTCTCTAATATAGTAATGGGTGTTATAGCATAGATAAAATATGTTAACAACTATTACTTATATAACTACGTTGTTAGATAGTAGTAAGGTATAAGTAATAGGTGTTACCACCACCCCACTACTAATAGCATAGATCCTATAAAATAGCAAGGTATAAGTAATAGGTGTTACCACCACCCCAATATACTCACATGCATTTTTATGGGTGTTGTTCAAAATTAATCATGCATATATACAAATACTTTTTTCTGTCTCAAAATAACTTACATAGTTAAACTTTATACACATGTTAAAGTATAAATTTGACATTATTTTATATAATTAAATATTAATGAAAATTATTTTAAAAAAAGTTATATATTGAAGCTTTATATAACTACTATCTAACAACGTATTCTATGATAAAATATGTTTTATTATTTTAGTAAAAAAAAGTGTAGTCATAGTTAATACATGAATAGTGAAAAAAGTC
Source organism: Chenopodium berlandieri (assembly GCA_034703905.1). Taxonomy (NCBI): domain Eukaryota; kingdom Viridiplantae; phylum Streptophyta; class Magnoliopsida; order Caryophyllales; family Amaranthaceae; genus Chenopodium; species Chenopodium berlandieri. The sequence continues at coordinate 53,957,480 of CM068293.1, forward strand.
TAACATGTCAGTTTTTCTGGGATGGAGGGAGCCCTAGTTTTCATTTAGTGAAACATAATATGTTTCTCAAAGGGGTAAAATGGTAACATTATAGGCAAAATCGCTACTAAAATAATGGTTATGGGGCCAAATCGCTTTTACTAAAATAACATGCAATTATTTACAATTAAATTATATATGCCATTAGAGAAACAATTTTGTTTTTAAAAAGAGAAACATGGAATTTTCTATATGCAATAGCATCACAATTATATTCACTTGGCTCTAACATGTTCATAATCTTGAATATAGTCATATCCATATCCCTAGCCACTTATTTAAGTACGGAGGGAGTAGTAGCAAGTTGTAAGAGTTGGTTATTGAAGTGTTAATTCCATTGTATATGGGTACACACCTTTCCTTTGCCATAATTCACCGCTGAATTAGTTCTCTATTATTATAGGTGATCATTTATGGGCTTGGATGAATAATAATTTGGGCCTAACTTTACTTTTTGGCCTAGTTTGTCCAATGGGCTTTGCCATTTTATTTTTGTAAGAGTTACTCCCTCCGTTTTTAAATATTTGCTTCACTTTCTATTTCCAGCCGTTTTAAAATACTTGCTCCATTTCCTTATTTGGAAAACTTTTACAATATTTAATTCATTTCTCTCAACTAGTGGACCCAACATAAATCATACTTTATTAATTTCATATTCTCTCTCCTCCAATTCTCTCAACTACTTTTGTTTTTTATAATTTTGTATTCTTTCACCAACCCCACTACCTCCATATTTTATTACTTTATCCAAATCTCCAATTTCTCCTAAAACTCAGCGCATGGAGAAATGGAGCAAGTATTTAAAAATGGAGGGAGTATTGCAAAATTTATATACAGTATATTTTTTTTTTTTGAGTAAAAGAAGCTTGTATTAAATTAAATCAGGTCCATTTCCGCCAAAGTTAAGATAATTTGAGGAAAGGAGTTCAAACGTACATACTCGACGTTGTCACCCGTGACCCATCTAGCAACAAGGTGTGCAACCGTATTACAAGCTCTTTTAACATAAGTAAAAAAAACACTCATTAAAACAACTGCTATCAACTCTAGTATCATCATAGATAACATTTATCAGGGCACGATAATCCACTTTTGTGTTCACTGCTTTCACCACATTTGCCGCATCAGATTCTACCCACACTCTGCTGTATCCAAACCTCTTCGCAATTTGTAACGCAAACCGCCGCCATTGATTCCATACACTCAACATCTGAAGCTACTGCAGGTCTCGTTGCTGTCAAAATAATCTCCCCAACTGCATCCCTGAAAACCACTCCCAAACCTGCCATCCCTACTGTTGGAACATGAGCATCCACGTTCGCCTTAACGCACCCTTGACTCGGAGATCTCCAGCAAGAGGTGCTGCAAGCAGGTCCTGTTGAGACCATAGGGTTAAAAACCTTTGCCACATAGCCTACGTAGTCCTGCACCATTCTGCTGAGCCAGCAGCTAACTGAACCGCATCAGGGCTCTCGTTTTGAAAGATCCTTAGGTTTCTGCAGCGCCAAGAGGCCCACAAAAGAGGAGGCATAGCAGCCAGCTCCTCTACATTACACTTTCTGCTAAGCCAGCCCCATAAAGCAGCAAAAGAGTCTAACGGAGCATCATCCAAATTACCTTTCAGATCACTATGATCCTAGATTTTCTTAGCAGCCTTGCATTCAGTTAGAGAGTGCACAATCGTTTCTCTAGCCACCCCACAAACATGGCATGATTCATCCTCTATGATGTGGCGTTGTACCAACCTGTCCTTCATTGCCAGATTACCCTTCACCGCACTCCAAAGAAAGTGTTGAAATTTAGGTGGACCACGCACTTTCCATACCATATTCCATATCTCATCATCATGTCCTCCCCCCTGATCTCCATTCCCGCTTTCTTTGGCAAGCCAGTAACCAGAACGCACTAAGTATACCCCACTCTTGGTCAGGCACCAGTAAAAAGAATCATTAATTCTTCTCCGGGAAAGGGGGATTGCAAGAATGTGAGCGCTTATTTCTGGTTCAAACATTGACCAGATTTTTGGCGCATCCCACTCCGCTCGATCCTCATTCATCAACTCATATACCTTCATCTCATCATCATATCCATCAAGGTTGTCCAGAGTAAAAGGTCTGTTATTCACAGTAAGCCAATGATCTTTCCAGACATTTATGTTAACCCCATTTCCCACTCTCCGAACAAGACCGTCCCTAAGCAAACCTTTTGCACCCCACATACTCCTCCAAGTGCAACTTGGGTCGTGCCCCCTATTTGCCTCAATAACATCAGTATTCTTAAAATACCTTGCTTTTAAATTTTGTGGAGCAATGTAGAAGTATTAGTGTGCAATCACCATATTTTCTTAGCCAATAGAGCTTGGTTAAAGCATTTAAGATCACGAAAACCCAATCCACCTTTTCCCTTCGGTATACAAAGTTTCTCCCAACTCTGCCAATGAAGCTTTTTGTCATCCACTCTAGACCCCCACCAGAACCGACACAACAGATTATGAATTTCATCCACCAAACCCTTAGGAATCTTGAACACACTCATCATGTATGTTGGTATTGCTTGAGCTACCGCTTTAATTAACACTTCTTTACCAGGCCTCAAAAGCAGTCTCTCTTTCCAACCGTTCAACTTCTTCCATATTCTTTCTTTCAAGCAAGCAAAAATGGCCTTTTTTGATTTTTCGATAATCGTCGGAAGCCCCAAATATTTCTCATGTCTTTCTACTTCACGAACCCCCAGCATATCAATAATAGCTAACCTCCTGTCAGCCGACACACATTTACTAAAAGCGACCTCTGTCTTATCCAGATTGAGTTTCTGACCAGATGCTCTTTCCTATGTACTGATGATCTCAGCAATTTTCGAACATTCCTGCGGAGTAGCCTTAGCAAACAAAATACTATCATCGGAAAAAAACAAATGAGATACCCGTGGAGTAGACTTGCAGACTTTTGCTCCACTAATATTCTTCTCAATAGCTGCTTTAGACAATAGCGAAGAAAAAGCATCGGCACACAGCAAAAACAGATAGGGGGATATCGGGTCACCCTGTCGTAAACCACAATTAGGAATAACCGATACCAAAACTTCACCATTTACCTTGAAAGAAAAAGAAACACTAGAAATACAATCCATTATCTGACAAATCCAATTTTCACCAAAACCCAATCTGATCATGACCCTCTTCAAAAACGACCATTCCACCCTATCATATGTCTTGCTCATATCGAGCTTAAGAGCCACAGTACCATCTCTTCCTTCACCCCCACGTTTCATAGAATGAAAAATCTCAAAGGCAAATAACGCATTATCAGTAATCAACCGACCCGGAACAAAAGCACCCTGACTTACAGAAATAATATCATTAAAAGAAGGCTTAAGTTTATTCGCCATAGTCTTTGATATTATTTTGTAGATTACATAACAACAACTAATCGTTCTGAATTCTGACATACGTTTAGGCTCATCACATTTCGGAATCAAACAATGCAGGTACTATTAATATCCAATATATCAAGCAAACCCTTCCACCAATTTTTCACCATATCCACCACATCAAGACCAATAATATGCCAAAATTTCTGGAAAAATAAAGCATGCATACCATCCGTACCTGGGGCTTTATTGAGGTGCATTTGAAAAAGCGTTGTTTCGATTTCCTCCGCATTTGGCTCCGTTTCCATGGCATTGTTCATATCATCGGTGACAAGCGTGCTTAACCCAACAATCGCAACATCAAAATTCGACGGGTTATCAGAAGAAAACAGGTTCGAAAAGTACTCCTCAACAATGTCCCTAATCTGACTATCATCGTCCTTCCATACCCCGTCCGGATCAAAAAGACCATCCATTCTATTTTTCTTTCTCCTTTGACTTGCTTTCCTGTGAAAATATGTCGTATTTTATCACCATCTCCCATCTCATTAGCACGAGCTCTTGCATACCAATATGATTCCTCAAGCCTATAAAGCTCATCAATCTCCCCGACAATTTTTTCACATTTAGCAAGCACTGCACCATCCATGTGGCCTCCCTGCGCCTCTTGCAACTCACATTCCAATTTTCTGATTTTTGTTTGTGTATCACCAAATGATTTGGAAGCCCACCTTTTGAGATCATTAGCACACTAGGAAATTCTCAAGTGAGGCGCAAAACCAGCTCCCTCAGACCAAGCTTTCCCCACTATCGTAGCACATTCATCTTTAGATAGCCATAACGCTTCGAAACGAAAAAGCTTCCCCTTCCTTCCTCTTTCGAAGTAATTAATTGTGTCAAGTAAAATGGGAGTATGGTTGATGAGTCTATTATATATATATTTTTATTCCCGTCCAGTGGTCATATTTGTGCTTATTTGAGCTCTACGGAGCTATTTTTATTACTAATATATGTTTTCTAGTGTTTTTGTAGAGTTGACATTATTTTGCAGGAATTTGCAGAATTATGATAATTCCCGAGCTTATTGAGCCACTACGAAGATATTGGAGTTTGATTGTATTTATGACCATTTATATGAAGCCCAAGACCGAGTTAAAGAAATTTGGTTCGATAAATAAGGGGCTCGATTAGATAAGAGAAGGGTTTAAAGTTCTCACAAGAAATACGGACCAAACTACTAATAGGAAATTGAACTCATTCAAAAAGGCCCAGATACAAGAAACTTCAAAGCCCAAGAGGATGCTGCTGGGCCAATCAACTGACAGGGCCCGGTCGGGCGGTAGCTGGCCCGGTCAGGCGAGCGTGTTGCTGCGAGCTTTTCACTCATCATAGTGGGCTAGTTGTTTAGGCCCACTTGATTTTAGTTGTGTCGGTGAATTGTGTTTATAAAAGGGGTAGTAGTATTGTAGGGGGAGAGGTTAGCTGATTATTTTCTTTAGTTTTAGTTTAGATTTCCGTAACTTGTTTCAGATATAGGATTTTAGTGGGAATCTTTTAATGCTTTTTAGGTTTCTTATGTTAAGTTTAGATTCTTTAAAACATTGTTCTTTGCATGTTTAGTTTTGTTCTTGATTGCTCATTACTTGATTATGTCATTGTTTTATTGTTTTTAATTTAGTTTTCTTTTATTTGCTTTCTTATTAATTTTATCTCTCTTGCTTTTTAATTATGCTTACTTTAATTGCTTTGATTAGTTTAGATTTAAATATGTGTGAGTAGTTTTATTTCTAGGGTTGTGGGGATCAATAAATAATATGAAGGAGTAATTTATTATTGTTGATTGTCAATGCTTTGGTTGATTTCCTATTGATTGATTTTATGCTATGTAATTAGATTAGGCCTAGTTTAATTGTATGAGTTATGCAATATTGATTCGAGATGAGAATTGATGTTTAGGCTTAGTTTCAATAGGCAGGTTAATTTATAAATGGTTAAGTCAAGATTCGAGATATGCGATTTAATACCGATAGATTAATTCTGTGATTGTAATACGTAGCGAAAGCCCTTTATGATCTGATTAATTGATGCATTGATAATTGATTATTGTATTTTACCCCGGAATATTATTTATTGGTGAACCTATACCCTAGGCTTTGATTTATTGATTTCTCCCTTATTTAATTTGCTTTAGTTTAATTATTTTCCCTTAGTTTAATTTTCACATAATAATAATTCGGTTACTTAATAGTTTAGATTTTATTAATTAATTAGGAATAGAAAGACTTGTTTCCCTGTGGATTCGACCCTACTTCCCTTTCTACTTTAGTTAGAGGACTTAGATAATTCTTTTGATTAGGAGATACGACTTTATCCTGACAATGGTCTGACTCGATCAACTCTAGCAAGGTGTTTCACTCCATATTTCGGATGTAAATCACACCACTCATTATCACCCAAAAATCTATCTAGCCTTTCGCGAACAACTGTTACTTCCAATCTTCCCCTTTGCCAATTAAAAATATTCCCCATGTATCCCAAATCCCACAAACCACAACTATCAATTGCCTCACGGAAAGCATCCATCAAACACTCTCTTCTTACCACTCCTCCATCTTTCTCCGACATACTCACAATTTCATTGAAATCCCCGAACATAACACAAGGAATGTGACAATGTAACTTCAAGTTCCTCATCAACTCCCAAGTTTTGTATTTATTCTCCGTTTCCGGCCACCCATAAATACCAATAGCTCTCCAACAAGGAGCCCCATCTCCGTTGCAAACATCCGCGGCAAAATGATGTGTAGAGTAAGAAACAGTGTTAATATTCACATCCCTCCACCAAAAACCCATACCCCCGAACGACCGTTACTACTAATACAAATACCATTATCAAAACCACCTCCATTTAATTCTCTCCGATACATGATGAGTCTATTTTATATATATTTTTATTCTCCGTCCCACGGTCATATTTGTGTTTATTTGAGCTCTACGGAGCTATTTTTATTACTAATATACGTTTTCTATTGTTTTTTTAGAGTTGGTATTATTTTGTCGGAATTTACAAATTTATGATAATTCCGGAGCTTATTGATCCACTACAAAGATATTAGAGTTTGATCGTATTTAATGATTGTATATTTGAAGCCCAAAATCGAGTTAAAGAAATTTAGTTCAGTGATTAAAGGCTCGAGATATTAAAAGAAGTCCAAAATCCCCACACGAAATACGGACTAAACAAGTGAAGAAACTTGGGCTAATAAACTCTAAAAGACCAAGTCCAAGAACAAAAAGGAAATGGAGCATTGAAGCCCAGCCCGTAGCTTCAGCTGACCGGGCCCGATTGGGTGAGGCGTGGCCCGGTCTGGGCGGATTTCAGCACAGGCCGCTTTAGCTATTGAGCTTGGTACAATATTGGACCTGCTGCTATGGACTGATTGCTGATTTGTTTATCTTTGTTGGTTTGGGTGGATTGTACCCAATTCATGGAGTAGTATCTAGTCGTAGTTTTAGTGAAACTCTTTTTCCTTCATATAAAAGGATGGAGTACGTAGGAACCAGGGGATAGATTTTGTTTCTCAAAGTTTATCTTTTGGGCTTTCTTATATATATATGTAGTAGTAGTTCTTACAATTTTTTTGTTTTTCAAAATAAATATATATATGTAATTTTTTTTTTTGAAAATCAGTTTTTTTTTTTTTTTTTTTTTTTTTTTTTTTTTTTTGTTTTTTTAAGTAATTTTTTTTAATTACAATTTTTTTTTTGTTTTTTTAAAATATTTATTTTGAAAATCAGATTTTTTTTAATTTGGTTATTTTTTTGAAAATCATTATTTTTATTTTGATTTTTGTTTTTTGTTTTTTATTTTTTGTTTTTTACATACAAAACATTTTTTCTTTATTAACAAAATTATAAAATAAATTTATTAACAAATATTTAAAACATAATTTCAAATAAAACCTTTTTTTTACAATTTCAATTTATCAATATATATAAAAAAAAAATTAAAAAAAAAAGCACATAGGCGGTGGCGCTTGGCCGGACCACCACCACCATGGCAGTGGCGCCTGGCCAGGACGCCGCCACCGTGGAAGTGGCGCCTGGCCAGGACGCCCGCACCGTGGGAGTGGCGCCTAGCCTGGAAGCCATCACCACGGTTCCGGCGTCCTGGCCAGGCGCCACTTCCACGGTGGCGGCGTCCTGGCCAGGCGCCACTGCCATTTTGGTGGTGGTCCAGCCTCACGACGGTGGCTTTTCGGCGTCCTTCGGCTCTCCGGTCTCCCGCAGGGACCCATTACGGCTCCACATTTGACTCGTGAGAAAGTATTACGTTTTCGGTAAAAATTAGAAAAAGGGCAAAAGTGTCAAACCAAATCTATTTTGTGGGCTTTATGTAGTAATTTGTGGGCGATGTTTAACAAATCCCATTAGTTTCCTTCCCTTTTTAATTTAGTTTAGTTTTCTTTTCATATATATTAAGATTCATTAGTTTATTTCAATACTATTATTCTTCTTATTTTAATTTTTACTTTTGATTATGTTTTCTTTAATTGCCTTGCTTAGTTTAGATTTAAATATGTGCGAGTAATTTTATTTCTAGGGTTTGTGGGGATCCATGAATAATACGAAGGGGTAATTTATTATTATTGATTGTTGATGATTGATTAATTTCCTATTGATTGATTTAATGTTATGCAATTAGATTTGCGCAGGTTTAAATGTATGAGTTTTGCAATATTGATTCGCGATTCGAGAGATGAGAATTGATGTTTAGGCTTAGTTTTAATAGGCATGTTAATCTATTAATGGTTAGGTCGAGATTCGAGAGATGAGATTTAATACCAGTAGATTAATTATGTGATTATAATACGTAGCGACAGCCCTTTATAATCTGGTTAATTTATGCATTGATAATTGATCGTATATTGTACCCTGGAGTATTATTTATTGGTGAACCTATACCCTAGAGCTTTTTATTATTGATTATTCCCTTTGTTTAATTTGCTTAGTTTTATTATTAATTCAATTCATACAAATACAATTTGGTTACCTAATAATTTAGATTAATTAGGAGTAAAACATTGTTTCCCTGTGGATTCGACCCTACTTCCCTATCTACTTTAGTTAGAGGACTTAGGAATTACTTTTGATTAGGTGATACAACTTTAGCCTGTCAATACACCTTCATCTATCATAGTCTCCATCAAGAACACCACATTTGGCCTCTCTCTCCAGCAAATGTTGCGGAAAGTCCGCTCCGTCCAAGGGTTGTCAATCCCTTGGACGTTCCAGCTTAAACTTTTCATTGTTGTTCGAGGGTTTGGTTTGTACCAAAACCCTCTACTTGATTTAAGCTGTCACCAGACAAAACAATAGAATCCCTTTTCCTCCCTTTCTCCGACTCAATCAACCCCCACTCCTCGTTTTCTCCAACACTTTGCGAGGCATCTCTCTTTTTATTTAATTTCTCCCTTTTTCCCCACCCACACCAACAGGCCCCATTCAATTCCCAAGTTACTCTTCCTCCATTCTTTCTACTCTCTTCCATTTTTTTTACCCTCTCAAAGCACCCTCAATCCCCGTAACAAATTGATTCTTTGCCCCCTCCTTTCTACTCTCCATCCCCCCCCCCATAATTCCCCCCCCCCTATACCAGCATATTCCTTCCCCTCACCACTAACTACTGGAGCTAACTTCCTATTCCCCCCTTCAGCAACTCTACTACCACTCCCATCATTACCCTCCCTTACACTCTCCTCATCTCCAAGAAGGGACACAACATCAGTCCCCCTTAACTCACCATCTTCTCAGTTCAAATTTAACTCCACCTCCTTCGGCACGGTAAGACTCTTTGGTCGTAGCACAAGCTTATTACTGCTCGCGTCTAGAACCATTGCAAGAGCATCCTCTCTTTTCTTCGGATGAGCATCATCTTCTGATTCATTTAAGGAAGCAAAGTGTAGCTTCCAGCAGCCCCAATTGGACCAAGCTTGATAGCAGCTGGCCTGCTTTGCTCAGGAAAAATCAGTTGGCTTGTTTGCTTAATTGCAAAAGTTTTCTGGAGTGGCTTCATTGGCGACGCACGTAACCATGTCCCATATTGGTAAACTACGACATCCACACTCTCTCCCTCCGCTTCCTTATCCTAGCATTCTTTATCTGTATGATCAAGGCGACCACAGTAGAAGCAAAAGTCAGCAAGTTGCTCGTATTTAATACCGATCCATTTCGATCTCGACTCACCCGTCGCTATGAAGACCCCCTTTCTCAAAGGCTTTCGCACATCCACCATGATCTTTATGCGCAAGAATTCACTCCACCCGAGAGGATCCGAATCATCAAGTTTTAGGAACCCCCCTAGCGATTCACCAATATCATACAAAACCGAGGGGTTTCGTCTGTTGAATGGGAGATCCATTAACCGAATCCACATTGGAGAGTTATGGAATTCGACCTCTGACGGTTGTTCGCCACCCCCAATCTCCCTCAACAATAGCAATTTACCGTCAAAAAACCACGGGCACCCCTCTAATATCCTTGCCTTATCAACCTCGGTAAAGAATTGAAACACAAATAGGTTAGTATCAACCATCCTGATAGCAATGTTATCGTTCAATCTCCAAATCGACGTTAAGGTTCTTTTCATTGCTTCCACATTAAAAGTCTTAACTGTCTACAACTTCCCAACAAGGGCAAGCTTAAGTTGATCCTTCGATTCTTCATCATTGTTTGTTTCCCCATCTATCTCAATTATCGTTTTCTCTTCATCAGTGAGTGACAGGTTCTAGTCGTATCACCTAATCAAAAGAATTACCTAAGTCCTCTTACTAAAGCAGATAGGGAAGTAGGGTCGAATCCATAGGGAAACAATGTCTTTATATTCCTAAATAATTAATATAATCTAAACTATCAAGTAACCAAGTTATTTTTGTGAGAATCAAACTAAGGAGAATAAATAAACTAAAGCAAATAAAATTAAGGAGAAATCAATAAATCAAATTAAAGCCTAGGGTATAGGTTCACCAATAAATAATATTTCAAGGTAAAACACAATAATCAATCATCAATGCATCAATCAATTAACCCGCCTATTGAAACTAAGCCTAAACATCAATTCTCATCTGTCGAATCTCGAATTAATATTGCATAACTCATACAATTAAATCAGGCCTAATCTAATTGCATAGCAGTAAACCAATCAATAGAAATCAATTAAGCATTGACATCAACCATAATAAATTACCCCTTCATATTATTTACGGATCCCCACAAACCCTAGAAATAAACTACTCACACATATTGAAATCTAAACTAAGCAAAGCAATAAAACAAGACATAGTTTAAATAGAGCAATTAAATTACTGAAAATAAAAGGAAAAGAAATCGTTACCAGAATAAACGGAAATGTTGAATTGCATAAACCAAAAGAGTTGAGAGAACAAGAGTACTAATCAAAAGCTCAAAATTTAAATCTGGAAATTAACTAATGAATGACGTAATTGTCTCGCTTAACAAAAGCGTATTTATACTAAGATAAGAAATCCTAATTAAAACAAAGTAAAAATCGTCACTAATCGAGTAATCGCTCCTCAATGACACACGCCCGGTCGGGCGCCATCTCGCCCGGCCAGGCCCGCCTTCGGCAGGGGAACTCTTCTCCTCGCTCCAGGTCGGGGGCGCATCCGGGTGGAGGGCACTTCTTCCTTTCGGCCTCACCCGGCCGGGCGCGCCTCAGGGCGAGGGCACTCCCCAGTCGGGCGAGCAACCGGGCTCCATGGACTTCTTCGATTGGGCTCTTAATTGGCCCAATCCGGATTTCCTCTTTGGGGCTTTAAGACTCGGTCCATTGCCTCTGTCTTTTCTTCTCCGCCGAGCCCTTAATCACCGGTTTGATTACTCCAACGCGGTCTTGGGCTACGGACTGTGGTCATATGTACGTGATCCTAATCCAATGCTCGTAGTGGCTCAAATAAGTCTGGGAAAATGCTCCAAATCTGCAATTTCCTATAAAACAATACCAAAGCTACGAAAACACTAGAAAACGCATATTAGTAATAAAAATAGCTCCGTAGAGCCAAAAATACTCCTAAATATGACAGGGACAGAGGCAAATCACTATATAAAAATGGACATATCAGTGAGTTTAAACTTCTCCCATTCTTTGATAAGATCAGATTCTATTGCAAATCGACACACTCACAGGAAAAAATAGCGTGAAAGCAAGCATAGAAGATAACAATCGAGTTACGAAACAGGAAGAACCACAAACCCTAGAACTAAGGACTACGCACCCTACCCCAGGGACTTTTAGATATTATTTCATAGATAACATTTTTGCAGATTTATATATAGTATATCACTTTAACCAATGTTCATACATAATATTAAATATAATCTTATGATGACATATTAGAGTAATGTCAATATATAGTTTTCGATTATCAAATTTTCATAATTCATATATTTAAAATTAAAAATATCATCAGTCAAAATTTCACTTGATAAATATATCGATCTAAATAGGGCATAAATTTTTATATGTGGCTGGCCACACGGTGTGGTCAGCCACCATGGGGGTTACTTCGGTAGTGTTATGGGGGTTACTTGGTCAGTGACTCAGTGTTATAGGGGTTACTTGGTTAGTGTTATAGTGGTTACTCGGTCAGTGTTATAGGGGTTACTTAGTCAGTATTATAGGGCTTACTCAGTCAATGTTCCAAGGGTTACTTTGTTATATTATAAGTGGTCACATAATGTAGCCAACTGCACACAAGACGAGCTGTTTTAAAAAACGGAGGAAGGTTGTCGTAATTAAATCACCCGATACCTTTTGCTTAATTAATAACCGCATACCAGCCCAATTGTACGATTCAGCGACACTAAGGATTACGGTCGAGGTGACCGGTGCAATTTCAAAGCCCAATACTTTAGTCACGTGCTGAGGAGCATGCCAACAGAACGTTCGAGTTCTAACGCCATTTTATTATCTACGAGCCCTAATTTCTCTACAATTTCAATCCTCAATTCTTCTCCAATTTATCCAAAACCCTAAATTATTGATTTTAATTTTATTTGATTCGTTTCTAGCAGTAACAAAATCGGTTCTTTAAGGTAATTGCGCCTTTTCTTAATTTGTGTCTGCTATTAATTTATACATTTTCAGATTTTGTAATGCATTGGGGCAGAATTTCACCAGATTTCAGCTGGATTTTGATTAAAATGATTTAATTTGTTATTGTTTATTTGTTTTTTTTTTAATTTTGATGCATTATTAACGTGAAATACTTAATCTTTGCTGTTATTTTATTGATGAATTGAAGGATATGTTTAATTTTGATGAATTTATAGGAATTTTGTGGTAAATTAACGAAGTTGCAATGCTTGCAAGAAGATTTAAATGTAGAAATCAGAGGTGGGAGTATTTATGTCAGTCATTAAAGTACTCAATTAGATTGTACTCTGGTGAATGCTCCAGTTTTCGAGGTTCTATTGCTGGGGATGCTTATGTCCGGGGTAATTATGTGAGGCAACATATGTTAGAATGTAGCCGGGCGATCGGTGCTGTAGGAAATTCTTTGCCATTGAATGGGAGGTTACATACGCCTTGGCGGGGTGGTCATTTGCGATTTTACAGTTCGGAAGGGGGTAGAGGGAATGCTAGAGATGAGGAGCATATATCTGTGAAAGATGGGGTGGACTTTGACAAGAATGGTGCCCCGCGGACAGAAGTAAAGGAGGCTGTCCAGCAATTCGATCAGCATGCTCGGTTAGGGGAGCAAGATCAGAAGGAATGGCTGAGTAACGAGAAGCTAGCGATCGAGAATAAAAAGAAAGAGTCCCCCTTTCTTAGCAGGCAGGAAAAGTTTAAGAATGAATTCATGCGGAGGATTGTCCCGTGGGAGAAAATCACTGTTTCCTGGGAAACATTTCCCTATTATGTCCAGTAAATATCTTCTACCGTTGTACTTTGTATTAATTTTAGCACATATTATCTTGATACCATGTTCATTAGAGCTATGTTTTTGTCAGTGAACATACGAAAAGCCTCTTGGTGGACTGCGCTTCATCCCACTTAAACAACAAGAAGTTCACTTCGGCATATGGTTCTCGTTTACCGTCTTCAAGTGGGAGAATATTACTACAAAGTGTTCCAGGTTTCTAATTGACTGCTTTACAACCTTTTGGCAAAAACTGCATTGCATAGAAAAAGTATCTCTGGTTGATGTGATCTTCTTTCATGATTTCTAGGCACGGAACTGTATCGAGAGAGATTGGTTAGAGCGCTTGCTCGTGATTTAAAAGTTCCACTATTGGTGCTTGACAGCAGCGTTCTTGCTCCTTATGTAAGTTTTTCAGCTAACTAATGATTTGTTGTGGGCAATATAAGTGTTCAAAATAGAGTAAACACTGGACTCTGTTGTTAATGATGGTGTCACGGTGCAGGATTTTGGGGATGATGGTGTGTCCGAAAATGAATCAGATGATGAACATGCAGTATCCAGTGAAGAGTGCACTTCCGGGTCAGAAGGCGAGGATGAAAATGAGGACGAGTGGGCGAACAATGCTGAAGCAAAATCAGATGCTACCGAGGATGACGAAGCTGATGTGCAAGCATCCGCTGAAGCCCTTAAGAAGCTTGTGCCTTTCAATCTTGACGAGTTTGAAAAGGTATGTTTAATGTGAAGTCGATAACTGTTTGGTTCCTTGGGAAGGAAGCATTGTAGCAGATATATTTTGTGTGCTTTTACCCCCTTTCTACTTTTTGTTTTGCCCTTATTTCTGACATCCTTTTGTTAAGAGACTGATATTTTTTTTATAAAGAATGTCATTTGTATGCAATATCTTAAAGAGAGAATAAATTGGGTTGGCTAATCTGTTGGGTGAGTTGGGGTCTTTTATGTTATCTGAATTATAGTTAACGTGTGTTTGAGACTTTGGGGTACTCTTTAAGTTTATAATTATCTTGTCTAAGTCTTTATAGTCATTGAAATCTCCCCATGTGTGAATTTTCTCTTTTAGCCACATACTTTTGAAACTGTTATGCTTAACTAAATGTTTAAACCTTAGTGTGGACAACTCACTTAGGGAAAACTCTGATGATAATATGTAGACTTGGCAGCCTAATGTTATTGAACTTGACCTATGAGAGGATGTGTATCTTATGCCTTTGAAATTGTGATATAGGTACTTTTTTCTTGCTTTATGCAAATTGTCTTTTATCTTGGAATAATGTTCTTTTTTTTTTTTGGTGGGGGGGGGGGGGGGGGGGGGGAGGGAGTGGGATTTATGGAAATTTTGTAGGTACAATTATTTTGGGGGTATGAATCTAGAAAGAACAGATCGATTTTTTCAGAATTAAGTTAAGTATAGGAGAATTTAATGGATATACAGTGAACTTGCATTTTAAAGATTTTGATTTTATATCGGGACGGTTCTTAATGATCATTTCCATTTACTCTCTTTGGTGGACTTCTTCTTGTATAGTATTGTTATTGTTTTTTCTTTAAAAGTTGCTGGACATCACCTTTTGTAAAACCCTTTTGCTATCATCTCTGTACAATACTTTTTTTTTTTTTTTTTTTTTTTTTTTTTTTTTTTTTTTGTAAAATACCACTAACATTGTATATATATTTTAAGTTTCAATTATGCACTTGCTGACGAAATCTTACAAATTGACGAAATACACCAAAGGATATGCTTGAACTTACCTTGGTTTCTTTCTCCTATTTCCTCCAAATGTCCATTCTATTCCCATCAAATCCTCGACTTCTCTCTTACTCCCTTGTCCTTATTTTTTTTCCTTAGTGACAATATAATGTGCTCCAACTCCTTTCTATTTATGGATCTCTCTCTTTCCTCCTCCATTTTCAGTGAATTTATTTTGAGGTCAACCGAGGTAGAGGATGGGTCTTAGTTTTAAAAGGCGTGAGGTGCCAAGGGTCTTTGGAGCTAAGGCGCAATTTTTTCCATTTATTTTACCTTTTATTTTATTGCTTTCCTGGTATAACAAATTTCATAAAATCAAATTCAAATTTAAGTTTAATAACAAGTTTCAAGCAATTTTTTTTTTCTTTTATTCTTTTTCTTTTTTTTTTAAGAAAAAAATTCTAAGTACAAAAACTTATATTCTGTCCAAAATTATTTTTATTCTTCCAATTATTGTCTTAACTACGAAGCTATGTGAAATTTGAGGTTCTGTATAAATCATCTTTAGCATAATCTCCATATCTAAAAATTTTACTCATACGTCCAAGTAAATTTTTCTTATGTGTTTATGAAGTTCATTCCTACTAAAATTTTGCTACATTTTGAGGAATTTGGATGTCACTTTCATTCTTATTACCCTCTGGGCACCTCATGTTTCTTACGTTGATACCCTTGTGAAGTGACCTTTTATAATAAATATGGGGTTGAACCTTGTGCATACTTCCTCCGTTTCTTTTTAGTTGACACATTTTGACTTTGTGCACTATTCACGTAACTTACTTTGACTTCGTTTTGTGATTTAGTGCTAAGAAAAAAATATGGCTATGTGGGGTCTTGTTGTCTCAATATCTATTATCCAAATATCAATTTTTTTTTTATAATATTTTCTAATACATAATTAAAGATATTTGCATTTAAAAGTGTGCATTGGCAAACGTGTTTAAACGAAGTGTGTTAATTAATATGAAATGGAGGAAGTACATGTTTTCTATTAAAGCTGTTCAAACTGATAGCTCAGCTCAATTAGGCATACATTAAAGTTTTCTTGGCAATGCAATTGACTCCATTGGTGATTCCTACAAAAATGTGCTTTACTTGATATTATTCCTTTTACCTTCTGAGTTAGTGGTGTGTTTCAAGATTTTAACTTATATGATGACTAAGTTGGCTGTTTCTTCTGTCACTCATGTTGCAGCGAGTATCTGGAGAATGTGAAAGTGCCTCTGAATCCTCCAAGTCTGTTAACCAGACTGCTGATGAGTCACAACGACCTCTGAGGAAAGGTATTTTGTCATTTTTTCTTTACTTCAACTCTGCATTTCTCTTCTTTGTATCTGTGATTTATATATAGTATCTTGGTCAATTTCTGTATGTATATGGTTTTGGTTGACTAGATGTTATGAACTGATTTTCACTGACCGGACTAATCTGGCTTTTTTGATTAAATTGATTTAATAAGAAGAAATAACAAAATGAAAGCTTTATTATTAATTGACAGTGGGGAAGGATTACAAAAGTTGGGTTTAATAGCTTGAGGCTGTTACTCTCCAATAGTGAGTTTAGCTCACAACTCTCCAGCAATGGCTTTAGGCCATGACTTTCTAAGGTTTCCTTTCAATACAGATTTCTGCCTATCTCTCTCCTCCTTCCCTCTTCCTATTTATTTACAGTTTCTAAGATGATTCTAGATTGTTTGTCTTCTTTTGTGCCCATGTGGCATCTCTTGGTTCCTTACATAATTTTTCTACTGTACTACACTTAATGACTACTAACATACTAAATTTCCCGTAAAACCCTCCCCTAAGTTCATTACACTAGACTGGAAATATTGATGCTCTATTTGGTGTACATGTGGTCAAAGTTACTTGGAGTCTGGGATGCTGGAGGCTATCATTAAGATCATTTTATTATATAATGATTGACTTTTCAAGATTAATGGATAGAAGAAAGCCATAAATATTTCCTTTTTCGTTAGTTGCTTACACATTGGAAATCTAAGGTCACTGTATATTTTACATTCTTGGAATGCAAATCTTGTTTTTGGTGGCTCTATACGATTTATACTTGGCAACCTAGGAAGTGTATATCCCTTGATGTATTGCCTTTTGGCTATGAAGCAAGGCAGTCATCTCTCCTTTTGCTGCATATCTTTGTAACTTATTGGTTAAATGTTTCTGATTACTGTTGACTTATTCTCCTGGCCCTTCATTCTGGGTCTGGATTTGTTCCCTTTGTTTTCTTTGTAGTGGTCAACCATCACATCATACGTCTATATGTGGAGTTTGGAAGAAATAAAAGTGGGAGATATCAGTGCAATATGTTTGTTTGGCTATTTCTTGTGCTTTGTGATTAGAGAGATGTTAATTCTTCGGAATATGGGTGGAATGCAAAGATTTTTGGTATAGAGTATTGTGCTTTGTTTCCTTTTGGCGTGATTCTTTAGGCTTTTCTGAGGATGCCTTTTGGTGTGAATAGCGTAACTGACATGCTCCCCCCCGCCCGTGATTGATTTCTTTGGCTCTTTTTTTTTTTTTTTTTTTTTTTTTGGTTTTTGTACATGTATGCACATGTTACTTCGGCTTTTCAGTTTATAGACAACAGTTGTTTGTGTGGCTTCTATGTATTCTTGCGCCACATTATGATCTGGTGTTTTCTTTTTGGAGATTTTAGTTCCAGTATTGCGCTTCTGCATGAATATGTCCTAAAAATATAGTTACAATTGATAACTGTTGGACTTCATTTACCCTTTATATACTGATTTATTCTTTAAAGTTAATTTGTAAATATGGTCATTTTATACTGTCTGCTTACAGGCGACCGTATCAAGTACATTGGACGATCTGTGCATGTTGAATCAGATAGCAGGTCATAACTTTTCCACTTTTATGTTCCATTTTTGAAAGAATTTTCTTTGGTGTTTCTTCACAATACCTTGATCATGGAGTTACCATTTGCAATTTTTCGAGCATATCTTTCCCATGTGTGCTCTTCTGTCTAATTAGCATGCTATTCTGATTTACATTATATCTATGCATGTATAAACTCAGACTTATTTTGTTGTTGATGACTAATAAAAATCATGCTTGTTCTGCATGTTTTTGTTCTATTGATTTATAAACCTTTTGTTTTGTATGTGTGGGATGATTTAATGCTTGTTCATACTCCTCAGTATCAAAGACTATTTTCTTTCAACTGTTTGTTTTTGCGTTGATTTGGACAACTTCCTCGTTAAAGATTAATCCAGGGATTTTATTATCTTTTGCATTTTAAGAGAGAGGGCATAGCAGGAAGAATTATACAAGCTGAGTTTAAATGCATAATAGGCACTATTTCATTTGTAATTTGTTTATAAATTTCATCATGGTAGTTCTAGAATCTCTTTTGTTATGGGTGGGTTAGAGGTAGAAAATACCTTGACACTTCCGATGTAAAATAAGAAAGAGAATTTTTTTCTTCTTTCTTCTTTATTTCTTCTAGAGAAACCTTTACCACTATCTCCTCCTATTGAGATAGCATTGTCCCCTCCCTTAATCATTGACAATATACAATGCTCACAGGATCTTATTGGGGAAGATTCCAACATCCGATGGGCTGATGAATGCTTATACTATTATTCGTAGCAGGTGGGTTGGTAAGTTGCCATTATATGTTGGAGAAAGAACCCAATTGATACCTGCAAACACATGATTAACATCCTCGGATCCAATGTAATAAAAGTCACTTTAGCAACTCATACGCATTCTAAGAATTCAATTGAGTCTAGTTAAACTTGCGACAGTCTTTTTAAGTGGTTTGAAATGTTGCTTGAATAATATCATATGACCTACATTATCTTGTACAATATATAAGTAATGTGCATTATTACTGTAGTATGAGTTGTTTTACGCTTAATTAATAATGTACATTATTAAGCAAAACATATATAACGTGTCTTCCTTTTGATAGGGTTACATTTAGAAGGTTTTATTTTCTCTACCCGACACAGAAGAAGATATATTCTTCTGATATAATTTATTTGTGGATTTTTTTAGGTTGTAGAATTTTTTGTCAAGAGATTTTTTAACTAGTTTCGTAGTGCTACATTTAGTCCTGTTTGGACTCACCATAGATATTCTTTAGATTGGCTTTTATGATCACCATTGTGCCACTTTTGGCGAGAGAGAGATTAAATGGGGGAAAATAGAGTACAAGCAGGCTGGTCTAAAGAATTTATTGGAAGATTTGATGGTTGAAAAGAGTAGGATAATAGGAGTATGCAATGTAAGAAGTCTTAGAGGATTGGAGGAGTCGAGAAGATGTGATAAGAGTTAAAGTTGCTCTTTGAGGTCACTAATTGGAGGAGTTTTAGAAGGGGTTTTTAGTGGGAGGAGTCGACAAGATGTGAAAAGAATTAAAGTTGTATTTTGAGGTTATTGTTTGGAGGAGTGAAGGAGCTTGAGGTTGGAGGATATGTTGTTATAAGAGATCAAGAGGTTACTGTTGTTGAGATTTCCTTTTCCAATCAGGCCCTATATTGTGGAGCTTGTTAAAGCAGGCTGTGACACCTTGTGCTGATAAAGGTTAGTTGAATAGGCCCTTGAGTTGGGATGCCGTTTGGAGTGTTAAGGTTGTCGGGATCCTAATTGTGTAACACTTTGAAAGGCTTTGAGAAGTTCTACGAGAATCAGATTTTTTTGGCAATAAAAAGCTTAAGCTGCTGAACTTTTTCAACCTTGATGCCAAGTCGTGGTTACGGATGTTAGGCCAATGAGATTGATCAATAGTATGTACTAGGCTATTGGCTAAGTTTCTTGCATTGTAAAATGGCTACTTATTGGGAAAGAAGCTGAATATGTAGACTTGATAAGGTGGGTTGGTTGATCATATATTCTGCAGATTTATTATCTTTATATTAGAAGGTCTATTGGGAATAGAATATTGTGGCTGATGGGCTTTCTTTGCTATTTTGTGAGTAATTTAGCTGAAAAAGAATGATCTATATCAACAGTTAGTTTCTTTGTAGGAGAGGGTTGAGACATATATGTGTTGTTGGTTTGATGTGTATCGGTTTCTAGCATTTTCTCATTTTGCTTGACATGCATTGTCAGACCTTGGTCTTTGGTGTATTTTCTTGAATGAATAACTGTCAGTTATATCCTGCTTGAAGAAATAAAGTAGTTTATTCTTATCACTTTACTACTTTAGTCATTCAAGTTCTTAAACTCATGCATTTGAAGAAGTCTTTGCTTCTGCATTTTCAGGTCTTTATTTAGTGCATTACAGTTTATGTAGAGTAAAAAATCCCTTTGAGCTTGTTTGACTATATTTTTGTATAAAAAATCCCTCTCTCACATATATGGTTTATCTTAAATTCTCTTTTTATTCACTGTGTGTGTGTGTGTGTGTGTGTTGGGGGGGTGGGGGTGGGGATGGGTAAAAGTTATTATTGTTTTTCTAGGAGTATTTCGTGGATTTTATTATATTGGAGTTGGCCACATTTGCAGAGAGATACCAACTGGACAGCGTGGCGAGGTATACGAAGTTGAAAAAGACCGTGTAGCTGTCATTTTGGACAGGGGGGAAAAAGATGGTAGTGCAGAGGAAGATGCAAAACCTCCAATTTATTGGATTCCTGGTAATTCCTTATACTGATCAAGCTTCATTTTTTTTAGTGATATTGTTTATTCTATTTTTCATTGGTTGAACAGTCAATTATTGTCATTTCTGACTAATTCTAGATGATGAACACTAATGATTGATCCACTAATTGACAATGAAGCTTGGCAAAACAGTCATCTTGTTTATGCCTGCTTGAATCTGTAGCATAAAATAATAGATGTATATGTCCTCGTTTACTCTGGACTGTGGCTATGGTTTGATAATATGGTTTTGGTCTTGATCATGGGAATGGTCATGGTGTAACGAGAATGGAAATGCTGCGTTGATCGTGGACCACTGGGCCGTGTTGTGATGCAGATAAAATTTGAAATTTCTGAAAGAATTTTCTAATAATTGTATGCTATTAGAGTAGTTTAAGTATATTATTAGACTCGTAGAGCTACTTAGGGAACCTTTCGCTGTATCTCATGATAGCAAGTGACTTTTGGTTAAACATAGGACATAATGCTAAATGCAGGGCAACTCGGGGTTGGATCCTTTGATTTGGTCGAGTATCGAGCAGGATTAATGGTTTGGTCTATCAAAAATCTTTTACATTATACTGCCGAACCGAAACATCTGAGCCTTTCTTTGGCTCAGGCCTTGGGATCTTTGTTAGGTTCATTCTTGTATCAGAATTCAGAAGCACCCTGCAATTGGCACTTAAATTTTCACTCTTGGACTAAATTGGAGAATGTCTTTGTTTATGATTAAAATTTGCTTCTACTTGCTCATCTTTGTGAAAAATTGGCCTAAAAATATACTGTGGGAGGTAGCCTGGTTGTTGTTAAGTTTACTTTGTCTAATTTAATCATTTTAATTTACATATTTAAAAATGTAAAATCCGAAATAAATGAAGTATAGTATATAGTGTTTGAAATTTTACAGAAATAATTTTCACCCCATCTGATCAGGGTATAGTAAGAAAATTTCATTGGAGATGTAGATGAATTTCTCTGGGGTCCCCCCAGCTATGTGAAACGGTGAAAAAGAGAGAGGTGATGCTCTATACATCAGATAAATTTGATAGGATGAAAGTCTCATATGTTACATTATGTACGGCCAGGAGTGGGTTGGGGTAGTCAGAACAATTTTCTTGTCATCTTTTCACATTGATAATTGATCCATTGAGTTGTTTTCTCCCTTTCTCATTACTTGTACTGCTGATCTATAGAGTTGCTTTGGGTTCTATAGCTATTTAGAGTAAGTTGAGTTTTGAATGTTGTTTTTTTTTTCTTTTTTTTTTCCCTGCATCTTGTTGATGATATTTATCTATCTATAAAATGCTGTAATTGGGGCATGATGTGAAAATCTCAAATCTTGTTGAGTTCTTCCTGTATTTTCACAGTTTATTGGTTTAATGCTTTCATCAGGTCTCTACTGGTTATTTCTTAGACAGTTGGTGTATATATGTTATGTATTTTGCTGTTTTCCTGTTTGACATTTTTTTGGTGTTTTACCAGTGGTTAAAACTCTGGGGTGTGTTTAAGTTTTGATTAGTTTGTATAAAGTGCATAACACCCCAATCCCCCCCGCCTCCTTTTAACTATCTTTGTTGCGTGCAAACAATTATTACCTCCACTCATTTTTACCACACTTTCCATTTTAGGAAGTTTTGTTATGGTTATAGTTGGAACATTACGCTATTTGCATGTGATTTTTCTCTACCCCTCCCCTCATCACGTGAGCGCCTTAAACTATTTGCCTCCCCCTTATGTTGCAATTGCAGAAGAATGAGGGAACAATAGGTTAAAAGAGTTCCTTTCCATGTGTTTATAAGATATTGTATGTTTTTTTGAATTGATTGTTTCCTTGTATTATTTTCAGTGAAGGATATTGAGCGCGATCTTGATGCTCAGGCCGAGGACTGTTATATTGCTATGGAATCTTTGTGTGAAGTATGTTATGGATCCAAGACTAGGGACTACCTGTATAAAATAATATTTGCATATGGAGAATCCTGATGTTTCTTCTGAGTTCTTAATTTTTGTCATGAGCGTTCTTTTAGCCTGACTATGCCCATGTCTTTTCAGGTTTTACAGTCACAGCAACCTCTCATTGTCTATTTTCCCGATTCATCGCTGTGGTTGTCACGTGCAGCTCCCAAGTCCAATCGTACTGAGTTTGTTAGCAAGGTTGGAGAGATGTTTGACCGATTATCAGGGCCATTGGTCCTGATTTGTGGGCAAAACAAAGTAGAAACTGGTTCCAAGGAAAAAGAGAAATTTGTAAGTTTCATATATGCTACCTTATGTTCTGCTTTGTCCATCCATGAGATCTCCACAGTTTATTGGTCTCTTTAATCCTTATTGGTGGATTATTTTGACACTGAGAACCAAATCAACTAATAGCTTCATTTACAACTGATTTGTCTAGAATATTACGTCATATTCAATTCTGAACTTGATATTATGTAAAGCTTTGGTCTTATTGACGAGGATTCAGCTAACCTTTACTGTAACAACAGAAACCTAGGAAAACAGGGTTTTAAATATTTATTGGAAAGTGGGTCCTTTTTTTGGGTAGGAAAGAGTTAGTTGCTTAAAGACATGGGTTAAAGAGGGAACATGCCTAAATGGAAAGTAGGAAGACTAATGGAGAATGGAAGGAGTATGTGCTAATGAAAAGCAAATCTTTTGAATCTGATTTTATGAGATTTTTTTTTTAAGTTATAGATTTTCTTGCTAAGGTTTTGTCTGAAGATTGTGTTGAAAGTTCAATTAGAATAATTTACATCTTAAATAGTTTTATTTTTATCCCTCTCCCCCCCCCCCCCCCCCCCGAAACAATTACATATGTATGATGCATGCAAGCTACTGATTATTGCTAAAATATATATTTTTTAATTGTCGTTTTGCAGACAATGATACTCCCGAATTTTGGCCGCCTTGCAAAGCTGGTAATGTTTCACATTCTTTTCTTAGCAATTGGCATCATAATATTGACTAATTTTTGTTTTTAAAGTTTCTAATTTCTCTGTCTTTCTTTCTTTCCTTTCTTATATCCTCATCTTTCTTTTTGTTGTTTTTTCCTGACATTATCCCAACTGGGTGTCATTGTAGATTTGTGACGGTTCTGTTTAGAACCTTGGTGAATGGTGATATGATGGTTTATATACTGCATGCCTCACATACATCAATTTTTTGAGTTGCTCGATTATTTTTGGACAAAGGAAAAGGGTGGAATCACTAGATTGGCTGTTTGCATGCATATCTTGATTATTATTTTTATGTGCAACTTTTGCAATGAGAGGAGTTATTTCTCTTTCTTGGTAATTGGTATAAACATGTTATGATAGATATATTGAAACTCATAATTTTAAATCCTTTTCTGATAATATTAGTAAAGATTTGAGGGAAGAAATTATGGAGGAGTTGATAGCTTTTGAGTTGCTCAAAGTGGTCCTTTGTAACATATGTTTCATCTTGCTGAAGTTTTTGTCTTCTGTGAATTTATTTGATTATTTCAAAGAATACAAAAAGATTGCCAATTCATTAATTCTACCATTTATATCTTCAATTTTTTTATTAATTTTTTGGTCAATTTTGTGTATTAAGATATAATGAGTTTTTGATTGAACATCTTGGTGTTTCTGGATTGATGTTAGTTTTCCTAATTAATGATGTAATTCAAAATTACCTTCTGTCTTCTGTCATTAATTATTATTTTGCATCTAACTCCATTCCCATTTCTTCTCAATTTGCCAGCCACTTCCTTTAAGAAGACTGACAGAGGGACTTAAAGCAACAAAGAGATCTGATGACACTGATATATATAAGCTTTTTACAAATGTCATGTGTATACATCCACCAAAGGTAACTGAGTAACTGCTAATACTATGCATTTTGGAATTAAGCTGTTGTGGCTTCCTTTTAATCAATATCCCTTTCAACAGTTTCCTTTAATCATTGCAATCCATCGTTATAATAGATCTAAGATGATGGCTTTCATTATATGAATCTACCAAATGTCTTTTCTTTTATCAACTTGTTTTGTTGGACACCATTCGTGTGCATCTTAGTCCTCTTGAGCTCTTTTTTTAAGCTTTCTTTGGTCATTTTGGTTAAGAATGCGGTCACTCATGAGTATGTAAGCCTTTGTTCGATTCTTTGATGATTGTGATTCAAGAATTTAAATCTCTTAAATTATGAAAAATATTTAAAGTTTATATCAAAGCTGCTATGTATAATTGTGAGCAAAAAGGAATGAGTTTTAAGATCTCATGTATGTGAATTTTTTTTAACTTACACCGTGGTTTTATAATGGTTTGCGGTAACAGCACATTAAGGTATATACCTGATCTCATCGTGTGATGTGAAAAGTACATGTTACAGGCATTGTTCGCAAATTTGCATGTTGAAAATCTTAAGAAACAACCTTGTAACCGAAGGGCCTTGATTTAATTCCACAGTGGAATCATGTCATATCAGCTTGCCGATATTTTGTTGCCCCTTGTAAAATATATTTTGGTGTAACAGATTTTATCCATGAAAGTCTTTTTTGTTCTCATACCTAAGGTCCTTACTGCTTTTATATTTAAAGGTCTTGAATATGTCATCTATTCTTTTGATTGTCTTCTCTCTTCATGCTGCTATCAGGAGGAAGAGCTACTTCGTACTTTTAATAAACAACTTGAAGAAGACAGGAGAATAGTAATTTCACGCAGCAATCTGAATGAACTACATAAGGTATTGCATACCTTTGTCATAGTACAGGGATATAGCCTTCCAGCTACTCAGGTGTAAGGCTGAGTATATGTTGACCTTTAGATTCTGCTGGGCATGGGATTCACTCTGGTCTTATTGTTTTAGTTGGCTTTCAGTTTGATTTTATGTTACTACCTTTCCTTTATATAAAACTAGGCATTGGCTAAGGGTAATGTCTGGGATGGGGAGAAATTCCCAGCCATTGTTTTTGGAGACAAGGAAATTTCTTTATTTGAGTATCTGCGACTTCTATCCATACTATATACTTAATTTTGGCCTTGGATCTTTGTTGTCAACAAATTATTTCTATGGATGTATCGAGTGACAAAATCGTTCCAAATAGGTAAAAAAAAAAAAATAGGAACCAACCCTGCTAACTTGAATATATATCACACTCTTATGAAGTTATGATGTACTGCAGGCTCTTGAAGAGCACGAGCTTTCTTGTTTGGAGTTACTGCAAGTTGGCACTGACGGTGTGGTCTTGACAAAAAAAAGTAAGTACCCAAGATGATTGTTGTGGTCATAATAGTGCTGGTCTCTGCATAGTATTTACCTGAGCTTCAATCTATTTAAAACATAATTGGTGAAGTTTCACTTATATCTATTCTGTGGAGAGGCTAAATGAGTTTACACAGGGGTTTGTTGTAATACTCCCTCTATTTTTTTTTTTTTTTTTAATGCAACACTTCCCATGATGGAGATAATCCACGCTATTTTATTATATCCTTGTCCTCTCACGGTCCCCAACTCTTACCTCTCTCATACTTGATTATTATTTCTCTCACCTCACATCCCTTTTTAAAAAAAACTATTAGCCCACTCTCTTTTTTGTAGTTTTTAATTCCCCAACCCTGCATACACAATATTTTAACAAATTCAACTCAACCACCTAAATTTCTGTGATGGTCAAAATGTTGCATTTTTTTTTAAAAAAAATGTGGTGAGGTACTGTATCATTGTAAACGGAAAAGTTACTAGGGAATATGGCTATCTTGTTATATCTTCAATGGGTTTGACTGGGTTCTTAGATACTCAATATTGTTATAATGGTGTCTTTTTTATGTGTTCGCGGCAAAATGATGGGTCACCATGTAACTGATGTGAGAAAAGATACCTATTTGGCAGTCTTCTCCATTTTCTGTTATATATTTTCGCCTGGACCAGGAATGTATTTCCACATTATTATTTCTGCTCTGGTGCTTTATCAAGTATTTCCTTCTCCTGTGTCTTTTTTTGACCTACTGCTTCCTCTAACTCTATCCACAGAGGCCGAGAAGGTTGTTGGCTGGGCCAAAAATCATTACTTAGCATCTTGCCTTATTCCTTCCATCAAGGGAGAAAGACTCACTTTGCCTCGTGAAAGGTTTGTAGTGTATTATTTCTTCATATTTATTTGACAGACTTATGTTGCACATATCTGACTTGGTTTTTGCAATTTCTGTTTGGTGTTTTGCGTATAGCTTGGAGGTTGCAATTTCAAGGTTAAAGGAGCAGGAGTCAATTACAAAAAAGCCTTCACAAAATCTTAAGGTATGCATTTAGTTAACATGCGATTTGATGATACTCTCTGTTATAGCTTCATGTATTTAAATTATCTGATCTGGCAGAATCTTGCGAAGGATGAGTATGAGAGCAACTTTATTACAGCAGTAGTTCCCCCTGGTGAAGTAGGTGTTCAATTCGATGATATTGGTGCTCTTGAAGATGTGAAGAAGGCACTGAATGAATTGGTTATTCTTCCTATGAGGCGGCCAGAACTTTTCTCTCGTGGAAATTTGCTGCGGGTACTCCTTTGCATCAAATACTCATTGAGTTTAATTTTGTTAAAAATATTACATGCATCTATTAATAGTCTGAGGCTCTTAACAGCCTTGCAAGGGTATTTTGCTGTTTGGACCTCCGGGAACTGGTAAAACTCTTCTTGCCAAAGCACTTGCAACTGAAGCAGGGGCAAATTTCATTAGCATTACTGGTTCAACATTAACATCAAAGGTATGAGCAGCACATCTGGCTGACTTTTGTAATCTAGATTTATAAACTTTTTCCTGTCTCATTATCTTACTACATCTGCATGCAATTTGTAGTCTTGTTTATATGTTTTGTTTCCAATATTCTAAACTATCATGCTTCTTGTGTTTGTAGACTAATGCCATGTTCTATTCACCTTATTCTAATAATCTTTAGAAAGAGTAATTTAAGTTTAGGAAAAATGTGGTATGTATTGCAAAAATAAGTTAAATTCAGTAAAATAAATTTTGTAAAGAACAAATATAATAGCAAATCAATAAAAATAAGTTTTAGTAAAAAATAATATAAGTTTAGAAAAAAAAAAATTATTTTCTGTTAAAATGATTTACTCTTGAAAAATAGTTTTAATTCACAATAATCAAGTGAAGAGAAGAGGGCCTAACAAATTTTCATTTGCTGCCAGCCTCAAACCCTCCTTCTGCCAATTATGAAAAAGTAATGTATTCTTTTTTTTTTTCTGAAAGAATGAAAAGAGTAATATAGAATACAACTAGAGTCTAGATTTCCTCAGAATTGACATAAATTAAAACACAGAGATATCTCACCCTTTATTAGAAAATTAGTCTTCAAAAGCTGCCTTTATGTCTGGCTTACACTGCTGTATCATCTTTGTTTGTTTAATATTCGTGTTAGTCAATGGTCATCAAATAAGGTGTTGCATGTGTTAGTTTCTTAGCGGAGAAGAAGAAATAAAGAATATTTTTTTTCTGTTCAATGTCAGACTTATAACTTCTACAGTGATCATGAGCGTTAAAGTTGTAGTCTCTCCACCTGAGTTTGGAATTGTTTGGTCAAATAACTGTCTTTATAGCTCTTGTTTCGAAATGTGCTTGATATGGACATAATGATGCGGTGTACTAATGTATGAGCTTTGTGCTGAAATTGAAAAAGGTACTAGTAGAACTATATGCTTTATATAGCAAACTATATTTTTCATGTTTTAACTGTCTCATGTCCTCTGAAAAGTTATGATTTCTTGAATGCATGGTGTCTTTGCTTGTTATGGTGACTGATGAGGCTTTACATCTTGACCTCACTTGATCTTGTCAGCCTTGTAATCCAAACTGGATATTTTTTTTCCTTTGTGATATATATCTCAATATTTGTCTAATTGTTTTCAATTAATTACATGGCAGTGGTTTGGAGATGCTGAAAAGCTTACTAAGGCTCTTTTTTCTTTTGCTAGTAAGCTGGCACCAGTCATAATATTTGTTGATGAGGTAATATACATTATCAGAATGCTTGTATTAAATGCTGAAGTATGGCTCTATTTAACCGTAAAATTTCTTTTATCTTCAGAAATTTGCATCTACCTTGATTACAATGTAATTTAGGTAGTGTTTGGCCAAGCTCTTGAAAAGGTTTCTAAGCATGAGAATCTGAAAATTGGCCAAACAAGGGATTTTGTAGAAGTAGAAATAATTTTTCTAAAAGCCCAAATGACCCCAAAATAGCTTCTAGCTAGTGTAGAAGCAGAAGCATCAAATTGGAGCTTCTTGGAACTGTTTCTCGGGGAGCCAATATACTCAATTAATGAATTTTTAGCATACCCTTGAGTTTTTAGAAAATACCCATGTGTCCCATCTTAAAAACATTCTCTCTCCTCCCCTTTTCTCTCAATAACCATTACTGATACTCTGTTCTATGGCTACGAGTCTCCTTGCTCTCCCAATTTCCCTTTCCTTCAACCCCACATCCTCCATAAACAAATTATCATTAAAAAAAATTTGAAAATTGAGGGTCTGAAAATTTGTTTATAAAATCAAAACTCTCTCTATTTTCTCACTGGAAATGAATTCTGAGATGATATGGTTGTTAATTTTTCTATTATGAGAAAGATGACAGTGATGTTGCGTTGTTGTAGTGGTTTTTTTTTCTTTTCTTTTTTTTCTAAGAGGCTGGGTCGATCTTGCGAATTAATTTCAACAGTCAACCAACTTGGTTGATGTTATGGGAGTGAAGAAATATGGGACTATGAAAAGTTAGATTGCTGCCAAATCCATGAATTAAATCATTAGAGGAATTGAAATTGAGTTGTGGGTAGTTATGGCTGCTACTGTTATTTGTTCATACGATTCAAGCAAAGAAGATGATGAATAGGATACTCCAATAAAAGCCATATCAATGAAAAGAAAAAGGAGTACCATGTATATTGGGCCAAACAATGTAAAAACTGGTTTTGATTCTTAAAAGTACTTTTAAGATTTTATGGCCAAACATAACTACTTCTCCTAAGTGTTTCGAGAGAACTACTTCTAAGAAAAAGAATTTTAAGAAACAGAAATTGGTTTTTAGAAGCTTGGCCAAACAGACCCTTAATGATCATATGTTGCCATTTTAGATGCATCTTTTTTCTTTTTTTCTTAACACTAAGAATAGACATAATTAAGTAAGCTTGTTCCCCATGGAAAGTAGCTATTTGAATGGGAGTGTTGCATGCTGCTTGCGGTTGACAGTGTGGTCTGAGCTCTGTATAGTAAAGAAGATGCCTTTTCTATTCATTTAGGTGGACAGTTTGCTTGGTGCTCGTGGTGGGTCCTTTGAACATGAAGCAACTAGAAGAATGCGTAATGAATTTATGGCTGCTTGGGATGGGTTGAGGACAAAGGATACTCAAAGAATTCTCATCCTTGGTGCAACCAATCGCCCATTTGACCTTGATGATGCT
Organism: Chenopodium berlandieri; assembly: GCA_034703905.1. Taxonomy (NCBI): domain Eukaryota; kingdom Viridiplantae; phylum Streptophyta; class Magnoliopsida; order Caryophyllales; family Amaranthaceae; genus Chenopodium; species Chenopodium berlandieri. The sequence goes on from CM068293.1 coordinate 53,987,639, forward strand.
GTCATTCGTCGTTTGCCGAGAAGGTAAGACAATATTTTTGCTCATTGCCTGGCTGCTTCTCTGCCCAGTGCCAACTAAGTTACCTCTCTTAATTTAATTCTTTCAAAAATCTACTGGTTTGAGACTACAAGATCATTTTATGCTGTAAACCTGAGGCATTGTAATTTTATATTTTCCTGGTTTGCTCTGGTTCCTGCTTTTGATATTCGTCAATGTATATTGGATAATTCTCTATACTTTTTCTTAGCCTCTTTAATTGTTTGGTTGTTTGAATTTTGGAAGCTCTGAAAATAGCAGTTATATTTGCTTATCTGAAAGCAGTTGCTTTAGAATCATGATATATCTGTTTGTCATGCAGGATTTATGTGGACCTTCCAGATGTAGAAAATAGAATGAAGATTTTGAAAATATTTCTTGCTCAAGAGAACATTGAGCCAAATTTCCAATTTGATAAGCTTGCAAATGTGACAGAAGGATATTCTGGGAGCGATTTGAAGGTATTCTGAATTTTCTTGATCTCATTTTTTTTGGCATTATCCTACATGTTTGAGCTTCTAACATATATCTACTTTGTTCTGCAGAACCTCTGCATCGCTGCTGCATATAGACCTGTCCAAGAACTCTTGGAACAAGAAAATAAGGTACATGTATTATGTAAATCTCTCAGCAAATTTATATTCAATCAGGCTGAAGCAGTAATTCAGTCTGATCTGTATCCCTGACTTTACATGGGATTGAGGCTTTCAGGAGTCGAGTCCTTGTACTTTCATGTGATAGCATGTGAGCAAAGAGCTAGCTCATTGGCAAACAAAAGTATTAAATATTATTGTGTTTTCTTCTTGCTGTCATGCATGTTTTTCATGTGATTGTTCTTATTGTAAACTTTAGCTTACTGGCAATTCTGAAGAATTCCTTTTTGGGGTTGTGGAGTTGTCATTAAGCTATGTGAAAGGATGTGTTTATGTGCCTTATTATATAAAGGTTATGTGTACTAGTAGCACGGTCATTTACCCGTTTGTAATACGTTCAATTGCTTTTCCTGACAGGTTGAGAAGAATGTTACATCTTCAATACTACGTCCACTTAGTTTGGAAGATTTTATTCAATCAAAATCCAAGGTAATTTGTTTTACTACTTTTTGCATTAGTCCTTCCTATGGGCTTAATTATTCAAACGAGTCTATACGGTGACAAAGAAAAAGCCACTGGACACGAATAACTTCTATTTCTCTTGGACTCCATGTCAATTATTGTTGCATTGAAATACGTTGTTGATAATAATTGAAATATAAAATTGATTTTTTATTATTTTTTTATTTCAAGCTTATAGTGTTGATTATTTTGGAGTTGCGAGTAGTATTATAAAGAAGGCAGTATGCTCTGGTACTTGGAAGGGATGAGTAATTGTGATCCACTACTTGACTTATCTACACTAGACCATGGGACGCAAGCAAATCCCTATCTCGAAGTGTTAAGTGAAAGGATATAATAGCACTTTAAAAGCCAGTGGAGAAATTATATTCACAACCTGAAAATTTTCTAAGTTGTGCTAAGTTAGAGATTGGATTTTTATAGGAAATTTCATTCTCAATATGCCCCCTTATTAGAATTTTTCTTTTTAAAGTAATTTTCATCCTCAAAATTTTCAAACAAAAAATCTATGCGTTGATTGTGTTCCATATAAACTAGTTAGAAAGCCTCGAGGAGGCTTTATATTTTGTCATTTTAGCTCGAGGGGTGTCCTATTGCCAGCCTTTTGTCATTTTTAGAGAATATGTCCTTGTTTTCATTCTATCTACCTATCCAGTTTCTCTTGCTTTCTGTTTATAGTCAGAGGTGGAGAAAGGGAATAATTCACCTCAGCTATAAAAGGAAAAAAGCAATCCTCTATATCTAAAATATTGTAGAAATCTCAGTGCTATATCTTTCTTGCACATGAACACACAATGGCTGTTTAATAATATGAAATAGTATCATATAAAGGCTCTGATATTTGTGTATGGCGGAGAGGGAACTGTTTACCTATGCTAATTTCCTTACAACCAAAAACCTATCATCCCTTCTGGGAATAGGAAAGAACTGTGTTTACCTAACTCACTAATCCGTTACAAACTAAATTAAATATTTCATCTCTGGTCAAAGAGGAGGAAAGAGGTCATATTTTTCACTTGCTGGTTATTAGTTGAGGTGAAATTTTCTGACAAAGTTTGTCATTGCTTGATCATTTTGTACATTGCAGGTAGGACCTTCAGTTGCTTATGATGCAGCTAGCATGAATGAATTGCGAAAGTGGAATGATCAGTACGGAGAAGGTGGAAGCCGGAAAAAGTCACCATTTGGTTTCTAAAGCAGTAAGCAACTAAGCAAGCGACTCCTGAATGGTTAATCCTTCCAAAATTGGAGTGATTGGCACCGTGATGATGAGAACAATGGGTAAATTGCATGAATCTTATGGACGAAAAAGTTAAAGAAAGAACGTTGAAAGAAAATGAGGTGCGCAAGAAGACACGGCTCTGTGTACCTTAAATAAAAAGCCAGAGCAGTTCTCTACTTCTCTTCTCCTGTAGAAATAGAATGCTGTTGTATGCAATACATCGCGGCCATATAGTTTGCCATACATCATGTAATTTAGCAGTAGGTCTTTATTTGTTTAATATAAAAAAAAATTACGGCTTCTTTTTTTAAACATACCTTCTATATTGAGAGAATGGGAGAGAAATTTTTCTCCGTTCTTTGTCGTAAAACTGGAGAAAGAGTGAAAAAGAGGATTGGGGGTTGTAATTTGGAATCACAAGTGAGGGAAAAAGGTCCGTGGAATATTTACTCGTTTGCATTATTATGATTGTTCCAACTGCAGCGACGGTATAACTCCCTGAAGGGGGTTCGAATCTGTATGTATATCCTAGAATTGATGTAATAAACTTGGATGTTCGTCTATATCATCTCATTTTATGTGTATATTTGGCGGTAGTTAGGAAGTTTTGACTACAATCTCAGTCATTAGTCAATACGCATATTTTGTCATTTCATATTTTTGAAGTTATGAGTTGTGTTCAATGCTCACTAAGATAGTAAGATGCTATTGATGAGTTAAGTAAAGCTGGGCACCGTACTGTGCCGTGCTGTGTCGGCTGTGCCGGCCGTGCCTAGCCACATGGTGGGCCGTGCCGTGCCGTTATGCTGGCACGGTCGTGCCGGCCATTTCCACAAGTCGGCCTACGGCACGGCATGGCCCACGTGCCTAGCGTGGCGTGTCGTGCCGGCCCTGTGTTGCCCATTTTTTTTTTAAATATTTGCTTTATTATTTTGTTAAAAAAATATTTATTTTATTATAAAAGTATCGTGCATGGCGGGCCGTGCCGACGAGCCGGTGTTCGTGCCGCCCGCTGTGCTCGTGCCAAATTTCAATTTCCTTGTTCAAGGCACGGCCCACAGACCGTTCCACGTGCTGTGCTCGTGTTGACTCAGGTCATCTGGCATGCCGGGCAGCCGCGTGCCAGCCTGGCTCATGCCCAGCTTTAGAGTTAAGTCCTGAAGTGTAAAGGGCAAACCTGTATCTCGAGTTCATTTGCCCTTTCTCCGAACAAATTTTGTCTGAACTTTATTAATTATTATTTAAAATTTACATAACATTATATTTACAAAAATTGAGAGATGCTTTAAAAAGTATTCTAAAATTTTCTCTAATTTAAAATGGTTATATATTTAACAACTATCCAAGATTTTTAAGAAGAAAAACAAAACTAGGCCACAGTTTCCATTGCTTGCCACGAATTAAATCTAGAATTCGATCATATCTAGGAGGAGGAAAATTCCTAAGATTAAGGATGACCTTTGGAAGTATGGCAGTTGACTGGGAAAAATGACATATTTTAACTTATTTGAGCTATCAAAATCGTGATTTATTTTAACATAAAAGGATAACCTTTTAGTGGATGAAAATTGATTAACCAAAATTAATTGAGGATAGATTATTGTCGTTATTTCACACAATGGAATAATGAATCGATCCTACAATTAGACGGCAAAGTTAACTTCATCATAATTTAGTTTTTACTTAATCAAACTTCTCATAATAAAAATGACGTAATTTTATAAAAATGTAACTGTTAGAGGACCAAATCAACCAAAAGCTTAAGCTGATGGTTGAGGCCCAGGAATACGTTTTATACTCTATCACGCCCCCTCACACGAGAGCCCATTGGGCTAGAAGTGTGGATGCAGCATGGGCCCTCCTCATACCCAACGCTTAATATTCCACTTGAAAGTGGGGGGGTGGATGAGATTCGGACCCGTGAACTTTGTGTCACGTTGGCTTCGATACCATGTTAGAGGACCAAATCAACCAAAAACTTAAACTAATGGTTGAGGCCTAGGAATACGTTTTATACTCTATCAGTAAAATACTTTTATGCAATTGAAAATGATCGATCTTTGACTAATCAATGTACTAGAATACCTTTAAGATTGAGTGGATTTTCCAATCAATTTCCAAGTGTAAACACTTGTATATAAGTATACATTCATAAGTCCCATTAACTCGATCATGGTGTAGTGTACAAACCAAGTAACAAACACTAATCTTAATTACAAATTGCAATGAATTCTCTCACAAAATTGCTCCAATTTCTTCCATTATTATTACTTCTTTTGATCTTCTCAACTTCTTTTCTTGTCATGGCAAGAATGAAAGTTATTAGCAAATCAAGAGTAAAACATAATAATCATGGCGCCGTAACCATGAAATCTTCTCTTGATAATGATGTTAACATTTTACATTACCAACAAACACTTGATCACTTCAATTATCAACCAGAAAGTTATGCAAAATTCAATCAAAAGTATATCGTTAGTTATAAGTATTGGGGAGGTGCCAAAGCTAAGTCTCCTATATTAGTCTATCTTGGAGATGAAGCACTACTCTATGATGATACGCCTAGTCAGTTAATTTAGAATGATTATGCTCAACGTTTTAAGGCTCTCTTGGTTTATATTGAGGTAAATTTTGATAGTATATATAATACTCAGCTCGTTTTCTCAATAATTAATTGTCACATTATCTTAATATATTTAATATTAAAACTGGAAGAGGGTCCAAACTCCTATACTTTATATATAAAAATAATTTGACGAGAATACCTTTTAAAATATGTGTTATTACGTTTTTCTATGATATAATATCCGAGATATTCTATACTTATTTTAAAGTAATTTATTTTGATTATTAACTCCGGTCAATGGATAATTGTCTAATGGAAACTATACACTATACTTGGTATCAATTATTTAAATACCTTGGAACTTTTAACATAGAGTAACAAAGAGATGGAACATGTCATTATATTATTGTTGATTTGTTACTGATGAAAGTATATGTTTTCTTTATTTGTATTATCTACTCAAAGAAGCTTGGCTGACTAGTTGCTACTTAACTGACACTGTGTGAGTAAGGCACTAGAAAAAGCATGTGCTTATTACTAACTCTAGGAATAAAGTTAAACGCCCAATAGATATTGATGAATAACATGACACTCCTATCTTTAAGAAGCTGATTCATGAGTCACAAAGGATACTTATTTCACTAAATGTTCAGTTAAAATGAAGGGTAGCTGGGCTGAAACTTATCCCAGAAGACAATGGAAACTTTAGAAAGCTGCTTTACCCCCCTTAACAAAAAAGTAGTTACAACAAATATTGACAGATTTACCATACTAGAAAACTAACCATAATTTGGCTAGCCCCTTTATTTCCCCAATAACACATTCATGTAATCCCCAAACACTCCATCCAAGAATCCCAAACATCTCCGTTATCAGTATTCATTACATGTGCATCATATACAGGGTCAGAACTTCAAAAAATGGCGCTGCGTGGATTATAAGACTGTAAGGCTACCCTCTCTAATCAGTAGACCTCAGAAATTTTCATGATTTCATTATTAAAAATCTTATGACTACGAGGATACAACAGATCTGAGACTATCTTGTGCCCAACCTTATTAATTACATCAAAATGCAAAAGTGTAATGCCATCAGTGAGCAATGTGGTAATTTCCATCATAGTAGACTGAGAAGAAATTCAATTGCTCTCCAGTTACAAAGAATAGAGGCCCCAGGCATAAAGTTATTGTAAAGGGTATGCATATAGTCAAAACTCTGAAAGGAGATATGCAATAAAAAAGATACCTTAACAACTATCTGTGTTTCTTCAAATGCAAGGTTTGCCAGTGATAATACATTGTCAGCATGGTCTAAAGCAATTGTTAAGCTATTAACCCTATCTCTTGTAATCCTTTTGCCAGTGTTAATCAATATTTAAAGCTTCCATCTTTATTATTTCTTCTTTTTACAAAAATCAGATTACTTAGTTCTCAAAGAATCAATCTTTTCATCTCTATTTTCCTGTTATTTGTGTGAGTTAATTTAGCAATAATCACAGTACATTACACTCGTGTAATGGACTGATATTCACAGACCAAACTTCAAAAAAAAATTTCAACTAAATAATCTGATTTTTTGGTAAACTGATTCTTCTATGATGAAAAGATAATATTTTGATTAACAGTGGCTGAAAGCTTACACAGGGATAGGACAATAGCTTAAGGCTATTACTCTCTTGATACCTTTAGCTAATCACTCTCCAACAATGGCTTTAGGCCATAACTCTCTCAAGGTTTCCCTTTACAAAATTCTACCTAACTCTTCCTTTCACTCCCTCTCTCAATTTAAGACTACTAACCTAATAATACTAGACTTCCATAATTCCCCCTCCAGTTATTAGTCTATTACATCATGCACTAGAAGCTACTGAAACAGCAGCAGATGATGACATAAAAGTATCGATAAAAATATTCTCAAGAGTTTTTCATAACAGCTAATCTTACAAATTTATAGCAATCTTTCTTCAACGAGGATAAATATATCTTTGGGCTATGGAGTCCATCACATAGAAGCAAACTGTCATAATTCTAGCATGAATATTAGTGAATTCCAAGCTTTGACTTAGACTTTAGAGAGACTAATACAACTATACAAGATATATATAATCCTTTAAGTATTAAATTTTCTCATGAAATTGCATAGTTCCCTGCCTGAGACACACCATTAGTTCCGTAATAAGGAGATGTGTATTTAGCATGAAATTAAGAATCGGCCTAAACCTATTAATGTGAATTTTTGAAAAATCACACCACGTTTACTGCAATCTGATACATTCAACTGTTACCAGCTGTTCCCATGACAACACGACCGCATCCACAATTTTTTTTCTATTGCTTCAAACTCAACGTTATTAGTTACTTGAACTTGATGGATTCAGATACTTGACTTTTGAGTAGATAAAGCTACACATAACATAAGTTTTGAATAAGCTTCATGAACTGTAAAAGAGAAATATTAGACAAATAAACAAACAAACACCTAAGATTCGTATCAGCTGAGGCGTCGAGTAGGCAAACACAAAATTAAGAACTTTCCATTATGATCAAGTTACATTACTTAGAAACTAATGAGAAGCATAAAGGAAAGAGTCAGCTTCAACAAGTATATACCTGAAACTCACCAACACCAGGATATCTCCATCCCAACCTTTCTGGGAAAGAAGGAAACTTCAGCTCCCCTGATGCTCCTAGACCAATTTCAACAGCAGTGATAAGACCATCACCAAATATATCATCAAACTCTGAACGGAAGCTTCTCATAACATCAAAGTAAACCTACAGTTTTTTCAAAATGTTGTTGCCAGGTAAGTTATGATATGTTCTGTATTTCATTTATTAAAACAAACAAAATAACTACAGGATGATTACCTCGATACCAGTTCTTCCTCTTAAGACTCGTTCTTTGTCAATTCCCCATGATAAACATGTTGATAATTTAGAGTGTCGGAGGAGCGCTCGCTCTTCAGTATCGCGCTCGCGCCAGCTAGGCGCGACCCGCGATAAAACCGCGTATAAACCGCGATGAGTTTCTGGAAAATCTGGAAAAGTTTGGAGGCGCGCCCGCGCCTCCGGTTGGCGCGCCCGCGTCATGACATGGCGCGACTCGAGCCCAAACCGCGCGTAAATCGCGCTAACTTTCTGGAAAAAACGAAGTTTTTAGGCAAAGAAGGAGGCGCGCCCGCCCCATGGTGGCGCGCCCGCGCCTCTTCGCTTGCGTCCGCGCTTCTTGCCGATTTGCGGTTTTATACGACGGTTGATTCTATTTTATATAGAATGAGTTTTTTCGAAAGCAAAATGACAGAACATTATTCTTTGATATTCTCCATAAGTTATTCTCCATAATTTCTTTCAAAAATCTTGCAAACTTTTGTGAGAAATCTTCTTGATTTTAGTCTTCTTTGTGAATTATTCATCATCAATTTGTTTCTTAGTGCAAAGAACAATTGGGCTGACTTTTGTATCTCAAAGAGTATTTCCAGATCAAACCCAAGCACCATTTGTGGGGGAAATTAAACTCTTTAGGAATGTATTCATACGCCTAAGTCAGTGTGTCAAGGATTGAGACTCAAGTGGTCACTGGTTTTCTCATGTTCATGTTGGATGTAATAGCTTGGAGTAGAGGCAAGTAAATTATCTTTCACAACTAGTGTTTTTATTGTGTTTTCTGTAATACTTTTATAAATTAGTGTTTGGTTGTAATACATTGAATTGTATTTGGATTTTTGTATAATTCATTATCAATTATACATAGTTAGGTTTTGTTCCCACAATTGTTATAGTAGTTCTTGTTTTAGAATTACTTGAAAACCTAACAATCTAAAGAGTTTAAGTTTTAGAAGTAATCAAGCATGTCTAGTGTGAAAGAATTGACCACAAATTTTGTCAAACTCAAGAAGTTTGACGGTGTGGATTTTCGTTGATGGAAGAAGAAGATGTACTTTCTTCTTACATCTTTGAAAGTAGCCTATGTCATTAGTACTCCAAGGCCTAGTGAACATGAAAATGAATCCTTGGAAGATGTTCGTGAAAGGTCAAAATGGGACAACGATGACTTTATTTGTCGTGGCCATATTTTGAATGGTATGGAGGATGATCTTTTTGATGTTTATCAAAATGTGGAGTCGGCTAAGGAGCTTTGGGAGTCCTTAGAAGGCAAATATATGGCTGAAGATGCTTCAAGTAAGAAGTTTTTAGTAAGTAATTTTAATAATTTTAAGTTTGTTGATGGTCGATCCATAATGGATCAATATCATGAGTTGCAACGCATTTATGGTAGCTTAGAACAACATGGTATTGCTATGAATGAGTTGTTTGTTGTTTCTAGCATAATTGATAAATTGCCCCCTAGATGATCTTAAGCATAAGAAAGAGGACATGACATTGTCCGGTTTGGCCACCCACCTGATTCGTGCCATGGAGGGAGCTAAGGATGGAAATCCTAACTCATCTACCGTGAATATGGTAGATGAAGGAAGGGCTAAAGCCTCTACTAGCTTCAAGAGGAAGAATAATAATTCTTCCAAAGGGAAGTCCAAAAAGCAAGCAAACAACAACAAGTTTGCTTGTTGGGAATGCGGTAAGGTAGGACACCGCAAGAAGGATTGTTTATCCTTTAAGAAAAGGATGAAGAAAGCCAAGGAGGGTCATGCTAGCACTAGCAAGGACCAACCCACCAAAGGTAATCCAATTCATGAGGTTGAATTTAATTCCGGTTTGGATTTAAATGCAACGGATCCTAACATTTTTATGGTGCAGGATGATGACTCATGGTGGATTGATTCGGGGGCTTCAAGGCATGTATGCAAGATGAGGAATTGGTTTAAAACCTTTCACAAGGTTGTTGATGGAGAAGATCTCTTTATGGGGAACAATTCAACCATCAAGGTCCTTGGTAGAGGACAAGTAGAACTAATGTTTAGTTCGGGGAATGCAATCATTCTTAGGGTTGTGTTGTATGCTCCGGATATTAGTAGGAATCTTGTATCAGGGCCTTCCTTGAATAGTCTTGGCTATAAACTAGTGTTTGAAGCTAATAGGTGTATTATTACTAGAGGAACAAATTTCATAGGTCGTTGTTATTTATGTAATGGATTATTTAAGCTTTCTTTGAAAGACTTGTATGGATTTGATGATGTTTGTTTGAATGTTGATGCAAGTGATAATCATGTTGATTTAAGTTTATTTGACTTGTGGCATTCTAGATTAGGACATGTTAATTATAATAAAATGCTTTTCATGTCCAAACAAGAATTGATTCCATGTTGTGGTATTTCTCCTAATAAGTGTTCTACTTGCATGTTGAACAAGATCACTAAAACTCCATTTAAGAGAGTTGAGAGAAGTTCTAACATTTTAGAACTAATCCATAGTGACTTGTGTGATTTTCATAGTACGCCTTCTTTGGGGAACAAAAGATACATGGGCACTTTTATAGATGATTATTCTAGGTTTTGTTACGTGTATCTTTTGCATTCCAAAGATGAAGCTTTAACCAAGTTTGATATTTATAAAAGGGAAGTAGAATTGCAAGTAGATTCATTTATTAAGAGAATTAGAACTGGTAAGGGAGGGGAATACTATGATCCAAGTTATTTCCAATCGTTGGGTATAATTCATGAGACAACAGCTGGTTATGCACCACAATCAAATGGTGTAGCTGAGAGGAAAAATAGAACCCTTGAAGAGATGGTTAATTCCATGCTTTCTTACTCTGGTTTGAGTGAAGGGTTCTGGGGTGAAGCAATGTTGACAGCATGTCACATTCTTAACCGGGTTCCCACAAAGGAAAAAGAATCTACTCCTTATGAACTTTGGTACAAAAGAAAGCCAAACTTGAAATATCTCAAGGTTTGGGGTTGTAGGGCAATCGTAAGAGTGCTCGACAATAAGAAAAGAAAGCTCGGTGAAAGGGGCTTGGATTGCATATTTATAGGGTATGCTGAGCATAGCAAAACCTATAGGTTATATGTAATAGAACAAAATGACTATATATCTGTTCATTCAGTTATAGAGTCAAGAGATGCAATTTTTGATGAAAACCGATTTTCATCAATGAGTAGACCGAAAGATCTACAAATTAGTGCCAATGATAAGGAGAGAGTATAGTTGGATATACAACTTGAACCTTCTCATGAAGAAACATTCGATGAAGAGAATGTTGAGCCTCCTCAAGTTAGGTGGAGTACTAGGGATAGGAGACCTAAAAATTATGGTGATGATTTCATTATCTACCTAGTTGAAGGCTCTCGGGATACCCTTAGTTCTACTACTCCATATTGTTTCAATGTGGATAGTGACCCAAAGACTTATAGTGAAGCAATATCTTCCCAAAATAATGCATTTTGGAAAGAGGCTATAAATGATGAGATGGATTCCATCATGGGAAATGACACTTGGGTTTTAGAGGATTTACCCCCCGGTTGCAAACCTCTTGGTTGCAAGTGGATTTTCACTAGGAAAAGGAGACCGGATGGCTCCATAGTGAAATTTAAAGCCAGATTGGTTATCCAAGGCTTTAGGCAAAAGCATGGTGTTGATTATTTTGACACCTATGCACCGGTTGCAAGAATAACCTCGATAAGGTTCGTTGTTAATTGCAATGGCTTCGGTATATAATCTAGTAATCCATCAAATGGATGTCAAAACGGCATTCCTTTATGGAGATCTAGAGGAAGAAGTGTATATGAAACAACCCGAAGGGTTTGTTTTGGAAGGACAAGAAACTAAGGTGTGTAAATTGGTTAAGTCATTGTATGGACTTAAACAAGCACCAAAGCAGTGGCATCAGAAGTTTGATGACACGATTTTGTCCTTTGGATTCAAAGTAAATCAAGCTGATAAGTGTATATATAGCAAATTTGATGACAAAGGTCATGGTGTCATCATTTGTCTATATGTTAATGATATGCTTATCTTTGGTACAAGTCTACAAAAAGTAGAATTGACCAAGGAATTCTTATCTTCATCTTTTCAGATGAAGTATTTGGGGGAGGCGGATGTCATATTAGGCATCAAGATAATTCGGGACAAAGGAAGACTTATTTTAAGTCAATCTCACTATGTTGAGAAAATGATCAAACGGTTCAATATGTTTGATAAGTGTCCCGTGAACACCCCCATGGAACCTAATGTCAAATTGGTTAAGAATTCGGGGAAAACGGTTTTTCCAATTGGAGTATTCAAGGATAATTGGATCCTTGATGTATGCCATGACTAGTACAAGACCGGACATTGCATTGGCTGTGGGAAAACTAAGTAGATTTACTAGTAACTCGGGTGCACAGCATTGGTTTGCAATCAGGAGGGTCTTGAGGTACCTTAAGGGTACGTTAGACTATGGTCTATCTTATAGTGGATTTCCTTCAGTTTTAGAAGGATTTTCGGATGCTAGTTGGATCACTTACAAAGAGGATGACTCTTCTGTAAGTGGTTGGGTATTTATGTTTGGAGGAGGTGCCATTTCATGGTCTTCCAAGAAACAAACTTGCATCGCTGATTCCACTATGGCAGCAGAGTTTATTGCTCTTGCTTCAGCTAGTAAAGAAGCTGAGTGGTTGAGGAATCTCATGATTGAGTTGCCTTTATTGTCAAAGCCAATGCCACCGGTGGCAATCCATTGTGATTCCAATTCGGCGTTGATAAAGGCTTATAGTCAAGTGTACAATGGTAAGTCTCGGCATATTTCACTAAGGCATAGCCTAGTGAAAGAGCTTATCAATGATGGGGTCATAAGTCTTGACTATGTTCCAACAAAGATGAATTTGGCGGATTACTTTACAAAGGCAATGCCAAGACATTCCATCATATTTGCTATGAATGGAATGGGTTTATGTCCAAAAAACACAAACTTGTGAAACCCAATCTAACGCTTGAAGAAACATCAAGTCTTAGATTCAATGTGGTTGAATCGCATTTTTGATGTTTGTTAGCAATATTTAATGATCCATATTGCTATGATACTTGTGATGTATTCGGTAGCGTCATTTAAAGTTCTCAAAGGTTTAGAGTTGAGAAGCTCTAAATGTAAGTGTCTTATCACAAGGGCACATTCACGTATATGAGAACCTACCTATATAAGTTCGAAGTTGAGCCGCTTCAAGAAGTCTAATTGGACATATAGACTTTAATGAACTTATGAACGATACGGACACATGGCTGTTTAATAATGTCAAGTGATGAATGATTCGATTTATCTTATGTGTATTTCACCTTCGAATGGTTGGATATATCCGTGTGATTCAATCCATATGGAAATCATGGGATATGATCATCGTTAAGTGTGTTGTACTAGGTGTCAATTCAATCCGAAGGGACATTGACATTGATGCATAAGATGTGGCTAATTGATAGATTTGGAGGATGTATAAAGAAGACACTCTAAATGGGGGAGGATTGTTGATAATTTAGAGTGTCGGAGGAGCGCTGGCTCTTTGGTATCGCGCTCGCGTCAGCTAGGCGCGACTCGCGATAAAACCGCGCATAAACCGCGATGAGTTTCTGGAAAATCTGGAAAAGTTTGGAGGCGCGCCCGCGTCATGACATGGCGCGACCCGCGCCCAAACCGCGCGTAAATCGCGCTAACTTTCTGGAAAAATCGAAGTTTTTAGGCAAAGAAGGAGGCGCGCCCGCCCCATGGTGGCGCGCCCGCGCCTCTTTGCTTGCGTCCGCGCTTCTTGCCGATTTGCGGTTTTATACGACGGTTGATTCTATTTTATATAGAATGAGTTTTTTCTAAAGCAAATGACAGAACATTATTCTCTGATATTCTCCCTAAGTTATTCTCCATAATTTCTTTCAAAAATCTTGCAAACTTTTGTGAGAAATCTTCTTGATTTTAGTCTTCTTTGTGAATTATTCATCATCAATTTGTTTCTTAGTGCAAAGAACAATTGGGCTGACTTTTGTATCTCAAAGAGTATTTCCGGATCAAACCCAAGCACCATTGGCGGTGAAATTAAACTCTTTAGGAATGTATTCATACGCCTAAGTCAGTGTGTCAAGGATTGAGACTCAAGTGGTCACTGGTTTTCTCATGTTCATGTTGGATGTAATAGCTTGGAGTAGAGGCAAGTAAATTATCTTTCACAACTAGTGTTTTTATTGTGTTTTTCTGTAATACTTTTATAAATTAGTGTTTGGTTGTAATACATTGAATTGTATTTGGATTTTTGTATAATTCATTATCAATTATACATAGTTAGGTTTTGTTCTCACAATTATTATAGTACTTCTTGTTTTAGAATTACTTGAAAACCTAACAAAACATTCAGTGTTTCTTCGCCCTTGACGATCTGTGAAGAATATGTCTTGGTTGTCTTTCCCGATCTCTAAGACCCAATGAGGGAGTGATATATATAAATTACCAGAATCGCTTCCCCCATATTCATGAAAAGCTAACACAACCTTCAAAAATTCCATGAATCAGTATCTATAGGCCAGGGTCGGAGACATACTTAGTAATGGGAGTAACCTCCAACTGAGGCTGATCCTCGCCTTGCAGCCTAACATCGATATCGTAAACCATATGATCACCAACCAAATGGCGACCCCTGGGGAGCTTACTGCTAGGCATACGAATAGGGGCGGGCTGAATGGACTGCATAGGCTGAACAGTGGGGGAGACAGGACTAGGAAACAGACGGCTAGCCAAGGGTGGGATATACTCTTCATCACCGTTTACTATATGGTTTACGATACTTCTCTTTCTCCTATGTTATTACTTTCTATGCCTTTATAATTTTACTAATACATTCTGTTATCTTCTTTCTTTTACTATATACTTGACTATCAATCATTAGCTCTTCCTTTCGTTGTTACTCTTCAAGTTCCACGTATGCTTTAATGAAAGGGGGGGGGGGGGTGGTGGTGGGATATACTCTTCATCACCGTTTTTACCTGTTTTAGTACGATAACCTGACTTAAGTCCGTGCTCTTCTTAATGGACAATGTATTTGTGTATATGCAAGATAGATCAGCTGCGTTTAGTATAATGGGTTGTGGAAAATCTTATTTGCTAATTCATACTCTATTGCCAAAGTTATAATAAAGAAATTCATTTTGTGAACATTTGCTGATAAATAACTGTAATAAACACTTGTAAAACCACGTCTTTAATTTGGACTAGGAAAATATAATAGGATTACAAAGTTTATAGATTCCTTTATTTGCCAGATATCAGGATAAGTTGACATATATGAGTACCGCACTTGCATACATGGTCAATTCCGTTTGAGTAATAATTTATTTCCATAAGCAGTAGAAATGCATATATCTGTCACTTTACAAGTTTTTGTTGCCATGTATACTTTAGTCAAGGGAGGATTTTCATTTTCTCAATTTGTTTAACTATGAAATGAGTTTAATAGGTCATACGCCTATCAAAATATTCACAGTTTAGGATATGTGCTTTCTTGGAATGATTATATGCTGCGACATATGATATCTTTAATTATTTGGTCATGCTTGTCATTTGCTATAATAGAGGACTGAATCTGTTATTTGTTGTGAGTATAAGACATACATGAATCTTCTATCCTCATCAAAGTATTATATGATTGTCATTAGATTTTGTAAATACTTTGTTATATATAGTAAATGTATATCTCTCTGTTTAGCCTTGGAACATTGTTGCCAATTATGTGCCTGATCTGTCCAATTAAGAGGAGACTTTGTGTGCCTGCCTGACTACCCTATATATTTTGACCAGTCTGGGCTATCTATCTGCTGGAAAGGAAAAGGTTTTTTGTAATAATGATTATTTTGGGTATGACCAGTTGTGGCATCTTAAAAGAAATTGCTTGCTGACTGCTGTAAGCTTAATACTGTAGGTTGTGTAGGAGACCAAGGGTTCTATATAAAATTATTAATATTCCTTGTTCAGTTCAACTTATGCAGTTAAACTATATTGTCCATTAATGAAATTAATTGTTAGATAGTATAAATCAGCTACTATGCACCAGCTTAAATGTGAACCGAATAACTCCTTAATAATAAGAATGCTTCTAGTTTCTTTAGATGAGATAGTGTTTAATGTCATATGATTTTTTTTTCCCTATCTGCCCATGTGTTGCAAGTCTATTAGTTTGTCTCTTATGGATATAACATGTCATGCCTTTTCCTACATCATGAGTCTTGACTCCCCCCTTCCCCCAATTTTATTTATTATTTATTATTTTTTTGATGTCATTTCATGGTGAAATTCGACCCCTTCAATTTGTTTGGTGTCATCCTTTAGTTTCTTGTAGATGCCATAGTGTTGAAGGCTGTATTGGGTTTAATGTATTTTAGCTTGTATAACAACTCTTACAGTGTAATACAAGTGCTATTTCTTTGCTAACTGCCTAACTCTATTGTAATCATTTTCTTCCCATATTCTTTAGTAAACAATTCATGAGGCTGTTCTGAAAGTAGTTTAATATTAGAGTCAAATATTATTCTAAATCAACAACTGTTTTTTGGTAAAAGGCTGTAAGCTCTTTTTAGAATTTTGCCTGGTTATCTTTTGGGTTTCCCCTTGCTCTTTTGCATTTTCGCTTGAAACGAAACAGCTATGCACTTTAACAGCTGGATTCTCAAGGCCTTGAAATTCTGCAGTTTTCACGAAAAACGTCCATACTCTATTCAACCCCCACTTCTAGAGTATTACTTGTGTTTATTCCATTACCATTGTGATCCTTCACTATTATTCGTGTTTTTTTTAAGAAAAATTAAAATAAAATTTAACATTCCACGTTTATGGTCTACTTTGTATCTTTTAGGTGGATCGATTACGTATCCATTTACATTTATATTAATACACATTTAAATATTGGTTCAAGTCAAAACATCCCGTACCAACTTTAGCAGGCAAACCAAGACAAATTCTTGCAGTAGGAGTTTGTAAGTTGTCAACTTCTCCCTGAACAGCTGCTTGAGTGATGAACTTAGCAGCAGTCTCAAAGGCGATCTTGCTAAACGGAGATATTGATTCAGCCAAGCCACCATATCTGTTCAGTGGCCTATACTTTCCCGTATGCGTCATGTAATCAGCAATTAAGGTTAAGTGTCGCATGTCTACTGTTACTCCGTAGTGGCCAAAAACTGTATAAATCTCAGTTATAAGGGTTGCTCTCGCTGCTTCTACCCCATAAGTATCGAGCATTGCTTGTATGTCGTTGGAACTAATGAACCTCACATCAAGCTCATCTTGCATATTCCAATATGTAACGAAATCTACACCAGCAGTCTGCAGAGCAGGACGAGAATTTATACCTTTTCTAATTAGCATAGGGAAGCCTTCATTTCCAGAGTCTTCCAAATGAAGCTCCACGGCTTTACAATTCTCAATCTTGCCAGCGTTCTTAACATAAACTTTCTCGGCTGTCTTCTCAGCAATCTGCACAAAATTTTGAGTGAGAAAATAAGGATCCAAGGAAGCATGCTAAGGGGGTAACACAAGTTTGTGGAACTCTTTATCCCCACCCCTACTATGGGTTTAGGGTTTAGAGGGTGGGGGGAGGGATGGCCAACTGTTTTCTAGCGTTTTTTCATGGGTGGGGGAAGATTTTCGAGGGAGGAGATGGGTGTTTGGGGGGGGGGGGGGGGGGGAGAGGAGGGGCGGCGAGGGCTAGGGGAGGGTGGCTGAAAAAGTGAATGTGGATGTGTGGTAGGCAAGGGAGAGGATCGGAGCCAGTAGGCTGTGGTGGTGGGAGTAGTGTAGAACTGTAGAAGGTTGGTGGCTAGTGTGGATAAGGTGGTGAAGTGGTAGTTGAGGAAAGGTAATGGAAAGGGCTAAGGGGGTGGAGAATCATTTTAGTATATAAATGGATAAATTCGAAAATAAAAATTGGGATACGGAATGAAAAATACTGACAAACAATGAAACAACAACAAAAGAATTGAACATGTTCATTCCCTTTCCCTTTGATTATCAAGCACAACCAAACAGGCCCTTAAGGTTTTATTGCTGACAAGTGTACAAACACTGGAAAAATCCAAGCATATGCTTTTAAACTATGAACAATTGAGCCATGAACGTATGGTTTAAAGTGTAGCAGTGTTCAAAGTCTCCAAACAGTGGTCAAACAAACACAACTATAAATAAAGAAACAATACAAGATAATGAAAATCAATGGAAACAAATATATTCAATACCAGCATACCTTTACCAGCAATATATGTGGTTCATTTGTTAACTTAAAATGGACTTCAAAACACAGTCCATCACAAGCAACATGTATTGCTCTTTCTTTATCTGATGTTTTTCGTTGAGTAGCTTCTGATTTTTCCTTTTGCTCTGGGCCAGAGGAGTCTTCTAGTACATCTTGCTCATTCAATTCCACCTCCTCCTCAACTTCCTCTTCAGACTCATCGTCTTCATAGTCCATCTCATCTGCAGCTTGCCCTTTCCTTTTCCGAGCCTTTGAACTGATAGAATCATCCACTTTCTCATTATCACTATCTTCTACTTCTTCTGTTTGTGATTCACTACTCTCAAAGCCATCATTTCTCATCTCATTTGAACCATCTATTGGCTTGGATTCCGATTTAATACCACTTATCCTTGAAACCAAAAGCAAATGACTTGATATTGTCGCCTCCATTTTCTTCAAGTATTCACCCAGCAGGGTATTTTGACAATCTTCTAAAGTAATATCAGTGTGACGAGGATAAAGTTGAGGATCATAGAGCTTTAATTTCAGCTTGTAAATACTGCAGATTTCATGTTCCTTAATGGCAAATGGCACAACAGTAACTTCCATGTTCTCTATCAAGTCTGCAACCATAATCCTCTTCAACTTTGCAGCAAGCCGCTCTGCATCATCCCTGCATATGCACAAAGAAAACCTTCCTGTCTCTAATTCCCAACTAAACGCATAGAAATTTTTGATCAAAGAGAAAGTAAACAGAACTCACTTTGTCTTGCATTTCAGCAAAGGGCATGTCATAGTAGGAGTCCTAATGGTCTTTGACGCATCCTTTAATATCTCCAGCAGACGTGGAATTCCCAGTGTCACATTCATCTCTCCTCGACCAGCATGATGGAAGGTATTCAACCTGAAAGTTCATAATCACATTTACAGTTTTCCTACAGCAAATTAAAACAACAAAAAAAAAATTAACATTTACAAAGTACAAGGGAGAATGAAGACTCACGTCATTTGAGTTGATGGTTCCCCAATGGACTGAGCAGCAATGATCCCAACAGGCTCCCCTGGATGGGCTAGACTCATGTAGTATTTGTTCTTAACCAATTTCATAAAGCTCGAACAATCCTTGGGATGTGTATGTCGAGAATTCACTGCTGATGCATGATTTTTTAAAAATTCTTTAGCCTCCTTAGCAAGTTGATTCGGGACTTCATTATCTTCTTCAACATATTTGGATATACATTCATCATCATTTTCACCAAGAAGATTTCTGCTAACAATCAGTTGTTGATTCTGAAAGGAAATTCGAAAATCAAACACAGCAAGTCTAATAACATTGAAATTTAAAGGCAACCCTGGCCTTAAAAACATTTGTAGGATTTGACACCAACCAATGCTAATGCTTCAAATTCTCGCATATAGTTCATCTTATGAACATCAACCCCATCTTCTCCATAGCGAAACTGAATGATGGACCCATCTGCATCACGAACTGTGTAGTCATAATTTACACTGAGACACTCCAAATTTTTAATCAAGCACCTTTGAAGGTATCCACTGCGAGATGTTTTGACAGCTGTATCGACTAATCTATAAACAAAAAAGAGTAAATGTTAAGTTATCCAATATTATTCAAAATAAAAAGTTATTCTTCATCATTAAAAAAAAGGAACATTATATATAGATATAGATATATATATACATATATATATATATATAAGTACAGAGTGTGAATACCCTTCGCGACCAGCCATGCAGTGAAAATAAAACTCTTGGGGGCAGAGGCCAGTGAGATAACGATCACTGATAAATCCTCCGGCTCGAGCTGAACTGTCCCAAGGGGCAAAACACGGTAATGTCTTCCCAGAAACCATCCGAGGTACACGCTTCCCTTCCAACTCTTGTTGACCCAAGAAGAGAGAAATTTGTTGGAAGTTAAACTGCCAATGTACAGAAAAAACAAATACCAATTAGGATCAACATGAGACTGCAGCCCTACTGTAGGAAGTGTACAAACATGCAATGTAAGAGAATATAGGAATCACTAGTCGAATGAGAAACAAGGGGGTGTGGAAAAATAAACGTCAAAGCATTCATGTTATTTTTTATCATAATTATTATATTATCATTATTAATAAGAAATTTTGTTAAAAATCACCCACTAAAAACAGGTTTTTGTGAAAAACCACCCAAAAAAAAATGTTATAGAAATCCACCTACACTAAAAAAAATGTTGTGGAAAGCCACCCACTGCCAGAACTTGGCCGTTGACAGCCCTCTTCCGGCGTAGACCACCCTCCCACCCACTATTTCCGGCGGTGGTATAGGATTTTTTATTGTTTTCGAGAATCTCCCCCTTACCATGATTTCGTGAATCGCTAACCCACCCATTCCCTCACCGGAAACCGGCAGCCACCCTCCCTTGGCAATCAAAACCAACCGGCCGGCCTTCTATCACCCACCCAGCCCACCTCGACCCCAAACCACCCAATCCGACCCCAAAAACCACCAATTCAACCCACCCCGACCTCAAAATTGCCCCTCCTCCCTTCCCCCACCTCCAATTTCGAGGGTGGGGGAAGGGAGGAGGGGCGATTTCGAGGCCGGGGTGGGTTGAATTAGTGGTTTTCGGGGTTAGGTTGGGTGGTTTGGGGTCGGGGTGGGCTGGGTAAGTGGTTTGGGGTCGGGGTGGGCTGGGTAAGTGGTTTCGGGGGTCAAGGGTGGGTGGTTGGGTAGTTTCAAGGGTTAGAGATGGGCTAGGTGTATGGTAGATGGCCGGCCTACCAGTTTCGGTGGCTAAGGAAGGGTGGCCGGCCAGTTGCTGGTGAGGGAAGGGGGTGGGGTTGGGGGTTTTGAGGGAGACGGAGAGGAGGGAGGTCAATTGAACTTTTCCGGCGAATTATAGGGGTTTTCAAGGAGGTGGGGAGGGTGGTCAACGTCGGAGGAGGGCGGTCAACGGCCAAGTTCCGGCAGTGGGTGGCTTCCCACAACATTTTTTTTAGTTTGGGTGGTTTTCTACAACATTTTTTTTTGGGTGGTTTTCACAAAAACCTGTTTTCAGTGGATGGTTTTTGACAAATTTCTCTTTAATATTATAATTCTTTTTAAGCAGGTTTATGTAAAGCACTTACACTTGTTAAAAAATTACAATTAAATGTGTGATCATTCAAAATATAGCATCTGATCATTTTGCTTGGAGTCATCGGACAACGAACTACAATGTCTAGACATGAAGAACAACAAAGCAACAAGCAGTTACAAAAATCAACAACTTACACTACCACCTTTAGCTCCAGAGAGTGTCATAAGAGAAAGAGCATTCTTCCGAAAAGGCTTAACTAGACCTTCAGGAAACAACTTAGTGACAGCTGAGCTCAATGTATTCAGCTTACTTCTCATCATCCCATCAAGTAGCATTATTGCAGATTCTCCATTAGCCCGAATTGCTTTCTCTATTCCAATTTGCATTTCCAAAGAGCCTAAAAAGGACAGAAAGAGCAGGAAAATATTTGGAAAAGCGTTAGTTGAAATAAAATAGCTATCATGTATTCATGTGTAATGAACCGACTTAAGGGAGGGGTATCCTAGGTAGTTTTAGTTTTGTATGTTAGTAGTCATCACCTATAGTATCAATCAAGACTAAACCTTTCAGGTATGTTTCCTTTTACAAGTAGTAGAATCATCATTACAGTACAGCTTCAATCATTCTCCTCAAATATTATTGAAATTCATAGTAACCTATGCTGTTTGTGTGATTTTGTTGTGCTGAATCTATTACATCATGAACAAACTTTTGAGGAATTCATCATGAATTCTCAAGTGACAAAGGTTAAAAAACCAAGGGCATATTTATTTTTGTGACTTGAAATCTCATAGAGCGGAATTTGATTGCAGATATCTTGATTGCAGATATCTTAGTATAAATAGGAAGAGGGGAAGAGAGTTCAGTAAGCAGAATTCAGTAAAAGGGAAACCTTGAAGAGAGTTATGGCCTAAAACTATTGTTGGAGATTGATAATCTAAAGTTATCAAAAGAGTAATAGCTTAATGCTATTATCTATCCTTGTAACCTTCTTTTGCCATTTCCAACCAGTATTCAAGCTCCCATTTTTCTTATTTCTTCTTTGAAATCAGTTTACATAAATATCAAATTATTTAGTTAAAAAGAATCAATCTTTCTGGATGATTGGTATGGTAACAGTGAGTAATACCAGTCTAATACATTTCATTCATTTGTTCCCACATTAATCAAACACAATTACATCTCCAATTTCCTAACAAAGTAGCAAACATGGCAATAAATATTTGTCGCTGACGAGAGTATAAATAAAGATAAAAGCTACTAGCTCTTGTCAGGTTAATGAACGCAACCATTCTGCATAGAAGAATTATCACATACCTATATATTCTTTCTCACAGCCTATGAATTGTTGGTGAACACCACTGCCACAGTTAAGGCAAGCATCGAGCAACCTTTTCCTCTGGTTATCACAAGGTCGAACTAGGAGAAGATCGTGAACTCCGCAAGTAAAACCATGGATCATCTAAAGCATAAGCAATTAATTTATCAGTGCAAATCCCATGCGACAATGGAATATCAAACTAAAATAACAGATGATCAAGCAATAATTGGAAGACAAATTACTGAGAAAGTGGGATAGCCACCTGTAGAAAAGCAATCAAAACACGACCCAATGCAGTAAGCAAGTTTCCTGCAGCATTAGACCCATACAACTCCTGCACTGCGTGGACTAATCCATACTTTCCAAACTGTTCTTTGTCAATTACCCCTTGAATTAGTTCATTTTTGTAAACAAACACTACATCTTCATCGATGCTGTGACTAGAACTCCCAGACATTCTTCTTTCCATACCACTTTCTGAATGTTTTTTGCTGAATCTCCAACGATCTTTTTGCCTGCTTTTTGCTGAGTTCCCAACATTTGTCTTTTTAGAATTGCGGATCTTTTTCAACTTTCCAGAAACCTCATCAATTGCTTTAAGACTTCCCTCGTTCTTTCTAGATTCATCCATCCCAAAATATTTACGTGCAATTTTTGTACGCTTTTTAGCAGTGAACGGTAAGTATCCTGTTGTGATTTGATTTAAAATCGCAGTTATGACCTGCACCAGAAGTGATTGAAGAATGTCAAACTCTACCCGAGAAGGTTAAAAGATTAGGTTTGTAACACCAAAATATACAAATTAAATGGTTGATATATTGCTATAAACAAACATTCATTCGAACCTGCTTCCCTGTCCAAAGCCTCTTTGGTTTAATTATAACGGGTGGATAAGTCTGTATCACATTTTCTGAATCCAAAACAGATAATTTCTGGCCAGATTTGGCATTGAGAGAGAGGGCGCCAAAAGAACACACACTGGACATACAAATAAGTTGATTAAATTCTTCCTTGGTAAGAAATGTATCCCTCTTTGTGAGAAGTAAAGCACCCACAATGTGATCCTATTCACAAGTACAGATACATGAGAAGCATTGAAAAAAAAAAAATAGAAATTAAATTAAAGTGGGATATAGGCAAAGAACATTCAACCATAATGACCCTCAGTTAACATTAAAACCTGAATTAGGCCTCTTTTAGGATCACCACGAGTAGGAACGATATACTGGTTATTCGCATTGACAATATTGTAAGCTTCAGCCCGGGAAATCTCATCTTGTGGAAGGTGAACATTTATTTCATCACCGTCAAAATCAGCATTGAAGGAACTGAATCAAATTAAAACAATCACCAAGTAGTGACAAGTGTTAGCATCAAGAACTTAACAGAACTACAGTATACACCAAAGAAGTATTGTAGGGAGCGAAGGGGGGGGGGGGGGGGGGGAGGAACATACTCGCAGTTAGCATAATGAAAACGAAGAGTCCTCTCTTCAGGCAAGACACGAACCGTAAGAGCAATTATACTTGGTTTATGGAGAGATGGCTGTAATTTACAAGATATCAGGGACTACTAAAAAGGCATTTAGGCAGAAGTAATGTGTTATCTCCTCATACCTGGCGATTCACCAGAACTATGTCCCCATTGCGGAGGTGACGCCGTACAACTTTCTTTTCATAATCATTACTGAAAGTCTTCCCTAGTAGAGTTGTGACTCCTCTTGAAGATGGTAATTTTCTACTGAAAGGTATCCGAGATTTCCTACTATTTGGTAGTATATAATTTGAATTTTTATCCGCATAATGTGTGGCACCAGGGTGAATCTCAGGCCCGTTGAGAATGGCATCTTGTAAGTTAGTCAAATTCCAAGGTGTCACTCTCTGCATCGACAACATTAAACTTCAATACAAACCTCGCAACCTTATTGTCAAAATCAAAGGCTGCAAAAGGTTAATTAAAGAGATAAATCTCACCTCTGGATAGGTCAACTTCAATGCAAAAACAAGAGGAATACCAATCTCATTGACAGCTAAATACGGATCAGGTGATATAACAGAACGACAAGCATAATTGACTCTCTTCCCCATCATAAGTTGCCTGAACATGCCTTCCTTTTTTTCAAGCGTTTGACAAATTCCAGAAACCATATTTGTTTGTCCTAGACCTGGTAATTTGCATAAATTCAGTGGTAATCAGAATAGCCTGATTGAGGCTGCAACTCGTTGCTGCACTCTTATTCTATGAACACGAACACATCCAGTCACACATGTTCAACTTCAGAAAATTTTAGTCCAACAAAGACAAGACAAATTTATCTATAGCAACTAATAACCTATTCATGAGAAATTCAAGAGTCCCTTTCAACATATGAAACTTCCTAAACAATCTAAGTAATATTAGGATATTAATTGGAGCAACTATACTTGTTTGATTTCTACCGTAACATAAGATAAATCTCTATCACATGTTTGAACAAGGTCATTATTTGAATATCATGGACAAGAAGGTGTATAAACAAGGATACAGACTACCTGCTGCAGTCTTGCTGTTAAAATGAATATTTACAGATTGTTGAACATTCATCCACCTACTAAGAATAACATCAGTCTCAGCATACTGCTCATAAGCTTTAGCCAAGGACATATTGGAATCCAAAATTTTGCCCAACAGAACAGTTCGATGATGCTCCATAACCTAAAAGAACAACAATCAAACCCCCTATAATAATGAGTGTGCATTATATAGATGTAATACGACCAAGAAGTCAACAGCAGTAACAATGAAAATGGTAATGCAATGAAACGTCATTTCTCTTCAAATAGAGAGCTATTACACCAGTTGTCAACTTGTAGCCAACACCAAATCTTTGCAGTCCCCTTCTCCTCTAAACAAAGATCACAACTTGCATCTAACAATATCCTTATCTAACTAATCTCTGCCTCGACAATTGAATCATACTAAGGTCCATAATGCTATTTCAAGTCCAAACACTTCCACATCCCAAAGAAGCTCCACAATTAGTTCACATAGTTTTCTATTACGTTATTATCCATTACTACCACAAAAGAAAAAAGGATCATCACTACATAATTACTCTATGATACTAGAATATACTTTGAGCTTCATGCTCCGTAGTAAACTATAAACATAAATTTTGAAAAGTGAATAGATAATTCATGCTTTCTTTCTAGTGTCAATGGCCGAATAATTATAACTTTATCTTTTTGAAATTAAAGTCACAATGACAAATAGTTAGCCAGCTTAACAACCTTGAAAATAGATGATCATCACCATCATGAATCACAAAAACAAAAAACAAATAACCAAAAATAACAAAAAGGGAAATATCCCAGTTAAGTTGGGGGTGTACAAAAGAGATATCATTAAACTTACTAATTCACCTCCCTTCGAAGGCTTGCGAAACTTTGTTGGAGGCACAAGAATAGTTTTTAAGAAATACATTGTAAAAGCTGATTTCTTCTGAGATGTGTTGTGATGTTGCCGTATATCAGAAATAAATGAGCATAACTGAGCCTCATTTTCCCAAAGACGCTCTAATATTCCTCTAACCTGCAGTTACCAAGTTAATTGCATCATGTCCATATGTTTAGTTATGCAATACCTCTTGCTAAAGCATCAAAAACATACATAAAACTAGAAAAGCTTGAGCCAAAGTTTGAACAATCCTTATGATATATGATCTAGAAAAGAGAAATAACATACTTCTGTTGGCAGTAGAAAGCGTGGTTTTTTCCATTTTATATATTCTAACTGCACGTCATCATATTTCTTCCTTCGCCTGTTTGATGGACTTTCAGCATTTTCTACCTCAGACATAGACATATCTCCTTCATCCATAAGTTCATTTAACTTGTGCCCTTTGATAATATTTGCCTTTATGCTGTCGTCATTCAACCCCCCCTAAAAAACAAAGAGCAAGCATATACATATCAACTTAGACAGAAAGAAAGAAATAATCATGGAAAAGGTAGGTTAGTGATTAAGTATCAAGAAAAATGTTATGTAAACATTTCCCTGCTTTCGAACAGAATAGGCTCAATATTCATAATCCCGGTTTTACCACCGAAACTCAATACAGTGAACATACAACAGGAACCCCTTGAGTGTTCAAACATACAATTGTTTCCCACAAAGTATATTATAATAGCAACTTTCTCCAATTTATGCATGGTGAATATGCCTATATTGTGATTGTGTGCATCAACAACATATTCAAACACTTAATTGTGCAAAATAGAAACTACTAGTAGGAAAAAAAAAATGAAGATAAAGTTAGAGAAGGGTGTAGCATAAAGAGGACATGATGAATTTATGCATGGTGAATATGCCTATATTGTGATTGTGTGCATCAACAACATATTCAAACACTTAATTGTGCAAAATATAAACTACTAGTCGGAAAAAAAATGAAGATAAAGTTAGAGAAGGGTGTAGCATAAAGAGGACATGATGAATGATACAGGACTATAAACTCGTACGCCTTAGAAGTTTCTGATTCTTTCATTCTAAATGAGGAAAACGGAGATCAATAAGCTTGTGAAAAACTGGAGGAGATGATCCCCATTCTACTAAACACCGAATTGAGATATGTGAACCACGAGTCAATTATAATCATTCTACAAACCACCTTAATTGCAAATGAGTGTTTACTAAAGGCTGAATTGAGATATAGAAACCAACATTTTTATGATTATTTATCTCAGGGGCAGATCCAAGATTTCTGAGCATGTGGGTCACCCTAAATTATTGATCATATGTAATTGATAACCTGTGAAAGTAAAAAAAAAAAAAAAAAAAAATCGGTCCAGAAAGTGACCAAATATGACCAAATTACTTAAAAATCCATCTTACAAGTACAAAAAGAATCAATTGAAAGTTTATTGGAGAAGTAATTGAAAAGTATATCATTTTTAAAGTGTATGAATCACAAAAAGCAATCAAAGTAGTGTGTAAATATTGTAAAATTACCAACGTAATTAATGAATCACAAATAAGATCAAAGTAGTGTGTAAAAATTGATGTTACCAATGTAATTAATGAATCACAAAAAAGATCAAAGTACTGTGTAAATATTGTAAAATTACCAACGTAATTAATGAATCACAAAAAACGATCAAAGTAGTGTGTAAATATTGTAAAATTACCAACATTGTATTTTAAAAAGAACTTAGAAAGTATAATTATTTAAAAATATTATATGGAATACCGTTAGAAAAAGTATATATATATATATATATATATATATATATATATTTATATATATATATATATTTGGCATTTGGGTATTCATATACTTGGAGACGAAATTAGTGAGGGTAAAGGGTTTGATAATTAGAGTATTTGATTGAGTTTGTCATTTAATTGGTAAGGATATTAGTTGAGAGAAGTAATAATAATTGGAAAAAAGAGGGAAAAATATTGATTGAGCTTGTCATTTAATTGGTAAGGATATTAGTTGAGAGAAGTAATAATAATTGAAAAAAAGAGAGAAAAAATATTAAAAAATACAATTGGTAAAACCTGGGGATCAAACCCCTGACCATCAATGTCAAGCACACAAACACATTCTCCATAATACCGCTGAGCTACATTACATTTCTTCCTACAGCTGCACACAAATTGTATATACTTCCTCCGTCTTTTTAATATAGCATCATATAGGTTGGGCACACATATTATGGTAGTGGGAAAAAGTAAGAGAGAGAAAGGTGAAAGTACATAATTGCCCATGTAATATATAGATAAACTAAAAAGTAAGTGTAAAAAAGTAAGGGTATGTTAGGTATTTATAGTGTGAACACATAATTTTTTTAACCCAAAAAGAAATTGATGCAATAAATATGAAACATCCTAAAATGGAAAGTGATGCGATATTTAAAGACGGAGGAAGTACTACGTATTTGTTTTTAATGTTTTTTCTTTTTTTTTTTGAACTTATTTTTTTTATTTTTTTCCTCCTGGGTCACGTGACCCATGAGGTCCCTTAATAGGTCCGCCCATGATTTATCTCTTCAGCTAAATACAATGATAGCATAATGACCAAAATCACAAAATAATTATTTTCAAACACTACACAGTCATTATTATACAGACAAGACTAACACAACCAATAGGGAAAGTATATACAATTTGCAGCTCCTAATGTAGTATACTTACCATGTATATTAAACCAAAGGTAGGTTTAGTAATGGGAGGATTCTTAACCCCACAATGACACTTGGTCCTTTTCTTCATCATGAAACTATCCAAGACTGAAAGTGCTTCACAAAGCTGAAAAGAGGTCCAGCCATATTGAGAAATGGACCCATCCAAATGAAGCCTACTATCACTGTCCTTGGTATCCTTACTAAAAAGGAGATCATCTAACTCTCTAGCCCCGGAAACATCGCCCTTCATTATGAGGTTCAACTTAGAGATGCACATTTCAACCTGCATTTAAAAATTCAGCATTTAGCCAGGATATATACAATGGGGAAAATACAATTTGATAAGCCTAATACAACAAAACCATACAAGCAAGAATTGAAGAAAAGAAATAAAAATGATATATAGGTTCATTTGTCAAGGCATGGTTTCCTTAGTTAACTAACAAGTATACCTCCTCTCGAGATGCCTTGAAATGGTAACAAGCCAAACAGGTGTTCTGTAGTACACGTACAAGCCTATCGAACAACAAAGGGTGGTAAACCGGTGCCACAAGATCTATATCACCACAATGTCCTGGGCAATGATGGTCACGAAGACCACACGTTTTGCAGCTGTAACAATTTAAAAAAAAAAAAAATTAGAAATCAGGTATAAAAGGCTTCAATGCCCTACTATTCACCTCATTCACAATTAATGCCTCAAGCATAAACTCGGCAACCCCCCAAGGCCAGTTTACGTGTGCTTGTGTGCAGGAAACTCTTGGTTCAGCTCATAGGATCAAGTCTCGTCTTCGGCCCACAACGAAAGTGACCCATCCGTGGTCACATTGAACCCGAAACAGTATATAAATAATATAAGATATTTATAAAAAAATTAATATAAATCAAAATTTAGACCCATTTTGAATCCGTTTTTATCTGGTTTGGGTCTGATTTTTTAGAACCTGTGCGTATGGGTCGGATCTGGGTCCACCTACAACATTCTGGGTCTGGATCGTCTCTACTGAAACCGCTGTTTGACTAAAGATGAAGGCTTTTATATTACCGGTTGGTAATTGGAAGATTTAATTCAACAGTGATAACAAAATAGTCTAAAGATGAAGGCTTTTATATAGTAATCTAAAATTAAAGAATCTACATTATTATTAATAATCTAAAGTTGAAGAATTAATTGTTAGAATTCAAAGAATTAATCAAAACAGTATAATACTCCGTAGTTTAGATTTGTTGGAACTAGAATATTTAATTTTTCATGTAATAAAAAAATTAACTTTTGATTTTGACTAAAAAAAAAAAAAAAAAATAACTTACGGAGTATAATCATTCATGGGACCCAAAAGAGGATCATAGAGACCACCAGGCATAGGGCGGCCCACATTGTCAAACAAGTTGCGGTTTGTAATGTTGAGAACGCTGAGCTTCTTAACTTCTTCGTCTGTCATTACGCCGAATTCAACTTCCTTTACACACTCTGTTGCTACCTATAAATTCATTCAGATACCACAATTCAGGAACAAAATTTTCCCAAATATATATATATATATATATATATATATATATATATATATATATAGGGGAGGGATCCGGTAAGAACCCCTCCCTATATAAGAACCCAAGTGTATATAAGAACCAATCTAACCCGTACAATTTGATTGAATTAAACGGTCAAGATGAAATCAAGTATTAAGATAATACTCCATATAAATCCTAATTTTCTCTCTCCTTCCACAAAAACATCTCGTTGTTTTCTCTCTCCTCAAACCCCCAAAAATCTCCATTATTAGAGCGCATTGAAAGACTTTTTCAGCGATTTTCAGTCATTTCTCTTGCAATTTGGTAAATTAAGGTATGTTTGTTCAAGCAATTTAATTTCGGCGCTTTTGTTAATTTTTTTGTTCTCGAATTTTTAAGGAATTTGTTACGAAATTGCATCTATTATGTTTGATTTTTGTTTTATGTTCGAAATTGCATCAACATTTTATTGCCTGCTATTTTAGGGCTCGATTTCTGCGATTTTTTAAGTGATTTTTTTTCCAATTTATGGTTCGAATTTTCAATTGCAACTTTGTTCGATGTTTTCCGAATTTTCAATATTTTTGTACTCCAATTTTATTTGATTTGTACTGCAATTTTGTTCAATTTTGTACTGTAATTGTCCGAGGATTTTTTGATATTTTCATTTAGTAAGGTTACCTCTGAAAAATATACTGGAATATACTACGATTTTGTACTGCGATTTTTTTTTTGGCCTATGTTCTAAATTAGTTCTATGCTATAAATTATTTATACAGTGTAGTGAATTGATTAGATGTAATTTGCAGCATTAGTATACTTAGGTTAATTGATTAGCATTATTATACTTCGTATCAATGTTCTAAATTACATGTTCGATTATTCATGATCATGTTCTAAATTTAAGTGTCGTATGTTCTAAATTTAGGTGTCGTATGTTCTAAAGATGTTCTGGCTGGGTGCGGCATGTAGAGGAAGTTCAGGGGAGATCCTTTTGTGTGCTGCGTTTCAGAACTTTTCGGGGGTGGGGGAAGCCAAGGCTGTTTTCTAGGGGCTACATATGGCGAAGGGGACTGAATTCATATTATGAAGGTTCCAAATGCTCGTTTTTTATGTAGTTTGTGCTGCTAAATGGTAAACATTTGTGGTTGAAATTGTGGAATTACGTAGGATGTTGTTATGAAGTGAAAAAGGTTCCAAATGCTCGTTAATTACCAGAAAAGAAATAAGATATGAGGAATATCCTGCAATATTCTTAGATACTCGATTTTTACAGATAATTAAGCTCAAAACCTATGAAATTTATGTGATTTCCCTACTCAATCACCCAAACTCCAACCCAAGTCCCCTTACTCTTTCTCTCAACTTCAAAATTTTGCTCTGATTTCTGATTTTATACCAGGTATTATTTCTTTCTCTAAACTTGTTAATTATACCATAATTGAAGCTTTTTAATCTAATTGATTTGACAAATTTAAGCTATAATGTGTTGTTACTTGAATTCAGAATACTTAAAAATGTAATGGGTTGTTGAAAGATTTGTGTTTTATGAGTTGTTTGTTGTCATTTGTTTATGCCTGCTACGTGTTTGCTAATTTGTCTGTGTGAAAAAGGTTCCAAATGCTCATTTTTTCTGTAGTCTGTGCTGCTAAATGCTAAATACGAAGGGGACTAAATTCATTTTATGAAGTGAAAACCCTCCCGGGGTGGATTAGGAAACTCACCCACCTACACTGCCTTTCAATTAGAAACTGTCCAGACTTAATAACACTTCCTGAGTCACTTTGTGACCTATCTGCTTTACAAAGGCTTTAGATTTAATGTTGCCCACTGCTCAAACCATTTCCCAATTCTGTAGGTGGCATGGGGTCTTTAAAACAGCTTAAGGTTCCACAATGTCCAAAGCTATTTAAAAGATGGAGGACAGATGGTGAGGATTCTTCTATCATACTAAAGGTCCCTTATCTCATTTTTAATGACGGATGTATGTATAGCCTTTTTTTGTGTGTATAATTGTATATAATTGTACAATTTTTGGTTTTAGATTACTAATTTCTCAGTTTCCGACTACCCATATTTCATTATGTGGTGTACTCGTGTTTATATATGATGTCTACTCATTTTTATATTAGTTTATATGAATAAGCTAATATTACTAGAATACCCATGTTTCATTATGTTGGTTTGGTTTGGTTTTGCAACTAATTATGCAATTTTCAGAACGGAATCAATGGATGAACATCCAACTCTATATTTTCCTCTGTCAGACTGATTGTAATTTACTTGATAATACTTCCTAGTATTAGTTGTGTTGGGTAATTTGTAAGCATGTGTTGGGTAATTTGTGAGCTATGGTGGTTGTTGTAGTAATAATGGAGGCATTTGAGTTTCTACATGTGATTGTTTTCCTCTGCTTCTATGGGAGGGCGTTGATCTATATCAAAAAACTATTAGCTCAAATGGTAGAGCACTATGCAAATGCATAGATGATGTAGGTTCGAATCCTACATAGGCTATATTTATAAATAACAAAAAAAAAAAAAAAAAAAAAAAACTCTTTAAAACATAGGTAGTAAAAATTTAGAACATAGGAAAAAAAACATTAGAACATAAGTAGACTGAATTTAGAACATAAGCAAAAGAATTTAGAACATAAGTAGACTAAATTTAAAACATAGGAAAAAAAATTTTATAACATAGGTAAAAGAATATTTAGAACATAAAAAAAAAAAAAAAAAAAAACTTTATTAAAATATAGGTAGTAAAAAATTAGAACATAGGAAAAAAAAAACTTTAGAACATAAGTAGACTGAATTTAGAACATAGGCAAAAAGAATTTAGAACATAGGTAAAAGAATATTTAGAACATAGGAAGAAAAAAAACTTTAAAACATAGGAAAAAATTAGAGCATAGGTTGAAAAAATATAGAATATTGGAAAAAAAAAGCTTTAGAACATAAGTAGACTAAATTTAAAACATAGGTAAAAGAATATTAGAACATTAAAAAAATAAATAAAAAAAAATAAAAACTTTAGAACATAGGAAAAAAAAACTTTAGAACATAAGTAGACTGAATTTAGAACATAGGCAAAAGAATTCAGAACATAGGTAAAAAAATATTTAGAACATAGGGAAAAAAACTTTAGAACATAGGTAAAAAAAAATTAGAACATAGAAAAAAAACTTTAGAACATAGGTAAAAAAAATTAGAACATAGAAAAAAAAACTTTAGAACATTAGTAGACTAAATTTTAAACATAGGAAAAAAAATTAGAACATAAGTAGACTAAATTACAGAAATGCTATTACTAAAGGATCATTTTAGATAGTTGGATCAAAACTAATAAACGGTTGAGATGGGTTCTTATATAAAATTGAGTTCTTATACAGAGGAGGGTTCTTACAGCCCTCCTCTATATATATATACTACCTCCGTTTTTTATTATTTGCAACAAATGAATATTTTATGTCTCACAAATAATACCCCTTTATTGCAAATAATAAAAAACGGAGGTAGTATATATATTGGGGAGGGATCCGGTAAGAACCCCTCCTTATATAAGAACTCAATCTTATATAAGAACCCCTCTTTATGTTCTAAACTTTTTTCGGCTTATGTTCTAAAGTTTTCCTATGTTCTAATTTTTTTTCTGCTTATGTTCTAATTATTTCATATATTCTAAATTATTTTTTCAGCTTACATTCTAAATTTTTTCATATGTTCTAAATTATTTTTTCAACTTATGTTTTAAATTTTTTCCTATATTCTAAATTATTTTTTCAGATTATGTTCTTAATTTTTTCCTATGTTCTAAATTATTTTTCATATGTTCTAAATTTAGCCTATGTTTTAATTTTTTTTTCCTATATTCTATATTATTTTTTCGGCTTATGTTTTAAATTTTTTCCTATGTTCTAAATTATTTTTTCAACTTATGTTTTAAATTTTTTTCCTATATTCTAAATTATTTTTTTCAGTTTATGTTCTAAATTTTTTCCTATGTTCTAAATTATTTTTCATATGTTTTAAATGTTTGTTTGTTTATGTTCTAAATTTTTTTTCCTATGTTCTAAATAATTTTTTTCAGCATATGTTCTAAATTTTTTCTTATGTTCTAAATTTTTTTTTCAGCTTATGTTCTAAATTTTTTCCTATGTTCTAAATTATTTTTTAGCTTATGTTCTAAATTTTTTCCTATATTCTAAATTATTTTTCATATATTCTAAATGTTTGTTTGTTTAGGTTCTAAATTTTTCATATGTTCTAAATTTTTTTTCCTATATTATACATTATTTTTTTTTCCTTATGTTCTAAATTTTTTTTCAGCTTATGTTTTAAATTTTTTCTATGTTCTAAATTTTTTTTTCAGCTTACGTTCTAAATTTTTTCCTATGTTCTAAAAGTTGGTTTGCTTATGTTCAAAATTTTCCTATAATCTAAATTTTTTTCGTAAATTCTAAAGTTTTTCTTATGTTCTAAATTTTTTCCTATGTTTTAAAAAAAAATTTCAGCTTATGTTTTAAATTTTTTTTCTATGTTCGAAATTATTTTTTCAATTTATGTTCTAAATTTTTTCCTATGTTCTAAATTATTTACATATGTTTGTTTGTTTATGTTCTAAATTTTTCCTATGTACTAATTTTTTTTTTCCTATATTCTATATTATTTTTTCAGCTTATGTTCTAAATTTTTTCCTATGTTTTAAATTATTTTTTCAGCTTATGTTCTAAATTTTTTCCTATGTTCTAGATATTTGTTTTCTTATGCTTTAAATTCTTCTTCTTGTTTTTTTTTTTGGTTGTTGTAACTAGGTGCGTAGTCCTGGAGTTGATATAAATATCCTATGTGTTGCCCCTAGACATGCTACGCGAGAGGTAAGATGTAACTTTTGTCTGCTTCTATACTTTTTCCATTATTTTTTGCTACTTTAGTGCCCCTTAACTTGTTATATTTTACTGGATATAGGAAGATTTCTTCAAAGAACTCCATTAGATGCTTTCTGAGATGCCTGAGGTTACAAAGTTGCACCCTGTGCCTGATGCTTTTGTCCCGGTGATGAGATTTAAGTTCAATGGGGTGTCCATAGATCTTCTTTATGCAAAATTGTCGCATTTGAGTTTCTACATTGCATGTGATTGTTTTCCTCGGCTTCTATGGGAGGGCGTTGATTTATATTAAAAACCTATTAGCTCAAGTGGTAGAGCACTATGCAAATGCATAGTTGATATAGGTTCGAATCCTACATAGGCAATATTTATAAATAACTATATAAGAAAAACTTTAGAAAATAGGTAGTAAAAGTTTAGAACATAAGAAAAAAAAAAAAAAAAAACTTTAGAACATAATTAGACTGAATTTAGAACATAGGCAAAAGAATTTTGAACATAGGAAAAGAATATTTTAAACATAGGAAATAAAAACCGTTAGAACATAGGTAGAAAAAATTTAGAATATAGGAAAAAATTAGAACATAGGTTGAAAAAATTTAGAACATAGGAAAAAAAAACTTTAGAACATAAGTAGACTAAATTTAGAACATAGAAAAAAAAATTTAGAACATAGATAAAAGAATATTTAGAATATAGGTAAAAGAATATTTAGAACGTAAACAAAAAAAAAGAAACTTTAGAACATAGGTAGTAAAAATTTAGAACTTAGGAAAAAAAAACTTTAGAACATAAGTAGACTGAATTTAGATCATAGGCAAAAGAATTTAGAACATAGGTAAAAGAATATTTAGAACATAAGAAGAAGAAAAAAAACTTTAGAACATAGGTTGGAAAAATTTAGAACATAGGAAAAAAAAAAAAAAAAAAAAAAAAAAAAAAAACTAAACTTTAGTATATAAGTAGACTAAATTTGGAACATAGAAAAAAAAAATTAGAAAATAGGTAGACTAGATTTAGAACATAAGAGTAGGCAAAAAAATTTAGAACATAAAAAAAATTTAGAACATAAAAAAAATTTAGAACATAAAAAAAATTTAGAACATAAAAAAAAAAATTTAGATGGTTGGATCAAAACTAATAAATGGTTGAGATTGGTTCTTATATAAGATTGAGTTCTTATATAGAGGAGGGTTCTTACATGAGTCTTCCTATATATATATATATATATATATATATATATATATATATATATATATATATATTTCGTCTTCCAAGAACCCATGCAAAAAGGCATTATTTACGTCAAGCTGGTGCAACTTCAAAACTTCAATAATCATTATTCATTAATCAATTGATTCAATTCAATACCAACAAATGACAAATCCACAATAAAAGTATACAACAATTAAACAAGTAATGAAATTCAGATTTGCATAATACATACCTCCATTGATATTTGATTTGGGTGAATTGCGAATTGTGAATTGAAGCTGAGCCTGCGATTTGCGAAGACCAGCCGCCAGCGAGCTGTCGCCTGAAACCCCGAGCCCGGAGCACGGCGAACGGCGACCTTCCGACGGGCGACGGCAGGGATTGGGCGATTGGCGACCTTCGAATTCGAAGAGAGAGAAGATGAAAATTGAAAAACTTAAGCTTCAATGGAGGAAATTATGGAATACCTCTGTTTGATCCATCTTCAAAAAGTGAATGTACTACTTGGATTGTTGTTAGGAATAAATTAGAATAGTACGAGTTAAAGAAATTGAAGACAGGAAAAAGATGATCATGAAACCCTTCTCTAGCTGTTTTATCTTATGGGTAGAGCTGTTCAATGGACTACGCCTCCATTAAAAGCCCTTGTCCAGCCTTTTATAAATAGGCTAGGCCCGTCCAACAATTAAATGGGTCGGGCTCTAAAAGGGTCAATTTATCAAAGGGTTGGACTGGGATTTTAAAGGGCCTTTTAAAAAACATAAGGGAAATTATATGTGGTGGCCATCAACTTTTGCAAATTCTATTTGGTGGAAAAAAAAAAAATTGACATTATCTATAGTGGCACTAAACTTTTTTTAAACTCTATTTAGTGTCATAAATTAAATTAAATTAAATTAGGCTAAATAGACTAACATGGCTAACTTTTTTACTCTAAACAGTGAAATGACTAACCTATCCCTTTTAATTATTTCACTCCCCTCTTTCTCTTTACTGTTGACATCCAACCGCCATATACATACCAGTGATCATCACTTCATCAGCGTATTTTCGAAGAAAAATTTTGGGCATTCAATTTTTGCACACCAATATCTATCAATTTCACTCAAATTGCAAAAACATTAATTTGGGGATTTAATTTCACCAACATTTGCTCATTCACTGTTTTCTAAATGATTTTGAATAGTTTTTAAAAATCGAAATTAGGGTTTTAATTTGGGGATTCATGCGAATTGGGGGTTTTGGACTGAAGAATACCCTGCTCGACATCTTTCAGGTAATATTGTAATGCTTTTTACTATAAATTTTGGATTTTGTTGATTTATTCATAGTAGATTGAATAGGTACTCTGTTTTTTCGACATTCTGATTTGTGTGGTGTAGTTTGATTTCGGTTTTTTTATTTCATTGAATTACTTGCACACAGACTTATGTATTCATATATTTATGTGTTCGGTTATGCAGAATGGATTCGATTTTGTTCAAATTCCAGACTGCTGAAAATGTGATTGAAATTAATGTTGATGATGTTGATAAAGTGATGTGGATTGATTTGATTGTTGAATATGAAGAGGAATTCAGGAAAAAAGGTTATATGTTGCCTAAATATCCAAGTTTTCACTACCTCTTTAAGCAAAAACATGTTAAAATTTCAAGTGACAGTGATCTAATGTCCATGTTAGAGAGGTTAGGAAGCAATAAGGTGATTACAGTGTATGTTGGATCTGATATTGAACCCTCTGAATGTGTCATTGCTGCTAGAAATCTCACAAAACATTGAATGCCAAACCCAAAAGTAGTGATGTCCCACAATCTGAGGAGGCTTTTGTTATTAATGAACCTAATGCTGATGATTTGCTATCACACTTTTATGAAACTATGTTGGAGAATTTTGAAAGAGTACAAGAGCAGGTGGAGGGGGAGGAAATGACTAGTAAGGGAAAGAAGGGGAAAGGCAGAGGGAGAGGTGGTAAACCTAGAGTGAAGTTGCCTGTAAGGAGGATGCCCCCAATTAATGACCAACCTCCCCTAGCTGCTACTACAACATTCTCTAATGCTCCTATACTTGAAATAAGCAACCTGAACTCAACCTCTTCAAACCACAATGCCATCATAGTTCATAGAATACCTAGGTCTACGCTGCTAGAAAGGGTTTGTTGAACAATGTTAATCAAATAGAAGAAGCTCAGGTGAGTAGGTTAGTCATTTCACTGTTTAGAGTTAAAAGGTTAGCCATGTTAGTCTATTTAGCCTAATTTAATTTAATTTATGACACTAAATAGAGTTTAACAAAAGTTTAGTGCCACTATAGATAATGTCAATTTTTTTTTCCACCAAATAGAATTTGCAAAAGTTGATGGCCACCACATAGAATTTCCCAAAAAATAATCATCTAACTCTTACAACTCTATTATCATAACTATCTTACATGTTACCACTCAGATCAAATTATAAAATGTAAAAAACAAAATCCCAAATGTCCCCGAATTATAAACCCTAAAAAAATTTGATCGAAAATTTTCCCCAAATTCTTTACCAAGATTTCTCTTCAACGTGAATCTGGGCTCTCGCAGGGTTCTCCATTGCCGCACTTCAATCTTTGTTCTCCACTGAAGCTCTCTCATCGGGTTAGTACGATAGATGGAAATGATGAAGATTCGTTTTTTGATTTCTGCTTTGTGGGTTTTCAATTCTTTTTTTTTTTTAATATCAATTGTGGGTTTTCAATTCTTTGGGAATTTAAGGAGGTTAAATTACTACTCATAAACTACAATATACGGAGTAGTCTTTGTGATGTCTGATTTTTTTGACTCTTTGTAGTAGAGAAGTTGTTTATTTTTTCTAATTCGATTCAATCATGAACTCTAGCCTTTATTAGGCCCTTTTTGTAATACCCCGTATTTTTTTGAAAGGTATTTTCTAAATTAACGAGTATTTAGTCTCGTATTTTCGACGTATTTTCTAACTTAAGAGTATTTCAGTTTTGGAGCCAAAATGATATTTGAATTTTGGCGCCTAAATCATTTATTTTAATTAAATGGATAAACTAAACATTTTATAAATAGTATTTTGATTAAATAAATAATAAACCAAAACTATATTAATTAATAAAATTAGAGGTATTTTCGGATTTAAAAATCTGATTTTTGTAAATAGAATTTTCGGATTTTTCCAATAAAATCCAATTTTACTTAATATCTTGCTAAACTAATTATTTTCATGAAATAAAATTAATTTCCTAAAACAAAATAAATATCATTTTCGAATTTTACAATTAAAAATCTGATTTTTACTCTAAGTAAAGTATCTTCATAAAATAAAATAAATTCCTACACTAATGAAGTATTATTTTCGGATTTTATACATTAAAAATCCGATTTTTCTTAATTATTTGCTAAGTTAATTATTTTTATGAAATAAAATGATTTCCTAAATTAACCAAATAGTATTTTAGATTTTATATAATAAAAATCCAATTTTATTAATTATTATAGACCAAATTTTCGGCTACCCTAATTATTTAGTAAGAAAATTGATTTTATTCTTCCAAATATTTATAAACTTATTGAATCTTTAATTTTAGTCAAATAAATTATTTTACAAAATCCCCAAACTAACATAAGAGGTCCGAAAATATTGAGCAATATTTAGCTCAATATTTTGGGCCACTCATGATTTTTTCTATAAGATTTTCAAATTATTTTTATTAAAAATAAAATCCTTTAAATTCCCTTACTTCTATTCTTAAATATAAAATTATTTGATTCTATGTCATACTTGCACTCCAAGCTTAAAACCTACCAAATAGAATTTCATGATCAAATAAAATATTATAGCCTTCTATACATTTAAAACCCTAATTTCTATTCTTTAAAATTTCCATAAATTATACAACCCTAAATTTCTATAAACTCATCACCTAAATACCTATAAATACCCCCTCATAACTCTCATATTCTTCACACCAAAAACTCAATTCCCTTCTTTTCTTTTACTCTTCTTTTCCCTCAAACTTTTCCTATTTTTCTTTTCCTCTTTTCTAAAAGAAAATCTGCCCGTATATCTTTGGAGCCAATTTTCGGGCACTTATGGTAATTTTTTGGATTTTTCTATTTCACAGAAAATTATTCCTCTCGAAAAATCCTTGAGGTTAGGCTCAAGAATCACCCAATTCGGAATTATATCAAAGGAGTTATGACCTCTGCAAGTTCTGCCTATCCTTTCCAACGCAAATTCAATTTCCTTTAATCTTATTCCTTTATTTTCTTCATGGTTAGTTTTCTAAAATATAATTACCTATTTCACAGTTATAATTTTATATTAAAGTATTATTTTTTTAAAAAGAGTTTTATAGTCCATGCACATTAGATTTAGGTTTATGTCTAAAGATGTTGTGATAACCGTATGGTTATGTTAATTGCAAGGTGTATTCATGATTGAACTTTGAAAGTGCGAAGTGTTGATTGATATTCGGAATTAAGGTACGTTATGTGGTTTGATACCTTCGAAAGTTGACTATGAAACTACATTTTATGTTCGTATGAAATTATAATTTACTCCGTATGAAATTATAAGTATTATGTTCCGTATGAAACTATATTTATTTACATTCCGTATGAAATTATATTTTATGTTCCGTATGAAACTATGATTTACTATGAAATTATAATTTATTATGTTCCGTATCAAATCATATCTTATTACGTTCCGTATGAAATTATACTTTATGTTCCGTATGAGATTGTTATATTATGTTCCGTATGAAATTATAAAATTATGTTGGATTGAAATTAATGATTTTGATTTTAAATAAAAGAGACTTTGAATCGTGATTGAAATTATTTACAAGTTTATTGTGATTCAAGTGTAACGGATTTTAAAAGGTGCTTTTAAGCAAATCAATCGATATGTTATGAATCCCACTTAGGGAATGGATTAGAGAAGACTATGGACTTTGCATGACCTAGTCTTTCCTCAAGTTTGGCCTTTGTTCATAAAGTAAACCACTTGGGGGGTGTGCACACTTAGTGAGGAAATGGTTTTGGAACGTAATCGATTGAGTTTTAAACTTGTCTTGAAAGCATTGAATTGGAAAAGGTCTTACATGAGTATGGCATTGGAATTCTTTGAATTAAACTTAAATGATTTAAATTATGTTTTACTTATCTTACGAATAATCTACTTAGCATAATTTGCTAATACGTACTTTTGTTTTGGCTTTGCCCTGTTTACCATTTATGGTAAGCAGGTGAACTTTTCAGGTGGAAGTTAATTGATGTATACGGGAGTCCACGGGAATTTCACCTAGCTTAGGAAAAGTTTGACTTTGTTTTGTGTCAAAAATTATGAACAAGTTTATTTAAAGTTCTATTAATAAGAATAAAGAATTTTCCGCTGCAAAAGTATTTTTAAGTATAAGCCTTGCGTTATCACGCGGCGGTGATACGCCCAAGTCTATCTCTACGGTATTTATACGTATTTTCTACATATTCCGTAGAGGGAGATTTGGGGGTGTTACACTTTTTAGGTCCATTAATGGGCTACCAAATTCTTTTTCTAAATAAATGGGCCCTTTACCAAATTCGATTCAATGCCCTTTTTAGGTTGTTGCTGCTGCTGTGCTTCTGCGTTGCAACTATTCTGTCTGCCCAACTATATATGTTATTTGTTTTGGCCAACTTTCATAGACTCAACTATATGTATATATTGGTTCAACTAAAAAAAACCCTTTTAAGACCCTTTAAAAGCCCATTTAAGACCCATTAATTGGTTCAAATTTTCTTTTGTTTAATAGGTGGTTGTAATTTAGTGTTTTAAAGTTTAAGTGGGCCGGCCAGGCCGTGCTTAATGGGCTATGGCCCAGCCCGGGCCATTTCAGATCATCCTTAGCCCAACCTGGCCCGGCCCGTTTAATTAAGTTATGGGACACGATGGTCTTTTTCCTGAATGTGTCTGGGTATTTTTGTCATTTACTGGATAAAATAATTATCTTTATTCCTCTTACCATACAAGGTATTACCTAAAATCACTCTATATTTTTTTTATTTTTATTTTTAAGCTAAAATAATGAGGAGTACAAAAATAAAGTTGAAAATTTAATTTTATTAAGCTTTGGTAAATGGTACACTAAAAACTAATGATCGTCCTACAACAATATTTTACCCGCCATACCTAGGGTCATTTCATTATTTTAGTATGTGGGGATCCGGGACAAGTAGAGTTTGTTGGAATTGTTAGATTATCATGAATAAAAGCTTATTTTATAGAGTGTGATCAATTTACTCTAGATGAGATCAAAATTCAAGTCAGGTAGAGCCTACCTTTATTGATTAGTTTACACTAGAGCTGAATGAATTTGTAGTTTGTGGCCTACCATAATTGCTCATGGGTTTAATTGTGAAGTAAACTTTCTTATGTCTAATAAAAGTCTTACTCTGAATTACACATTCCACTACTTGGATTCATTTTTTTTTTTTTTTTTTTGTAGTTAATAGAATGTTTAACTGGAGTTGTTATTCACCTTAATATTTATAA
Organism: Chenopodium berlandieri; assembly: GCA_034703905.1. Taxonomy (NCBI): domain Eukaryota; kingdom Viridiplantae; phylum Streptophyta; class Magnoliopsida; order Caryophyllales; family Amaranthaceae; genus Chenopodium; species Chenopodium berlandieri. The sequence goes on from CM068293.1 coordinate 54,030,422, forward strand.
TCATACATCACTTCATCATCTTCTTCTTCTCTTTATAAACTCTTAGTTGATGATTATAATAGCTTGAAAGAGCAAATTCACAAAACACATACTACTTACATATTATACAAACACATAGAAAGTTAAACATAATTCTTTTTCTTTAGGCATAAGTTTTCTATGACTCAACTTCTCACCCTAAAATTTCTTATTGTGAAAGCGATGTCTAACCTTAGGGCACGTACCGGCGATATAATGAACACCTAGGTTTCCTGCGCTGGAATTCGTTTTCAAAGTCAGTGACGCAATGTCACGCCACACCATTTTCCTTTTATCAATCTAACACATAATTCCTTATATCTTTATAACCTTTGAAATACTCTTACTTTACAAGAAAATTTTATTAAAACCACCAAAAAATAAGACTACAATCCGTGTTTTACCACCATAAATTTTAAAAATATTATTTTACCACCAAATAAAAAAAAAATTATGTTTCACCACCTAGACGGGACTCCATTTTTTATTGGAAAATTTGTCAAAGAATATTACGACCTTTGTCTGGTCTTCCAAAAATATAACGACCTTTTGATTATCCCTTAATAAAATGACCTTTGACATCCATCTTCCTAAAATAGGATGCAACCGGTTGGCAACCTGTTTAGTAAGTTAGTACACCACGTGTCACGTAATTATTGGTAGGTTATTTATATTTTTAAAAAACTTTAAAAAATACTAGAAAAGAATAATTAAAAAATAGAAAAAATTAATAAAAATACCAAAAAAAATAATTAAAAACCAAAAAAAATAAAAAAAAGAAAAAAGAAAAAATTAAAAAATACAAAAAAAACCAGAAAAATATTAAAAAAAGAAAAAAAAAACCCCGAAAAACCCAGAAAAATAAATAAAAAAAAGAAAAAAAACCCCAAGCCGCCAGCACCCACCCCCTTCCCCGGAAACCTCCCCACCCCTGCCGGAATCCCCTCTCCCCTATCCTAGACCCCCCTTCCCAAATTCCCCAGCCGCCGGAGAATGCCAATCCGGCGGCCCCCACCCTCGATTTTTATTTAAAAAAAAAACCCAGACCCCTTCCCGTAACCACCCCATCATCCCTTCACTAACCTCGCCAACCACCAGCCACCGAGACGACTAGCCATAGCGAACATTCCTCATTGGCCACCGATAGGGGAAGGGGTGGTGCGCGGTCGGAAAATACAGGGGGAACGGGGTGGGGTGTGTGGTCAGAAAAGACAGGGGAAGGGGGTGGATTTGTGGCCGGAAAAAGCAGGGGAAAGGGCTGGGTTCATGGTTGGAAAAATCAGGGGAAGGGGGTGCGGTGTGCAGTCGGAAAAGACAGGGGAAGGGTGTGGGTTCGTGGTCGGAAAAAGCAGGGGAAGGGGGTGGGGTGTGCAGTCGGAAAAGACAGGGGAAAGGGGTGAGTTCGTGGAATCGTGGTCGGAAAAAGCAAGGGAAGAGGTGGTGCGTGGTCAGAAAAGGCAAGGGAAGGGGGTGGGGTACGTGGTCGGAAAACACAGGTGAAGGGGCTGGGGTGGTCGGAAGGGGAGGGGGAAGAAGGTGGGCTAGCTGTAGGGGGGTGGGGGTTGCCGGAAGAGGGTGGGAGGGTTTTTTTTTAAAAAAATTAATTTTTAGAAATTAATATCAATTTTACAAAAGAAAGATAATAAAAAAAAAAATTAACCAATCATAATACGACACATGTCCTCCCATAACCTTTAAATCAAGTAACATGTCATTTATCCTATTTATGGAAGATGCATGCGAAAAGGTATGTTTTAATTTTGTATATGTAATTAGATTTGTGTTAATAAATTAAAAAAAAATTAATTATGTTTAATTTTTATGTGTATGAATAATTTTGTACATGATTATATGTTAACTTTATATGTATAATTAGATTAGTTTTATATATAACTATGTTATTAATTAATTTTGTGTTAATTATGTGTAAATTGTCAATTTCCAACAAAAAAACAAAAACAATATTACACAAAAAAAAGAAAACAAAATTTCTCAATTTCCAACAACAAAAAAACAAAATATTACACAAAAATAGAAAAAAAATTATCAATTTCCAACAAAAAAAAAACAAAATATTATACAAAAAAAAAAATTCCTCAATTTCCAAAAAAAAAAAAACAAAAAATTATACAAAAAAGAAAAAAAACAAAAAAAATAAAATAAAACAACCGCCGGCTGGTGGTGGGGCGCCTGGCCAGGACGGCCGCCGGCTGGTGGTGGCGTCACAACCGACAACAACGACCACCGACCTGGCGTCTAGGCAGGACGCCCAGCCACAGTAACTGGCGCCTGTCCCAAATGCCACTCACCGTGGTTGGGCGTCCAGCCTAGACGCCAGGCCGGTGCCGTGGCTGTCGGTTCTGGCGCCACCACCAGCCGGCGGCCGTCCCGGCCAGGCTCCCCACCACCAGCCGTGGTTGTTTTTTTTTGTTTTAAAAAAAAGATTTATTTTGCCGCCACGAGCCAACCTTCCCTCCTCCGCAGCCGATCGCCGCCAACTCTTTGCCTTGCCGCCTCGACATTGCCGTACTTTGATTTTTTTTTTTTTCAGTGTGTGTTGTTTTTTTAGGTCAAGGGCAATATTGTAACTTCAATATAAGTTTGTGGGCTTTATGTGGAGATTTGCGGACGATATTTAGCAATCCACTTATATTTTTGGAAAACCGAGCAAAGGTCATAATATTTTCCTTTTTTTATTTCCCTCCAAAAAAACGGGCAGTGAGCTCGAATTTAAGTCTCCTCCCTTATTTTCACTGACCCCCAATTGATTAACACCATCTACGTCATTGATTACTCATCAAATTCTCAACTTCCTTTGATTAAATTGCTCAGAATAAAAATTGACTTACTCTCCAAAAATTATTTGTCTTTGAAAATTCAGCATTACTTACATTAGAGAGGTCACTGAACAACCATAACAAGAGTAACGACTCAGGTTTGTTTCGTCATCGTCAACAACTGGGGGGACCTAGGAATCTTAGCTTTCTTGACAGAGATTTGAGTTTTTGACAGTGAAAAGTATGTAATCTGCACTTCTTTACTGTATTTGTGTATGGGAATGGGGTAATCTCATTGTTTAGTAGTTTTAATTTTGGGGCTTTGTGAAAATTCTTTACTTTAAACCCTAATTTTGTATGAATATGTTATTGTGGGGCTTGTTTCATTTTTATATTGAACAAACTAATAAAGAATTAGGGTTTAACCATAAAAAAATTGGGGTAATTATTGCTGTTGTATTTAATTAAAAATAAATCCATTTTGTTCTTTATTTAATTGGCAATAGGGTATTTCCCCTAATTAAACAATTAATTAAGTTAAGTTGTGTGATTATTTAAGCAAAAAAAAGTTATGTGATTAGTTTTTATTTATTATTGTTATAGAATGGAAAAGGTGGATGTAAAATTGACAGTGGGGGGTTGGTTTTGTACCAAGTATTGTTGGTAAAAGGCGCCAAATAACTTGGGATGGTGGATGGGTTTTTTGGAAGAAGAAAGTGAGGGTGTCACAAATTGAAGTGGGATTAGTGAATGGCATTAGCTGTGCATGGGTTTTTACATGCTGGTGTTGAAGTGCCTGAATTTAATTGTTGGTATAAGCAGAAGGGGAGGACTTTTATAACTGGTAAAAGGGAGTTAGTTAATGATGAAGAAGTTAAGGGGTGGTTAGACACAAAGACTAAAGAAGGGGTTATTGAAATGCATGTTACTAGTCAAGAACCTATTAAGGCCACACCAAACAGTAGAGTTAACATGATAAATGGCAATGAACTTAGTTCAAAAGATAGAGCAAAGTTGAGAGAGGAACTTGGTGGGCCCAAACCACTTACTGAAAAGCCCTAAATCCTTACAGCAACACCCCTTAGGTCCAGCCCAAGAGTAAACAAGTCAGCTGAAGTTTTGAGGAGAAGCCCTAGGTTAGATAAGAGCATAGTAGTTGGAAGCAGTCCTACTGAGAGTCCAGTAGCTAGGAAGTTGCTGTCTGCAGAAAGTAAAGGTAAGGGGAAGCTGGACTTTGGTAGATCTTGAGTTTTAGTAGACAAGGAGAGAGTTACAACAAAGGGAGATGAGGTGAGTAGTGAGGAGCATGATCCCAGTCTATTCTCATACAGTGATGTGAGTGATGTTGACATAAACTGGAATGTGGAGGAGGAGGACTTTTATGATGATGATCATCATCAGGATAGCATCGATTTTATGGTATGTCAACAGAAGAAGTCACAAAAAATGCAAGTATTCGTGGATATTTCAACTCTGCACAAGCTTTAGCTGCTTTCGCGGAGTTGATTTTGCGCCTTAAACAGAAGCTTAATGCACACTATTCTCCGGTCATTGCTGCTGGTGGATCTTACGGTGGAAGTAAGTCATAATCGCGCAGTCTCTATCGTTAATAATATATTTTTATATACAAATTAAAGTACATAGTAAGACGAATCAATTAATAACTTGCATAAATATGGACATTTTCAATGGCATTATATTGTGTACATAATTAACATGGCTTGTGTTATTTCTATGTTGTACAAATTAAAGTACATAGTAAGACGAATCAATTAATAACTTGCATAAATATGGACATTTTCAATGGCATTATATTGTGTACATAATTAACATGGCTCGTGTTATTTCTATGTTACATGCAGTGCTAGCTTCATGGCTTCGGCTGAAGTATCCCCATGTTGTCTTGGGTGCTCTGTCCTCATCGGCTCCTGTGTTATACTTTGACAAAATTATTCCACCAAATCATGGATATTACTCTGTTGTCACAAAGGATTTTAAGGTAAATATAATATCATATCAAGAAAAGGGTCTTATCGAGCCAAAATCTCTCACGAGTCCTCTTAGTTAGCGGGCTAAGCACTTTGAGAGTAGGGGGAAGGGTAAGGGAATCTTTGCCCCAAAGTGTTTCTAGTGGGGTATGATCGATAACCTCTTGACTGTGAGATGTAAACTTTTCCTCTAGACTAAGCTTTGTTTGGTATATATAACATGATATATATCATGCTTGTATAATTTTAATAATTAAAACTAAATACTACTCCCTAGTATATATGAATCGTATAGACTACTAGTACAATACAAGCTAGAATATTCTAATGAATCGTGGAGTATACAGTTATAAATAATAAATATTTGATAATTAACACCAATTTAATTTGTAAGCACGAATTAGAGTCCATGTTCAAAGAAGTGATATACACTATTATCTCCATGTCTAATTGCAACGTAATTTTACATTTTTACATGCATGTTGTGAGTTGCATTATATTGGTTTTGTAGGAAACAAGTAAAAGTTGTTACGAAACCATCAAAAACTCATGGGCTGAGATTGATAGAATTGGGGCAAAGCAAAATGGTCTTTCTATTTTGAGCGACAAGTTTAAAACTTGTGTGTAAGTAGTAATTCCTTTAATTTGTTTACTAAGACATAAATTTATCACTTAAACTTTTTCTTTATAATTTTCAGTCGTGACTTGAAAATTGCTAACTCAATTTATTACACGGTAAAAGAATGTGTAACACCCGATGATGCGGGTGTTATAATAGCACCAATAAACTATTTTTTTGGTTCAAATCATATCATTTCGTGAATGCGTGAATTGTCTAATATTGTTAAGTGTTAAATTTTGATTTCGTTCTTGGTTGTGTAGGCAATTGGAAAAGACAAGTGATCTTAAGGACTTTTTGGCAAGCAGCGTTTATGCGCAAGCAGCTCAATATAATATCCCTAGTGTGAGCAGCATTTGTAAAGCAATAGACAGTGGAAGCAAAAAAGATATACTTGCTCAAATTTACGCAGCAGTCGACGTATACTCGGCCAATTACACGGATTGTCTAGATATTTATGCCACTCACGATCAATTCATAGGATGGGGTTGGCAGGTAAATTTAACTATAATGCATGATCAGGTTCGTTATTGGGTAGGGTAGTCGTCCAATGATAATAAGGTTGGAGTCAAGTTCAAAAAGCTCTAAATAAACTGAGTTTATAATGGATAGAACCTTTATTGGACAAATTCAATATATGGCTAAAATATTTGTTCAATTTAATAAATAAAGAAAATAATAAATAATATAAAAAAATACATAGATATTATATATCTATTCATATATACTTAATGATGGAATTATCCAATATTTATTGAATTCGATAGTTTGTTGGCCTGCCCATAATCTACCTGCAATTCGTATTGGCCCAACCTGCTATTGGCCCTATAAAATATGATCCTCTTTAACCCGCGCGATCCTCGTTTAATAACCAGGTCTAAGGTTCATCCCGTCACGACCTTGCACTACAAGACACATGGGTTAAGCAATGTGGTACTGAACTTGAGCTTTGATTGGATTTCAAATTTGGAATTCTCTTTGAAATATTTTACACACATAGATAGAGCCTACCTAGGCTCAAGATACACAAACAAATTTGACAAAAGTCGTGACTTAAAAGGCTTACTTTAAAGCCATCTTTCAATATTTTTTTATCCATTATTTAATATTCTTTCCTTGTTATTTTAGACATGAAGTGAAATGGTGATACCCGTATCATATGGCACAAATAAGGATTCGATGTTTCCATCTAAAACTTTTAACTTGCTCAAATATATCAAGGAATGCAAAGACGTGTACAACGTTGTGCCACGACCACATTGGATCACAACTTATTATGGAGGGCATGTGAGTATGAACAAAAATATATAATATTGTCTTTTAATCTTTAGCGAAGACAGTTTGTTTATACTCTGCACTTATTTTTACTTATTTAAAACTATTTTTAATATCTAAGTTAATTTTCATGTGATCCAAAAATTTAAAAGTGTTAAGCTTTAAATGGATATAAGACTAGTTTCTTACAGAGATTTGCACACTACAGGATATGAAGCTGGTTTTGAATAAATTTGGCAGTAATATTATTTTCTCCAATGGACTAAGAGACCCGTATAGTAGTGCTGGGTAATCCTCGTTATTTCTTTTTTTTTTTTTTTTTTTTAGACTAGATTTTTTTTTTCTTTATTTATAGTGTTCATAAACATATATTCATCAATTAATTAACCTTCTTTTATTGTGCATGTTGACAGGATTCTAGAAAACTTATCAGAGAGCATAATTGCCATTTATACCACAAATGGTTAGTGTACAACATTATCATGTCATCTAAGTGCAATCAATTACTCTTCTACTTCATCGGGTTTAAAAGTTGTTCACTTTTATTAGCTTTTTTTGCACTTACTATGTGTAAACCTCACTATTAGGTACAAAGTACTCCATCGTCTCCATAGTTAAAGATATTAATAGTTAGTGTTACACGTAGCAAATGTACATTATTCAAACTTCAAACTACGGAGTATATGAGTAAAAAGTATATCAAAGGATTTATTTGACATTAGCTAAAGGAAGCAAAATCTTTCCTAAAATTTCACTTTAATTGCCTTAAATATTTGTAGGAACCCATTGCCAAGACATACTTGCTGCAGAAGAAGATGATCCAGAATGGTTAGTTCATCAAAGGACAAGAGAAGTTGAGGTTATCAATGGGTGGTTCAAGATATATTATGAAGATCTCAAACAATATTTGAAATGATTTTGCTATTTTCATTTGTGTTGCTATCTTGCTAATCTATTTTGTATTCTACGTAATTCTAATACTTATAATTTATAAAGCACAAATTTTATGTGACTGGCCACACCGTATGGCCGGGGTTACTTATCACTAGTAGAAAAAAAGAAATAGGCAACCCCCCTATGGCAACGGTTCATGAAAACCGTTGCCAACTTAAATGAGCGCCATTTTAAATTTCAGAGTTGGCAACGGTTAACCGTTGCCAATTGAGTATATTTTTTTTTAAAAAAAAAAAAAAAAAAAGAAAAGTAGTTAGAGTTGGCAACGGTTAACCGTTGCCAATTAAAAAAAAAAATATTATGTTAAGTGTTGGCAACGGTTAACCGTTGCCAATTGAGGATTTTTTTTTAAAAAAAAAAAAAGAAAAGTAGTTAGAGTTGGCAACGGTTAACCGTTGCCAATTTAAAAAAAAAAAAAAAAAAAAACCGGGTATACTGCTGCATTCAATTCCCTCTTCTCTTCTCTGTTTCGTCCCTCTTCTCTTCGTCCCTCTTCATTGCTATTCCATTGGAGCACCCGACGCAGTTGCCGCCATACGCACCACCATTGAAGCATCTTCCATTGAAGCATCTTCGAGGTAAGCTACCTAGTATACCTAGGTTTCAATTACTCCATTGAATTCCTTCAAATTCATGCCTTTTTTTTTAGGATTTGGTTTGCATTTTAGTAATTGTAATTAGTATCTTGAAATATAGGGTTTCTCAACTACAAGCGCACGTACGACCCCCCTCCACAACGACCCTCCATCCACATATATACTTGGATATAGGAAATGTAGGTTCTTATTTCAAGTAATTTGAATTTCGTTCTTCAAAGCTTGCCTAAATTTGCTTGACCAGTGATTATTAATACTCAGAAGTGCATGATTGGTAGAAAATGCTGGCAGACAATACTCGAAAGTGCATGATTAGTTTAGAATGCTGGCGTGTGTGGTATTTGTGAATGAAGTTTAGGTAAAAAGCTTATAGCATGTTTTGTTCAATGTAAAAAGGTTTGATGGAATGTTTTATTTGATTGAATAATTCATAGTATTATTATGGAGAGATTTTGGCTAGTTTGGCTGTGGGTGGGCTGAGGTTGCTGCAGGCTGCTGTGGGTGGGCTGAGGCTGCTGTGGGTGGGCTTCTAGGTAAAACTCATATGTTTGGTTTTGTTTTATTCTTGTTTTGGGTGTTTTCGTTGTCCTAATCCTTGCTCGAAGTACCCTTCCTAGAAGGTCCCTTCTTGTTTGAGGCTAGGTAGTGCCCCTCAATGTTCGTGGCATCCTTCCTAGAAGGTGGCTTTGAACATTGTTGGGTGGTAGTTGTGGTTGTGTGCCCTCGGGCTGGTTTTGTCTCGTGTTTTTGGTATTTCCTTGTTTGTAAGTTTTATTTGTTCATTCTTTGGTAATAAAATTTTTCTTATTTTCCAAAAAAAAAAAAAAAAAAAAAAGACAATATGTAGCCATGTGTTAAGGAGTATTGAAATTCTCCATTGATTATGTTCCTATGGGGAATATGTCCCAAGTTTTGGTTATTTGTTGCCCTAATTAATATAGAAATTGTTTGAAGTAACTTATATTTGTCCTTTTTGTGTTTTACCTTTTGTGGTTGGAGTGGTTTGTTGCCCCATTTTCTCTCTTATTCCTTAATTATATATATGGCCCTATCTTTTCTTATTATCCATTTCTCATACTTACTAACTTTTGTTTTTTGTTTTGTTTTTTCTTTTTGCGTTTTTATAGATTCATATGTGACTTGAAGTTCAAGTTTAAGCTTGAAGACTACATACATACCTCAAGTGCGAAGTTAAAAAGAATACATTATCCATTGTATTGGTATGAATTATAAACTTCTCTAATAAGCTATATATATATATATATATATATATATCTTTATTGTCTTAATAAAAGTTTTTTCATGACAAACTAAATACAACAATAAATATATGAAATGTTTGCATTGCATCATCATATGCCTAGATACCCGTTCAAGGCTTTATCATTAGGAGAAAGTCTTAAATAGTCCTCGGTTGGGACTGTTCTTGAACGTTTACTCTCACTTAGGTGGTGAATGTATGTCCTTTTTTCGATTTTAAGGAACATCTTGGCTTACCATTTCCTCGATCACCATGTTCTCTGGGTACATATGTGGGTAAGTAATTACCTACGTCGTGTACTTGGAGAACTGGGGTGAAATGCTGCCGGATTTTCCTTAAAATTGGAAAGTTGACATACATTCACTAGTGAGAGTAAACGTTCAAGGATGGGTTAGGTTGGAGTGATAAGGACCCTTTGGAAGCATATATTCATTTGTGTATGTATATGAAAGTTATATGCATGGTGTGTGTTTGAATTTGATTTATGTATATAGTAGATGTAGCAATTATACATTATTGTTCGTAATATGTTGCCATGTTTAGAGACAAATTGCTTAATGGAGAAGGATCGTGGCTGGATGTATGGTAGACGTGATACATTGGAATTCTTTGATGGGGTTCAAGAGTTTTGCGAGAGGGCTTTAGCTTATCAGCGTAGAATGGGTTTCGAGTGCCTCTATTGTCCTTGTGTTGATTGTAATAATGTGAAGGTGGTCAATAGTGTTGATATCATTAGAGATCATGTAGTTTGTCGTGGGTTTAGGCTTAAATATTTGGCACGGTGAAGAAGGAGAATACAATGGGGATGTTATTGGGAATGATGTGCATGATGATAGAAGCAATGACATTCGTGTGGACGAGGAATACAAGAATAATGATGATGAACATATTATTGATGATGGTGCTGAGGAGGGATTTGAGGATGATCATGTGGATGAGGTTGAGGATGAAGGTGTGGATGAGATGATGCGTGGTTTTGAAGGTGACGTGTTTGAGTCATTATCGGAGGCTTCTAAAAAGCCTTTGTATCCTGGGTGCCAAAAATACTCCAAACTAAGTGTCGTGCTAACACTTTTTAACATTAAGTCGAAGCATGGGTGGACGGACAGTAGTTTTACTTCCTTGTTGAGCGTGTTAAGTGAGATGTTGCCCGATGGGAATGAAATTCCTAAGTCTTACTATTACGCTAAGAAGCTCATGTGTCCATTTGGTTTGGAGTATAAGAAGATACATGCATGTCCTAATAATTGTATTCTTTACCGAAATGAATATGAACAATTGGAGGAGTGTCCACGATGCAAGAAGTCGCGCTACAAGCGCAAGAGTTGCAATGCTAGTACGAAGGGACCTCCTGCTAAGGTGTTGTGGTATCTTCCCATAATTCCAAGGTTTAAGCGTCTGTTCTCTTTACCAAAAGACGCTAAAAACTTGAGGTGGCATGCAGAGGGAAGAAAGAAAAACAAAATGCTAAAGCACCCAGCCGACTCCCCGCAATGGAAGAACCTTGATATGAAGTTTGGGGAATTTGGTGATGAAGTCAGAAATTTAAGGCTTGGTTTGTGCACTGACGGGATGAATCCATTTGGCACTCTTAGTACCCAGCACAGCACATGGCCGGTACTTTTAGTGATCTACAATTTGCCTCATTGGTTGTGCATGAAACGGAAATATGTAATGCTTTCACTTTTGATATCGGGGCCAAGGCAACCTGGAAACGACATAGATGTGTATCTTGGGCCACTGGTTGATGATTTGAGAAAGATGTGGGACGAAGGGGTTTCCGTGTTTGATGCTCATAAGAATGAGATGTTCACATTGCGTGCAGCTCTTATGTGGACCGTTAATGATTTTCCTGCATATGGCAACTTGTCTGGGTATAAGAATAAAGGGAAAAAGGCATGTCCCATTTGTATTGATGATACGCCAAGCAGACGCCTTGATCATTCTTTCAAAGAGGTGTATTTGAGGACAAGAAGGTTGCTCCGGCGCGATCACCCGTACCGTCGACAGAAAAAGGCTTTCGATGGGACAGTGGAATAGGGGACTGCTCCTAGGCCACTAACTGGTGAGGAGGTTTACGCTCGGGTTAAGGGTGTAAGAACAGTATTTGGGAAATCTGAAAAAGCGGCGGAATCAGTTGCTCTCTTTAAAAAAGAATCAATCTTTTGGTTGCTCCCGTACTGGAAAGAACATGACGTTAGGCACTGTCTTGATGTAATGCATATAGAGAAGAATGTGTGTGACGCTCTTGTGGGAACGCTGATGAATATTCAAAACAAGACAAAGGACGGAAAGGGTGCACGTTTAGATTTGGAAAAGATGGGGGTGCGTCCAGAATTGTGGGTTCAGCAAAGGGTTAGTAAGGGAAAGGAACAGGAAAAGGAAAAAGAAATGGGTTCGAAAAAGGGAAAGGGAAAGGCCGCGGATGCGTCGAAGAAGAAAAATGAGGGAAAAGCCAAAAAGGGGAAGCCCTATTTACCTCCGGCTTGCTATACATTGTCAAGGGTAGAAAAACGGATGTTTTGTGAATGTCTGTATGGCATTAAGGTTCCATCAGGGTACGCATCTAACATGAAAAGATTTGTATCCTTAAATGGAGAATTGAAGCTGACAAGTATGAAATCCCATGATTGTCATGTTCTGATGCAAGTTTTTCTACCAATTGCAATACGTGGTATTTTGCCAAAGCACGTGAGGGAAGCTATTACAAGCCTCTGTTCGTTTTTGAATACAATATGTAGCAAAGTGCTTGATCCTTGTACACTTGATGCTTTACAGGCGGATGTTGTTGTGACTTTGTGCAAATTTGAGAGGTTCTTCCCGCCCTCGTTTTTCGACATAATGGTGCATTTGATTCTTCATTTGGTGCGTGAGATTAAGTTGTGCGGTCCAGTGTTCTTGAGGTGGTGCTATCCTTTTGAAAGACACATGGGTACATTGCAAGATAAAGTTAGGAATCGGGCTCACCCGGAAGGAAGTATGATTCAAGGGACCGTGGCCGAGGAGATTGGTAATTTTGTGGCCGACTATGTAGCCGTTGCTGAACCTATTGGTATTCCTACTTCTCGACATGAAGGTAAACTTGATGGTCATGGCACAATCGGGTCAAAATGAATGTCACCTGATCGAGAGAAGTTCTTACAAGCACACCTTTATGTGTTGCACCATGTTGCAGATGTTCACCCATATTTAGACGAGCACATGGCTAGTTTGCGTGATGAGTTTCCGTCGAAAGGTGAAAGGGCACTGATGCAATTGCACAATAAGAAGTTTGTGAGTTGGTTTCGTGATCGAGTGATGGGTGGAATGGATGAGAGTGTCACAGCTATAGTAAGGTGGCTTGCTTATGGTCCTAGGGATGATGTTCGCTCATTTGAGGGATATGACATAAATGGGTACACATTTTGGACTGAGCGTCAAGATTTGAAATCGTCCTCGACCCAAAACAGTGGTGTAACGGTTGTGGCATCGTCAAGGGAGTTTGCAAGTGCTAAGGATAAATCACCCGTTGATGCAGAGTTGTCATACTACGGTCGAATTCAAGAAATATGGGAGCTTGATTATTATGACTTCACGATTGCTCTTTTCCGGTGTAAGTGGGTTGATAATATCAGGCGTAACGTCAAATTTGATGATTTTACTCTTGTAGATCTTGGCAACCTCAATGATAGTGTGGAACCATTCATCCTTGCATCTCAAGCTAAGTAGGTGTTTTACGTATTTGACCCTGACGACTCAAAATGGTCTATTGTGCTAGCCGACAAAAGAAGAATCCTTGGCGTTGGAGATGTCGAGGATGAGGAAGAATATGATGCCTTTGATGACTCGGCACCTTTCACTGTTTCTAGACCTGCTGTGCCAAATGAGATAGACGACCAAGCCAATTACATGAGATCAGACCACGATGAAGGAATATTAGATAAAGGTACTGTATATTTTCTGTTAGTTTGAATTGCAGGCTTAGAAAGAATTAAAAATTCACATTTTAGGTGAAACTGAATGAAATTGTTGAATTACTTGCCCATTTTTCTTATATTCTTTTAAATGACATAAAGTAACTTGCTTCACCATTTTCTATGTTTATTTGTATTATAATTCAGCAATTTATATATGATTATAAGTTTACCTTACAATTCAGCAGCTAATAACGTGTTATGTTTGTAATGACAGGTTTTAACATCTAATGGCGGACGATCCATACCGTGTTCGAGTTGAGGATGTTGAATCTAATGATGATGATTCATCTAATGATGGGGACCAGCTGTATGATGTGAACAAGGAACCTGATTTGGGTGAGCCAAAAGATCAGGCGCAAGATGTATTGGAGAGAATGATAGATGAGTTTGAAATTGCAGCTGAGCAAGCGCCTCCAATCGATAATGACATTATGGAGCCGTTTCGTGAGGATCAAAGTGGAGGGGGGTGCAGGCACCAGCGAAGAAAAAGCAGAGGGGTCCGACGACAACTTTCAAGAAACCTGTCGGTCCTATGGTCTTGGAGTATGACAGGGTAGGGCAACCCTCAGGTAAATGGCGTCGTCAGTATGCTGGTCAAGTTGGGATTTGTACGCGCAAAATCCCCATTACGCTTCGTATGAGCGACGTACCTACAGGCTTGATTGACACGTTTTGGAATGATACCAGGGTAAGTTTTTTTTGATGTGATTATTTATAAACAATTTCAATTTATTGTTATGTTATTGGCAAACTAATAATGTTTGTTATTTGTGCTTGCAGAGTCTATTTAACATTCCAAATGAGTACGCCAAGCGAAGGGTGTTTGAATCCTTACTTGCGGCAAGATTCAGAAGCTTCAAGTGTAACTTAGTTCGTCAGTTTATCACAAAGAAACTTGTGAGGAAACCAAAGAACAAGAAAGGAGGTGGCAGTGATGATGATGTCATCGATGAAGAGAAACTCCCTTGGCAAATATGGCCTAGCATATCGAAGGATGATTGGGAAGCTTTCGTTCTTCAAAAATGAAAAAAAGAAGAAATTGTAAGTTTAAAGAACTCTGATGAAAATTGTGTTGTAATTTATCGTCTTTTTTATTAGTAATGAAACTAACATATATATCTTTTTATGTAGGAAATGAGGGAGCAGAATTCCAGGAATGCATTGCAAAAGCAATACCACCATCATATGGGAGCAATGACGTATGATGAATGGAGGGATACGTGGGTGAGTGAAGGAGTATACCCCATTGCGCTTCTAGGGTCCTCCACAGCGCCATCTGAATCCACGACCAGTACTTTGGTGAGTCGTGCTGGGGATTTCTTTTGCTCTATGCATTCGCGGGACAAGAAAACCGGAAAATGGTCCATCAAGGCTCCGGAAACCAAAGAAATGACAGATAAGCTAGTAAGAAACTATGAACTAGTGAACTACTTTATTCATTTGCATGTATATCACTTTATATAAACACTTACTTCATGTTGCCATTTTGTTTTTGCTATAGCTTGAGTACACTGGAGAGCTTGTTGAAGGCAAGCTCGTCCCGACGGTAGAGAAGGATCCCTTCACCTTGGCTATGGGAAAGCCCTACCATCCGGGACGGGTATTAGGTGCTGGGGGGAGCTTGCTAGGATGGGAGAAGGTAATGGGTCCCGAATATACCAAATCTGGAAGATCCCGAGCAAGTGTGAACTCGCCACAGAACTTCGATGCCACAGTGGCATCAATTAAAGAACAAGTGCGCAATGAGATGCGCGAAGAGTTCAATGCATGGGCGAAGCAAATGAATTTGCCGACCTTGCCCTTTTCCTCGACAACACCGGCCGACTCAAGTAGCCACCCACGAAGAGAAGGAGAACAGGAGATAAATGCACGCGAGGAGGTACGTGATTAGAATTCAACTCTATAGGTTTTGATATGTTGAGTTACGTGGGTACGGTTCTAATTAATGTTTCACTATCAATACCACTATTGCAGATTGGTACTCCTTCACATGCGAACTCAAGGGGGCTGGATACTCCGACACCTCATGACTTTCCTATTCTACAGGTAATTTTTTACTTACTTGTTTGGATAATGATATTGGTTTTTGGATTGTGTTGTGAAATGGTTAAGTTGGCTGTGAAATGGTGTTTCTTCGCTGTGTTGTGTTGTTGGTGTTGCTTTGTTCATGTGATGTGTTGTTGTTGTTTGCTCTTCCTTCTCCTTCTCCTCATTCTCCTCCTCCTTCTCCTTCTCCTCCTTCTCCTTCTCCTTCTCCTTCTCCTCCTCCTTCTCTTTCTCCTTCTCCTCCTTCTCTTTCTCCTTCTCCTTCTCCTTCTCCTCCTCCTCCTCCTCCTCCTTCTCTTTCTTCTCCTTCTCCTTCTCTTTCTCCTTCTCCTTCTCCTCCTCCTCCTTCTCCTTCTCGAGGAGGCTGCAGCTGTGAGGAGGCTGTGAGGAATCACGCGAGGAGGCTGCAGCTGCACTGCAGCAGCTGTGCAGCCTCCTCGCTGTGCACACGCTGCCCTTCCCGCCCGGTTTCCGATTTTTTTTTTTTTTTTTTGCACTCGTTTTGGTTTTTTTTTTTTTTTTTTTTTTTTGCGCCTAAGATACTTAGTTATGAATATTTATGGCTTGAAACAACATAAAAAAGCAATTTCACAAGTTTTAGGTTCATTTAAAGTGTTTACGGTTCAAAATGGGCAAAATGAGTTCTAACTTGCCCATTTTTCATGATTTTAGCTCAATGCTTGAATTAACTCCTATATTACACCTAAGATACTTAGTTATGAATATTTATGGCTTGAAACAACATAAAAAAAGCAACTTCACAAGTTTTAGGTTCATATAGAGTATTTACGGTTCAAAATGGCCAAAATGAGTTCTAACTTGCCCATTTTTCATGATTTTAGCTCAATGCTTGAATTAACTCCTATATTACACCTAAGATACTTAGTTATGAATGTTTATGGCTTGAAACAACATTAAAAAAGCAACTTCACAAGTTTTAGGTTCATATAGAGTATTTACGGTTCAAAAATGGCCAAAATGAGTTCTAACTTGCCCATTTTTCATGATTTTAGCTCAATGCTTGAATTAACTCCTATATTACACCTGAGATACTTAGTTATGAATATTTATGGCTTGAAACAACATTAAAAAAGCAACTTCACAAGTTTTAGGTTCATTTAGAGTATTTATGGTTCAAAATGGGCAAAATGAGTTCTAACTTGCCCATTTTTCATGATTTTAGCTCAATGCTTGAATTAACTCCTATATTACACATAAGATATTTAGTTATGAATATTTAAATGAAGTATCTTCCTAACTGGTGCAGGAAGAGACCCGTTGTGAACTTCTTCACCCGGGCGAATCATATGATGGACCTTTGAATGTTGTTGCCTATGGTAGTGCACAACCGGCCGAACAAGGTACGGTCCATCTTCGACCTCTTCTTCCTGAGCATTATTCTGTCGGGATCCATTCTGTGGTTCCCGGGTTCAAGGACATCCTCATACCTGTGCCCGTAGAGGAGGATGATTATACTACACTCTGGGCAGCAAAAGGTAGTTTTGTGCAATGGCCATCTGCTTGGATACGGTTGATGAACCAGGTAATTAAGATTTAGACTTCACGCTTTAATCTTTTCTTCCCAAGAGTTGGATGGAAATCTTTTCTAACCATTTGTGTGGATTTGTCTTATTAGCCATCGAGGAAAAGCCAAACTCCAAAGAAGAGGGTGGAGGGGCCAAAGAACAGGAGTGAACATGGCTCGGTGAGTGGAAAAACGTCGATGAAGAGCCCTTCACGAGGTTCAGCTACGCAAGCTACTCCATTAGTTGAAGACACGGTGCTTCAATTGCTATCTCAGGAGTTAGCTTATTTGCACAACCGTGTTTGCGTGTTGCCTAATGACAGCCCCATCCAAATCCAACTTCCTAAGGAAATGTTCCACTACGATGATGATGTAACGGCATGGCTATTCAAAGAAGATGTGAAGGAATTTCTAAGTGGTGCAATGCTTAACATTTCCCTCATTCAAATATCCATGAGGTAATTCAACTGGTACTCAATTTATGTTATTCAGTTTAGTGGTGTTTGTCGTTTGGTTTTCGATTAACATTTTGTTATCATGCATGCAGAGCACTCGAGGAGAAAATATGGGAGCTTGAATCTCCTTGTCAAGTTGGGTGGTTGTGCCCTGAGCAGATGTCCACTGCTAGAATCTTAGGCAACTCCGCTGACGTGTTGTACTTGTTAGGTTTTCAGTGAATTCAAACTAGAAAAGCACTTAAAACTTGTGTGGGACAAAACCTAAATAATGTGATTACAATAACAAAGTAAATTAATTACAACAAACATATCTAACGTGTTACAATCAAGTATTAATAAGTTTAAGAAATTACAGAAATTTCTAAACCAAAACACTAATGTGAAGAATATGTAACTTACCTCTACTCCAAGCCAATCAAAACATACATGAACATGAGAATAGAAATGCCCCTTGAGACTATGACCTTGATACACTGTCAAAGGCGTATGAATACTTTCCTAAAGAAGTTTATTTCCCCCACACGGTACTTGGGTTTAAACTGGAAATCTTCTTTGAGATACAATTGACAGCCACTTCGTTCTTAGTACTAGAATCGAAGTAAAGATGATAAATTCACACAATTTGGAATGATTGCAAGAGTTTTTCTAACAAAAGTTTGCAAAGTTTTTGATAGAAAATGTAGAGAATACTTTTTGGAGAGAAGAACAGAATTTTCTGTATATCGGAATCAAGAAAACCAAGCCTTTTATTAAAGACTTAACCGTCAGAATTTCGCAAATAACTGACAGGCGCGGGCGCTCCTCAAGAAGGCGCGGGCGCGCCTCAGAGTGGAGCGGGCGCTCCTAAAAAGGGAGCGGGCGCTCCTCTCCTGAACTTCCGAAATTCACCAAGGAGGCAGAAGGGGGCGCGGTTTAGGCGCGACCCGAGCGCGGGCGCACCAACCAGGAGGAGCGGGCGCTCCTATATTAGGAGAGGGCGCTCCTCCCAAAACCACCCAATTTCTATACTGGAAGTCAGAGAGGGTCGCGGTTTAGGCACGACCCAGGCGCGGGCGCGCCACTTGGACGCGCGGGCGCGCCACTTGGACGCGCGGGCGCGCCACTTGGACGCGCGGGCGCGCCAAATGACGCGCGGGCGCGCCAAATGACGCGCGGGCGCGCCAACTTTCTCCTACCAAACCTTCAGATTCCAGTGAGGTCCGCGGTTTAGGCGCGACCTCAGCGCGGCCGCGCTTACCCAGCGCGGGCGCTCCTCATGGTTCGCGAGCGCGCAACCATCAACACTCTAAATCTTCCAACAGTACTATGCTGAACGGGGTATCAGGTAATCAGTGAGTGCGGGAGACAAGTTTATATTCGTCCCATACTATGAGGAGTACGTCTGATTATGCTAGTCAAGTTCATTTGTTTTCCCAGTTTATTTGTTGTAATAGGCTAACTATTGATTTGTTTGTCTCGTGTGTAGTTATCATTGGACCCTACTTGTGATTTGTGTTTCCAGTAACACAATCTTCTACTTTGATTCTGCTCGGTTACCTCAAGTAAGAAAGCGCCTCGTGAGGTCCATACTGCAAAAGTAAGCATCTAGTTTGTTTCACTTCTTGTTATTCATTTTCATATCTTAACTCATATGTATTAATTATACTAGTCAAATTTGAACTTATTACTTTGATTTTTTGTAGTACCATGAAGAAGATAAATCCTCGATCTCCTTGAGGTCCTACATGGAAAGCACCCAAGGTAATTCACCCATGATGTTGTGATTTTCTTACTTTACAATGCTTAAGATGTTGCTTATTTGCTATGCATTTTGATTCATGTGCTTTGTTCCTCATGCTAGTGCGCACAACAGGAAAACAGAGTTGACTGTGACCTATACGTGATGAGATTCATGTATGACATAGTGATGAGTCATTGTACAGACACACGTCAGCTTAAAGAGGTATGCCATTTTGGTTGAAATTGCGTCCCAAAATCACTTACTTGCTCTTTTCTTGTAATCTCAAGCATTAGTAACCTATAACTAAGTGATTATGACATGTTTTAACAAGTTATGAGTTCAATAGACAAGAAATATAGAAAATAGGCATCCTAGTAGCCAAAATGGCCTTACTTGGGCCATTTTGGTTGAAATTGCGTCCCAAAACCTCTTACTTGCTCATTTCTTGTAATCTCAAGCATTAGGCACCTATAACTAAATGATTATGACATGTTTTAACAAGTTATGAGTTCAATAGACAAGAAATATAGAAAATAGGCATCCTAGTAGCCAAAATGGCCTTACTTGGGCCATTTTGGTTGAAATTGCGTCCCAAAACCTCTTACTTGCTCATTTCTTGTAATCTCAAGCATTAGGCACCTATAACTAAATGATTATGACATGTTTTAACAAGTTATGAGTTCAATAGACAAGAAATATAGAAAATAGGCATCCTAGTAGCCAAAATGGCCTTACTTGGGCCATTTTGGTTGAAATTGCGTCCCAAAACCTCTTACTTGCTCTTTTCTTGTAATCTCAAGCATTAGTCACCTATAACTAAGTGATAATGACATGTCTTAACTAGTTATGAGTTCAATAGACAAGAATTATAGAAAATAGGCATCCTAGTAGCCAAAATGGCCTTACTTGAGTCATTTTGGTTGAAATTGCGTCCCAAAACCACTTACTTGCTCTTTTCTTGTAATCTCAAGCATTAGTCACATTTAACTAACCCCAATTATTATTAATTCACTTCTACTAACTCACGTTTTGTGTATTCTAAGTTTTGCAAGGGGCAAACGGGACAGCCATACACGAGCGAGGAACTCCATGTAATTTGGGAGATGTTGGCGACCTACATCACATTTAATTTGTAAATATTGTTTACTAGCTAGCTACTACATCAATCCTAGCATTAGCTTACTAATTATGTACTATACATGAAACATTTTTCTAATTTATATCATCTCTTGCGATTGTTATTATTATTTATGTTTTGTTATTAATAATACTAATTATTGTTACTATTATCATAATAATTATTATTATTATCACTATTATAATATTAATAATAATTATTATTAATATTAATATTATAATAATAATAATTATTATTAATATTAATATTATAATATTAATAATATTGTAGCAAAAAAAAAAAAAAATACAGGTCAATGGCAACGGTTAACCGTTGCCAATATTTATAAAAAAAAAAAAAAAAAAAAGCGCGCCAAGGTCAATGGCAACGGTTAACCGTTACCAACTCAAGCAATTGGCAACGGTTAACCGTTGCCAATTATTTTTAAAAACAAACCAATTATTTTTAAAAACAAAAAAAAAGGGCGCCATGGTCAATGGCAACGGTTAACCGTTGCCAGTTGCTTGAGTTGGCAGCGGTTTTGAACCGTTGCCAATTATTTTGGGATTTGGCAACCCTCAAATACTCAACGGTTCAAAACCGTTGCCTTTGGGGGGTTTGAACCGTTGCCAATTTCCTCTTTTCGTGTAGTATATTCAGGGGTTATTCAATCGGTCAGGGGTTACCCGTTAAATGTTTTGGCGTGTGTCAGCCGGCCACACGGTGTGCCCAGCCACACAGAAACGCGCTAACCGACTGAGTAACCCCAAAATAAGTAACCCTTGATTAACTGAGTAACCTTCGAATAAGTAACCCCGGCCACTAGCCACACAGAAAACACACTATTTGTAAAATTATATATTGTATACTTGTATGTAAGTTGTGTATGATAATTTTATATGAATACAGTGAATAAATTTTTGTACGGTCTCCCCCTTCCAAAACAAAATAACACTTCTTTCTTTTCAAATAAATAAAATAAAATAAAATAACACTTCTTCCATTCTTTTAAATTCTAATTTATTGATAACAAAAAAGCACATAGTTAAATTATTTAAGCAGGCTTGTATTAGGTTTGGTCTAGTGGAAAAAAGGATGAAAGAGAAGGTAAAATTACAAAATTGTCCATGTGATTGTAAAACATAAACTAAAAATACAAGTGCTGTAAAGTAAGGGTATAGTATGACGCTGTTTGGTGGAAGCGTTTTAGGTAGCGATTAGCGTTTTGACTAGTCAAAACACTACCAAAAAAAAATTCAGAGTGTTTGGCAAAGTAGCGATTCTAGTAGCGGTTAGCGATAGAGGTAGCGTTTAGGTAGCTTTTTTCAAACGTTAAAATAGTAGCGTTTAGAAGTAGCGGGTAGCGTTTGACAAATTTTTATTACTTTTTAATTAATATTTATATGAATTTTGAAATATTGCAACCGCTACTTTTGCCAAACACTCATACTATCAACCGTTACCTTGACAGCTAACCTCTACCCACTACTAATTGACAGCTACTCGCTACCTTAACAGCTACCCGCTACTCGATCGCTAAAAGCTACCCACTACCGCTACTTTTGCCAAACAGGACCTATGTATTTCCATTGTGAACAATTTGAACATAGATATAATTTTCCCTAAAATGAATATAGTGCAATATTTGTGAAACTTTCTTAAAAGGCAAGTGTTGCAAATCATGCAATATTTGTGAAATTTTCTTAAAAGACAAGTAATGCAATATTTGTGAAACTTTCTTAAAAGGCAAGTGATGCAATATTATTAAAAAAACATAGAAAGTACGGAGTACTTCACTAGGATCAAACTCCACTAGAAGCTATTTAGGGTGGGGATTCCCTCATATTGCCTTTCCCCCCAATCCCAAATAGCCTAGTCTGTTAACTTGGGTCGGGTGAACTTGTGAAAAGTTCTTGCATAATAGGGCCCGACCTTCTGACCAACCGAAAAAAATGTAGGCTTGGGTTTTGACCAACAAAGTTTTAACTCACTTGGTAAGAGTTTTACTTTACATCCTAGAGGTCTAAAGTTTGATTCTACCAAGTGAGGTAATTGGAGTGGAACAAATTCCTTTACCTTATCTCCCTACTTCCAAATATCTGGTCCGCAATAGAAAAACCGTGAAGAATGAGGTTAAATAGACATCGTTTGGATAATCACGTTCATTTCATGTCGGCTAGCCGACCACTCCAAAATCATGACACAACCTACCTCTTACTCCGTAGGTTGTTCTATTATAGATCTGACATTAAAAAAAATCCCAAAAATAACATGCAGTGACGCAGCCATCTAAAAATAAAACGTGTCAGACCATGTTTATCCCGCGCCAAGTTGAGTGGTTCACTAGGCTAGCCTGAGCCACGGAGCCAGTGAGCCACTGCCTAAGTGCCTAGCCTCTAACTTATCGTCCTTTTAATATTGTTGTACTCAATATATACGAGTAGTTATAAGCTCGTTGTTTGGCCATCCAAAAAAGAAAGAGCTCATTTTGCACAAATGGCGTTTTGAGTTTTCGCCAAAAAAAAAGTGCAGATAAAAAATGGCGTTTCTATTCCAGAAATTTCAAGAGGTTTGTTTTCTCTCTACCCATTTACATTTGCTTCAATACTGTTCATTTTCATCTTCTACCATTTTGTGATTAGTTTCATACATTAGTTGCTACTTCACTATCAATCTCAAATTTTTTTGCTGGGTTTGTAAGATTTATGGAATCTAGAGATTTTTGCATTTAAGTGAAATTGTTTCAATTTCAGTATGTATAATTGCAATTATTTCAAGTTTTAATCCTATAATTTTTGTTGATTTAACCCTAAGTTAAATGTGATGAATTTCTTGTATTTATGCTTAGTGAATGATGCATTGAATTATGTTGATTTTACTTTCAGGCTGTAAAAATTCTTGCTAAAAGTCCCACCTTTGCTAAAGATCCTAGGAGTCTCCAATTTGAAGCTGACATTAATCGTCTCTTCCTTTATACCAGGTTGGTTTCAATGTTTTGAATCGTTTACTTTTTTCTCCAGGTTTAGTTGTTGCGTTACTAGTTCAAATTACACTATCAACATGATTGTTACTCCGTATGTTTCGTGGAACGAAAGGAATATTTGTCATAAATGTGTTTGATGGGACATTGTAGAATTTTTAATCTTGATATTTCTTGTTTGCTGTAATTTTTACAAAGTTATGCTGTGATTGGGATGTGAAATTAGTTGACGGGGTCATGAGATTGAAAATTTCCAACATAAATTTTGGAATAGTGAGTTTTTGTGTCATGGCTTGCAAATATTCAGTTGGGAAAAGATTTCCTTAGTATGATAGCCTTCGATTGGTGATGTTGGAGAGCAGGGGTATTGAGGTAGATGAAGAAAGGGAAGTAATTTGTCAAATCATGATTAGCCATGATCAATTCTCAAATGTATCGTAGTAAAAGTTGATGTAATCACAGATGCACCATTTCGTTGTATTAAATCTAAGATTCATGGGAGTGGCCTGACATATTGTTAGAATATCTTGGTTGTTTGTCGTATGGAACCAAAGATGAACTAGAAGCGGTAGAACAAAATTCATCTCAACTTAGTGCTAATTGATCTTTTTTTATGGTCTTTACCATGTGATTATGAAAGAGTCTTTTGAGTGTCAACGGACTTGTAATCTTACACATCTGGATTTAGGGCCAAATCATTTAGTTATCGACTGGTATACAAGTTCATAGTGTCTTGGATTTTCCGTGAGATTTCTAGAGAAGAAGATGGTATAGTGTAATCTATAAAAAAATCTATGATGGAGATGCAACACAAACTATCTCTCTCTCTCTCTCTCTCGCTAAAAATCTATTACTCATACTAGGTTGATATTCTTAGAGCCTTTGGGCTTTTGCAGTTCTTTCCCCGAGAATGTTTCTGAAACAACCCTCCATAGTCCATGGGTAGTGGTGGTGTCTTTTATGCATCGAGTTAGTATCATTATCTAGGAGAGATGATGTTCAATGTGAGTTTTTCATGCTATCATTCAATGTGAAATTCATCTAATGAAGTATCTCTATTGATAATGTTTTCACAGTTCTTCTACAAGTCACGTAACCCCAAAAATTTTACATCACAAGATATGGATTTGCTTTGACTATATGTGTACTGTATAATCCTAATCC
Source organism: Chenopodium berlandieri (assembly GCA_034703905.1). Taxonomy (NCBI): domain Eukaryota; kingdom Viridiplantae; phylum Streptophyta; class Magnoliopsida; order Caryophyllales; family Amaranthaceae; genus Chenopodium; species Chenopodium berlandieri. The sequence continues at coordinate 54,054,876 of CM068293.1, forward strand.
CAATATATGCACAATATGGCATTACCTGACATATTCACCTACAGGGGATGGAAGTAGGGTAGGGGTGGGGACTGGGGAGGGAGAGGGGTTCAATTTGACCCTTTTGTTCTGAAACAGCATTGTCTCCAACCGTGAAGAATTCGAGACAAAAGTATCAAATCATTTGCTCACGAATGTTTTCTGCTTGCAGCTATAACCGCATAGGAAAAGATGCTGACGAGGCAGATGTGGAGGAAATAATTGATTTGGCCAACAAAGCTTCCTTGGCTGACCAACAAAAGCAAGTTCAAGAGAATATTCATTCTCAAATAAAAGATTTATGCACGCTTATGGATGAAATTCTTCTTCCTGCCAAGAAAACTGAGGAGCGGTTTGAATCAGCTGCACAAATAGATAAGGATCAGCCACGAAGTGGCCTTAGGTTTGCTCTTGGCCGTACTGGAAGCTCTCCTAGTAACCATCCTGGTAATTTTTCCTTCAGGTTCCTGAAATTAGCTTGTTCTTTCTTGAATATGAAAAGTAATGGTTGATAGCATTGCTATTTATCTTCTGCCTATGCTACCTCTTATTGATCCAATATTTGAATACAATGATATCTTCAATCTTTAACTTGCTATGGATGTAAATCATGTAATTTTATTAATATAATTTCTTGTAAGCAAGCGTAAGATATTGTATTAACTACGCAAACTAATTTATAATGCCTTCTAGTGCATATCAAACTTTCTAGGAAGGACTTTAAGCCTAGCTACATACTGTCTTACAGTGTCGCACATCAAACCAATCTTTATCCCTACAACCCTAGTCCCTAACCCTAACTTTAGTGTGATGAGATTATTTACTTTGACTTTCTAATCCTTCCTTTGGACTTGTAGTCCTAGGCTGCACAAAAAAAAAAAAAAAAAATAAATAAATAAAAAAATAAAAAAAAAAAGAAAAGAAAAGAAAAGAAAAGAAAGAGCCCTCTCCTGATTTTATTGAATTTATGCTTGCTCCTCAGCTGTCTGGGCATAACTGAAATTTAGGATTCATTACTAACCAAATGTGAATTTATCAAAACCTCTGTTGGCAGCTTGAATTGGAAAGCCACCTAAGCAATGATCCTGTGTTTTGGCTCAACTAGTCTCTGCCAATCAATCTTTTCCCAACTCTCAAATGCATCTTGAAGAGTTTTGACAGAGAAGCTCAATATAACTGTTGCCTTGTCCTAACTGATCAGCTCTCATCAATATACCCCTCACACTGCAAATCTTGTACCAGTACCAAGACTAACAAGTAACAACCGCTGCCAACAGGTGGCTTATAAACCAATTCTGGTTTTGGATGTACACAGAGTGCACCCACTTGACCCATTGGTTATCCACTTATCTTGCTTGATGCTTACAGCCCAAACATGCTTCCCCTGCAACATTCCAACTTAAAAGTGCTTCTGATTTAGGAGTATGAGCAGTATGAGATTAAATGCCCCAAGTCCCAAGCTACATGCTTAATCTGCCAACCTTAAAAATTTTCCATACCAGAAAAAATCCCTACAGAGCTTATTAATGATTTGCAATATACTTTTAGGCAACAACACAATTGGGGTTCACTAAGCATGGAGATTTATCAGGACAGCATTAATTAAATTAACCCTCCCAGCAAAAGAGACTTCTAGAGCTCCACATTCCAAACCTGGTAGTCATTTTTTCAATGATATTCTCACATTCTCCACCATTTCAAACCCGTTCTTTAATAGGACTTTTAATAGTAACAGTTTGAATTATAGTTTTTAAAAGTAGTTGCTATGAGGCTGGTGTTGTTATTGTAAGCTTAGTTTCGTGCACATGAAGGGTCTCCTTCAACCCTTCCTATAAAGTGGGGAGGTGACAATGATGCAATTTTGTGAACCTAAGTGAGGTTCTTTTGCTGTTTTGGTGAGTTTGTGTCTGTATATACTCTCTGGATAGCAATGAAATTTAATTTGCTAACAAAAACTAAAACTAAAACTAAAACTAAAAATATAGATCCAAAAGATGAATAAATAAAAACTCGTAAAAGTACTAATTAAAAAAAAAAAAAAAAACCAAAAGACTAAAATAAGGTAATATAAATGTATAATATATCTATTTATGCACCTAATACAAAATTTAATGGTTTTTGTGGCATTGTTAGAAATTCTTTCCTATTTTGTCCTCCTTGTTTGGTAGAGCATCTTGTTCAAGGGAATTGGACCTTGCAAAATTTGCTCCATCTTGCGGTGCATCATGTTGTCCTCCATATTTAACCCAGGAAACCATTGGAAATTGGCAGTCAGTATTTATTTCCTCTCTTTCTCTTTCATATGCTTGTTTGCTCGTTGTTGCTTGCTGAGCATATATGGTCATTTGTTTTTTCAACTCCATTTCCTAGGACAAAACTGTCCAAATCTGAAGTTTCTCGGATGTCTGTTTCAAGATAAATTAATTATAGGGTCATTTTCAGTGCAGTTATACCTGAAACGAAACCATTAAAGCTGGCTGATGTAAGTCTGGGTGTTAAGGATCATCTAGGTTACTCACTTGCAGTTCGATCTTCTGAAATTCCACACAAGGATGCTGGCCGAGGTCTATTTCTGGAGGGTGAAGCTGATGTTGGTTCCGTGATAGCAATTTATCCTGGAGTAGTCTATTCCCCAGCATACTACCGATTTATTCCTGGATACCCAAGAGTTGATGCACACAACTCTTATTTGATCACTAGGTATGATAGTACTGTGATAAATGCCCAGCCTTGGGGTGAGGGAAATGATAACCGTGAATTTTGGGATGGAATGAACTCTCCACAAGCTGCAAAATTTACTGAGCAGATTGCTCAGACTGGTTCTGATCGGGTATGGAAAATGCTGAGCAAGCCTCTGGAGAGTCCCAGAAGTGGAACCCGTGGTGAGATTCTTGAACGGCGGAATCCAATGGCCTTTGCTCATTTTGCCAACCATCCACCGAAGGATGTGGTTCCAAATGTCATGGTTTGCCCATATGATTTTCCGTTGGATGAGAAGGATATGAGAACATATATTCCAAATATATCATTCGGAAATGAAGAGGGAGTAAGAATGAAGAGGTTTGGTAGTTTCTGGTTCAAGTCTGGGAGTTCTGTTCATGGTGTTTCTGATATTCCCATCCTGAAATCGCTTGTTCTTGTGTCCACCCGAGCAATTAGCAATGAAGAGATACTACTGAATTATAGGTTGAGCAACTCAAAGCGCCGGCCATCATGGTACACTCCAGTTGATGAAGAAGAGGACCGGAGGAGATGGGGCTGATTGTAAACTATAACTGCCATACCTTACAATAGAAGCCGAGAAGAGCTGTGGTTTTGCTTTCTGATGACCATCGATTCGGTTCCTCAGAAACAATAAAATAATTTTTTTGAACTGGTATTTTCATCACGAAGTGGTTTTACTTGTGTCACATAGCGGTATGTTAGTAATTGATCTTGTTAGCATCGTTCTTCCGATTTAGATGTGAAACATTTTTGGCAAATTCTATGTCGTTGAACTTTCCTGCAGGACCATCAATGCCAAGTGAAGCAATAGTGAACAAGTCATGTTATGAGCAAATGTTTGTTGAATTTTTGAATTCCTCTGATAGAAAATTCTTATTTATGCCATCGCTGACAGAATGATGAAATTTGGGGAATATAGCCTTGCCAAGGTGAAATGAAAAACCCTCTTAAGTAGACCATTAAAGTACTCAAGTGATTTGAATGAATATCAGACTGTTTTTTCTTGCAGCCTTGCTGGAAAGTTAATGTGAAAGTTTGCTTCAGTAGTGTCTTCTTCGTGTGAAGTATTTCTATAACCAAAAACTCAAAAAGGTATGATTCTATACTGCTTGAAATTCAGTAAACTTTAGTGAAATTTTAGAGAGATATATCATATCAAATTAAATGAAAAGCTCTAGTTGTCTAACTAGTTCGGTACTAACAAGGGGCAAAATGTCTTGCATTACCCTATAAAGCAAATTGTACTTAAAACATTACGCCTTAGTTAGATGCTTAATAGTTGGACAATTAATCGCCTTAGTTAGATGTCTAACAGTTAGACAATTAGTCGAATTATTTTAGATCTATCACCAAATAGTTAGGACGCACTGAACACGAAGGTATACAGGTTCAAAAATCTATAATTATTTCTTGGAAAACAGGATCCCATGAATAAAGTACATAAGACTGTTGAAGCAGAGTTTACTGTCAAAGAATTTGCAGAAGATATTCAGCAAACATCCAAAAAGCTAAAAATTGCCTAAAAGTTGGAAGATATTCCAATTAGACAAATGCAACCCATGAATATGTCATCCAAATAAAATTGTCTTAAGAGATGAAAAGCAAGTTTTTGGGCCATATTTATACACAACTAAATTTGTGCCCTCCCTTTTCCCCTTTTCTTCCATACACTGTCTTCATGCACATGTCAATTAGTGTGTGCTCGCATGCTCTGACTAGATACGCTATATTATTATTGGCTGTGTTCTAACTTTGACAAAATATAGGTATAACTTTTTGTATGTAATTGTTTGGTAATAGTTTATTGGGGGTATAAATACAACAAAAGTTTGTGTGGTGGTACTATATGTAGTTTGTGAACTTATGAGCAAATTAAATTAGTGATTGTTTGGATGAGAAATTGATTTATGTAGATGACATAAAGTTTTTGCAAATTAGAAATATCTCGAGTTGGATGTTTGAAATAAACATAGAAAGTTTTACTTTTGGCACTTCCTATAACAATTTCAATTTCATTGGAAGTAATACTTTCGACATCTAACTTATTGTCCGCTTATGTTGTATGAGCTGATAGAGTATATATAATGGCCGACGTGTGGTGTATATACTATATCTTGCTACTATAAATCTATAGAAATACAATTGGCATGTGTACATGTGATATGCGATTAAGCGTGGTGCGTACATTAGTGGGTGGACTTGGTCCCAAAATGTGCTCATCTTGTCACCGTTATTTGTTTTCTTAAAATTCTTACTAGTGATTTAGTGATCAACCTTTCTTTTATTTCCAAAGAAAGTTTGATGTAGTATCTTAGTTTGGAATGGTTTGATACTAGATGTATCTTAATTTGGAATAATGTGCTAGTTTGTTAAAGCCTTGAAAGATGCCTTTTTTTCTAATTTGAAATTGTAACCTAGAAGTGTGCAAGGTATAAATCCCATTGAATTTATTAGTTTTACTATTATTCTAGTTTATAAAATACAATGTATTTTCAGTTCCTAAATATTTTGAATATTGACTTATTTGGCTTCTCAATTTCACTTATTAGTATTCAGAGTTTTTCTTAATGCTGGTTGATATAATAACAAGCTAATTAGTATATTGATCAAGTAGATCGAAGTTGTTTGTATATACTTTTAGAGTGTTACTAATTTAAGTCCTGTGCAATGCACGGTTTTTATTTAACCTAATTATAAATTATAGTGTTAATTTAATAATAATTTTTAAAAAAAATCAATATTTTTAATTGAAACAAAGACTTGATTTTCTTTTCAAAAAAAAATTAACTTGCATTCTATATTATATTCATATCAAAATAATTAGTAAATGATGATTATTGTCAATATTTATCATTATTAGTTAAACACTATTATTTAATTATAAAAACTTATATCTAATTGCAAAATAGGATAAAAGTTCTGTAATTATAAAAAAAAAAATTTAAAAAATTATATTACACTAAAGAAAACAGAGGAAGAAGTACATGCACGGCATGATAAAATAACAATGGATTACATAACAAAGTTATAGATAGGAAAATATTATTGCATAGCATTGTATAAAAGAATAATATCTTTGATGAATGTGTATAAATGGAATATTTGTACCAAATTGGAAGAGAAATAATATTGTATAGTAAGTATTAAATACAAAATACTTCTCTAAGAAGCTTTGGAAAAAAAAAAAAAAACTTATGAAAGGAAAATTTTTAACCAAGAAATGACATGTGTCATTCCTGGTTTTGCATTTAGTATATAGTTATTGATTATTATACTTAGTATAATAATAATGATATTAGTAGATTCTAATTTAATGTTTTATACAATCAAGTACATGGAGGCACAATGAAAAAGCAAGCAATTAATAGATAGTATCATACATTAAGCTGAAAGAATAATAATGAGCATGAATCATTTTAAAACATATGCACCATGGCACATGTACGTGAATAAGTAATTGACAATTTGACATAGAGGAGATTGTTTCTCTACTCTTGGTGAAGAGAATTTATCGAGTCTCTTTATAAAAATCACGAAAAACTCTTAATTTCTAACACTCGAAAATACTAGATCATCATTGATTAAAATTTTGAAAGTAAATTAAAGTAGAGATTGAGAATGATTTTTTTATTTTTTTTTAAAAAGTCATTATAGAAAGAGTGGGACTACATGGACACATGGTCAATTGGTCATGCTTTTGATAGACTCATAGTGTTATGTACTTCGTAATTAACAGAGATAATTCAGTAGGTAATACTTGTAATAGTCATAATTATCATTGCGTACATACACAAAGCTAAGCTAATTACTCAAATTGACTTAGCTATTATCTACACTTAATCTATGAGTATAGGGTAATTAAGGAGCCTAATCCCGAGGTTTTCATACGTGACTTTTGTGAGAACTTTCTTATGCTTTCTTTTAATCTGCAAAGCATGGTTGGTCAACGAATAAAGTACAGCAAATACAATCTACTTGTACCCATTTAATTTGGATATATTTTTTTAAACAAAAAAGTAAATATCCCATAGTAAAAGGTGTTTAACTTTTTATTAGGATCCATCCAAACCGTCTTCTTCAATTTCATAATAATCATAACATTTACTATTTGTAATATATATACTTTGATAGAGTATACTTATAGAGTATATTAACTAATCTTGAGTATTTTGATCCAAAACCAACCGCACAAATTGCATAATACATTAAACAAAAGCCATTATTAAAACCAACTATTTTATGGTATTTTCTTGCAATAAGTTCTCATACATAATGATATTGGGTCAATCTCCTAAAAATCAAGTTTTTAGGCCGGGTTTAAAAACAATTGAGTTCAGTTACAGAAAAATTGTTCAAAATCAATTATTTTTTAGTCGATTTTAGGTCTGGTCGGATTTTGACAAGCCTACTTGTTCGTTCCTTGTTTAAATTGGCATCTTCATCTGTAGTATATATCATGTAAAAAATTGACCAAAGTCCACATAACAGGTCACAAATCATGGCAATGCGACGTATAAAATGGCGACATCTTTGGTTTTCAAAGGTTGCTATTTAAGCTATTGACCATATTACCGCAGGATGCCCCACGTTCAATCAATTTATACTGACTTTTATTCTCACCAAATACAATATATTACCTTCGTTCCTGAAAGTTTGACTCACTTACTATTTATAGGGTCAAAATAAAATAACTTTGATTACATTTAATGACTTATACTATATAAATAAATTAGTATATGGGATCTTATTAGGTTCTTCTTATTATAAATATTTCTAATATCAACTTTTAGGAACGGAGGGAGTACAATACATTCTTGTAATTACTATGCCCCTTAATAAAACAATGTGTACTACTCGTTTTATTATGCTTCATTTTATTGTATTTGGAATTCTGCCCCTTTTTACTCTAGGTCTCTAGCTATCTTTTATTTTATTATTTCGTATATAATATACTTGGTACATTTTTTATAATAATATACGAAGTATTTATTATGAATAATACTAATTTTCTATCTTTGCTTATTGATTAGGGGATTTTTATCCACCAATCACCGTCTGACAAGTGGACCAACCAGGTTCTGCCACGTGTCCTTCACGTAGGCCAATAGGAGCCTGCCACGTGTCAGTCCCAGATTCGTCCACTACGGACCAATTGAGACACGCCACGTGTCCACCCATGCCAAATGGGAAAACTGGCCACCAAGGCCCAATCCTGTTTAGAGGCCCAGTCAGCCCCAGGTTACCCTAAACCTAGAGCTCGGCACGCTTCCCAAGGTTATAAATACCCCTCTTAATCCTCATTAAGAGGGGAGAGAAACTCGGAAAAACACGGATTATACATTAAACACTCTCACCTAGAGAGACCAAAACTCCTTAATTTCCGCATTAATTACTCCTTAAACAGTTACTAACTTGACCGTTGGAGGCGGAGCTCCTACCACAAGGAGTCTTCGTTGTTTTGCAGGTACAGGCGTCCGGTTCCAGTCTCGGTGTTGTAACTCTCCCGTAGGACATCAGAAAACCCCGAAACATTTTGGCGCCGTCTGTGGGGAGAGTACTTCTGAGATGGCATCCACGTTTGTACCGACTTTTGAAGAGAGGCGTCCCCTAGACGACCCTCAAGTCCAGTCGGACCATGACACTGACAATGAACTTGAAGTTGAAGCTCACACAGCTCCAGACGGGACCCTAAGGGCCCGACGTACCCGTCAGACCGAAAGGACGGAACGGGAGCATTTTCAAACTGAAAGCGAGCCAGCAGGCGCACCGTCAGTTCGGCCGCACGCGACTGATGGGTCTGCCCCCATTACAAGAAACGAACTCATGACCTTCATGAGGGGCTTCAAGGGGGAGATTCAAGAGTTGCTCAACAAGAAGCCGCCTGCTCTGACCAAGGAGCAGTCGGATAAGAAACCATCCACTTCAAGCAAGCGGAAGCCGGTTCAAGGACGAGAGGGAACTCCTCATCCTAAATCCAGGAAGTGGGAGCCGCCTACCCTTGATCTCACAAAATACCATTTTCCTACTCCAGGAAAGAGGAAACCTGTTCGTCACATTCAGGCGGACGGGTCGAAGAAAACATACACAGACGCTCGTCTGCTGTTAGAGCAGAAGAAGAGTGACCGACTGTCAGAGTCGGCCTCTACTTCAAATTTTCAAGAAAGTCAGCGAAATACCTCGTTGAGGCATACCCAGTCGTATCATGAGAGTCAGTCAGGCATCACCTCCCGTCAGTCCGGCTTTCATAGCGGCCAGGCGGTACCAAACTTACCGTTTGTACCACAACAGTATTTTATGCCGCCACCTCCGTTTGGTGGACAGGCAGCTAAAAATGTCCAACCTTTGGACTGGCAGCTACGGTTGCTTAGACTTGGTGAACAGCCGACGGCCTTCTCCAAGGAAATCACTGAAGCCGCTCAGCCGACCAAAGTGAAAAATGTGTTAGTAGGCGCCTATGATGGCACTACTAACCCAGAAGACCATCTGATGACATTCTCCAACCTAATGTACCTTCAAGGGTTGGATGATCCCACTTGGTGCAAGTGTTTTCCAGCGACTCTCAAAGGAATTGCACAGCAATGGTTCGGCAACCTGCCGACTGGTTGTGTAAACAACTTCAGGACGCTTGCTTATTTGTTCACCTCCAACTTCGCCATGAACATTCCTGCGAAGAAGACGACCCTTGATTTGGGAACAATTCAGCAGGGTGAAAAGGAGGGGCTTCGATCCTACATCAGGCGGTTTAACCTGATGAGAATACAGATTCAAGGGTTACCAGATGAGGTGGCCTATACTGACTTTTTCAGGGGTCTCAAAGACGGGTCGACCTTCAAATTCGATCTGGTTCGAAAGAGGGTGGCGACTCTTCAGGAGGCCTTGATTGAAGCAGAAGCCTACATACAGGCGACTGATCTTTGTAGTACAGCAAAACAGTCGGACGGGAAAAAGTTCGACAAAAGAGAAGGACGACAGATACAGTCGTCAAACAAAGATCTAAAGAAGAGAAAAGAGGTCTGGGCGGCAGATTCCTCTAAACAGCCGGCCCAGAAGAAGAAAAAAGAATTCAAGCCATACTCCCCAAAGTATGCGTTTAACAAGGATAGCAAAGCTATCCTGAAAGAAATCAAGGGACGGATCTCTATTGAGAAGTCGGTCCCCATGAAGGGTTCTGCAAGCAATCGGAACCAGGAAAAATTCTGTGATTATCATGAAGATGTTGGTCATCACACCAACGAATGCATCAGTCTCATGCGGTATCTGGACCGCCTGGCTGAGCAAGGTGATCTTGACTCCTTCGTCAAGAAATCCACGGGGAGCACTTCCTCGAAGAAACAGTCGGCCAAAAAGAATCAACAGGCCGACATCTCTGATACAGATGATGCAGTCGTCTACACTATTGCAGGCGGCTTCGCAGGAGGAGGTCCCACTATTAGGGGCAACAAAGACAATATCAGGCGGCTGGATATAAATTCCGTTCACCCAGAACGACCCTCCATAAATTCATTTCCTGAGATTGTCATTACTGAAGAAGATCTAGGAGGGGTCAGGGGGCCACATGACGACCCTATCGTCATTGAATGTAAAGTGGCCAATCAAAGAGTTGGCCGAATTCTCATAGATACTGGAAGCTCCTCAGATCTTATCAGTAGCAAATGCCTCTCCAAACTGAAGTACAAGACTGATTGTATACATCCGGCCTCCCACCCTCTAGTAGGGTTTGGAGGGGGAGTCGTCCACCCTGTAGGACGAGTAGATCTACCCATCCGCCTGGGTGAAAAAGGGGAAGGACGACACATGGTAGTCCGGTTCCTGGTGGTAGAAGAACTCTCGGCCTACAACATGATTCTGGGACGACCAACCTTAAATAATTCCAAGGCTGTAATAATCCCATCTCTTATGTTGCTCAAGTTTGAGAGGGATAATGGAACAGTCGGCTCCCTAAGGGGAGATCAGAGGATGGCCCGAGAGTGCTATCTCTCGGATGTCAAGCCCACTGCTATGGCCGCTGGGTCCAGTGGAGGAAAAACTGCCCTTGACAACGTCAAGGATAATGCGCCTGTTCAAGAAGCAGGCGGCAAGAAAAGAAAGGCGTCCCAGATGGGGGCCACAAGAAAAGATAAAAAATAGCAATCATTGGCAGAGGAGCGGTCGGATGAATTCCGCCCTCAGCCAGCTGGTGAGCATAAGGACCTGATCTTAGATGTCTCACGTCCTGACAGAACAGTTAAAGTTGGGACGACTGCTCTAGGGGTCCTGGGTGAAGATTTTTACAATCTCTTGAAAGAATACAAGGACATCTTTGCATTCGAAGTCCATGAAATGCCAGGCATTAGTTCTGAGCTGGCGGTACATAAACTGGCTGTGGATCCAAAAAAGAAGCCGGTAAGGCAGAAGAAGCGGAACCATGGCCAGGAAAGAAGTCAGGCGGCAGCCGCCGAAGTTAAAAAATTACTTGATGCAGGATTCATTCGGCAATGTTACTTCCCAGATTGGGTTGCAAATGTTGTGCTTGTTAAAAAGCCGAATGGTACCTGGCGAATGTGTGTAGACTACACAGACTTGAATAAGGCGTGCCCAAAAGACAGTTACCCTCTGCCTAAAATTGACAACCTGGTCGACTCAACAGCCGGCCATGCTTTGATGAGTTTTATGGACGCTTACTCTGGTTTCCATCAAATCCCTTTATGGAAGAAAGATCAGGAGAAGACGACCTTCGTCACTGATCAAGGGTTATACTGTTACACGGTCATGCCGTTTGGTCTTAAGAATGCCCCGGCCACCTTCCAACGAATGATAAACACTGTGTTCTTTGATCAGATTGGGAGAAATGTCGAGGCATATATTGATGATATGATTGTCAAGTCTAAACTTCAGAAAGATCATCTGTCGGACCTCCGAGAAACTTTCGCCACACTCAGGCGGCACCATGTCATGCTTAATCCCAAAAAATGCGTCTTTGGAGTTGAGTTTGGGAAATTTCTCGGATTTCTCATTAATCAGAGAGGAATAGATGCGAACCCTGAGAAGGTGCAGGCGGTTATTGACATGCAGTCGCCCCGCACCGTCCGAGAGGTTCAGAAGCTAACAGGTTGTCTGGCGGCCTTGGGCAGATTCCTAAGTCGATCAGGCGACAAATGCCTATACTTTTTCCAGGCAATTAAGAAAAAGGCAAGGTTTGAATGGGGGCCGGATGCTGAGGCGGCCTTCCAAAAATTGAAAGCTCACTTGCATTCCTTGCTAAGGCTAGTCAGCCCTTTGCCCAAAGAAGTACTCTACATGTACCTGGCCGTCTCTGATCATGCGTTAAGCGCTGTTCTCCTTGCTGAAAGAGACGGCTGTCAGCTCCCGGTCTACTTTGTCAGCCATGTGCTGAAAAATGCCGAGTTGAGGTCTCCTTTAGTGGAGAAATTTGGTCTTGCACTCTTCATGGCTGTTAAAAAATTAAAGCCCTACTTTTTGGCGCATGCAATCGTCGTGTATACAGATCAACCGATCAAGCGGCCACTGACCACCATGGAGTCGTCAGGCCGAATGATCAAATGGGCCATAGAAATACAGAGCCTCGAAGTTACCTTCGAGCCTAGAAAAGCAGTGAAGGGGCAAGCCTTTGCTGACTTTATTGTTGAAATGACTCGTCCCCCTGACTCTCAAGTTCCAGACCAAGTCTGGAAGGTATATGTGGATGGAAGCTCCACTTCAACTGGTTGTGGAGCAGGCGTCATATGTCAGTCTCCAGAGGGCGACAGGTACGAGTATGCTTTACGTTTCAGTTTTCAGGCTTCAAACAATGAGGCAGAATATGAAGCTTTACTAGCCGGAATCCGCATGTGCAAGGCGGCAGGGGCAAGAAAAATAGACGCCTGTTCAGATTCACAATTGATAGTGAGTCAGTACAATGGCGAATACGAAGCGACCCATCCGGCCATGATCAAGTATTTACAGGCGGTCCGTCAAGCAGTCGGCTCCCTTGAGGATTTCCATCTGGTCCAAGTTCTGAGATCAGAAAATAACCAAGCGGATGCGCTTTCAAAATTAGCATCATCCGCCTCCTGTGATACTCCTCGAACCGTTTTTTGGGAAGTAGTGGAGAAGAGAAGCATTGAGGGAGACCCTATTGGAATCATAGACAGAAGCTCAACCTGGATGGATCCAATCAGGGCATATCTGACAAACGGTACCCTGCCGGATGATCATCAACAGGCGGCAGTGCTGAAAAGACGAGCCACCAATTTTGAAATGATAAAGGGAGAACTTCACAAAAGAGGGTACCTTCAACCCTTCTTAAAGTGTGTTACTCCAGAAAAAGGGCGAGAGATACTAGATGACCTTCACTCTGGTTTCTGTGCTTCGCATATAGGCGGAAGGACGCTTGCTCAACGGGCAAGGCGCCAGGGCTACTTCTGGCCTACCATAGAAGCTGATGCTATGGAGATGGTGAAAAAGTGTGATAAGTGTCAAAGGTTTGGCAAACTAATTCACCGTCCGGCTACTGATCTCACCACCATTCATAGCCCCCTACCGTTTGCTAAGTGGGGCATGGATATTCTGGGTCCATATACGCCTGCTACAGGCGGAAGAAGGTACATATTTGTTGCTGTCGACTACTTCACTAAATGGGTAGAGGCGGAGGCTGTGAAGGGAATCAAGACGAAGGATGTAATTTCGTTCATTTGGAGGAATGTCATCACTCGGTTCGGGGTTCCCATGTCTATGGTTTTTGATAACGGTCCCCAATTTGAGACGCCTGTTCTCAAAAGCTGGTTGGGTGACCAAGGAGTTGCACACTGCTTTGCATCTGTCGGCCGTCCACAAGCAAACGGCCAGGTAGAAGCCTTTAATAAAATTATCTCAGACGGTCTGAAGAAAAAGATTGAACGAGCAGGCGGCCTATGGGCGGATGAACTACCACATGTTCTCTGGGCCATTAGGACGACTGAAAAAGGGGCGACTGGAGAAACTCCATTCCTCCTAACTTATGGTGCGGAGGCTGTTCTCCCAATAGAGCACTACGAGCCGACTCTTCGAGTCATGCTATATGACGAAGAGGCAAACTGGGAAGCCATGCGCCTGGCATTAGACTCACTCCCTGAAAAGAGGGGAAATGCTGTCTTACGCCATGAGATTTACCGCCTGAGAATGACTCGATCATACAACAAAAAAGTGTACAGGCGTCCACTCAAAGTGGGGGACTTTTTACTTAGAAAAATGGAAGCTGTTGGTAGGGCTAACGAGTCTGGCAAGCTAACTCCCAACTGGGAAGGCCCCTACCGAATATATGACGAGGTTAGAGACGGTACCTACCGTCTGGAAACACCAGACGGCCAGCCGTTACCTCGAACCTGGAACATAGATAACCTTAAGAAATATTTCTTTTGAAAAATGTAAAGTCAAGGATTACTTGAATAAAGCTTGCATCTTTACTATTCAATTCTGTATTAAGAGGGGCATGCCAACTGACCAACAGTCGGCTACTCTCCATGTTTATATTTATTTAAGAGGGGCATGCCAACTAACAAACAGTCGGCTACTCTCTATGTTTAATTTAAGAGGGGCACGCCGCTTGACCGGCTACCCTCACATAATATATAGTTCACCAAGAACTATCAAAAAACATGATCAGACCAGGCGTCAAGCCAACTGATCAAAATATAAAAATTCAATTCGACCTGTCCCAACATTATAGCAGGCGTCCGACGGCATCCATCCAGATGAAATTCGTCGCAGAGAGCAGCTCCCTTTTGGGTGGAACATTGTTCTATAAACTAATCACACGGCACCTATACGACTGTCCCCAAGGGCAACCACGTAGCCGTTTTTGAGACAAGGATAACTTCTATCACTAACCAAACTAGTGGTAACAGTTGACATCTGAGTCGGATTACCACCTGTATTACTTGGGATAAATGCAGGGGGTACCTTTTGAGTTAATAGCCAAAAAACATTGGCGAATCAAGGGGTCCAGCCGGCCTCCGCCGCCTGGCACCTCTACTACTCAATCTAGAATGAGGACGACTGAGTAACACCAACTTAACTCATAGTCGCTCTCCCAAAACTTGGCATGGAACCTAAAAAGTTTGAATAGGCCACCTGTTTTTTAAACAAGGGCATTCAAACTACTATTCCTACTAGTTTTACCTTCGAGTTAATAGCCAACAAACATTGGCAAATAAAGGGGAACAACCGGTACCCACCGCTTGATACCCCTACTACTCAATCAATCGGCGATTAGGTAACAGTCATAGTTACTTGGTCATCCCCTAAAAATTTTAAGTATTTATGATAGGAAACAGTCGTCCTAGACTGCCTTTAGCTAAAAAAAAACACAAGTAAGAATACCCTTTCTTACTTAGTAAATTTTACAAATGACAGGACCGCCTGCCTAAAGGTAATCCAGTCATAGACTGCCTAAAGTCTAGCCTACAAAATACAAGTAAGAAAACTCCTTTTTACTTAGTAAATTTTACAAAAGACAGGACCGCCTGCCTAAAGGTAATCCAGTCATAGACTGCCTAAAGTCTAGCCTACAAAATACAAGTAAGAAAACTCCTTTTTACTTAGTTAATTTTACAAATAAAGGACCGCCTGCCTAAAGGTTATCCAGTCTTGTAAACGGGACCAATACCAATTGAATAAATGGCCGACTGGTCGCCCAGCTTGGAAACAGACAACCAGTCGTCCAGGGGCATAGGCGGACCATTCGTACCTGTCTACAATCGGCCATGCAGAACAGTCGATATAGTGTACAATTCAAAATCAAATGTTCAACACTTAGACAAATTTCAAGAAAAATAAAATTTCATTGAGAGTAAAATATTCAGAACCCCGGCCCCCTGGCCGGGTAAATACAATCAAACGGCACGCAGGCCGTGAAAGAAGACAAAAGCTTATGAAGGGGGCAAATCCTAAACATTAGCAGCGTTCGCCTGGTCAGCATTCTTCTTGCTAGACTCGGCCTCCGCTGCATCCTTCTTTGATGCCTTGCCCCCAAGTGGCACAAGCGCCACTACCGCCTGCTCCTCCACCTCCAAGCCCTCCTCGAACGCCTCGTCTTCAGCAGCCGCCAGGATCTCTTGATTATATGTTTCAGAACACTGGCGGTACGTTTTTTCCCACGAGGCAAAGTCGGCACTGGGGAAGAGGCGGCTCCAGGTCATACGCTGGATCTGGGAAGAGTCTTCCATCATCTCTCGGACGAGCTCTCTCTTCTCTTGCTCAGCCTTCTCCGAGAGCTCTTTAGTGAGACTCTTCTCCCGAGTCACCAGTTGTTCCTTTACGCTAGCCAAGGATTTCTCCATGACTTCGTATGAGAGCATTTTTTGGCAGAGGGGTTTAAGCTCGGCCTTGAGATTGGAGACGGTCACCTCCAGCTCGCTGTTCCTCTTCTGGGCCGCCTCTAACTGGGCCCGGAGAGCGGCGGCAGCCTGCGCCTGATAATAAAGAATATCAATGGTCAGAACTTCATTTTGGGCAATTTGAAAAATTGCCTTATCACAGTTAGAGGCGGCCATAGCTTTTGCAGCCTTTACCTCTTTATTCTTCCGATCAAGCGGCTTGCGAAGGCCGTTCACTCGGAGCAGGGCCTAAGTAAAGAGAAAACATGCGTCAGTTTCCAATCAAAAAGGTAACAGGCGTCCTGGAATAAAGATACTCAAAAAACGCTAAGTATACCTCAGCAAGGACCCCTGCAATCCCATCAAGGTCAAGGGTGCCGACACCCCTGACCGCCTCCCTTTCAGATGGAGGCACTGCTTTTATCATGGACTTGGCTACCTCCACCAAGTCAGGCTCCTGAGGGCCGGCTGCATCAAGCGTAAAAAAGCAAGTTAGACTTATTCATGAAGGAAACAGGTGTAAAATTTTACAAGGAAATTTTCCATACTTTTAGGCGGCCCCGCCGGAGTTTTAGAAGAAGTGGTCGGCTGCTTCTCAGCCGCCACTGTTTTCCTGGAAGACCCAGGAGAGCTTGCAACAGTCGTTCTCCGGGCCTTGGGGTCCGGCTGTTGCGAGGAAGAAGCTCTTGGAGTGCCTGACTGAAAAAAAAAAAAAAAAAAAGAGTTAGTATATGCACAAGACAACTACTCCAAAAAGAGGAAGAGTTTCAAAGCCTACCAAGGGTGCCCCCTTGTTGGGGGAGTCGGTACAAGACTGTTGCATGAGAGAGGCCCGCAACATGGCCGCCGCAGTCTTGGATGCTGTTATTTTACTCATGGCGTCAGCTGCAAAAAATAAACAGCAAAGTTAGTAAAAATACCAAGTAAACAAAGCGTGAAAAAACAGAGTATTCGTCAGGCCGGCTACCTCTAGAGCACCGACTGCTGAGGCCACAGGCGGCCAAAAAGTACTCGTCATAGAGCCACTTGAAGCTCGGGACGCAGTTAAGGGGTACTTGCTCTCGTACCCCTGAAGTAGAGTTCACCCTAGTCTCTACTTTGAAGAGTCCTTTGTCTAGGATCTCCCTTTTAGCCTTTGGGGGGACAGGCGGCATGCTACGGCCGCCTGCAAGAAGAGGCGGATCCCTGTTCCACTTATTAAACAGTTTGTTCAGCTCCGTGTCTGAACCCTCGATGATAAGGAAGGTGTTCCGCCAATCCTTCCATTTGTTTGCCTTACCTCTCGTCATGAGGTAGCCCCTATGGCTTGTTAATTGATACCAGCCGGTACCGCCCGACTTAGGGGTCCGGCTGAGATAGTTCATGTGGGCGAAAGCCTCAAAGCTTGGCTCCACCCCGTACATTTCGCACCCGGCCACATAGCCGAGTACGTTTACCCAAGAGTTGGGGGCTAACTGCCATAACCCCAAATCATACCCATCCAAAATCCGCTGAACAGCCGGATGTAATGGGAAGCGCAGTCCAGCTTTGATGGCCGCCACATAGCAGCCAAAGCAGCTTTCATCATAGCTGGTACCAGCCGGTCAGACGACTGTGTCTTCTGGATCCGGCACGAACAGTAAAAAATCCGGGGCCCATTTGGTGGTTAGCGATAAAGCTCTCCACTTTGTCTTGCATGGCCGTGATCCGGCCCCGGGGTACCGTGCAGTAGTAAGGGGTGTTCTCCTCTCGATAAGAGGCGGACGGCTCCGCCCAATTATCCCCCTTCTCAACTGCATGAGAACTCCTCGCCTCTTGTAGGCGGCTGTTTCTTTCTTCTGAGCCTGGAGAAGAGTGGCCAGAAGAGCTAGACTCAGACTCGTCCTCAGACGAGTCAGAAGAGGACGACTCCTCCCCTCTCCCAGAGGGGCCCGCCTCCTCTCCCTTAGAAGGAGCAGGAGAATAGTTAGACATATCCACTGTGAAATGGGAAGGGACCACCTTGATCCCTCCCTCAGAACTGTCGGCTTGGCAGCCGCCTTGTTTCACTTCTACATCTGGCGCCTGGTCAGATGTTTCACTTATTGGCACCCTTTGAGAGGAGCCGTCCGAATTTGAGATCCTAGCAGTCTTTTTTGTTCTGGCCATCACGTTCTGCATAGACACAGATACAGTCGGACTTTGTATAAAGGGCAAAGATGGGTCCAGAAAAGGGCAGGCGGCACTCCTAGTCCTAGATTCAGCCGTCCCCGGTGACCGGCTGATCACTAACTTAGGCCGTGTCGTGTGCTTCCATGGGGCCATTTCAAAAAATAAAAATAAAGGAAAAAGTTAAGAGTAAGAGAACCGACGGTTACCTGAGCGAGTGACGATTGATAAATTCTGAAATCCTTTGCAAACTGTTTGTCAGAGCAGGCGGTAGGCAACAAAAGTCCAAAGTGTCAGAGCAAGTTCAGGGGTCCGAATGTTCTCTCGCAAAGGTTCTCAAATGTGAAAATGACCGAAGTCAGCACTTCCTTATATAGGCAAAATTTGGGCGGGAAATATCTCTCGGCCAATTGCAGGGCGACACCTGTCGCTGGCCGTCGCCTGTCACCATGCGACACCTGTCGCAGGCCGTCGCCTGTCACCGTGCGACACCTGTCACAGGTAACGCGTGACCAGTCACGTGCCACCTGTGAGGGGCAAATGATTAGGGGATTTTTATCCACCAATCACCGTCTGACAAGTGGACCAACCAGGTTCTGCCACGTGTCCTTCACGTAGGCCAATAGGAGCCTGCCACGTGTCAGTCCCAGATTCGTCCACTACGGACCAATTGAGACACGCCACGTGTCCACCCATGCCAAATGGAAAAACTGGCCACCAAGGCCCAATCCTGTTTAGAGGCCCAGTCAGCCCCAGGTTACCCTAAACCTAGAGCTCGGCACGCTTCCCAAGGTTATAAATACCCCTCTTAATCCTCATTAAGAGGGGAGAGAAACTCGGAAAAACACGGATTATACATTAAACACTCTCACCTAGAGAGACCAAAACTCCTTAATTTCCCCATTAATTACTCCTTAAACAGTTACTAACTTGACCGTTGGAGGCGGAGCTCCTACCACAAGGAGTCTTCGTTGTTTTGCAGGTACAGGCGTCCGGTTCCAGTCTCGGTGTTGTAACTCTCCCGCAGGACATCAGAAAACCCCGAAACACTTATCCCATTAGAATCATCAACTTCATTTATTTTAATTTAAAGTTTGAGTGATATAGTTTGTATACAAATAAAATGAATGTAAGGGTTGAAATTTGATTTGGCTAAGAAATTCATACTTTAAAATCTCAATTACTGATTTGGAGGTTGATATGTTGCCTACTTTACTGGATGTGTAAGCTATAGAAGTATATAGAATGAAAGCCAGCTATGTAATTAATATGATATGATATCAATTAATATAAAATTTAAAATCCCTTATATATAATCAATCACGATTTCTTCCAACGTATAAATAAGATTCTTATACAATAGTTTAGCTCGATAAATTATATCATACACGATACAGAAATTATCTTGCCATCAATTAATTTCGATCTTATTCCATCTTATAATACACATATACATACACATCAATATTAAATACGACTACATACATTATTATAAACCTAACAAGTACTCGTATCATCAACTAATAAATTCTCGTAAAACTATAACCGTGGTAGCAAATACAGGCCAGAGGGAGTATGGTATAATAATTCACCATGTATCACAATGTGCTTTTATAGTCCTATCCTATATTGGCTATATACACTGTACAAGTTTAAAAATACATAATTATTTATTTATTTAATTTTTTTACAAAAATGTATCAAATAAGGTTTTTTTTTTTTTTTTTCCCTAAATGTATCAAATAATTTCTCTGATACTAAATCTTCCATCTCCATTATTGGACAAGAACCCGGAAAAATACAAAACATTTTAAGATAATATAATCATAAATTCATAATTAAATCATTTACATTAGCATAATATAATCATAAATTCATAACTAAATCCAACATATAAAATAATATCCGCAATATATATCTGTAATATTATCTATTCCTTATTTTTCAAATGATATAATTCTTATAATTATTTATTTTTTAGCTTATATATATACACTCCTTTTTACTCTTCACTATGCAAGAGAGTTTAGAGAGAGAAATTTAATATTTTAGAGAGAGAAAGTTGGTTATACTATACTCAATGGCTTTCTCCTCTTCTACACCATCATCATTAACATTTTCTTGTAAATATTTTTCTTTATCTATACTCCTAACATGGCTTACAACCCATGTTATGATAGTTTCGGGTTCGACGTCCACCCTCGGGCTAAGCCCGGAGGTGGTGGCTAAGCAGAACGCCGACCGTGTCGTCGACTTGCCCGGGCAGCCGGTTGTTGGGTTTAAGCATTATGCTGGTTATGTGAATGTCAATGCTAGTCATGGCAGAGAACTGTTTTATTGGTTCTTTGAAGCTGATCAAAATCCTCATCATAAACCTGTGGTTCTCTGGCTTAATGGAGGTAACTATCACATATAACTAATTTAACTGTTTTTTCATGTACAAATTTTTTATATGGCCTTAGATTTATAGCAATTTTACTTCATACTTTAGTATAATTTATTAATGGAGGTAACTATCACATATAACTAATTTAACTGTTTTTTTATGTACAAATTTTTTATATGGCCTTAGATTTATAGCAATTTTACTTCATACTTTAGTATAATTTATTTAATTTTCACTTTAATAATTTAAAGTCAGTTTATATTACGGTCTCATGTAAAATCTTGTAAAAAATAAAAAAAACCTTAATTTTATATGTCTATTATAATAATATATGAGAATCGAAAGTTGTTAAATATGTTGCATCTCCTTTAAACAAGGGAGAAAAGGTTAATTATAATGTTGTTTATGAGATTATTGATTGTGATTAAGGGAAGTTAGTTTGAGTCAAACATAAGAGTATATGATTAGTCCAAATAAAACAAAGTTAGTCATCTTTTATATAGTTATAAATGCATTGGCTATGCAATTTTGTTACGTGGTCCTTGTAATAATAATGGCATGGCATGCATATATACAAAGTTACATTGTCTCTATTCTCCTACTTTCTAATTATTTCATTGTTAGGTTGAAACTCCCTTTCTGTCAATTATTATTATTATTATTATTATTATTATTATTATTATTATTATTATTATTATTATTATTATTATTATTATTGATATTTTGTTTAAATTTCCTTAAGACTAATAATTTGATTGATTAATAGGATAAGTTATGCCCTACCAATTAATAAAACTTGGCTAGGCTTTTTTATGAGTTACTATTGTTGGTTTTGTCATCCTACATTATTGTATTTTAAGGTATGGTCAAGTCATAGTTTAGGAATTGATCGATTTGATTTCACTAGAGTGACTATCAACCCGATCATCTCTTTCAAACCATTATGATGAATTATATAGAATCTTGTTCAATTTATCGATACACCAATATTTATTTATTTTTTTTCTTTATTACTAATTGATTATGCAATAAATATTCGATAGTGAAATAAGCAATTGAATGTTCAATTCTTGTATCAAATTTCATTAAATCAAGAGATTTTTTCTAGTTGCTACTTGCTTGCTACCTTCAATGTAAAGTCTAGTTACAAAATTGTCCCATTCTCTTTTTTGGTTCGTGGACCAAAGATTTACTTAAGTACTGGTTCATAGACTGCCAGATAACAATTTCATTTGTATTCTCTTACATGCTCTTAAAAATTCTCTGACATTTCTGCAATTTGTTTCACACTTTTCAATAATATAACGTTTTAGAAATTGCTAACAAGTGTTCTTACAATTTTACGTCCAAACAAACAGCCACTTGATTTAAAATTATAGGGATTGTTAAGGTAAATAAAATACCACTAAAATATAAAATAAATGTAAAAGAAGTCAAAGATCATTAAGTAATGAATGAACACTCATTGGTAAACATTCACATCAACAATGGTTGGCCTTGTGGTCCATTTGTTAGTTAATTAACTGAAAAGGTTTATATTGTATGTTCTTCATAGTAAAACATTGCGGAAAGTTTCCTATAGTTCGATTTAATATACTTTCTCATTTCATTTTACTTGCCTCATAATAACTAGATATCGAAGAGCACTTTATTGTTTAAATTATGTATGATATCATTAACATTTTCTAAAAATAATTATTAGTTTGTTGTATTCTATATAGAAATAATTATATCATTGAACCGTAGGTTGTATATATTGTCCCACCACGTGAAACAAATGCAATAGTAGTAGACTGTACTACTGTAGGCCCTTTAAAGGCTGAAACCTCCAATATGCTAAAATAATGTGCTCTGATTCTTCCAACTAACCAAGTTGCTTGTTTTACTAGCAAATACCAAAAATTCAACTTATTACTGTTATACAATCTTTGTTAAAAATGTCAATTTTGTAACACGGTCCATGTCACCCGGCCCGTATGTTTCTCGCCTGCTTGTCATCCACCCATTTTATTCATATTTACAATGAAATTTAAATTTAATCGACTTAGTAAAATAAAATGCATTAACGTACTAGATGATATTGAAAGTATAAAATTTTCGTGATTTATAAAGGGAAAATTGTCGATACACCTTAAGAGTAATAGCATGTCTTTGCTCTCTTTGTTACACTACTACGTGCATTCGTGCATACCATGGGTCTAGTAGCGGGAGCTCCACTTGGTGACCTCACGATCCTAAGCTTGTGGAAGTGACTCGACTGGAGTTCTCTCGACCTTTTCTTTTTGATTTGTTTCAATTGTGTGTGTGTGTTAAGGAGGAAGGGTATTGAATGACATATAGTCTTGTCAGGTCACAATCTTGTGTAATGGAGACAATGTTGTGCTTGAAAGAATGGCCACAACACAACTGATTACCAAGATGATATTATGGTGGATAGTACAGTGTGACAAATATACTTCTAGATGCCATCTATATATTTGACCATTTACTATGCTCTGTCTATTATTATGCTTCTAGACAAGTTAATGTCTTTACCACCTCGGGTCCCTCACCGCCCCCACCCTCCCTCCATTTGAAATTAGTTGTCGTATTGTCTCTGTTCATTTTTTGACACAATATTGTCCCTATTCATAATATGGCATAGGTTAACAATTCATACCTTTATAATTATTGGATTTTTTTTTCCTATCCCTTCTTCAAAGTTTGTCACTTTATTCCGGACAGAGGGAGTAGTAGATACGTACTGAAGATCAGCATGTAATCACTTGAATTTTGTAACACTTCATTAGGAGTATACATTGAAAGCCAAATTGGACATTCTTACACCATGATAATTTCTCCTAGGCTATTCTTGTACTTTTTTATCGTTCAATTTACATATAGTTTCGACCTTCACCATAACCTTGTAACTTGAACTAACAATGTAACAACTAAATTTGGACAGAGGTAGTACAAAATGTGGTGTTAGTCCATTGAAACTCGAACATGTTTTATTCATTTTTGGCTATACTACAGGTCCTGGATGCTCTTCGGTTGGTTATGGTGAAGCTGAAGAACTAGGTCCCTTCTTCCCTAAGAAGGGAAGCAAACCGTCGTTGAAACACAACAAATTCTCATGGAATAAAGGTAATACTAAGAATTAATTACCTGAAAATTACAAAGAATAATGTATTAACCAATATCTGAATTCTGACAATTATATTACTGGTTTATTTTTCAGCTGCCAATCTGTTGTTTTTGGAGTCTCCTGTTGGTGTTGGTTTTTCTTACACCAATACTAGCAGTGACTTTGATGAACTTGGTGATACTTTTACAGGTGATTAATTTAGTCAATATGTTTGATTAAATGTCATAGATTCGTGCAATTGTTTCCTAATGCGTTTTCTCTAATTCAAACAGCAAAGGATTCATACACATTCCTTGTCAACTGGTTCAAAAGATTTCCGCAATTTAAGTCCCATGAATTCTATTTAGCAGGGGAAAGTTATGCAGGTAACATATGCAAAATCTGTTGATATGCTTGTTACTCTATATTAATCTCTCATTGAAAGACCTTGTATTGAGACGACGTTTGTTTCAAATGTTACTCCTTAGGCCACTATGTTCCACAGCTCGCGGAGTACATCTTTGACAGTAACAAACATGCTTGCAAGGAGGATTTTATCAATCTGAAAGGTTTCTTGGTAAGCTTCATAGTCTTATTTTGATTGCATTAACAAATATTCTGTATATAATTACTGCTGAATAAAAATGAGCAAATAGAATTATAGATGTTTAATGTGAAAATTATGATAAATTTCTGATACTACTGATACGGCATGTTGCAGATTGGGAACGCGTTGTTAGATGATGAAACAGATCAAACAGGAATGATCGACTATGCCTGGGATCATGCTGTTATATCAGATAAAGTCTTCAGAGATGTGAAGAGAAAGTGCAACTTCAAAGTTGAGAACGTATCAGATGATTGCACAAGTGCACTCAATGAGTACTTTGAAGTTTACGACCTGATAGATATGTACAGCTTGTACGCGCCTATCTGCACAAAAAATTACACTGATGTTAGCAGCAACAGCAGGAGGCAACTTTCTGCCATCAAAGGCATTGCACCTCGCGTGTTCTCCAAATTTGTTAGTATTTTAACCTCTATCAAAGATATTATTATACAAGAAAAATATCATTGCGAAGTTGTATCTCCTGGGACTTATTCCCAATATGTTTTACAGGATAAATGGCACAGGCGGCCTGCTGGATACGACCCTTGTTTAGATCATTACACAGATGTATATCTAAATAGGCCGGATGTTCAAGCAGCACTTCATGCCAATACCTCGAAGATTCCTTACGCCTGGACCTTCTGCAGGTAAATGAATCTCTTAAAACAGAACCCCTGCATTTTCTGACAATATACATATATATAATCAGTATTTCTGCCTTGAACCATTTTGTACTAATATAGTTTGAACTGATAATGATAATATAAACAGCGACAACATTACATTCTGGGCCGATGCACCTGCCTCTATACTTCCTGTTATTAGGAAGCTTATAGATGGTGGGCTTCGGATATGGGTTTTCAGGTTAGTCAAGTCGCAACTCCTAATTACTTTGTATATATATAAGCAAATGATTGATACAAAAAACCACATGTATTGACAAAATACTATATTGAATACCAGTGGAGATACTGATGGGAGGATTCCAGTGAGTTCGACAAGGTTAACACTCAGAAAGCTTGGCTTGAAGATTAAACAAGATTGGACACCCTGGTATAGCAAAGATCAGGTATAAACTCTTGTTCTGGTGTAGCAAAGAAACACTTTTGTTGCTTAACAACCATATGTTTATGATACAAGCCGTGTTCTCTTCACCTGATTTATTCTCGAGGCAGATTGACCAACACTAGATTTTGTTGTTCACTATAGTTACATGTACTTTTTTTTTTTTTTTTTATTTTTATCATGATCTAAATTTTGAACTCTGCTATTACAGGTTGGTGGATGGACCATTGCCTATGACGGGCTAATGTTTGTTACAGTACGAGGTGCGGGTCACCAAGTTCCAACTTACAAGCCAAGGGAAGCCCTTCTGATGCTTAGGCATTTCCTTGCCAACAAAACAATGCCGTCTAAAGCCTTTTGATAAACGCGTTATGATGCATTTCTTCAGTTTCCATCCTTACATATATATCAAGAATAATTAGTTCAATTTTTGGTTGTCAAGATTTTTATCAAGAAAAAAAGAACAAGTGATGTTTGTTTAGGTTGAAGAACTTCCATATATAGGGGTCTAATTGCTAATTGTAAAGCATTTTTTTTACACAGAAAAGAAACAAATTATAGATAAAGGAGTAGTTTTTGGAAAGGAAATTTGATCAATAAATGAAATATGGGCATCTGTATTTCTTTGAATGCTTGTTCTATAATCCCAAACCCTTAAAATTAGTTGTTCTCACATTTTTGTTCATTGCTTTAGTTTTATTTGGGGATGTCATCTTGCAATTTCGCGATGGTTAAAGTGATTCTTGGAAACATAATGAACATTTGAGCATTTAAATGAGACGATTATATAGTAAGACACGAGAGACTTTACGTAATTATTAAAGGTGGATTTTATTGTTGACAAGCTGTGATTGTTGTTGTAAATGGGTTGATTCCGCCCCATTGCCCCAAACAATCTAATGCTATGAAATCAATAGTTACGACTCTTACGAGTAATGGCATTAACTAAGTCTTTTGAAAATTCATTATCGATAGAGGTGGCCAACCGATCGTTCTAGGATGGTTAGGCTAGGGAGATCGCAATTGGCCCATGAAGTAACATAGTTGCGCTGGTTCATGTGGACCGGTCTAGCTAGGAAAAACTTTCGCCTAATAAAGGTTGAACTTTGGCAAACTCAAATGAAACGGTCAATTAATATAAACTCTTTACTGCTATTTTGATTACTACTGTTGTTTCATATTTATTGCAACCTATGTTACTCGGACTTGGGTACTTATGTCCAACACGGGTACGTGTTCAAGTGTCCGACTCGGCTATTTTGTGAAAATTGTCTATGATTTTGAACTAAAATAAAGTATCCAAGTGTTATACCCATGTCCGAGTGTCAAGGGTCCGACACGGGTACTTGAGGTAAACTGAAAAGTCTGAATAATATAGATTACAATAAAGAACTATTATTTGTGAGATTAAAAAATTCCTTAGTTATAATTAATATGTAATGGAGGTGGTACTAATTACATTAAAAGTCAAAATTAAACTAGTTCTAGTCAAAGGCTGATATAAAGTAGGAAGAGCTGTTGATCTCCAAAAATAAATACATAAAATAAAATAAAATACAAAATTTACAAGGATGCAATAGAAAGCAATTGACCAAAGAGTGGGAGACCACATTGATAAAAATCAAGTTTTCAGCTGTCCAAACTTGCATCTTCTATTACTGGGTGTTGAAGCAACTGAACAAGATGTTAACGAGCTTGAATTAATCATACCCAAGTTGACTGATTTTTATGGAAAGTTCTTAAGATTTGACTTTTCTATATAAAAAATTTAACCACCAACTTTTTAGAAAGTTAAGTGACTTCTAGTGCAAAATACACTATTGTCATAGGCTCATGGCATAAAATTTTATGCGATTTATTTTGTTGTTTGTGCTCCCTTTAACTCTGAAAAAATTATATTACTGATAGAAGATAGAATGACTAATCATAAGTAAAAACGTTTCCAATTAAGTTGATTCTACCACGTGACACTTTCATTTTCATCTCATTCTTCATATGCTAACATTTTAATATATTATTCCTTACACATATTAAAATTTTGATAACCGAAGACTTATCCACTAATCAATGTTATATTATATGATTATATTTACAAATTAAATAAGATTTGCATAAAAAAAAAAAAAAAAAAAAAAAGATCAAAACATAAGATCAAATAAATAACAATTGAGAATGAAAAATAAAGTGGTGCATGTAACCTACGGCTTAGTCCGGGTCCAAAACTAGTGTGTTGATTGTGTATAGAATTAAAATTTTGGTTAAAAATGTGGTGTCATTTGCTAAAAGAAACTATTAATTAATGCATGTGTACAATATTGTTGATATTCTCTAGATCCAACAAAAAGAAAAATTCAAAAAAGTGCAAAAATTAGGTAATAGCTTAAACTGCAACATTCCACTTTGTCTTACAAAAAGACTCCCTTTGACACAAACTCATCATTTTATATACGGAGTAGCTAACTTCTTTTCCTCAAATTTAAGCATTATTCATGTAAGCTATATATTGTTTCAGTTCTTTGAGTAGTAACATTTTACTGTTTTATAGGTATTAAATAAATGCACTTACTTTATTTACTACTAAAACTCAACATTTTGGGTCTTAAAACTCTTAATTAGTAAATATTCCAGTGAGCAAAATGATTATCAACTATTGTTTGCTATGGCTGCTGGCTGCAAGCACCATGTTTTATCCGGCCGCTGCACGGAACAGCCTAAGCCCGGAAATAATGGCGGAGCAAAGGGCGGATTTCGTAGAGAGGCTTCCAGGGCAGCCAAAGGTGAGTTTTAAGCAATATGCAGGGTATGTGACAGTGAATGCAAGTCATGGGAAGGCACTCTTTTATTGGTTTTTTGAAGCTACTGAAAAGCCTCAAAATAAGCCTTTGCTCCTTTGGCTCAATGGAGGTACATTTTCATTTGTCACACTTGTTATTACGTAGTACATTGTACCACGTATATCATATCATACTACGTAGTACTCGTATATGTATATTAGAAGTATATATGTTCTTTTGTGATAAAAACCTTACCTTGTAATGTTTGTTAAACTTTAGCAATTTAATTACTCCCATTGTCCCAAAATAAAAAGGACGCATTTTCTAAGATATGTCAAAATAATTTGATGTTTCTAAGTTTAGTAAGTTAAACAAATAAAGGGATTTCATTTTTCCGTTAATGACACACTACACTACTATACAATCGATTTGTACGTTATCATGGTAGAGGATTAACAAGAATTGTAAGAATTGAGATAGTGAAGAATGATAATAGATTAATAAGCCATCTAATTCATTGCCTAAAACAAAAAATACCTAGAGTTGATAATAAAAGAAATTTTTCTTTTGGCACAAAAATGAAACATCAACATCAGTTTTGGTTGATAATGGGTGTAACAACAATATAACATGTATAATCTGATGAGTATAATAATTAGTTAGGTGTTAAGACTTGGCCTCTAGCTGCTTGTTATCATTAAATCTTAGGTTGAGTAGTTAAGCTTCTCTTAACTAATAAATTATATTCAATTAAACCATTAGGTCATTATTATTAGAAAGTTTAATCATAAAATATTTCCTCTGTTTCTATTTGATGTCTCTAATTCATTACTACTATAACCGATACATATATTACCCACGTGACATCACGTTGAATTTTTCTCGATGTTAAGTTTCATTACATATTAATTTATTAGGATTTTAAAAATATGTATTTGAATAATTTGATGATGTAAATTAAAAATATGTGCATTGTTAAAAAGCAAAAAGCAAACAGGAATAACAATACTAGTTTAAGAAATGTAACAAATTTTGTCACAAATTATTTCAATAGGTATATCTAACAACAATTTTCAATGTAAATATACAGGGCCAGGATGCTCTTCAATTGGGTATGGAGAAGCAGAAGAATTGGGCCCTTTCTCTCCTCAAAAGGGCAGCAAACCCAAACTAAAGCTCAATAAGTACTCTTGGAATAAAGGTAAATAATCTTGTGTACATTTACTATTGTTGAAATTCTAGGGTAGGGATTTTTTAGAAGGTTATTTTTCACAAAATCGCGGAAAATGTCATGTTACATGCACTATTCGCGATATAAATGTTATTTTGTAGCATTTTTCATTTATACATTGTAGCTCTTACATAAAGTATATGGTATTTTCAGCTGCCAATCTTCTGTTTCTGGAATCTCCTGTTGGTGTTGGATTTTCTTACAGTAATACTAGCAGTGACATAAGTGAACTCGGTGACACCATCGCAGGCAATCATCCTTCAATCTTTTCTAAGTTAATCTAGTACTCTCTTTGCGCGAATACTATAAATAACAGACGAACAGTAACATTGTCCTAACCCTTCATAATGTTACAACTTTTTCCGGACAAATAGAGTAATTATATTGGTATCAATTATATGATTCTGACTGTAGTTTTTTTTTTACCTTGATCATGATCAACAGCTAAGGATGCATATAACTTTCTAGTCAGTTGGTACAAAAGATTTCCACAGTTTAAGTCCCATGATTTTTACCTTTCTGGGGAGAGTTATGCGGGTAATTAAATACATATACACTTCACTCAATTCTTAAGCATTTTTCATCAGTAATTATTTGAAACTAACATTGTACTATACTCTAATAAGTTGGTATTTCTTTTTTTCTTATCCTACTTATAAGGTCATTATGTTCCACAACTTGCTAAGTTCATACTCGACGGCAATAAGATTGCTTCTAAGGAAGATCAAATCAAACTGAAAGGTTTCATGGTACACATTCAGCAATCCTTATAGAATCTTATTTTGTTGAATCATTCTTTTAAATTTCTTGCTAAGAAAATCAATTGTATCTTAGTACACAAGTTTTTTTTGAAGTTGACATATGAATGCATATTAATGTCAATGGAGGTCTGCTTATAATGTACAGTGACTTTCTTCAGATTGGAAATGCACTGTTAGACGACGAAACTGATCAGAAAGGGATGGTTGAGTACGCATGGGATCATGCTGTGATATCGGACCGTGTGTACAATGATCTGAAGAAAAACTGTGACTTCAGTAAGAAAAATTTGACTACAGAGTGTAACAATGCTCTGACTCAATACTTTGCTGACTATAGACTGATAGATATATACAACTTGTACGCTCCAATATGTATCGAAAACCAGACTAAAATTCACAGAAGGAATACTCAGCCTCCTGTTATTGATGGTGTTTCTCCTCGGCTGTTCTCCAGATTTGTAAGTCATTAATCCCTTGTTTTTGCTCAGTCATGAGTTATATATGTGAGTTCAGGCAATAAAGCTGATCACAGGCCAAGTCGCGACAAATTGTTTAATGGTTAGGACTTGCTGTTTTGTTGTAGGAAGGGTGGCTCAAAAGACCGTCAGCAGGGTATGATCCATGTGCATCAGACTACACAGATACTTATATGAATAGACTGGACGTCCAAGCTGCCTTACATGCCAATGTTACGAAACTTCCATATCCATGGACTCACTGCAAGTAAGTGTTAGTAGCACATAGAGTAGGCAGTCACTGATAGATTATTAACTAGCTGCTTAAGGCCTTAAGCTACTGATTTAGTACGTGTTGGTTGTATTTATGGTTTTGCAGTAACAATATCACTTCTTGGAGTGATTCTCCATCCTCGATACTTCCTACTATAAAAGAGCTTATAGCCAAGGGTCTTCGCGTTTGGATATTCAGGTTATTTACTTCCCCTTCCTCAGTTCTTCCCCTCATGCTCGCGAAACCTCACTTCTTGTATGTATCACAAACAACTGATCACGATTGTATTGATACCGACAGTGGAGATAATGATGGGAGAATTCCTGTAACATCAACTAGGTACACTCTTAGAAAACTCCGGTTGAAAACAGTTCAAGAATGGACTGCATGGTATACCAGCTCACAGGTAATACAAGTAACATGTAACATGTTACATTACCTATATAATTGTATATATATACCAAAACATTAATGTTTGAGGTCAATGTATAATTCTGAAAGGTGTGTATCTTATAATAGGTTGGAGGATGGACAATCCAATACGAAGGACTGATGTTTGTAACGGTAAGAGGTGCAGGGCATCAAGTTCCGACGACTAAGCCAAGACAAGCTCTGCAGTTGATCAAGCACTTCTTAGCTGGTAAAAAACTACCAGATGCACCACCTTCATGATGAATTGTTGATGATGATATACAACCCTTTTATTTGCCACAAGTTAAACAGATTATAGTCTTTTTGTTTTGTATTAAGCTTTTAAGAGTTACAATTTTAGCACCAAATGTGAGAGCAAGATCGAATACGTGTAATCATTGTATTGTAGAGATTACATTTGATTTGTAGAGCATTCTTTGATAGAAATGTACTTCAGATATTTGATAACTTAAAGGAGTTAATATCTTTACAAATTTATAAGGTGTGTATCTTACAAAATTTGGCACTATTCTATTGATAACTCAGAGTCACAAAAAGTCCAGCTTACCTCGTGTTCAGGTGACTCATGCCTAAAACAAGCCAAGAAATAGTTGTGACATGTCAAACTCATGCCAATCATTGTGTCATCGAACCGCCTAATAACGTTTATAATTTTGAAAATGAAACCCACGAGTGTCATGACCCGTTAGGGTGTCACTCGTGTCATGTCGGGCCAGACTAATTACAGGATTACTCTGGGTCGGCCACTCGTCCTCGTCCCGGTCCGGCCCATTTCTAGCAACAGTGAACTAATAATAAAACAGAAAAAATAAAGCACAGAAGATAACACTCCAGTAGATGAAACATTAAAACCATAGAAAAACTGAAGATTGAAGAAGAAGAAGAAGAGGAGAGAGAACGAGGGAGATAAAAATGGGGAAGACGAAGAAGCAATTACTATCATCAGCACCATGGAGAGAAGAAGAGAATCCATCTGATAAATTCAAAGATGCAAAGCTCAAAGTCACCAATCAACCTGGTAGTACTCCTACTATGCATGTTCCTGGTAAAAAGAAGAACTCTCTCTCCTCCAACAATGGCGCTGATGATGATGATGATTCTCTCTCCGACATTGACCCCCAACTTCGTTACAGTTTCCAGCGCAACTATCAGGTTTTGTGCTTTCCCTTTTTTTCGATTTTTTTGGGATTTTGTTGGGATTTTTTTTTATGTTTAATTTGTGATTTTGGAGTGTAATTTAGCTTTATTTTGAACGAATTATAAAATGGGGTTGTTTTTTTTTGTTGAATTCTTATTGAATTTAAGGAGTTAGGCTTTGGAATTGTGGTTTTGGAGTGTAATTCAATTCTGTTTCAGTATGGTTTCCTTTCTTCTGTGTTGAAATTCAGTATTTAGGGTTTTGAAATTAGAAAATTACTAATAAGTAACAAATTTTGGTTGGATTATTCAAATTGAGGGGTCAGATGATTAAAAATGGAGTTGAAGTATTGGGTTTTCCACCCTTGACATAGTTGAAATGAGTTTTGGAATCATGGGGTGATGATGAGATTCATGGTTTTATTCTGATTGTACTTGTTTGAATGTGTGATGCCTAGGATGTTCGTTCTGTATTCGAGTGTACTTGCTTGTAGCTTTACCTGCCATCCCAGGACTCGAAAAGGTTGTCGTAAATTATTGAAATTTCATAGGATGATTTCACTAGATTTTACTGAGTATCAATTGTTGGAGTAAGGTGTCCAATTAATATTGTTCTGGAATGCAGGAGTGTGTCATCTTAAGATATTCATGTTACTCTACCGGGTCTCAAACTAAGTTGATGAATGTCATCTAGGAAATTCTTTAGATGGTATATAGTTTTGGAAAGGTGTCCTATTCACAATAATTATAACTCTGGCGTGCAAGGGGATTGTGATAACTATTGACAAGGGTTCTTGAGACTGGAGTTACTATATTAATACTAGGTATCTCTTTATTCCTTATATGTAATAACTATTGACAAGGGTGGTTCTGTACTCAAGGAAGGAAGTGTTCCTAAAGTTCTTCAACAAAATAGGATATTATATCTTTGAGGCATGGCTTATCATGGATGAAGTGCCTTTTCTGTTCTTGTTTTTCTCTTGAAGTTCAAGAAAGAGAGCTTTGAAAGAGAAAGCAATGACACTGAAAATGTTCATACTTCGTATTATGATTATGCACACTCTTTAAGATTAATTGCATTTTCTATTCTTCTTTTTCTTTTGAAGTTTAAGAAAGAGAGCTTTGAAAGAGAAAGCAATGACTCTGAAAATGTCTCATATTGGCTTATGACTATTCGCACTCTTCAGGATTCTATGAATCAGACTTCCTACTTGAAGATAAAGGACCCTAAAAAAGCTTGGTTGGCATGAGGGTCACTGCTACTCAGGCCTAAACAGCTTGTACATTGAGCTCTTTACTTTTGAATATTAAACTTTGGGCTATATTGTGATTTTTGATCTTCATATTAAGCCTCAATGTAGATAAGGTCCCAGAAGCTATTGATTATTAGTACTTATAGAAAGTATTTATTTAAAGGGTGGACATACTGCATACAAATATTCATCTTTATTATTTTCAGGAAATTATATGGGGGTTGTTGAATCTTTTGACGGAAGAGGAAACTATTCCTTTTATTCCTCAGTTATTAATAATAGTAGGTTTCACTGCTTTCATCTGCCTTAAAAGCTGGAATCTTATCAACTCTAGAGAAAATTATGTAGCACAACTTTAAATTATCTGAAATATTATTCCAAAAGTTTTATTTTCCTGCTAATTCTACAAAATCAAGGGCTGCTTGTTCCAAAAATTGTTTGCTTGAAGATAAAAGCGGTTTTTTGGACAAGTTAAATAACTCCTATGCTTGTTGTCTTCTGTAATGTTCCACCTTTTTTGCCCCTGATATCTTTTTGGCAAGTTTATAGCTCTTTTAAGGAACTAAAACCCAAAATTAAGTACGTTTGGGCAATTGGGCGTCTAAACTCTGGAGTACTAGCTGTATTTCTCTTAAATTTACTTCTATGAGGTCTGTATGGGTATATGTATTACGTTGATCTTCTTTTGATAGTTTTCATATTGGTTATATAATGCTTACTCTTATCTGTGGATCTAATTGCAGTTTCTTCAGCGGGTGTTTAGCATTGACACCCTTGTCAAACCCCTCCCTCCAGTGATGGCGTATAATGTTTCTCGCAACTTGAGCTTCTTCACTCGTATTTTCACTCAGTTTTTTGGTAATACATACTTCTTTGGTGTGCTTTTCCCTAGCTGGCTAGGAAAGAAAGTGAATATGTCTCAGCCCCTCAGAAGTCAGAATTGTTCCTGAACCCAAATTGTGTGAAAAGATCATAGGCTTTTTATGTTTGCTGCCATAAATTTTAACTCCTCTTAGTGCCATTTGATCCATATGTTCCTTATCACTTATCAGCCATGTCAGATTTACTTACATTCTTTGATCCTTGTTTGCTAATTGTTATCATGTAGAGCCTCTCATCTCATTTGTCAAAAAGGAAAAGCTGGAAAATCATATGTGATATGGGTGCCTCTTTTTTATGAACTGCTGCTTTATTTGAGTGTCTGGCTGTCATGTTGCTTCCCGATTACTACTTTCTCTTCAATTCTCTCACCTCTGTGATAACTGCACTAGTGAATTAATCAAAATATTGCATCATATCTTTTGATTTGGTTTATATCTGAATCTGATTAATGCACTTAATAGGAAACTTAAGTGATTGTCTTGACATCTTAGTATACGAGTGAATTACAAAACAAAATTATAAAAATAAAAAATAAAAGTCTTCTCCTTCTCAGGCTAGAAGCTATGAAGTTGACCACTCTATGGAATGTTGTTGGGCACATATTAGCCACTTCTGCATAGATAGTTTTGTCATAGTTATAAGTGAAGATTCATTCTTCTTTTCACCCTTTTGTAATCTTTGTGGGATCATCCAAAACAATCACTCTTCTTTTCACCCATTAAATACAGCATGTAAACCTCCTGATGGTGATGATTGTGGTTTTGTCCTTTGGTTTGAGAAGTGGGTCACTATCAAAAAGTGATGAAAAAAGGGGTAAAAGATACATAAAGTATGCCATGAGGGAGATCTAGAATTGTGAAGATCCAAAATGCTAATATCATATAGTCAATAGTCTACTCATCTAGTGAACTTCTAGGTGAAGCACTCCCTGTCTTGGTCCATTATAATTTTTGGCTGCTCTGTATTCTCGTCTATGTTATTCTGCTCTGAAGCCTTTTGAGGTCTGGGGTGGAATTTTCAATCTTCTCTGAATCCTGACCATTTCATGTGGCAAAACCCTTCACACTATTGAATATGAAAATAAAATGCTTAGTTCCTAAAAAAAACTGTAAATCTAATTATTGACTTTGGCCTTAAACAGATCCGGAAGGCATCTCAAATGCTCAAAAATCGCTTGGACTTGGACAAGAAGAGAAGGTTCGACGTGTTCGTTAACCAGAAGAAATGCATGTGAATAGCATGTTTTTTGCACGAATTCCTTTTTATTGTCACTTAAGCATGCTTTCTTAGTTGCTTAACAACTGGAGGGAGTCAGGGAGGTGTGGATGATATATTGTTACATTATATCTTGTGCTGAATTCCATTTTTATTAAATCTTAATGTTGAGAAGATCTTATTTTGATCTTTCGGATCTGTTCATCTTGTATATTAAGTTCACCCTAGTTTCAAGCATTCTGTTCACCCTATCACCAGCAAGGCATCTGCAAGCCACATTATAAACAATATCTTCGAAAACACTGTCAGCAGGCTTACAGTTCCCTGTAAACATCACAGCATTCCTTTGAATCCAAATACTATGCACAACTTCTGTCACGCTTCAGGAGTTAGCATTGACTTTCTTGCAGTGCTTAATTGCCCACAAAACCTCCTGATCAAATTGTTGGATTTTGGCTACCTGCAATCAAATAACTGCAACACATTGCACCAGATTTTCTGAGAATAGGGACATTGGAAGAAAAAGGTGCTAAACATTCTCACTGCCACCAAGACAAAGCAAGCAAATAGGGTCACAGGCTATATTCGAAGATAGCAGTCTATCTTTAGTAAACAGCTTGTTCCAAAGAGCTAACCACTGGGAAAAAACACTCTTAAGAGAGGTTTAATTGTTACAAATCAATTTCTTCCCATCAACTTTTGGCATTTGAGGCTTGAGCTGATTATCTAACTTCTTGATTTACCAAAAACTATCCTTTGACCTTCTATTATGATTTATTCATGAAAAAACAATCCTTTGACATTTTGTTGGATTCGACTCAATATATACTTTAATCTTGTCGAATCTTATTGATTTTTTATGAACTACTATTGTTAAAGTATAATCTTATTGAATCTTATTTTATTATAATACATATTCAATTAAGTTATCATAAACTTATCTCTATTTAGATAAAATAAGATAAGTTCATACTACTAAGACTTTCATTAATTTAGATAATTTTTTTTTTTAATAATCACTAATACGGGCTTATATAATTCACATTGTATTCCACAAGAGTATCATAGGGAAATGAACCAATGCAAAACATACAGAGTAATCTACTGTAATAAGTAAGGCATTAGTGAAAAGGACTACGGAATATTATTAGGAAATTTCATACTAATCCATTTCAAATTAAGGAACCAAACACCCTTTAAGAGAAACAACTCACAAGGCTCAACCTTGCACAGTCGCACTGAAACACCTTCAACATTTGTAATAGTCTCTCTCCTCTGCTCCGCCGTGTTGCACCACCATCGCTTCACCGTAGATTGTCGATGAAATCGGTAACTCCGTGAACTCTGCTCAAACTATTATTATAATTATTACTTTCAAGTTTCTCAAAAAATGTGGAAATTCAGAAGAGGATTTTATCTATTAAACTTATCGTATGAGTTGAGTTTGGGTGTTCGTGTTAATTCTATTAATCTGGGAAGAACCCAAGTTCCTAAATTTGTAACTATTATTTCTGAAAATCTCAAATACCCTTTTAGTTTTAATTCCCAAATTCAGTTTTTTTGCTCTGCTACATCGAATTGCTTGAACCTACAATCGAATTCAACTGATTTAATTTGTGATAATAATGGTGAAAATGGTTGTAAAAATGATGAAGATGATGGGTTTAGTGGGGATGATGATGATGATGGTGATGAGATTGAAACTGTGAAATTGGGTTTTAATGATGGGAAACTTAAATATGATTTAGGGGTTGTTTTGGAAATCTTGAAGGGCAGTGTAAGCAAGAGTGACCCGTCTCAGGGCGAGATTTCGTGTGATAGGCCGAGGTTATTCGGTGGGACGGAAGTTACTAACAAGCTCAATCAATGTGGGGTTTCACTCACTTCGGAGCTGGTGGTGGAGGTATTGTCTAGAACTAGGAATGATTGGGAGGTGGCAATCATGTTCTTTCTATGGGCCGGGAAGCAGCCGGGATATGTGCCTTCGGTGAGAGAGTATCATTCGATTATATCAATCTTGGCGAAGAGGAGGAAGTTTGATACCGCCTGGTCTTTGATTGATGAGATGAGAAAGGGTGGTATTGTGAATCCTAACACTCTACTTATAATGATTAGAAGGTATTCTGCTGTTCATGATGTTGTGAATTCTATAAACACTTTTCATGCTTTTAAGAAGTTTGGTTTTCGCATTGGGATGGAGGAATTTCAGAAGCTACTTTCTGCTCTTACTCGATACAAGAATGTGCAGGAAGCTGAGCAGTTGCTTTTTAGTAACAAAAACACATATGAATTCAATACCAAGAGTTTTAACATCATCCTGAATGGCTGGTGCAATATTGTAGGTAGTCCGCGTGAGGCTAATAGATTCTGGAGTTTGATGAATGAACTGAGAGTGAAACTTGATGTCATTTCTTTTTCGAGTATTATATCTTGCTACTCGAAGTTAAACAGGCTGAAAGAAGTCCTCAAATTGTTTGCCCAGATGAAGGAAATGGGTATTGAACCTGATAGGAAAGCCTATAATTCTGTTTTGCATGCTCTTGCAAAGGAAGGTCGTGCAGCAGAAGCCTTGAATCTTCTGCAAACCATGGAAGATAAGGGCATTGCCCCAAATGCTGTCACTTATAACTCATTGATTAAGCCGTTATGCAGGGCCCGAAGAAGGGATGAAGCGCAGAATGTCTTTGGTGAGATGCTCAGCCGTGGCTTGCAGCCCACTATTCGAACTTTTCATGCATTCTTGCGTATTCAGAGGACAGGAGAAGAGGCGTTCATGTTGTTAGACAAAATGAAGGAGTTGGGTTGTCAGCCAAATAAAGATACTTATCTATTATTAATAAGGAAATTTTGCAGATGGGGTCAGCTTGATAATGTGTTCATCCTGTGGGATCAGATGACCGATAATGGTTTAAATGATGATGCAACTTCACATATAGCTTTGATCCATGGACTCTTTTTGAATGGAAAGCTAGAAGAAGCACACAAGATATATTCAGAGATGAAGGGGAAAAATTTGCTTCCAGATGCCAAAACAGATGAATTGATCCAGACCTGGTTGTCTAATAAGCAAATGGAAAATTCACCTTTGACGAATTCAGAAGCTAGCTTGGTAACTAATGATCATGTCCCCAGCAAAACCAAAACCATCAAAAAACAATTTGGTCAAGGAACTGGTGCTACAAAGGAGCCTGAATTCAGAAAAGTTATTAAAGAGCGGGGCTTTTCTTTTTGGGAGTAATAGATTATGACGCCTAAATCATCAATACTTTCTGGTAACATGTGAAGATCATCAAACTTCTCAGCAGGCATCATTGTTATTACCCTGCAGAGCTGTATTGTGGATGTTTTTTCAGAACTTAAACATCCCCCCATGTAAAATATCCTCTATCTCCTCATTGCTGCTGCAATAATTTCATATCCACTAGTTTAAAGAATTTGCCGCCTACACCATCAGCTCCTTCATATGTGTTGGCTGAGAATTTTGGGCTTGTTTGCCATCTCATTCTATCCTGTAGATTGTGGTGCTGTCTGAACATATTCTGGTTTGTAGAATTTCTAATTTGTTGGTTCCATGGGCAATTCTCTCTCTCCTTATAGGTGATGGCTGTGTGAATGGGGAGGAGATTTTGAATTGAGATGGATTATCTTAGTTTTCTATTGTTTGAAGTGTGCGCCAGCAGCGTTTAGCTTGATCTTCTGAGGAAAAACAGTGGTTAGTCTCATCAGTTAGTTGCTTGCTACAAGAATTATTGGAGGTCTCTGGGCAGGTAAGAGAACGCATACATGCAATGTTGCTGGTGTAAGAGAATTGTGCCTAAATGAGAGGCATGAATGGGAAGGCAGATCTGCTAAGGGGGTCCTGTAGGGAATGCAGCCCAGGTTGGATATCTAAAAGTGAGGGTTGTCGCCATGTAAGAGAACAGCTGAAACTGGAGTATGCATGCTAATTAAGAGTTTTAGGAACAGATGATTATGTTTAAAAATGTAAGACCCTCAAGCATTTTGGTATAAGTTTTATGTACTAATATACTATGAATAATACTTGAAAATGCTTCTGAATGCAGAGGATTCTTTCAACCATGAACTGGAAATGATAATTCAAGATATTAAGTAGATGTTGGAGGAGGACTGGATTGTTATCATCCTTCACGCTAAGAGGCCTGCAAATGCGGTTGCACATGGATTAGCCAAGATGGGAGCACAGATGACTGAAGATGATCTTAAGTACTACTACTACTACCCTCCCAAGCCAGTTACAGAAGCTTTTGCTAGAGATCCAAAACGCAACTAGCAGCGTTGGTATGAGTAATCAGGCTCCTGGTCACACGCCTGTTCTCTCTGTTTTTTCAGCTTCAACTACGGCATATGCTACTAACCTTTATGCTTTATGTACTGTGTTAGGGATAGCTGGTGTTATATCTAATAGCTTTCCCTCTTTTATTTCCTGTCTCAATGTAATGAGCAGCACTATGTTGCTTAAAGGCATTTAGGCCTTATCTATAATGTTATCTTTGGTGTGTGTCAAAAAATATATGTATATAAACTGTGAATAATACAAAGATATGCGGATCAAAGGCACAATCAACCTCATTGCAAAGTTAATAGGAGCGAATGTGCAGGAAGTGTATGTACAGGGAAATAGGACAACAAGAAGAATGGAAAGCTCTTTAGTCTTTACTCTTTATGCTAAATGATGTATGAACAAACATCCTATTACTGTACACTTTCATAAAGGGAGGACAACGATATTCAAGCATGTTAGTGAAGACCTCGTTCATTTATCTTCATGTGCAAAACAGTTGAATAACCTTCATTTTAAAAGATAGTGTGAACACAGCTCTGAACCTTATGTATTGAATTTCACTAAAGAAAAAGTGACTCACTTAATACGGAGTACTCTGTAAATGTTTTTTTTATTCATATAAAATCTTATCATGTCTTTCTGAAATATATGGAGTAATAATTTGAATTGTTATAGATAATACAATCTGCATAATAGAGATGCATATCTCAATATGGTCATATGTATTCGTATCATCAACCAGCTCTGATTAAAGAGCACATACTAACATTTCGGATTAATGCATCTATACTTAGCTTCTGTTCCTTGGAATGTCACCATGCCTAAAAGCATGAATCACATGTAGGGCGAAGAAGTTTGAAAAATTCCCTACAACAACTAAAATAAGTTTTAATAAGATCTAATAAGTTCAGTTAAATTTAGATAAGTCAAAATCAGGTGAATAAAACATACCCTAAATGTGCATTATTCTCGTAAAAAATGTGCACACCAAGTGATGAAATGTGCAAATCTTTAATAACAAAAATGTGAAAATGTGCAAATTTTACATAAACAGGGTGTGTTCTATTCAAATTTTATATATTTAGGGTATGTAAAACATGTGCAGATTTTAAAAATGACATGTACATATATAATAACAGATGTGCAAATCGTCTATACTAAAGATGCATATTCTCTTTATAAATGTGCATAATGTTGAATATTGATAAGGAAGGTATGTCTATCAAATTCTATTTAAAAGATTGATGATTTTCTCAATCCATCTTGGGTAAGTTGTAGGATAACTCCTTCCTACGTTAAAACATTGTTTTACGTTGTGAATGATACTCCCAAAATGTTTAGCGCTACAATGAGTTCGAGATTGCAACTCGACCAAAGAATTCATCTGGTTCACGACGAAGCTTGAAAATACTTAATTATTGAGTTTGCAAGTTGCTCATAAACACAATTACTTTCTCATCTATTAAAAGCTTGAACTTTAAATAAGTTTGATGGGGGAGAGAAAAAGAGAGATTGTTGATGTGAAGAGAGATATTAAAAGTAAAAATTTACGTGCATAAATTTTGAATTAAATGTGCATAATTTTTGTGTTAAATGTGCATGTATAATATTTGTACTAAATGTGCATTTTGCGTAGGTAGAATAATGTGAATCGTGGGATTTATTCGTACGATCAAGATTCCTTCTCATTCTTCTCATTTTCTAGATCTTCTAGTATATATATATAATTGAGCATTTAAAAATACAAAATGGACATTTTGTAGGTGACCTAATTCCAATTCTGGAGAAAAAATTGAAGCTGTATTATGCTTATGATGTGCCAGAGGAATGACAGACAAGGGAAGAGTTGTCAGGTGCAGCAAGTGCAAGACCAAACATTTTGCATTCCTTGCATAGGAAACTGTATTTCTTGTTTAATTTCGATGTTGCACTTTTCTGATTGCTGCTCTGCAGCTTATGCACATGCATGTCAGCTTAATGAGCATCAGAAAGAGTCATCTTGAAAGCCGGAAGCTATTCTTAGTGTAAATATGGTGACTAATGACTTTCTGTT
The DNA here is from genome assembly GCA_034703905.1 of Chenopodium berlandieri. Taxonomy (NCBI): domain Eukaryota; kingdom Viridiplantae; phylum Streptophyta; class Magnoliopsida; order Caryophyllales; family Amaranthaceae; genus Chenopodium; species Chenopodium berlandieri. Next base: position 54,097,013 of record CM068293.1, read on the forward strand.
CAGTGAAACCCTTTATTGACAAGAGAAGTTTTCCATTAAATAGATACGAGTATAGCTATTTATGGACGGAATGACCCGCTAAACCCGCCCTATTCGGCCTGTAAAATGGGCGGGTTTTGGACAATAATTTTGGAAAAAATTGAATATTTGGACGGGTTAGGCCCAACCTACTAATATAAATGGACGGACATGGACAAGACAATTTTGTACTGCGGGCTAGCTTGTTCGGCCCGTTTAATATAAAATAATTTAATAATTTTTTTAGTTAGTTAAATTATATACATATTTATAGAAAACATATACAAAGAAAGTATATTGGAGGTCAAAGAAAATAGATTTCTTACTGCAATGAATGAATTCGGGGATATCAGCTTAGGTATGTAGTCGCTTATCAAAGAATAAGGAAAGATGATCTATTGGCTCACAATTTTTTGAATGAAAGAACGAGGCCAGCGGGTGTACATTACCAGCATTCCCGGGTGTTGGTTAAGCCCAGGGTCTTATCGGTACGTGTTGAAGCTCTAGAAGACCGATCTCCTTAAAGAGAAAGACGAGTAGAAAGCCTCAAATGAGAAATCAGCCACGAGGCGGGTGGGGTTCTCGTGAGATTATTCCCTCTATCAGCCGGTGTGTGTGAGCAAAGCTCACAATATTGTACCGGGTGCACCATGCGCATGGTGCACCCGGAAGGCGGAAAGAACATACTGTTATTTGACAAAGAACATATCGTGTATGACAAAGAACATGCTTATGTTTGACAAAAAACATACATATATATGTTTGATAATATGTTCTTCTATACTTATGTTCTTTAACATATGTTGATTAAACATGTTTTTGGGTTTCAATTATACAAAATATGTTATTTGAATTTGGCTCGTATGTTCTTTAAATTTGGCTCATATGTTTTTTTTTTTTATTTATTGGCTCGTATGTTCTTTGAGACAATGAGTTTTTTAACGTATGTTTTTTTGAATTTTAAATTTTGAAATTTGAAATTTAAATTTTAATTTGAAATTTAAATTTTAATTTGAAAATGAAATCTTGAATTATTTTTAGTTGAAAATAATTTTAGAGAGAGAAAACTAAAATTATTATGGAAAGTTGAATTTTTGGAGAGAGAGAAAACTATTTTTGAGGAAATGATATCTTTGGTAAAAAAAAAAAATTCCGTCAATGTGTAATTTTTCATGATATTTTAATAAAGTTTTTATCATGTTTTTTTTGTAATGTCTTTTTATTCTTTAGTAATGCATGTTCTTTGTTAAAAACAAACATGTTCTTTTGCAAACACCTAAATGTTCTTTTTCAAACACCTAATGTTATTACCCTAATAATTATCTATTACTTCGTAGTTATTATGCTTTTACTCAACAAAAATAAAGTTAAGCTGGATTAAGTAAGTTTTGAAGTGTAATGATTTTTTTGTTCACAATGATTATAAGATAATTAGATTCTAATTTTGAAATAACATGTCAAATTTGATTTTTTAGTTTCGAAAAATAATTGTCTTTCTATGAAATAATTTTTCTAATAAGCTTTATTTAAACAAATAAATAAACAATCAGTAATTAGGATGGTAAAACAACCCACTATAAAAAGACTATTCAAGATAATTATCAAAAAATTAAGAAAAAAGTTAATTAAACCTACTCTATTATTGTACATTTTATTTTAAGTAGCAACCGTATCCCAGATATTGCCCAAATTACACAATAATTAAGTATATAACTTACTAGTAGTGGACAGTAGAATAGCAGTAATTAATAGAATTGTCAATGTGTAGTGCACAAGACAATATATCATTATTCATTAGTCATTACATAGTAATACAAATATCATATGATGATACCAGATCGATATCATCATAGAGCTTATTTTTATGGAAGTTTCTTAGCTAGAATAACACTCACTCCAATCCGATTCTTTTTATTATTTAAATGTGAAAAATAAAAATAAAAAAATCAGAGGGGTATATACTACAATATTACTCAACGTACTTAAGGAGAGCCATATCCCTTTTTATATCACTCACTTCTCAAAATGTCCATCTCGTACCATTAGGGTAGTCTAAAAGTATCGGTGGATTGATAACTTTCTTAACAACTTTCCGAATGCCTTTCGAAATAGCTCCCCAGTTGTTCTGTAAGGAAAGTATCTTATGATCGTTAGGTCGTGAAGTTAAGATGATAGCTTTCTTCTGGATGTACTTGAAACGTGCTGCCTCTCCAACCATTTGAATCGCGATGAGTAAGAACTGAGCTTCAGTTTCCCTATAGTATTCATTCCATAGACCTTTTCCATGTGAGTTTTAAGGTTATTAAACCCCAACGGAAGTTTTAATCGGTTTATTTGAGCATTATTTTGGATTTCTGAAATCCTCAACATTTGGAAAAACATTCCTTGCCTTAACAATGGTATTAATATTAAGATGGGCTGTCTCCAACTTTATCAGCAAAGGCCACTACATACAAATCATTTCTACTTAAATATCTCAGTATTATTTGTTATAGATTCATGGTCAACCAAAAGATATGTATCTGGATTGGTTGGTGCTCGAATCATCGGAAATCCCTCGTACGCTAAGGTTGGATCCTTAGTTAGGTTGCGTACAATTTGCAGAAAGGTGTTATAACTACGCTGTGTAGGTTTTGGTTCGAGTTTGAAGGTTACATCTGCTGCATTAACCTGTTGAAGGATGACCCTTATAGTTATCGCGAGAACAAACCATGCCTTCTTGTTTTCTTTTTGCATTTTTACCTAGGATGTTACACACAAAAAAATAAAAAAATAAAAAATCAGGAAATCAAGATGGGAGGAGGAGAAAAGAGTAATGGATTTAAAATGGATAAATTATTATAAGGAAAATTTGTCAATTAATACCCTTAAAAAAACGTCATTTGTGAATTACTACCCCTAAAAAAATAGATGTTAACTACTACCCTAAAATTGATTCATTCTAGCAACTACTACCCTTTTCCCTAATCAACCTACTTGACCACTTAATGACATCATTATCCGACCAAATTGTAATTAGTGCCTTTTAAACCTTGATTAATTAACTAAACCCTTGCACCACCTCCACACCACCATTGCACCACCTCTGGAAGCCCCCCTACCACCTCCAGCGGCTCCCCTACCGTGAAACCTACTCCCTTTTCGATCCCCCACCACGAAACTCACCCCTACCACCTCCGGCGACTCCCTTAACGTGGCTAGGTTGTTTCTGGGGGTTAGGGGATGGGGAGGGGCGGTAATCAGGGTTGGGAAAAGGTGGTGAGCTTTGAAGTTTGGGGCAAGAGGAGGGGCGGTAATTGTGATGGGGGAGTATGATGAGGGTGGATTTCTTGGTGGGGAAATGGGAAGGGATCGGTTTCGCGGTGGGGGAACGGGAGGGAGGTGAGTTTCACGGGAGGGGGGTGGGTTTCGCAGTGGATATCGTGGTGGGGAAGCTGCCGAAGGTTGTAAGGGGGGCTGCCTGAGGTGGTGTGAAGGTGGTGCAAGCTAATTAAGGGTTAAAAGTTACTAATTACAATTTGACCAAATAATGATGTCATTAAGTTATTAAGTAGGCTGATGATTAGGGAAAAAGGTAGTAGTTGTTAAAATTAATTAATTTTAGAGGTAGTAATTAATAACTTTTTTTTAGGGGTAGTAATTCACAAATGGCGTTTTTTAGGGGTAATAATTGACAAATTTTTTCTTATTATAATCAACAAAGTTCAATTTGTAAAATTGTGCGTATAAATTAAGGATCAATTATTATAATAAAAAAAATAATGAATTAAAAAAAGGAGAAGTATGGAGATCAGAGTAACTTACAACAAAACTAAGCCAAAGCTTGTGTTGAGTGGAAATATATTGATGTGTATGTATAACTAAATATAGTAGAGAGAATGAAAGGTAAGAAAGTAAGAAACCAAGTAAAGATGTGTGTAGATTAGAAGAAAAGATTGTCTCTTTATATAGGCATATATGGCACCTAGACAAGGGTACTAAGTATAGTAGAGAGAATGAAAGGTACGAAAGTAATATTGATGTGTATGGTACCTTCCTCTATTTCAAATTAGATGACACAAATTGATTTTGTGCACTATTCGTATAATTTGTTTTGATTTTATTTTGTGATTTTATTATATTGAGAAAAAGTATAGTTATGGGATTGATTCATCTCAACATCTATTTTTCAAAGATCAAATGTTTATAATTATTGCTAATATGTAATCAAGAATATTTGAATTAGTTGTATGCATTGGCAAACGTGTCGTATTTTCTGATATGAAATGAACGAAATACAAATTATACGTGGAGTATTATTGTATTATCATTCTTTACCATCCTAAGTTGGAGTTATTTATAAAATACAATGCAACCACTATATATTGTATTAGACTTTGCGACTTTGCGTGTATCCATCATCTGATGTCTATATATATATATGAATAAATTGAGTGCGCGATTGTATATTTGAAAACACAAATCTAAGAGACCATTGATCATGAACATATATACCTGATTTCAGTGGGGAAACGAAAAATTACAGAGTGTCTAAAATATCAGTTCTTGTTATAATCGGTCTCTTTGATTTAATAAAAAATAGAAAAAATTGCGAGGAAGGTCCTTTTAAGTGGTCGACCTTGTAAGGAAGGTCCTTTTTATGAAAAAAGTGGCACTAAAAGTCTTTTTATGGAGATTGGGTTGTGAGGAGGGTCCTTTGACCAAACTCCGGCGTTGACCAATTTTTTCTGGCCAAAAAAAGTCACGTGCGCAGCACGTGACCACTTAAATGGCCCTTTTTTTTATCTTTTCTTTCCTCTTCATCTTCTTCCTCCCTTTCAATTCCACACCTCCCTGAATGGCATTTCCGGCCAGACCTCCGCCCACCACACACCTCCACCTCCGGCAACAAGGAACCCTATCCCACCAGCCACCACCCTGGTCGAAAAAGATTATTACTACTATGCATCGCACGGGCACTAATCTAGTTATCCACCAAAAGGTTCCTAAAATAATTAATTTTTTAAAAAAGGTTTTTAGGGTTAATTTCTTGATAAGAGTAGTATCTATTGTCATATCACCAATTGATTTTATTAGGATGAAACCTTATTGAGTTTCAATAGGCTTAATTGCGTACGAGCCAATGGAGATTTATCAAATGTATTCCTAGTCTATTGGATTGGTGAGCTTTCTTTCAACGATTACAAATTTCATCTACTCCAAACGAACAACAAATCAGTTATCAAATTTCTTGGTTGATCTTCATAGCCAAGGTAATAGGAGATATTGGATCCATTTTCAATTCCTACACCACCCGCAAAGGCCGCTATTGTTTATAAAATAAGAAAAGCTTTCGATGAGTTATTTCTTGTGGCTGATTTACAAAATTGTAATAGGCAGAAAAAAATACTGACAAGAAGAGACAAGTATTATGGTTGAAGATTTCTTAGGAAATTAAAGCTTGGATCCCTCTTATCTGCTTCTTTACTGGCGCGAGATAAGGAGGAGACTCACCGGAGAACAGGTAATGGTGCTGGATTTCCGACAGGTTCCGTGACATAATTTCAATGATTACACCAAATTTTAGAAATGCATAAAAACACCGGAGCAAGCAACCATATAATTACATAAACAGAGGCCGTAAAATGAGATCTTAAAATTAAACTAACCCACCATTTAATCTTATCCTCCTAACTAGTATTATGGTTTATAATAAATAAGAGTCGCGTCCACAGAGAACAAATATACGGATTATTTATTCTGCTTTTTATATTAATATTAACTAAGGAAGCATATATATATATATATATCAAACTCAATTTATATATATGCTTGTTTTCAATCGGCTGTCACTATGTTAAAATGACCTCCCTATTACTGTTACTATCAATGTACGTGTTGGTTACTTGAAGTTCATATGTGCAAAAATTGAAATTAAATTATGTCACTTAAAAAATAAACGGAGAGAAACATAATATTAAAATAGGAGTAATTATTCTTGTCAAAAAAAAAAAAAAAAAAAGGAGTAATAATATTTGCGTTAAAAAAAACGATTGTGACTATGTTAATAAGACCTCAAAAAGCAAGCCGGTTGAAAAACGTACGTAAGCAATTACGCTAGGTATACTCTAATTAGCTATGAAATTTTGTTTAGCAGATTCCAAGTCAAGCATAAGAACATACCTCGTATTTAACTTGAATGTGAGATCGATTGGGAAGGTACAATGCTCCCATGTATATATTGTTGTAGGTTATTATGTGGTTGACGTTTAGTCACCCACTTCGGTCATTTCATAATAAAATGACACTTTTCCATGCAAATGTGGTCAAATGTTGTGAGCTCCATGCAAATTGAGGATTATTGATGATTGATAAGACTTCACTATTATCACTGTGTTATCTTGCCAATATATTGTTACATGCACTCTTCATTATCACTTAATTACTGTGTTGATTACTCAAATTTCATATGATACCTTAAATTATTTTTATTGGACAAAAATATCATGCATAATTTTCAAATAACAGATGTGTATGTTTGATAACACAAGTATTCATATTAGACACTTCAAAACGAGTCTGAGTACATAGCAGCTAAGTGGTGATCATGGCCTGCTACGGGATTATATTACAATACACTCATTTAGAATCTTGACATTATTCACAACTTGAGGATTTTCTAAGTTATTTTCTATATATAAGAAAAAACATGGTCAAGTGGAGTATTGTTTGATTTATCTTGATGAGTACTTTTAGCCTTTTAAAATGTCAAATATATATAATTTTTAGAATTTTTTTTAACTAAAACGTAATTAGAGATTTAAAATGCACATTGACGAACGTGTTAAAAAAAAATGTGTAGAACTTAATGGATCACAAGGAGTATTGTTCTAGTAGCCGCCTATTAACTTAGGCACATATTTTTGACGCTAAATTTCATCCTTAATTACTTAGATATACTACTTGCGTGACTTGAATTTTTTTTTGAAAAGTAGTGGGTGAACTCCTTTTTCGTTTGATTATAAGAGGTTTATAGCACTATAAATAATTCAAGAAACAATTCGTAAAGAAGTACCAAAATAAATTATTAGTTTCCCTCAAAAAATAAAAATAAATTATTAGTTCAGAAAATAATGGCTACCGATTCAACAACTATCCCTCTATTGAGCCCTTACCAAATGGGCAAGTTCCAACTTTCTAATAGGTGCGTGAGCTTTATTTATTCTTTCATCTTCATTATCTTCTGTTTTATAATTGGTTTATTAGATTTCCTAATTATAGCCACATACATGAGAAGTTTAATTTTTGGCACTATTACTAATTTACTATAGTTGAATTTCAATGACTAAGTTAGATGAAATGATTTTTATTTTTTTATTATTTTTTAATAAGATCGACCGCCTTATCTTCGTATGATCACCTTGCTAGTAGGCGGGTTGAGCCAATGGTAGAGAGAAATTGTACTAGGGCTACATACTTGCAATGGCTCATATTCATATATATATATATATATATATAAGTGGTCTTAATTTTGGTCTAACACAGATGGCATGATAAATGTTTCTCATTAGCTTATAGGTTAGTTAAACGCCTTCAATAATAAAGAGTCGTGAATTGTTCCTCATCTTGCTAACGATTCGAATTTTTCTTCCCTTCAAAGATTGTTTTTTTAATACCCTGTATGAACGATCAGATCATAAGACAGCAATGTGCTCGTTTTATGATATGTATGTGTTGCTACTGACGCGATTGACCTTCCTTCCTTCCTTCCAAGTCATTGGCAAATTAATCTTAAAAGTCATGTCTAAATTTCAGGGTTGTTTTACCACCACTTACAAGATCAAGGTCTTATGGAAATATACCACAACCACATGCAATTTTATATTACTCTCAACGGACTACAAAAGGAGGTTTGCTCATAGCTGAAGCAACCGGAGTTTCTGAAACTGCTCAAGGGTATGTTTGAGGCCACTAGTTCCATCTTTACCTTCAATATGTGTATGCTCAAATACTTTCTCATTCGGCTTGTTTATGTAGGTATCCTTACACGCCTGGTATATGGACGAAACAACAAATTCAGGCCTGGAAGCCTATTGTTGATGCTGTACATGCGAAAGGAGGGATATTTTTCTGTCAACTCTGGCATGTTGGACGAGTTTCCAATCGAGGTACGTACTACCTTCAAATATATATATATGTATGTATATATATGTATATATGTATATATATATATATATATTTTGTTAACATTAATAGGAATTTTGAGATTACTTGCTTAAATATAACTTCTTTTTTTGTACATTACTTCTTCTATCCCAGAATATACGACACAGTTAAACTTTGCACACATGCTGATGCAATAGTTTGACCTATCTTTTACATAATTTTTTACCTATTTTTTACATAATTAAATATCAATAAAAGTTATAAAAAAAGAGTTTTAGTATGAAACCTTATATTAATATCTTCGAACAACTTATTTCATGATAAAATATGTAATTTTTATGTTTTTAAAAAATTATAGTCAAAATTAAGATCTGAACCGTGAAAAAAGTCAAACGTGTCAGTTTACTTGTGATGGAGGCTGGAGGGAGTATCTAAAAGATATTAATAAATTTGTTCGTTGTTAGTAATAAGTTTTATTTTCTGCTTATATATATTAATTTTTTTGTGTTTCTTGTTTTTCTCTTTAAATTTGGAATTCCATCATCTATCTAGCTTTCCTTAGCTTAGTTGGTGCAAAATAATCATTATAATTATTTATTTCTTGTTGCAAATTATAGATTTTCAACCAAATGGGGAAGCTCCAATCTCATGCACTGATAAGACTCTATCACCTCAACTTCGAGGCAACAACATTGAAACTGATGAATTCTCTCCCCCAAGGCGGCTTAAAGTTGATGAAATACCTTCACTTGTAAATGATTTCAGACTTGCTGCTAGAAATGCAATACAAGCTGGTAAGTATCGACAAAGATAAATTTCGTAGGGGATTAAAAGTTTCACGTTCTAATATAAAAGCTTGAATTTTCAGGATTTGACGGTGTTGAAATCCATGGTGCTCATGGATACCTTCTTGATCAGTTTATGAAAGACAATATCAATGACCGAACAGACGAATATGGTGGATCTATAGAGAATCGTTGTAGATTCGCTCTAGAGATAGTCGAAGCAGTTGCAAAAGAGATTGGGGCGGATAGAGTCGGATTTAAAATCTCCCCTTATATTAATTTCATGGAAGCAACAGACTCGAATCCAGAGGCTTTAGCCCTTTATATGGCTAAATCACTTAGTAGATATGGAATTTTGTATTGCCATGCAACGGAACCTAGGATAATGGAAGTTATCTTCGAAAAGAAAATGGAATGCTCTTATAGCTTAATCTCCATGAGAAAGGCTTTCAGTGGCACTTTTATCGTTGGTGGTGGTTATGGCCGAGAAGACGGAAATAAGGCTGTGGTCGAGGGGCACTGTGATCTTGTAGCTTATGGCCGCACCTTTCTAGCCAACCCGGATTTGCCTAGAAGATTTGAGCTTAATGCTCCTCTTAATCACTACCATAGAGAGACATTTTATACTTCTCATCCCATTCTTGGCTACACTGATTATCCTTTCCTTGAATGAAGACGCAATGTAGCCTATTATTTTTTAATGATGCAAATCAAAATGCATTTTGATTACGTTCTTTAATTTTGTTTGAGTCGTCTATTAACCATGAGATTGAGTGGCGTCAATTCAAAGTGACGCATGGTTAAAAGATTTAGTTGTTATTTACATAATGTGTTATTTTTTTTATACAATAAAAACTCAATGTTTGCTGCTTTAGTGTTGTATTTGTTATATAAATAAATTATTGATATGTAATCAAAATTGATTTATACGGATCAAAAATTATTGTTAGAAGAGGAGAATGAGGCTTAAGGCTTCACATTACATCTTTTTTATTGGTACTTTGGTACAACACGCATGATAATTGGTTAATAGGAGAGTTATTTATTCATATACTCCGTAAGAAGCTACGGAATACTGGAATAGTACATACATAAAAGTAGTAGAGATATGATACATGCTTAACTGTCTCTGAAGCCGGCTAATCAAGCCTTACGTACAACAGTACAAGATCAGAGTATTATTATTCTGAAGTATTATAAGCTAAGGAAGACGGCCATTTTATCGTTACAGATCAGAAGTAGAGCAGATTGCAAGACTCCGACTATATATCATCGTCCAAAATCGAGCTTCCGATAATACTAAGGGTGCTAGACTTGTACTTGAGGAGGCCCATGTCGTTTTTTATTTCGTCCACTCTATTCACCTCCTGCCGGTAATCAATGTTACTAATTATAAGAGTTGGTGTAATAGTAACACATTTAGGTGTTGCTGCTTCTGCTCTGTGAATAGCTTGAGAAATCGGATCCCAATCATTCTGAAAAGCTACCATTTTTTTTTTGAAGGAATCGGAATTATCCCCCCTAACTATGGCTTGCTCCATAAATCTGAATCGTGCTGCCTCTGGAACCATTTGAATTGCGATAAGAAAAAACCTAGCCTCATCCGTGCCCTTGTTTAGTTCACTCTCTTGTTTATTGTACACTTTTCTAATGGCTCCGTCTAGGTTCTGTATTCCTAGTACAAGGTTCTTTCGAGTTGTACCAGCAGCCGGCTCTAGGCTGTTATAGTTACCTCCGAATCTAGTGGTTCTTTTCGTTGATCCTGGGAAAAGGCGGTCCTTAGCAGCCTGAGGAGCGTCATTGAGGAAATTGGCTCGGTATTTTCCATTGTATTTTACGTTGTCTTGATAAGCCCATACATATAAATCTTTGGCATCTATTCCTAAGGTCACCCATTGCGTGTTACTAATTTTGAGGTTTACTAAAACATATTCGGCTCCTGTTAAAGGGGGGTTTCGAGTTGATTGTAAGGTGCAAGCCCTAGTTGGGGATTCTACTTGATTGCGCAATCTTGTTAGAAAACTTTGGTAGCCCGTAACACCATTTGTTAGCTCAAATGTTACCGTGCTGTAGGCTAGGGTTTCTCTGTCTTGTGCTGTTGCTAATGGTGGAACAACAGCCATCAGCATCATGCACCACCATATTACCGAAATTGGTGCTGCCAACAATTTCATACTTCCCTTGTTAACTTAGATTACCTGTATACCTATAATAATCATGGACTATATTACATGTATGTACACTTAATTAATTAAATTAAGTACTACATAATAATATACCGTATTCAATTGTAGCTAGCATGTTACTTTGATTGTATTATAACTTGCGACGCGAAAAATAAAATTTTATGATAACATGTATTTCGTATACTAATAATTTGTGATGATAATATATAATTGAAAAATAAAAACATGATGATTCATATTGAGTTTTAAATGAAAAAAATAGATCAGGTCATCTTAGAAAAGGCGTTAAAAGTTTTCACTAAAGCTTTATAACTTGTTTTCAACTCAAAAAAATAAATAATACGAAGTACGAGTAATACTTAAAAGATTCTTGGTTATTTGGTTAAAGTCAATTCTAATATCCAACTACTATGTTTTTATAAATATAAAAAACATTTGTTTAGCCAAACTTAAATTTAATTCTCATAAGTCAGTTCTAATGAGCCAAAAACTTTGTCTGCATGTAGGGATTTTTAAATTTTTTTTTTTTTTAAATTAATTTTTTTTTTTTTTTTTTTTAAGTTCACGATAATTAAGGGCTTAATGTTGTATTTTTTGTACGAGTTTCAAATACAAATCCTTTCTTCTCAGCTTTAAAAATTAATCCAATCAATTAGTAAAAAGCTGCAATATAATCATTTAGGTCTTAATCTTTAAATCGATTTAGATTACTAAAATTTATGTATAAGCTGTGTACGTACATAAATTTGCTGTAATATATAGACATAAGTGATGAGAATTGTGACAAATTAAAATTGTAATCAATGAAAATTATTTTTAAACCATAAAATTTAAATACGAGTAACATCTAATAGATCAGATAAAATTAATTTTAAGTTTTAAAATTTATGTTATATTTTAAAGGCCGTAATAAATTTTTTAGTTAACATTGGCTACCCAGGCCACTTTTGATTCCCCGTTCAATAAAAAAAAATTAAAAACCTTCAATATGAAATACAAGTAGGAGTACATTATTTGTTTTTTTTTTTAATGAGTAGATGGTCATTAAAATGATTTCACCATCATTTATCAGATCAAGCAAAGAGATTATTGCATAAGGTATAGTTAAAACTATATATACACTGATACAACAACACATTATTATATTATTAATTAATGATTAAAGTTAGCTCTGAATTGAACGTACTACACAAAACAACAAAACACATATAATTGGGAATTTGGGATGGAGAACTTACGTAAATGTTGAGGCGTTGATAATGTAGAAAATGATTGATAACTAATGTGTGTGATAATTTAGTGAAAGGCAAGGTTTAATGTGTAGCTAAATCTTCTTAAATAGGCAAACAGATCGACGACTTGAATGGTAAGGAGCTTAATTATCAAAGTTAATGATTAAACACGAGGATCACGTGTACAAGGAAGTGTTAACACGAGGATCACGTGTGCAAGGAAGTGTTAACAACAACTAAATATAGTAGAGAGAATGAAAGGTAAGAAAGTAAGAAACCAAGTAATTTAAAGATGTGTGTAGGTTAGAAAATATTGTCTCTTTATATAGGCATATATGGCACCTAGACACGGGTACTGAATATAGTAGAGAGAAAAGGTAAGAGAGTAATATTGATGTGTATGGCACTTTTCTGTGTTCCAAATTAGACGACACAGTTTGACTTTATGCATTATTCACACAACTTGCTTTGATTTGGTTTTGTGATTTTGTGTTGAGAAAAAACATAGTTATAGGATCGATTCATCTCAGCATCTATTTTTCAAAGATCAAATTTTTATATTTATTGCTAATATGTAATCAAGGATATATAAATTAGTTGTATGCATGGGAAAACGTTTCCGGATGAAATGTATTTTCTAATATAAAACGAACGAAATATAAATTATACGTGGATTATTATTGTATTATCATTTTTTACCAACTTAAGTTGGAGTTATTTATAAAATAATACAACCACTTTTATTGTATTAGACTTTGCGTGTATCCATCATTTTATGTCTATATTATATGAATAAATTGAGTGCGTAATTGTATATTTGAAAACACAAATCTAAGAGACCATTGATCATCAACATAACTGATTTCGCTGGGGAAACGAAAAATTACAGAGTACCTAAAATATCAGTTCTTGTTATAATCGGTCTCTTTGATTTAATAAAAAATAAGTGGGTATAGCAAGAACAAATAATTCATAATACTCCCTATGTCCCTATTTTTTTGCCCCATTAACTGTGCACGGTCTCCAAGACGCGTCTTAAAATGTCTACATCTTTATTTCCATGTACGTAAAAATTATAAAAATGTGATACTAATAAAATATACAATAAGACGAATCTAACAAGACTACTCATGAATATATTATCTTTTATAGATTAACGGTCAAAATTTTCAAAGTTTGACCCAAAAAATGGCAATGGGGCAAAAATAAAGGAACGGAGGGAGTAATATCTACCAAAACCAATATTATTATTATTATTATTATTATTATTATTATTATTATTATTATTGGGTCTAACCCTTGGATCCGCTCTTGCAATCGAGTGTCGGATGCAGATCCAATTATTTGATGTAATTGTTAGAAATTTCAGGCACGAGTGAGGGGACATAAACAAAGCTAACCCTGCTGGCTGAAACAATAGCCATTATTGTAGCTACTGCATGGGCAATTACAAAAGGATGGGAAGATTTCACCATTATTTCTGATTGTCAAAGGCTTGTTGCAAGAATAAACAAAGCTAACCCTGCTGTTGATGAAATGGGGAACCATTATCTGTTTTGCAAGGACCTTCTAAGCAAGACAGTACACCAAGGGGAAGGCTGTGCAAGGGGTCTAGGGATTCAGTCAGGGAAGCATATGTGGCGGCCAGGCAAGCTATGCTGCATCTAACTCCTTCCACTAGAAGCACATGGAAGTTAAGCCCATTTTGGATATCTGTGTAATTATTTGCCCTGCTGTGCTAGGGTCGGTTGTATGTATTGGCAGTGACATTTCTTTTGGCAACAAACTTTGTATCTCCTCTAACCAACTTACTATGGGTGCTAGGCCACCACTTTTGAGACCACCTTAGCAAAGGTGGTTCACTATGTATTTGGACTACGGCCATTAAACTATGTTTCTGACGATTTAAGTAAATCTGGTCGAAATGCTTATCTTAAGCCTTTTTAATTTATTTCACATATATAAGTATTTGTTTTTAATACGTTACTAGTATATAAGTAGTGAAAAAAAGTTGAATGTGTCAATTATTGTGGAACGAAGGAGTAGTACGATGCGGGAATGAGAAGAAAAGGACAAACAAGCTAAGAGGCACTTTTTGTTTGTTTGGATGGAAATTCTACTCAGCACGTTGTTAGCGTGTGCATCGAGGGCCCTATATAATTGATTTGTTTGGAATTTTGGATGAGAATAAAATAAGAACGAGTAATAAATACAGTATACGTGGTACCATTAAGTCACTATCATACATATTTTCAATGCATTTCTAACGTTCGATTTATCTTGTTTGTTCTTATATGCTCAATAATGGAAGCTAATACTCAGTATTATTCCTAAATAACAACGCAATGAATCCAAACTATTGATGCATTGTGCGATAATGTGGTCCTTATAATTGAGATGTATTGTTTTCATCTATGTTTGGCATCAAGTAAATTTAATTTATGTGGGAATAATTTGTCAAAAATGGTACGGACTATCACAATTCACAAGAATCACAACTAGAAATTAAAGGGATATATCAATAATAATATAATATTATAATACTAAAATAGACATCAGGAATGACACGTGTCATTTTCTGGTGCTGTATTTTCCCTCCAAAACTCCCTCTTCCCTTTTAGCAAAAAAATCTTTTATTTTTGAAATATTTGTAAAATACAATTATAATAATATTATTCCAAATCTTATATATTATCTTTACATAAAATGTATTTCTTTTTATTTCGTATTCTTAATTCTTCCATACACATTTACCTAAAATATTATTTCTACTCTTTTTATAATTATTAAAAAAGTGTGTCATTGGTTTAGGTACAAGATACTATCATTCACTACTAGAAAACAGTCGATTTCCGACGGAAACGTTATGACGGACACGGAATTCCGTCGGAAAAACCGAAAATTCCGTCTAATTCGTCGGAAATCCATGGGAAATTTCCGACGGAATTAAATAAGTAATTTCCGATGGATTTTAATTCCATCGGAAAGTTCCGACGGATTTTTTCTGTTGGAATTCTAAATTTCCGACGGATTTTCCGTCAAATTTCCGTCGAAACTATTAAAAAAAATTAAAAAAAAAAATCTAAACCCTACATTTTAATCTAGCCGCCACCACCTCCTCTCTCTTCTTCTCTTCCCTTTCTCTCTCCTCTCAGACTTCTCACTCCTCTCCTCTCTGTTTCTCTTCTCTTCTCCGCCATTTCTCTCTCCTCTTCTTAGTCTCACTTTCTCTCCTTTCCTGTTCTCTTCTACGCCCTTTCACTCTCCTCTTCGATTTCTTCTCCCCTTTCACTCTCCTCTTCGATTTCTTCTCCCCTTTCACTCTCCGCCATTTCTCAACGAACGAACACCGTCAACGAACGAACACCATCAACGAACACCAAAGTCGAGGTTTACACTTCGAACACCATCAACTAAAGGTTTTTCATGTCAAATTCGACCATGAATGGTCGAATTTGACCTTTAAAACCCAAATTTGCCATTTTTTCGGTAGAATGTGAGATTGCGGGGTATGTCTTCTTTTTCTATCTTTTAATTTGGTTTGGGTTTTTTTTTTCTTCTCTATGGTGGTGTGATTAAATTGCAGTGGTAGTGGGTTAGGGTTTGGTTGGAAGGGATGAGGGGTGGGGAAATAAGGTGGGTTGTGGTGGGTGCAGGTTGTTGGTTTTTGTGGGTTAGGGGTTTCGGTTAGTGGGTTGTGGGTTAGGGGTTTCGGTTAGTGGGGATTGCGGTTAGGCGGGTCTGGGTTAGGATGCGGTGGTTGTGGTTGGTGGATCTGGGTTAGTTTTCGGTTAGGGTTTGGTGGTGGTGGTGGCGAGTAGATGGGTTAAGATGGTGGGTGGGTTAGGGTTAGGTGGGTTAGGGTGGTGGGTTCGGGTTAGGTGGATTAAGGTGGTGGTGGGTGGGTTCGGGTTAGGGTTAGGTGGGTTAAGGTGGTGGGTGGGTGGGTTCAGGTTAAGGTGGTGCGACTGGTGGGTTAAGGTGGTGCTTGTGGTGTGGGCTGGTGGTACGGGTTAGGAAGACTGGTGGGTTGAGGTGGGTGCTGGTGGTACGGGTTAAGGGGACTGGTGGGTTAAGGTGGTGCTGGTAGGTGGTGTGGGGTGGTGGGAGGCCCCATTTTTTTGTTTTTTTATTGATGTTTTCAACGGAAATTCCGTCGGAATTTTCCGGCAGAACAGTGTCCGTCGGAAATTTCCGACGGACTTTTTCGATGCCAAAATTCCTCTTCCGACGAAAGAATTCCGTTGGAAATTCTGTCGGAAAAGTGTTTCTGACGGAATTTCTGTCGGAAAAGGTCATTTTTCCTACAAAACCTCTTCCAACAACCGGTTCCGACGAAAATTCCGTCAGAAACGTGTTTTCCGACGGAATTCAGGGTGATTCCGACGGAATCATTCCTTGGGAAATTGCCTGTTTTCTAGTAGTGACCACCGCCTACACATTTTTTAGACAGAGTATTATTGAATTTTTCTCAAAAAGTAATATTAAAATTGATTCATATAATTGATATTAAATAAATTACTTTAAAAAATCACTTTAATTTTATTTTCAAATACCTCTAATACAGTATTAGATATGACTATAAAATAAATGTTGTGTTCGACAACTATATCATATGTCTAATTATAGAAAAATGTGAAATATCAATCATTTTTTTGTTATTACGTAACTAAATAAATTAATATATTAGTAAATACAAACAAATATATCTTTTGCTGAAACATTTTATTGAGCTAATAAACTTATTACATTCGACGTTATAGATAAGGTGCATAGTAAAAGACACATCGGACGTAGTGACAAGTGACATCTTCTTGTGTATCCTTTATAAAAAAAAACATTGATCAAACTACAATTATTGGATAGCTTCAAACACGTTTTTATATTATAACAAACAGCGACGATATCGATCATGTAGAGCATCAATTCATAAACAGAAAATGTACTATTAATAATATAGGTTAGGGTTGCCTTATTGTGGATTATTATTGCCTTTAATGATTCGAGTAGTATTTATTTCCATTATTTTATTGGATATAAAGGTGATATATTATTTGTAATTTATATATTTACATGTATGTTGTGCTAATAGTTTTATAGTAGATCTTATTATGTTGTTTGATTAATATCTTCATGTTTATTAAAAGGCATTTATAAATAATTCTTTAGTCATATAGTCGTCACTAGATTGTATAGTTTTATTGGAAATGATATGCATCATTAATGTAATATAATGTATACCACTTTAAAATATTTTCAACACAACTAAGCAACAATAAATTTTTATTTCTCTCAATTGTAGTTTCAATAATTTTTGCCTTATTATTTTATTTTTCTATATGCATTGCATTTGTTATTCCACATGAGTTGTCTTATTTTTTTTATTATATCACAATTATTTTTGCGAAAAAATTATTACTACCGTGCATCGCACGGGCACTAATCTAGTTATCCACCAAAAGGTTCCTAAAACAATTAATTTTTTAAAAAAGGTTTTTAGGGTTAATTTCTTGATAAGAGTAGTATCTATTGTCATATCACCAATTGATTTTATTAGGATGAAACCTTATTGAGTTTCCATAGGCTTAATTGCGTACGAGCCAATGGAGATTTATCAAATGTATTCCTAGTCTATTGGATTGGTGAGCTTTCTTTCAACGATTACAAATTTCATCTACTCCAAACGAACAACAAATCAGTTATCAAATTTCTTGGTTGATCTTCATAGCCAAGGTAATAGGAGATATTGGATCCATTTTCAATTCCTACACCACCCGCAAAGGCCGCTATTGTTTATAAAATAAGAAAAGCTATTGATGAGTTCTTTCTTGTTGCTGATTTGCAAAATAGTAATAGGGCGAAAAAAAATGGTGTTATTAAGTCTTTACTATGCTGCTGCTACTGCTTTGATAGCATGAAAGAAAGTAAATTAATGTCTTGATTTTGAATTTACACTTAGCAAAAAGTAAGGTATTTATGCATTCCAAACTATAGTAAATATGGACTAAGCCCACGATATTATTCTATTAACAATTTTTTCATAGAGTAGAGGTGTCAAAACCATACCCGGTCTGATTAGATTCAAAAAATATCCGATTCGGATTTCGACTCGCATAGACACAATAATTTAGCATGACTCAACTTTAAAAATTGACGCGACCTGACCTCATCGAACCCAATTCGAGCACCCGAATTACACCTCTAGTCCCAACCTATCGCCTTAACATGCACTTTTGGGAGGAGTTAATAGACAAAATAGATAAAAATAACTTGACCACCTGTAAGATAAACATTATGTTGGGTTATCGCCCTTATCGGTGAAGTTATTTTAGAGGGAGCCCAACGAATGCGTTTATCTCGGTGGCAAAAGTGTAAATTTTTTAACATAAACTATAAAAATAATAAAAAAAAAAAAAAAAAGATTAGAAAAAATCACCATCATCTTCCTTCTCACTTCACCGTGATGAGTATCGTGTCCCATCTCCATGGTCCATCCATGGTTTCCTTTCTCCTTCCTTCGCTCCCCACCCAACTAACACCTTCATCTACTTCTTCCTCCTCTAATCTCCGATCTACCCGTGTTCATCTTCTTTGTTTTCTTCTTAAAGCTGCTTCAATGGAGCCCACCAAACCTCATACAACCATGCCGCCAAATCCAACGAAAACCCTAAATAAATTGGTCTCAAAAATCAATACACTTTAATAATCCCAACTTTATCCGATTTACTTTAAATAATCTCAACTTTTGATTATCCTGCAATAATCCCAACTTTCACTTACGTTTTCTTCCAACAATCCCAAACTGACCTACAAAGATCAACTACCTATTATTCAAGGTAACTTGACACGTGTCAAGTAGTAATTGGTCTAAAAAATTAAAAAAAAAAACAATCAATAGAAAAAAAAAAAGAAAAAATACGTGTCAAGTAGTAATTGGTCATTTACGTGTCATTTTCCATATCGTGTCATTAACACTTACAGAGTATTAAGTTTTTCACCAGACTAGATTAGTTTTTGTGTCATTTTTATCTATAAGCCAAATTAAAATCGAATTGTCAATCCGATGACTTATTATATCTACATAAGTGAAACGATAAGTAATGAATTAATGATAGTTAGATGATAGCCACATATTGATGAAGTCTAGTTATGCTTGCAACGTGAGGGAGCTCCAGTATCTCGCGATCTGTATTTCAAAGTGGCATTTTTGTAAATAAGAAGAAAATTATGAATTTTTTAATACTTTTTGTACTTTTCTTCTACTTCCTGCTCATCTTCTCCATCCTCCATTTTTCTTCATGCTTTCCTCCATCTCCATTGTAGTAGCTTTTGTGAACCACTACTTAGTACCATATATCGGTGGCTTCGCCGCCAAATTAAACTAAAATCCTAACAGAAAAGGGGGAAAAGAAGGGTATGGTTAACTCTAAAGGGAAAGGGTTGCTTCCTTCTCCATTGAAGACCTTCGCCATGTTTGATTTACACATTGAAGTTTCTTAATTTCACCATTAACGTTCTTCAGTTCTCAATTTAAAACTTCTGGTTTGCTCGAAAATGGAGATTTTTTGGACAAAATTACAACATTAACCCCACCATGAACCTGCAAAATGACCATATTACCCTGTTGAGATATTTCAGCGCATCTTTAGTTGAATAACATGGATCTTCTCCTGCAACATGTTTAAGTTTGCGCCAAAAATTAAGCACGACAAGTATGACTATAACGAAGGTAGGAGGTGGATTCCAAGTTTTGGGCAGTAGTGGAACAAAGTAGGCAAGCAAGGAATTGAAGAGATTCACCATAAGGGTTTGGAGATGTGGTTTTCTTTTATATTATGACCCGCTTCCTTGTTACTTAAATTTTTTTTTTAGCTTGTTTGGTTCAAGACTCTAACTAGTATTTGTATTCTTAGTTATATGTAATAAAAGAAATTATTGGGTGAGACTTGCCTACCTCACCACATTTAAAGATATCATATAAGTAGTTACTGATATCATCTAGACAATAAATCATGTTATCCAACCAATAAATCACATCATGCATTCAGCCTAGACACTTATATTAGGTTACCAGACAATCAACCATGCTATCTAGCCAATTAATTATATCATTCAGCCTATACATACTCTTAAAGATATCATCCAAATAATTATTGATATCATTCAAACAATCACTAGTAGAAAAAAGGAAATAGGCACCGTAATTTTGGCACCGATTTTTGAAAACCGGTGGGAAAGAAATGGGCGGGATTGGGAATACAGACTTTTGGCACCGGTTCCTATTAAACCGGTGCGGATTTATCCTTTTGGCACCGGTTAACCGGTGCCAATTAAAAAAGAGAAAAAAAAAAAAAAAAAAAAAAAGAGAGAGAGAAAACCGGTGGGATTTTGCATCGGTTCAAGCCAAACCGGTGCCAAATAATATTTTATAAAAAAAAAAATCGGGCTTCTTATAAACCCTTAACACTATTCTCCTTCTCTCTCATCTCTGTTCTTCGTTCATCTCCCTCTTCTCTTTTCTGATCTCTTTCATCTCTTCTCATTGTTCTTCTCTTCTCTCTTATCTCTTATCTCTCTCTTCTATTCCTTCTGATCTCTCGTTTTTCTCTTCCTTCTTATCTCTTGTTCATCTCTCGCTTTTTTTTTTTTTTTATTTCTCTCGTTTTTCTTACTTTTGTCAACAACCAATGACACCAAGCATAACAACCGTCGTCGCCGCCGTAGATAATCAAGATTTGAGGTTAGGGTTTCTGGGTTCTTTGAGGTTAGGGTTTCGGTTTCTGGGTCATGGGTTTTTGTTGGTTTTTTCTCCGTTTTTATGGGTTTATTGGTATTTAGGTTTTTGTTGGTTTTTTTTTTTTTGTTCATAGTTTCTGGGTTTTTTGGGTTTTAAATTAAGTTCGAAATTTTTAGGTTTTTTTGGGTTGTTTTGGGTACGAAATTCCTAGGTTTTTTTTGGGTTTTTTCTCGGTTTTTCCTGGGTTTATTGGTTTCTGGGTTTTGGTTGATTTTTCTTGGTTTTGTATTGGTTTTTTTTTTGTTTTATTTTCTTTCAAAGTTTCTGGGTTCTAGGTTCTATATTTCTAGTTTTTTGGGTTGTCCTGGGTTCGAAATTTTTGGTTTTGTGTGGTTTTGAAATTTCTAGATTTTTGTGGGTTCGAATTTTCTGGGTTTTTCTGAGTTTGAAGTTTCTGGGTTGTGATTTTTGGTGTTTTAATTGATGCAGGTAGTATTCGCTCAAAAATAAAAAAATTACAATTGCAACGATTTTACATAGAAGAAGGATTGAAGATTCAAGGATTTTCGTGTTTTTTTTTTATTTTTTTTTTGTAAATTGTAAATATCAATTTATTTGATGAATATATATATATATTCATGTATATTACGATTTTGGTGTTCATTGTTGTTCATTTGTGATTGATGTATATTACGATTCTGGTGATTTTTTTTCGATTACGGTTCATTGGTGTTTCAGCGTATGCTGATTTTGAAGTGAAAAAATTGGATTTTTTTTTCATTTTTTGAAGGCATAATTGGCACCGGTTAACCGGTGCCAATTGTAATGAAAACCAAAAAAAAAAAAAATTGGCACTCACTTTTAGCACCGGTTAACCGGTGCCAAATCTTTGAATTGCCACCGGTTTTGAACCGGTGCCAAATCTTTGGCATCCCTCAAGTCTTCAACGGTTCAAAAGGGTTTAACCGGTGCCAAAGACCTTTTTTCGCGTAGTGAATTTACTATGTCATCCAACTAATTAATCATATTATCTAACCTAGATACTTACAAATCTTATTCAAGTGATAACTTATCCAGACAATTAATTATGTCATCTAGCCAATTAATTCTATCATCTGCCCTATTAATCATATCATCCATCCTAGACACTTAAATATACAATTAACCCAAAACTCCATCACTTTACCATTCCAACACTAAACCCTTAAAACCGTACCATTTTTGTATACTACCAGTCAACGATTGAGCACATACTTATTTAATATTCTAGATATATGGTTTATCGGAGTTATTCACTATAACGACTTCATTCTCTGACGGAATCCAAATGCTTTTGGCAGGAACAATCTAAGAAAGACATGAAATCACCATGCCCATTCAACCAAACAACTTTAATCAGCATATTCTAAAATGTAAACTAACTTCAGAAAATGAAACTAAAACTATAGAGCAGACTTGAGAATTCTTCAAAATTACAATTGTTTTCCCAAAAAATTGAATTATTCAGCTACATTGACATTTGACAGTATTTGACAAATTGGGGTGAAAGAGAGTGAATGGCTTTTATATTATTCATCAATAGTTAGAGTATTTATACAAAACCTACGCTCATAAGATAGAAAACAATCTTCCTAAAAGATATACTAACATAACCATAAACCTAAAGATATATTGTCTAACTAATATCTTTAACATAAATAAACCTAAATATATTATTCTCTTAATGATATCTACGAAAAATATATCACACATATATTTTCCGATATCTTATATCTCTAACACCTTCCCCAATCGTAACGGTTGTAACACGAACGCTACTCTGGTGATGTCGACCTTCAATTTTTTTTTCTTCTTTTTCAACGATGAGACCGTATCTTTTTCGAACTCACCAGTCATCAATCAAGTAGGAACGTCATTCTTTTCGAACCTGCAAATATCACTACTAGAATCAGGTCGATTTCCGATGGAAAAGTTCTGACGGACGCGTAAATCCGTCAGAAAAACGGAAATTTAAGACGGATTTAAATTCCGTCGGAAAAACGGAAATTTTTGACGGATTTAAATTCCGTCGGAAGTTTCCGACGAATTCAAAATTTCCGTCGAGAATTTCCGACGAAAAATTATTCCATCGGAAAACATGTACTTTCCGACGGAATTCACTACTAGAAGTAGGCCTTTTTTCGACGGACTCTTTCCGACGGACACGAATTTCTGTCGGAAATCCCTTATATTCCGACGGAATATAAATCCGTCGGAATATATGGGCTTTCCGACGGAATATTCCGTCGGAATAAAAATTTCCAACGGAAATAAAATCCGTCAGAAAATTCCGACGGAATATTCCGTCGGAAATCCCATATATTCCAACGGCTTTATATTCCGTCGGAATATTTATACTTTCCGACGGAATATTTTGTCGGAAATGACCTTTTCCGACGGAAAAATATTCCGTCGGAATATAACTTAAAAAAAAAGAAAAAAAAAATTCCCCAACCCTAACCCTTTTCTTTTATTTCCCTCATTTCTCTCTCCAGCCCTTCTTTCCTGTGCCCCTCCTCTCTTCTCTTTCTCTCTCCTTCCTCTCTTATCTTTCTCCTTCCCCTCTTCTCTTTCTCTCTCCTGCGCCCCTCCTCTCTTCTCTTTCCTCTTCTCCTTCCCCTTCTCTTTCTAGTTTCTCTCTCCTCTTCAGTTTCTCTTTCTCTCTCCTCTTCTCCTTCCCTTTCTCTTTCTGGTTTCTTGTTTTCTCTCCTCTTCTCTTTCCCCTTCTCTGTTTTTCCTTCTCGCCTCCTTCTTCTCTCCTCTTCTTTCCCCTCCTTCTCACACCAACACCACCATATGTCACACCAACACCGCCGAAATTCCGTCGCGGCGCAACCAACACCACCACCTTTGATTTTGTTTTGATTATTTTTAAGGTTTTTTAGGCCAAATTCGAACATTGAAAGCCTAGATCTAGACTTTTCATGGCCGAATTTGGCCTTGTTAAACCGTTTTCGTGGTGAAATTCGAGCCCATTTCAATTTAAGGTATGTTTTATGTTTTAATTTTTCGGTTTTCTGTTTTTTTTTCTTTGTTTTTTTTAAAAAATTTGTGTTTTTAGTTGTTGTGTGTGCGTGTGTGATGTGTGGGCTGGTGGTGGGTGGCGATTTGTGAAGGTGGTGGGTGGTTTCATGGATTTTGGCGTGGGTTAGAGTTAGTTTCGTGGGTTTCGTGGTTTGGGTGGTGGTTGTGGGTGGCCGTTACTAAGGGTTTTGTTGGTTTCGAGGCGTGGGTTTGGTGGTGTGGGTTGGTGTGGGCAAGTGCTTGTGGTGTGGGCTGGTGGTATGGGTTAGGGGGACTGGTGGGTTAAGGTGGGTGGTGTGGGCTGGTGGTCCGGTTTAGGGGCACTGGTGGTGTGGGTGGGTAGGGGGCAGTCATGGCAGTCATAGGTGGGCGGGGGGTATGGGTGGGTAGGGGGGCAGGGGGTGGGCTGGTGGTGTGGGCTGGTGGTGGGGGTGGTGGATGGGGCTGTTTTTTTTTTTTTTTTATTAACTTTTCCGACGGAAATTTCCGTCGGAAGGAAGTAGATTCCAACGGAATTTTCCGTCGGAAAAGGTATATTCCGACGGAATCTTTTCCGTCGGAAAATTGCGACGGACTCTCGGTTAAAGTCAAAAACAGCGCCGACAGAAATAAATCCGTCGGAAATTCCGTCGGAAATTAGCCTTCCGATGGAAATTCCATCGGAAAAGGTCGGAATTCCGACAAAGGGTTTTGCGACAGACTTATTCCGACGGAATTTCCGATGATTCCGACGGATTATTTCCGTCAGAATCAAGTTGTTTTCTTGTACTAATTTTCCGTCGGAAATTTCCGACGGAAATTCCGCCGGAATTAAAAAAACCCTAACCTCTAATTCGCCAGCCCCTTCCCCGGTTTTAAGGCCATTCAAATCAGATTTTCTCTCTCTCCCCTTCTCATTTCTCCTTTCTTTCTCCTCTTCTTCGGTTTCTCTCCCCTCTTCTCTAGTTTCTCTCTCCTCTTCTCTCTTTTCTCTCTCCTCTCCTCTTCTCCATTTTCTCTCTCCTCTCATCTTGCTCTCTATCTTCTATTCTCTCCGCCGCTCAAACAACCATGAACGCTCAACAAAACCAACTGTAATTTGAGGGTTTGTAATTTTTTAAACAAACTAATGGTTTTTCATGGCCAAATTCGACCATGAAAACTCTAAATCTAGAGTTTTTATATAGTTTTCATGGTCGAATTTGGCCATAAAAACCCAAATTCGAGGCCAATTTCGGGTTTTTTTGGTGGAATTAAAGGTATTTCTTCGTTTCTTTCTATTAATTTGGTTTGATTTTTTTTTTTTTTGGTGGTGGTTGAATTGTGGTCGTGGTGGTGGGGATCTGGGTTTTATGGTGGTTTTTGTGTAATGGGTTGGTTTCGGACGGATTTCAGGTGGTTTCAGTGGTTTCGGTGGTGGTTTGGGAGGGTGGGGAATGGCGAGGTGGGTGGGTTTGGTCAGTTTTAGTTAGGTTTTAGTGTTTGTGGTGGGTGTGTGTGGTTGGTTTTAAGTGGGTGGGTCAGGGTCGTTTTAGGTGTAGGTGGGTTTTGGTGGGTGGGTCTGGGTCAGTTTTAGGTTTAGGTGGGTTGTGGTGGGTCGGTTAGGGTGGTGGGTGGTGGTTGTGGGGTGGTGCGGCCTTTTTTTTATTTTTTTTACAGGATTCTCCGGCGGAATTGTGTCCATCGGAAATTTCCGACGGACTTTTCCGGTGCCGGAAAATCACTTCCGATGACTGATTTCCGTCGGAAAAGGTCGTTTTTCCTACAAAAACGTTTTCGACAACCGGTTCCGACGGAAATTCCATCGAAAACGTGTTTTCCGACGGATTTCAGGGTGTTTTCGACGAAATTTTTCGTCAAAAATCGGCCTATATCTAGTAGTGATATATTGGTTGTTTAGAGCAAACCACACTCAAATCTCTTATTGGTTTTATTTTAGAGCAAAACCAAACTCATATCAAAAGGAACAAAATCATGCTCGAATCAAATTACAAACCCTGTCTCACGGCACAAGGAGAACCAACAAATAAACTCTGTCTCACGGCACAAGGAGAACCAATATATCTTGCCTCACAAACAAGAGAGCCGTTTTTTATTTTTTTTTCTTTTTTAATGTTTGCCATTTTTTATTTCTTAACTCCAAGCATGATGCGCTTGATTTTATCTTGGCAGAGCACCATGATCCACCATCAACAACATCACAAATTTATGCATGATTATTGCATCAAAAAGAATATCAAAGAGATATCTCAAAGACACTAGCGCAACGGTGGGTTTAACTTTCTACCCCATCGATAGGGGGAAATTTTTGTAAAACGCTCCCAATATCTAACCCGCTCTTGATACCATGACAAATTGGGGTGAAAGAGAGAATGAATGGCTTTTTTTATTATTCATCAATAGGTAGAATATTTATACAAAACCTACACTCATAAAATACAAAACAATCTTCTTAAAAGATATACTAACATACCATAAACCTAAAGATATATTCTCTAACTAATATCTTTAACATAAATAAACCTAAATATTATTCTCTCAAAGACACTAGCACAACGGTGGGTTTAAACCTAAAAATATATGTGATATATTTTCCGATATCTCATATCTCTAACAGTATTCATTATCACAAAAAGAAAGAGTAGTACCTACTCCACGTATTTCATGAAATCCACGTCAAAATCCTTTTTTTTTTTTCTAAATTGAAGTGTTCTTAAGAAAATTGAACTAGGGAGCTACATTAACTTTTGACAGTATCCATAATTTAAGGAAAGGAAGAGTTGTATACCTTTCATGAAATCTTCACGAAACTGGGATAAGACATGTTCACGTAGATTATCACCAAACGGAAAAGCATTGGGACCAAAATTGAATGAGGGTAGACGTTCTAGAGGAGTAAAAGCAGAAATCTGACCATGTTGTTCGAATCGAACTAGGGTATCACAAGACTCTTCCTCAGTGAACAATTTCTCATTCATTGAAGCTGAGTGATCAACTATCAAAGTCAAAGGGGCATACTAACCAAGGCATTGCAGATACTACTAGATCATCAACTTCTACTAACCAAAGCATTCCATCATCTTTTTTCATAAATAAATAAATAAAAATATGTATGAACAAATAAACATCCTTAAACAATGCACACTTTCATAGAGGGGGGCCAATGTTCATTTACATTTGTAACATGTCCAACACAGTTGGATTCCTTTCAATGATAAAAAAGATGGAATAAACACGGACATGATAAATGAAAATCGTCTAATTGACAGTCTCAGAGGTTGTTAAGCTATTAAGTGAGATTACCAAAGAAGAGGCGTGGACAAAGTTATCGATGTGTAAAAATCTTAAAAGCTAAGGAGGGAGTAAGTAGTGACATGAATTCTGTTAATACATGGGTATGGGCCGTACCCACAAATTAAGAGAAAGAGTCCACTTCACAAATCCAAAGGAAGTTCCATCCCAAAACCATATGGCAATAAGAGGAGTGGCCCCTTAACCTTATAAAGTGATTAACTCTCTCTTCTTCAACCAATGTGGGACACTTACAAGTGGTGATAATTGGGATGTCTATTGTTCAACACATTCTGTTTTATCTGACAGAAATTATATGTTTTTAACAGCATGAACAATCTTAAACAGACGAAAAATCACCAACCTTTAATCAGCATATCAACTTAAGATTCATATGTTTTTAAGAGCATGAACAATCTAAAACAGACTTGAACTCACCAAACTTTAACCAGCATACTAATTAAGAATATGAAATCCCTTGAAAAAAAATTAAAACTTAAGAAAATGAAACAGTAGAGCAATCTTGAAATTTTATTCAAAATTACAAGTCTTATTACAAGAAAATTAAACTAGGGAGCTACATTATGGTTTGACGGTATCCAAAATTTAAAGAGGGGTAGAGTTATAGCTAAATAAAGTAATGTACATCAAACTGAGAAAGGACAGGTTCACGTAGATTAGAGTCATAGCTAAATCAAGTACGCGTATTAATTTTTTAATTTGCTGGTTCTGAGGAAAAACAGTGGTTAATAGTCTCATCATCATTTAGTTGCCTGCTACAAGAATTATAGGAAGTCTCTGGGCAGGTAAGAGAACGCGTACATGCAATGTTGCTGGAGTAAGAGAATTGTGCCTAAATGGGAGGCATGAATCGGAAGGCAGATCTGCTAAGGATCCTGTAGGGAATGCAGCACAGTTAGGGTATCTAAAAGCGAGGGTTGTCGCCTTGTAAGAGAACAGCTGAAACACTGGATTATGCCCGCTAATTAAGAGTTTTAAGAACAGATGATCATGTTATAAAATATACAAAGATGTACAAGTTTTATGTACTAATATACTATGAATAATACAAAGACGTGCGGATCAAAGGCACCGCCAACCCCATTACTCTTTATGCTAAATGATGTATGAACGAACATCCTATTACTATACACTTTCATATATGGAGGACAACGATATTCAAGCATGCCGGTGAAAACCTCGTTCATTTATTTTCATGTACAAAACAGTTGAATTACCATCATTTTAAAATATAGTGTGTTGAATTTTACTGAAGAAAAAATTGTAAATGCTTTTGTTTATTCATAAAAAATCCTTATCATATCTTTCTGAAATATATGGAGTAATAATTTCAATTGTTGTAGATAATACAATCCGAAATAGAGATGCATACCTTAATATGATCATACGTACATGCATCATCAACCAACTCTAATTGGAGAGCACATACTTATATTTCGGATTGATGCATTTGCAATTAAAAGGCCTATTGCAGCAATCCTTGGGTGAAAATTGCAATTGTAGCGTTTTATTCACTTGAAGATGAACTAGTTAGACCAAATAAAAGGAAATTTTGGATTTTAACACCTGAAAATGGTTTTTTACACCCAAAAAAAAAAATATTTTAACACCAGAAAAATTTTACAAAATTGGACTTTATCACCACGTAACGGTCTCCGTCCAAAAAATCCGTTAAGCGGGGTCCACAGTGACACGTGTCACCATTTTTATTTATTTTAAAAAAAATTAAAAAATAAAATTCCTAGATCTACCCAGCCCCACCACCACTGCCACCTTCACCCAACGCTGCCGCCGGCGCATCCCCTCACCTACCCTTAGCCGACCCACCTAAACCCTCCCCCTCCATTTCCCGCAGCCCTAATCCGCCCCAAAACCACCTAACCGCAACCCTCCTTCGCCAAAAATGGCCACTAATTCGGCCACAAACGGCCGATTTGAAATCGGCCGGTTTTGGGGCTGAGTGGCCTTAACCGGCCGATTTCGACCACAAACGGCCGAATTGAAGCGCTTTGCAGCTGTTGCTGAACAACACAAGCTATATCAAGCATTGGAGAGTGCTAACAAATCGATAAGGAGGAAAGAAATGTACTGCAATCATTTTACCAGGTTATACCGTCATATTTCTTGCAAGATGCCTTTTGGATTTTCAATTCAGATTGCTCCAACAACATCCCTGACCAGACTTCGAGTTCTAAAGTGGGCTATCAAAGCCATTTCCTTTGCCTAAACTCTACTACAGCAACAAAATCAATATCAATAAGGTACGCAGTGCGTCTTCTTACAAGGGCACTGCCTTATAGACCACATTCTAGATAGCATTTGATACCAATGAAATTTGGACTACCAAGATTAAAATAGGCTTGCCTTATGGGCCATTGGTTGTAATTGTTGCTTTTGAACAAACACATATCACCTATGAGGCTGTAAACTCTTTGTCTGTACCACCAATTGGCCATTTATGCATCCAATTAGACTGCAACATTTTCGTAGTAATGGTTTAAGAATTTAAAGCTTTAAATGTTTTTATTATTAACCTCTCCCTGGTGGTTTCGGTTTTATCATTGATGATTCTTTCTCTATTTCGTATTGTACCACCACAACTAATAGACAACAATTCTGACATTTGTTCCTTTTCTACAATTACATTATCATTGAAAAGCTAGGAACTAAATTCTTCTGTAATTATACATAGTATCCAATTAAATTAATCACGACCATATACATTAGATAAAAATAAAGATTTTTATTCAATACACAAGATATTTTACACTTAACATTCAACTTATAATGCCTAAGCAATAGAGATATTCCTTTACAAATAATTATCTCCATGTGAAGTGCAAATACAAGCAAAGAAAAATTAAGCCGCAACGGCTAGACACCTGCGCGCGTTGGCTGCCCAAGTTATTTAAAATGTAAGAAGTATTGCCTAATTAGAACATCACAAGACTTTATATAGTAGTAATATACTTGCAATAGACTAATAGAAAAATAACTACAAAGTGAGTACATATACTATGCAGCTATGGTGAGAAAGCTTGGCGAAGGCGATTACAATGAACAAGATAAGCAAAACCATACGCCATATTCACAAGAGTACATTCATGGAGCTCATCCGATGACGTCGCGGTTGCATCCGTCGAAAAGAACACCCTAAACCCTCGTACAAACGCCTCTCTAGCAGTCGTCTCACAACACAAATTCGTCATAACTCCACTAACAATCACTTCCTTCACGCCCATCTTCTTCAGCCTCTCTTCTAGTCCCGTGTTTCGAAACGCGCTATATGTATCCTTCTCTACCACCTCTATTTCATTCTCGTCATCATCTTTCGTCCCTTCTTCGGCCGCCTCGACTACTTCTGTGATGAGTTTTGATTCGAGACTTCCATCGATGATGATTTCCCCGCCCCACCACTCGCCTAATACGCCTCCATCATCGCCGGGTTTGTGGCGGTGGCGCGTGAGTATGACTGGGATACCTGCGCGTTTGCAGAGGTTGATGGTGGTTGTTATGGCGGGAATGATGGGTTTTGCTATTGAAGAGAAGTAGTTTTGCATGTCGATTACTAGGAGAACTGAGGTTTTCGGGTCGGGTAATCGTTTTCGGATTTCATATTTTTTGTAGGGTGAAGTTGAAATTTGAGCTGCCATTTTTTTCAATTGGGAGTTCGAAATTGAGATTTTAGATTAGAAATTAGAAACGATTCTGTAGTAGGTGATTTCTTTTTTGGGTTGAAAAGTTTAAGATGATTGATGATAATTGAACAGCATGTAGAATGTTGTGGAAAGTTGTAAGACTTGTAACGTGGTGTACTTGTATTTGTGTGATATGTGTCCCTTCTATTTTGAGCCACAACCACAAGGCTCTTTTACGAAGTATTTGACCATTAAATCTAGTATTTTATTCTAGATTACACTTATTACATGTATTTTTTTTTTTTTTTTCTAATCAAAATTACAAGCAATAAAATTAAAATCAGGTTTATTCAAAAAAAAAAAAAAAAAATTGTCTTTATTGTCAAATTTGAAAATTTTATTACTTAAAAAGCAAAACTATACTCGTATAGTGTATGAATAATAGACAAAACTTACTCTACATTATACGTAATATTAATTTTTGTGCTTTTGTTCACATTTACCAATATTTATCTATTAGCTATTAACCATTAACATACATTAGCGGATGCAAAACTGTTCATGTGGGTTACAGGACCCACCATTTGAAATCGAGTTCGGGCCAAACTAAATCAAATTAAATTAAAATCGTCTAATGGATGATAAATATTGTGTAATTATACATCTGGTGATTCATTGATTGTATCTATTCTTTATCTTGGAGTTCATATATAAAAAGTTTGTGTAAAACATAAGAAGTAAGATTGAAATGAAAATACAAATAGTTTGTGTAAATATACATAATCTCTAATTGATTCATTAATTTTTAATCCTCCATTTAAGATTTCATATATTAAAACCATAATATGGATAGGCGAATTTTGACAAACAAAATTGATGTTAAATGTGAAAAGTTTGTGTAATTATATATAATCATCTCTACAATCTCTTGATTATAGATTATTTCTCTATCCTTAATTTTAGATTTCATATACTTTGTATAACAAATAAACATCGCAAATTAAAGATGTAGAGATTGATAAAATAATTAAGAGAAAGATATAAGCAAGATAAGTATTAAAAGAAAGTGGATACACAATATTTAACGTGAAAAAATTATTAAAAAAAAAAAAAAAAAAAAAAACCCATGAACAACGAGCACCGTAATAATCCACTTTATGAAATAAGATAATATATATAACCCTTGAAAGGGTGAATAGTACAAGAAAACTCTCACTATAGGAACTCTCAAATGAGTACGTATTACAAAATAAGGATAATGGATTAGAGAGATTGTGTGTATGTAGAAACTCCAATCGTGATATTTATGGAGGTATACTCATAGAGTGTACAGTATCAGAATATCGGAGTATTGGAGGATGATGTATGTGGATATATACATACTCCCAAATGATGCCCAACACCACTATTTATATGTGATGTATGGAGGTGGAAAAAGTGTGTAGAAAATTTTACACACATGCTCTTTAAATTGCCACATAAAGAGAATTTTCATGACCATTCACCAATTTTATATTCTTCCACAAATTTTCATCAATTTCTCAATGTACGGGAATTTTCAAGAAACCTTAGATGTAATAAGTTGGGCTATGAAATTTGGCCACACTAGACCAACATCTTGCATAGCTTAGTGGCATGAAAAATGAAATTAAGCTCTAACATTTTTTTTATTGTTGGTTTTGGGTCATTAATGTGTCACAAGATTTTGAGTTATCATTGGTTTGAGATATATTTTGTTCAATTTCATATGTATTTGGTTTAACTACTCATACAAATTTTAAATTTCAAGTGAGACTAAAAATTGAGTCATTATGTTTTGTTGCACAAGAACGGGTACTGACACAGACACAGGTACAAAACGGATACAGGAAAATGTCTGTCTCAAAATAAGGAACACGGGTACGAGATGTTAAAATTCATGTAATACATTTTTTAAAAAAATAAGAATTTGACTATATATTTGTCATTCCGTGCTCTCATTAGATCATACTATATCATATTAACAACGAGCTATATATAAATGCATCCATATTATTTAATTACGGAGTATTATTTTATTTATCTTACTTTACTTAAATTTTCTCATTAAAAAAAAGTTAAACAGCCCCTATCATAGTAGGATACGGTCCGAGACGTATCGTCGTGTGTCCCACGAGTGTCGGTGTCTGACACGGTGTCCGACACGGACACAGAAGCTAGATGAAGTATCCATGTATCCTAGTTTCCATAAGGTCAAATTTACTAGTTTAGATCTAAGAGTAAGATTTTTTGGTATAAGAACTAGTTTTTGACTTGGACCACGCATTAGGTTGTTGCACCTTGCACATAATTTTACTTTACAAATAAACAATTTACAATTTTGCTCATTACGCATAGCATGAGAATAATAGTTGGTTAATTAAGAATCAATCAATAAAAATTTCAACTAACTTAAACCTGAATTAGACATGAGTGGTGTCAAAACCTAATTCAATTGACCTAATCTGAAACCGGCCTGAAAAAAATATCCGATTTGACTTGTATAGACACAATAATATACTAATAGCCGAATTAAAGAAAAATCATTGATTTGACCTTATCACCGACCTAAACACTTCAACATTCGAATTGACACCTCGGCACCTCCAGACATGACTCGACTAGACCCGAATTAACACCTCTAGTCTAGCTTAAGAACGAGGCGACCGCATAAAGTCAATATCAACGCAAAACCTCCGTTTATGCAAGTGTTGTAGAGTTTGGGAATAGAGAGAAAGTGAGAGATGTCGTACTTGCTACCGCACTTGCACTCTGGTTGGGCGGTCGATCAAGCCATCCTCGCCGAGGAAGAACGTCTCGTCATCATCCGTTTCGGCCATGATTGGGATGAAACTTGTATGCAGGTATCCTTTCCCCCCTTTCTATCAATTCATCAAACCCTAATTTTTTAATTTCTCATTCTAATTATGAATTTCCTTATTTGAATTCCTCTTTTGTTGGATTTTATGTGCTTGTTTGCCTGCTTATATATATGGAATTTGAATTTTTGTGCCTTAATTTGGAGTTTCTTTTTTTATCTTAATTTGTGCACTAATTTGGCTGTGTAAATTGTTTTTGGAAGAATAGGGTTTTCTTGGGTATTAATGTAGAATTGAGGTTAGAATTGTTAGATTTTCATACGTAGGAGGGATCTTTTTTCTGAAAATTTTGACAAATTTTAGAATTAGGAGCTTTTTTCTTCCTTTAATGCTTGTCGTAAAAACATGAATTTGGGTTTCTTTGTGCTTATGGTAGTTGTTGTCTAGTCAGGAAGTGACTGTTGAGTGTCTGAGTCTTGTATAGTACTGTAAAGTGCATCTAAAGTTGATATCACCTTCATTTTGTAAGCATCTTTTCTTGAATACCCTGTTTGTCTTTCCAGTCTTTGTGCCCGCGTTTCTTCAGTAGCTACTTTCTATTCTACAAGTAGGATGGATGATGAATTGATAGTTGGTGATCTTCATAGGTTGATGCGTATGGGGCAATTGATGCTTGCATCATTTAGATTATTAGTATCTAAAAAAGAATAAAAAGGTTTCTAGTATAGAGTATAGACATGTAGTCAGTATTCAATACCGAAATGTGAATTACACATGTTAGGATCTTAAGTCACTGTCTGGCAATGTTTCTTGAGGCAAGTACTTGTGTTTTAGATTGAGAGTGGGAGATTGTTTTTGTCATGATTAGATTCGATAGTGTTGTAGATGGTGCTTTGGCTTCACTGGCCCTTTGTTTTTGCTCGTATAGGAAGTCGCTTTTTTCCCTTTGGTGAAGCTAGCTCCACAAGTTGCTTGATTGGTATCAGGTTTTACTTGGGAAAGAATGAAAGATTCATCTTATATTTGATGGTTGATTAGACTTTTGGATGTTTGACGTGGGTATATGCCTTTGAAGTTTTTTTTATCATGCTAATGAGGGTGGTTAGTTTATTTTTCCGAAGGGTACTTTTGACTCCTTGGGTATGGGTTAGGATCTGTCTAATTGTGGACTGTGGATTGTGGAATCAGGATTCAGGCATCTTTAATTCTATTTCCAGTTATATGGTTTTGGTTAGCCACTTAGCCCTATATCTGAAATCAGATACCTAGTGTTCATGGTCTCACGATACTGCCTGTTTCTCATTTGATATCACCCTTTTACTGGATTATCTTTTATATTAATTGCCCTGCATACTGATGAAGAAATGGAATAGGCATTGTAGATGATTGATCCTATACCTAAGAATCATTATAAGATCCATCGTCAGTTGGTTTGCAAATTTTAACTTTTGCCATCAGACAACTATTTATTAAATTTTTTACTTGCGCATTGCAGTGGCAAATCTAAAAAGCTACTTATTATATTTTGAAAGCAATTGCTGATGCTGAAGAAAGGAAAATGAGTTATTCTTGAATTGGTTTATGTCTCATTATATGTGTTTTCTTCCCGTGAAGTATGTCAGTTATGGCCTTTCCAACCTAGGCTATAACAAAATCAGCCTCTTTGTGCCTCTAGGGGCAAGACTGTGTATACCCAAAACTGCACCGGATAAGAGTGGACAATTACTTTTCTTTACAGAGAGAGAGAGAGAGAGAGACCCCGGGGTGGGGGGTGGGGGGGTGGGGGTGGGGCGGCGGTGGGCTGTGGCTTACAGTTAAATGACACGCAAGTTTCCTGGCATCTCTTGTTTCTTTTTGAAATGCTAGAAAGTCTTATTTGCATTGTGGACATTAAAGTGTTGATTATTTCTGATTCCCTTAAATTTTTGTCATGAATTTTACAACAATTCTCATTCTCCTTCTCAGATGGATGAAGTGCTGGCCTCGGTGGCAGAGACAATTAAAAACTTTGCTGTGATATACCTTGTAGACATAACTGAAGTTCCTGATTTCAACACAATGTACGAGCTGTATGACCCATCCACAATTATGTTCTTCTTTAGGAACAAGCACATAATGATAGATCTTGGCACTGGGAACAACAATAAGATCAACTGGGCCCTTAAGGACAAGCAGGAGTTCATAGACATTGTTGAGACCGTCTATCGCGGTGCTCGCAAGGGTCGAGGTCTCGTGATTGCACCAAAAGATTATTCCACGAAATATCGCTATTGAGTGGTTGGTCAATATACTCCCAGTGGAACTTTTATAACAATTGTATTATTGAACTCGATAAATCTGGGTTTACACTCCTGTCAGTGTACCCCTGATGAATTCATGTTGGCAGTGATTGTATTGTTGTAACTGTTGCTTGAACAAGCAGGCAAACTTACATGTTCTGTGCTGATGGATTGTCAAGTTATGCAGGATTTTGTTCACATTATAGTTCTAAGTACTAGTTGAGTATGTGATGATTGCCCTTTTAATTCCATGTCAATTAGTTAGGCGATATGTTGAACTGATCAACGGTAAACAGTAGAAACTCAGAAAATCTGCCATTCAACATAATTGATAATGTGTGAACATTAAAGCACAAGTTCATAATACAGTTGATTGAGAATGTCTAGATTATCCTGCAACGACAAATTCCCCGTGTTTCCTTGTACATAACGTGGTTGATCGTTTATGTTTTAGCGTTCAGATATCCGAACATCTAGCTTTATTACAATTTAAATATATACCCTATGTGTATACTTTCTATACAAATGTACACCTATTGAATTCCTGAAATTAAAAGATTGGCAGACGTAGATCTCTCTACCTTTAATCCTTTCTTGACAGGCTCGCTACTACTCCTATGACATAAGATCCGATAAGATACCAAGTTACTCCAGCTAGCATAACCTGCATCCCAAAACTGTTTACTACCTGTTGTGCGAAAGAACCACCTATATGTCTGTCCAATCCTCCTACTGCCTCACCTGGTCCTTGTAATCCAACTGTAATCGCAGCAACCACACCCAACCCTATTGGAATACCTGAAATAAGGGGATTGCTCGGTTTAATATCTCTTTTCATGTATGCTTTGCCCCGGTTAACTCCAGTATAAGATGGTGTTTTACTTCTTGTCTGAGCATATGACTTGTTCTCTATTTTCAGTGGAAGTACAGGGGTTGATGGAACCCAATATTCTTCCTGCTTTGTTTCTTGAGAGAGAACCTTTGTATTGGCCCGAGTCTTAAACATACCGTGTTTCCTAGCTGCTGCTGCTGCATTTCTGAGCTTCTCAATGTCAGGATCTCGGGATATGTTCTTTTCCCTTAGTGTTAAGCTCAGAGAAGTATCTGAAGTGGGGGATTGCCAGTACAACCAATTTGAGATTGACCTGATGGTTTGTATTGCTGACATCCTTGCATCTCTCTGGATATCAGAGTACTGGAAATATAGTGCAGCATTAGAAAAAAATTTCAACAAACCAAGTTTAAGTGTCAGGGTAAATAATAACCTTAGAGTCTTGATTTGATTTTTTCGTTGCTGCTTCTTCCAATCGTTTCTGGAAAAATTTAAGTTCAGAGAAAACATCGAAGGTTCGTGCACCAGCTGTGTTGCTTGCCCCTATCCTGACCTTCCCTCTCGGCTGCTTTGACATGAGAAATTCCAGTGCAGCAAGGTCTGATCTGTCCACTGTCCTGATTGCCACTCAGCGTACATATAATACGTGCAGTCAAACTTATCAGTTGGTTATATTATATGGTCTAGAGTATGAATTCAAGAAAACTAACAACGTGATCAAGTAGTAAGTTAGTAACTACAGAGTGCTAGATTTCCTTAAGTAAAGGTTCTGTTAGAACATCCTAGTTTAGCACAAGAAAGACTACGAAACCTACTGAAATTATAAGGCAGAGATGAGATGATCATTACGAGATGCAATCGACAGGACAAGCATCTATGGCTGCTTGAATTTTATCTTCAGGATCAGCCCACTGTGACACAACACGAGCCCTGCCATAGGTAGACTCGATAGCAAACGTCTTCTCAGCAAGCAATGCACATTTTAAGCAACCTACACACCTGATCTCATCAACAAATATGGCCCTTTGTTCACTTTCTGGTCCTAGCCAAACCGAGTACATTGGCCTGCCTGTGTATCCTTGCAACTCTGTGAGCTTAGCTCGTTCCTAATCAAACATTCACACCTTTTCCTTACAAAATATTTGAGCAAACTTATCGGATACAAAACACCATAAAATTGCTACTTGTATCAGAAAAACAACCTCTAAAAATAAAGTTGAACAATTTTGTGATGTATTCATTATCAGTTGAAATTTAACCAGAAGATACTAATTACCTTATCGTAGACATATCGAGAGATGGGATCAGAGAGAACAGCATAAGCTTCATTAAGGATGATAGCCATATCATGGCCTGCTAGCCCTGCAATATCAGGATGACATCTTTTTTGAAGGGATCTGTATGCCCTTTTAATCTGGCTTTGATCACTGCTACTGTCTATCCCTAAAAGATCATACAGGTCGTACTCCATTATCGAGCTTGTTGATGACAACGACGATGATGATGCAGCCTTACAAGTTAGCAGATGATGATGCTTAAGTTTATGATATGAGAAGTTTGATAAGGATTTTGGGAACTGATCATGTAATAAAATCTTCTGCCCTTTATGTATGATTGGTGAATTTAGTGTTGCAAAGTTAAGAGAAAAGGTTGTAGAAGCCATTTTTTTTTTTTGAGGTGGTTTGATACACATACACCCTGCAATTTGTTGATTGTGTTTTAGGAGCAGAGAATTAGAAAGAGTATGGAAAAGAAAGAGAGCCACATGTTATAAGATATTTTGGCTAGTCTACCATGAAGGTGATTGTTCTAATATTATGTTCCGTGTACTCTTTTAAATTCTTACTAGTACCTCGGGTTTGAACTTTAGAAATTCATCAACATAGATCGGGCAAGTTTTTTCCTTTGATTTCGATTTGACTCGTTTAAAGTTAAATTAGTTGGAATCTAATAAGATTTTGATATCAGGTGATTTAGTTAAAAAATGGATATCTATTATTGCTCAAAAATGATTGAATGTTACACTAATGATAATCATGTCCATTTATTTTTCTTTGATTTATCTCAATTCACGTCATTCATGGGTAAATTCAACATAGTGATCCAAATATACTTAAACCGACTAAAATAATTTGACTTTTAATTCATGCCATTCATGGTTAAAATTCAATATAGTGATTCAAATATCCAAAAACCGGCTAAAATAAAAAATTTTAGATAAATTAAATTATCACACAATAGTCATCAACCATGTAATAAATTGATACAAATTTTTATTACTTAGTTTTGCAAAATCACTACTCATAACTAATTTG
This sequence comes from Chenopodium berlandieri, assembly GCA_034703905.1. Lineage (NCBI taxonomy): Eukaryota > Viridiplantae > Streptophyta > Magnoliopsida > Caryophyllales > Amaranthaceae > Chenopodium > Chenopodium berlandieri. The sequence continues at coordinate 54,136,371 of CM068293.1, forward strand.
TTTTTCTTTTATTTGGGGTCCTGTGAAATAGGTTGTATAACATTGTAAAATTTGCAATCCACTTAGTGACAAACTTAAGTACCCGAAAATATGGAATAGTGAAGAGTATTTCCTCAAACCTTTTCAGTATTACCCTCAAATCTTTACAATATTACCGTATTCCAATTTTCAATAATAAATTTCACCGCCCTATTTTCTCTCACAATTATGATTTTCATCACTTTTCCCTGAAATAGAGAAAAGTTAATACAACAACCAAGCCCACGTGTCCTAGCTAGGGTTGGCTAGACCAGTACCCGCTAGCGATGTATAGTGTCGCAATATTCCAAAGAAAAGTTGATGGCTTGAGCTCACATGCCCTTCGTGTTGCATGTCATTCTTGCATGATGCCCTTCGTGTTGCATGTCGTTCTTACATGCTATGTAATTAGTAAAGCTCGCAAGTTTAGTCATACTAGACTATTACTAGTCGTTGGAGTGCGCGCATCCCCTCGACAGTATGATAATTTAATTGGTTCATTAATTTATAAATTTTAACTATATATTAAATATAATACGATGTTTTGTTTTAATGTAGTAAATGATTAACGCATAGTTAAATTTTGTGTTTTGATATGTGAAGGATTATAGCGTAGTTAAAAGTATAGATACTTAAATTTTTTAAGCTTTCTTATATGATCACGTTCTTATATCATATTTGCAAGTTAGCATTCTTTTTGATGGTGTGCTACTCGTTTAGTTTAATTTGTGTTTGTATATTTTATTGGATAATGTAAATTTCATTATATAATGATCTGTACATAGTACCTGCAGATAGTACTGATATGTAGTAGTTGATTTGTATATGAAGTCTTGGCAGTGTAGTTGTTTTTAATCATCTTCTTTTGTGATAAAAATGAATCATAATCTTAGTCTTCCAAGCTATAATATTGTATCTTGGAGAGAACAATAAAAATGAATTATAATCTTATTACAGTACCCTACTAAGTTTTGTATCTAACCTTTCTCGTCTAATATTGTACTAATATCTATGTGTCTTATGTATTTATTATGTTTATAATATGTGTTAGTTATTAAGTATTGTGATGTGTTACTTGTCCTATGTAAAGTTGTGTTAATAATAGGAAGTTACCATAAAATCTGCTAGTATAATGTTGTCTGAAAGTGTTTGAAACATATAAGTAATAATGACATACTAATGGAAAAGCAAGTAAATACCATAATAAACTTATTTTATATATCATTGTAGTCTGAAATAATGATTCAGTACAGGAGTTCAGATTTCATACTAAGGCAATATATGCCATTACTGCTATGTACATTAGATAGCTGTTACGTTAGACTATCTTCTTACTTTGTGCCCAAAATACTAATTTAGCTGCATTTAAGCTTAGCATTACATACTACCATGCATATCAGCATTGTTATATACAATATTGGTGTTTATATGGAACAATTTTTATGGCCTATGTTCCTTTTAAACACCCAAAAGATTATGCCTTTTAATAAGTAAGGCAATATTTAGATTAGAAACTGCTGGATCAACGGTTGCATGTAAACATCTAAGTTGCCCTTAGGGTTTTTAGGACCGGGAACGAGTAACGAAAGGAACATGAATTGTCTTTTCATGCACATTGAGGGAGGCAAGTTATAAGGGGTTAAAATGACCGGCCAACAAGAATATTGTCCCCCAAACTTACCATGAGGAGCAAAACCATCTGTACACAAGCCAAGTCTCACATTACGAGGCTCGGAAGCAAACTCTGGAAAGCGACTGTCGAGGTGTTTCCAAGCTGCACTGTCACTAGGGTGTGCCATTGTGCCTTAAACTCGGGGATTTTTCGAATGTCATGTCATTTCCTCCGAAATGTTCTTCGTTGCAAACAGTCTTTGCAACCTGGGTGTGATCGGGAAATAAAACAAAACATTCAAAGGCACTAGGCTACCTTTGGAAGTCTGCTTGTATCGGTCGCTGCCACACACCTTGCATGCAGACAACTGAGCATCATCCTTCCAAAACAACATACACCCTTTCGGGCATGCATGAATCTTTTGATGGGACAGTTCCAACCCCTTCACAATCTTCTTCACCTCGTAGAAAGTGTCGGCCATGTGGCTGTTGTTCGGAATCGCCTCACTTAGCAAGGAAGCAAACCCATCGACACATCTATGAGGCAAATTATACTCACATTTTAGACTAGTGATTCTAGCGGCCATCTCTAACACAGACAAAGAACTCCCTTCGTATAATGGCCTTTCAGAAGCCTTCAACAAATCCAGAAAATGCTTAGCAGTTGCATTAGGCTCCTCCTCTGATGAAACACTAGCCTCCTCGGAGTGCCCCTGATCTTGACTATGACCAAAAGCATCCAATACCATGTCACGATATTCATTGGATCGCCGTTCGGGAACTCCCGGATACCCTTCCCCGTGACACATCCACTTGTAGTAGTTAGGTGTGAAACCCTTGCGATACAAATGAATTTTAACCGTATCCGCATCCCAAAGGCGTTTGTTCTTACATTTAATTCATGGACACCTAACTTCATTCGGGTTACTACTCTCGGGATGATCTGTGACGTACTGAATGAATTCATCAACCCCTTTCACGAACTCTGGATTAATACTTTACCCAACCATCCTTTCATACATCCACCTACGTTCTCTTCGTTTCATGATTACAGCTTCTACACAGCTCACGCATATGTACAATCACATTAGTCATAAACGGTATTTCGCAGTCATTATCCACCAACGCGTTATGGAAATGCAAATGAGATTTGAAATGCTTCCAAAGGGTCCTTATCACTCCAACCTAACCCATCCTTGTACGTTTATTCTCACTAGCGAATGTAACCCAGGTTTTCAATTCTATGGAAAATCCGCCAGCATTTCCCTACAGTTCTCCAAGTACACGATGTAGGCGATTAAACACACTTACATATGTACCCAGAGAACACCGTAGAGAAATGCATGAAAAGGCAGGATTTTCCCTAGAATAAAAAACAAGGCTTACATTCACCACCTAAGTGAGAATAAGTGTACAAGGACAGTCCCAACCGGGGACTATTCAAGACATACTCCTAATGTGTATGCCTTGAACGGGTATCTATGATTATGCAAATGATTCATTTATTATATATATATATAAAGTGAAGGACACAGGCATTTTACTAAATAGAGATATATCATAATTAAACTAAACTAAGCTAATAAATAAGAACGCTTATTAAATATTATATTAAACATTATATCAAACAAAAATATTAAACTAAATACACTAGCATACACTTTATTAAACAAAACTAAACCAAATTTAAATAAACTAAACTAAATTAAAATAAACTAAACTAAACTAAACTAAAATAGACTAAACTAACATACATTATTACCCTAAACTAAACCAAACAAAACTAACGTGTTATAATACATTAATTAAAAAGTAAACTTAAATAAACTAAACTAATCTAACATATTATAACACAAACACATTCATTTCAGATATTTCAACAAATTAAAATATAAATACAACAAATTGTAAATACAATAACTAAAAACAATAATAAACTAACATATATCTACACACCATTAGGATCTAACATGGCAAGTATAAACTAAATTTATAAATTTAGCTTTAAAATACTCTCTAACCTGTAGATCTGAGTTTGTTATTGCCAAAGAACCAATTCAATCTACAAAACCTACAACTATTCAAATTCCAAACAAAAAATTAACAAAAAATAAAAGTATAAACTACATTTATGATTTAATCTTTTAAGTTTATGCTTGCATTTTGTATAAAAAAATAATAATAATATATGTGAACTTTTAAAAAAAAAAAAAAAAACAAAAAAAAAAAAAGAAAACGGAAACTACCTGATGGCGGCGGCGGCTGGTGGGCGTGGTGGTTGCAGACCTGCCGGGGAGTGCGGTTGGTGGGGTTGGTGGTTGCTCAGGTAAGCCCTAGGTGAAAGGTGGTGGTTAGGGTTTTTCGAAAAAAAACAAAAAAAAAATAAAAAAATTAAATCACAAATTGCAAACTTACCGGCGGCGGTGCAGCAGCGGAGGGGCGGCGGTCTGCGTCCTCTCTGTCTTCCTCTTCTTTCTCCTTCTCCCTTTCTCTCTCTTCCTCTTCCTCTTCCTCTTCCTGTGTCGCCCTCCCTTTCTCTCTCTTCCTCTTTCTCGTTTTTTTTTTGTTCTGGGTTGCAGCAGAAACGCGCTTTTTTTTTTTTAATTGTTCTCAGCTTCCGACGGAAATTATTCCCTCGAAACCTGAGATTTCCGAGGGAATAATTTCCGTCGGAAGCCTCTCCGAGGGAATATTTTGTCGTAACCGAAAACTTCCGAGGGAAATAAAATCCGTCGGAACGTTTTCGAGGGAATATTCCGTCGGTAGGGAACTTTTCCGACGGATTATTCCTACAAATTCAATTTCCGCCGAAATTTTTGAATTTTCCGAGGGAATTAAATTCCGTCGGAAGCTTTCCCTCGGAAATAAGCCTATTTCTAGTAGTGTAATGAGATCATGTCATTAGGGTAAGCAAAAGATACTGCCTATGTACAATGTAGGCTTCCTTGGAGTTCATTCTTTGTGAAGAGTGCTAGTAGGTGAAACTTCTTCTCCAGTGGATTCTGTCTTATCAGCTTGAATAGGAACAACTAGCTTTGCCTTCTTCCTAGGATCATGTTCCATAGGTGCAGAAGTTAGTTCTAAAGTAGTGTCAATGAGTGCTTTGTCCTTGTCGATGCTTCGTTTACGAGAATGTTAGTTGTGCCCATGTTGGCAACATTCTCATTGAACCAGTTGGTTCAAAACTTTCTGGTTCCTTGATTTGAAGGGGCTTGAACATCAGTTGTTGTGGTACTGGGCTGTTAGCAGTCTTGGTGTACTGTTTAATTTGAACAAGCTCAGCAAATGCGGCATCATCAATTGCATCAGGATCTTGGCTGAAACCAGGAGTTGTTTCATACTCAGTTAGCAAAGGTTGCTTACCATGAGCTTTCACTTCCAGATTAAGTTCATGTTGAACTTTTTCCAGATTTTCAATTGAGGCTGCTTTTTCATTTGTGGAATGAACATCAGATATTGTATGTGCAGTTGTAGGTTGTGTAGATTCATCTTCAACTTTAATTGCTTTCAAAATCCATATGAGCACATTGTTTGATGACAGTTCATTTGTTGGGCCCACTTTAATGAAGAAAGGTTTTGTTGAAATGAGTGCTGCTATTTCTCTAAAAGCAATTAAGTTTTCCTGTATGTAATGGATTATAAAGGTATTTAAGTGCCAAAAGATTTGCAGTTAATTTATTTATAATCTGAAATGAAAGTTAATGTAGCTAATTGATAATAAGTTATGGTAAAGGCAAATCAATTTGCAAAAGTAATTTTAAAATTTAGTTAATTGATGAATTCTTACAGTGTTCTTAATGCTGCATATTTCAATTGCTGGCTTTCTGAAAAGTCTTTCTGTGTCGTTGTTGAAAGAAGTGAATGCCATTGTGCCAGTGTCATCTTTTGCTTCAAACTTGAAAGTGATTATGGTAGATAAAAATAGTGGATAAGCAAGTTAAAGACTACAACTAAAATGGATTAGAGGTTAGGCCTATTACCTATAAGTAGAGTAACTGTCTCCTTTCCTGCAAGAAGGATAAGGAAAAGGAGTGCCTATACGAAGATTAATTCGTTTACCGCAATTGACACAGCCAACATATGCATAAACTTTGCTCAGGTCAGGTTTCGGAAAAGTCACTTTGATCCAGAATGTTTCATCTTGCTCAACATTTCTAGGCTGTAAATGTGTTTAAGTATCAACCTTGGTTAGTAAGGTACAGTGATATTTGTAGCACGATATAAATGATAGATCAATAGCACTAGCTGATTATATAGTTTGAAGGAAAGCAACCTTTTTGTTCCTCAAATCTGCTATACTGATGATTGTTTTCTCAGCACTTGGATATCTGATATTCAAGACACTTGCTTGCCTATCCTGCAATACTTGTGGGTATAACTTGATCCTGCATTAAAAATAAAGGATGACTAAGTATCCAGTGTGCATACAATTACTATTTAACAATGCAATGTGTAAAGTGTAAAAGAACTACCACTCGCGAAGCATATCTGCTCTTGTTCCTTCTGGTTCGTGGATAATTCGAGTAGACATAGTAGTTGTCAAAGTAAATCCTGCACAATAGATTTGTATCCATAAATAAGCATATTATATGTTGTATACTTTGATTTGTAATCTAAAGTTCTGATGATCAACCTCTTGCAGTCAAGGCTTTTAGAGCAGTGAATCCAACAATATTGAATGTTGCAGCCCAATTATTTAGTTCATTGCAGGCATTGATGGTAAGATCATTCCATGTAGAAACTGTCACAGAATGATCTTGGCTGGTGCAAGGAGGAAAAAAAAAAGGTTAATGATATGTTGTATTTATTTATAAAGAATCAATACAGTTGCAATGAAATTCATGAATAGGTGAACCTTGAGTTAGTGATGACTATTTCACGAACAGGACTTTCACGGCCCCGAGAATTGGGTATCATTCGTGCTTGTTCTTCAACAAAAAGGACTGCTGCAACTACATCTAAATTATGGAAAAAGAAATTATATTGGAAAATTGTAAAAGCATTAATATATTGGAGATGAAATTATGTACTGATGTTGTTTAAGATATTACCATATCTAGCATCAGGTTCGGGTGCCCTTGGAATACTTGCTAGGGGCTGATATTTAGGCAGTATAGGACCAATTTCAGCATCCAAGCGCTGCACAACAGTCTGATGTCCAATTGTCATCTGATATGGAAGTTCTTCTAAATTGATCTTGTATTGATCATCAACAGGAGAAATAGGTGCTTTAGAAATTTCATATTTTGCAGTTGTATGGAAAACATCGTGGTAAGCTTATACTTGTTCTCCAAATAAAGCACAACGCATCTTATTTTTCTGTTAAATATGTAAATCAAATATCATTAAAATCATTATGAATAAGTATTTTTCATCAAATATTAAAACTTGGTCTGTGTTTTTTTTATTTATTGCTACTTATTAATTCTAATTGTTGAGTTCATAATATTGTGAAATGATGTGCGGATGATGTGGTTAATTCTTCTTTCCCCCCTTTTTTTTCCTTTTCCCTTTTTTGTCTTTCGTTTTGTAGATATAATTTAGAGTCCAACTTAGTAACACATGTTGTGTACATGGAATTTGTATGAATATGTAAGTTTTTTTGTGAAAAATATAACCATAGAAATCATGCTACATATAACGATGCATCAAATCAAATATGTTTAAAATTTCTAGACTTATTGCGTAATAGCCAGTAATCTTAAGGAAATATATCAAATAACTTGGGGTTATCAAGATTTCAATGGAATACAAAATACAATAAACATATAAACTTGGTTATAGTTCTAAGAAATTGATACCTTCTCATAAAGGATTAATGTCAGATGTAGTGTCCCTGATTTTTTTGGAGAAGGTTGTGCTCTACCCTTTTCAGCTAATGTAACCTTTACTCTATAATCTTTGCTCTGAGGAGTTAGTTCATCTAAGTATACTGGTTCCAACTTCATAGTGCACGAGTTTATGGTCAACTTAGTTGGATATGTTTTTGCAGAACTACAAATAAACAATAGGTTAGATTATGAATTACTGAAGCAGCTAAGAATCTAAACATGCCTGATGATTTAGAAAGGGGATAATATATTTGCATGTTACTAAGGTCCAATGGTGTAAGGGTGAAGGTTTTTGAAAGGAAAAGTAAAGCTAAAAATACAGGAAATGATAAATTATCTCAGGAAGTGATAGATTATTCACAAAAGTGCTAATATATATATATATATATCCAAAACTTTCAAGGAGATAACATTATATTTTTTTCATTAATTGCATTATAATTGTTTACTTCACATGGATAATGCAAGTAGAGAAAGAATCATGTAAGGAAAAGATGCTTAAAATAGTGTAGACACTGAAGAAATATGTAGTGCATGTAGGAAACAGAATCTGGACAGCTAACAAACTAAACTTTTAAAGAATATGGAGAACACAGGATTCATGCAACTATGATATGGTTGTAAGAGAATGAAAACAGAACGCAAGGAATTTAATAGCATGGGGATCTTAGCATGGAAATTTGTTTAGCAGACATGTATAAAGAATAATTTGACATAAATGTGGATAATAAATAATTAACAGTGAAGCATATTCATGTCAAGTAGTTCAATTCAACGTGTAAAGTATCTATAAATGAAAAAGAAATTAATGGTAGATGATAGGAAGAAGACATACCTTTATTAAAGAAGAGTTTTCAGTAGTTGAAGTGGTACTTTGAAAGCAATAAGTACTAAAGTATTTATAGGCAAAAAGAAGCTATTAAAGTCGGTGCTATGTAGCAACAATTACTGTTGACTGTAGCAGCCATACTTAGTATGTCTAGAAACAGTAGTGTAGTACATGAGAGGTAATTGCTTTACTTGTTTGATTGGTATTCTGTTTTTCTGCCAACACACGCTATTCCTTCTGCAATGTCTGACGATCTTAAAACACAAAGCTGAAGGCTGAAGCTCACTTTCTATACATAGATGTTTTACTGTTGTATACTCTTATACCTGTTACCGGTTTACCCACCCTTCTTCATGAATCATCACTCATCACAAATATGTCTTCCATTGTTAGTACTGTATGATGTGCAGCAAAATTATTATACAAGGGGTACTTGTAGTTATCAAATGCTTTGTACTTGACAGAGAGTAGGTAATCTTTTATTTATTTTTTGTGGCTATAAAATAGATAAAGTACAAGATATAAATTTAAGTAAGAAAATTATCTAGCAAAAGTACTTATATTGTATACAAATTTTACAAGTGTTATATGTATAGTTAATTTGACCATTCTTTATGTTGCTTGTAAAATAAGATATCTACAATTGTACTTGTATAATTCAACTCTTTTTTTTTTTTTTTTTAATCTTCTAACATAAAATTTAGCCATTCAATCTCAAAACAATATAGCCTAGGCCATTGGATATAGCATTTTCTCATTGTGAGTTGCATGTAAATTGGGCCTAAGTCATACTGAAATTGTAGCCATTAGCTGAAAAATAAATAAAATAAGAAGGAACTCATTAAATAAATTTTTTATATAAACATATTTGTATAAGCTACATGTACTTATCTGATTGAAACTGAAAATTTAAACTTCTAATATGCACTAATACAAACATTTGTTCCTATTTTACCGATACAACATTAATAATAGCTATGTAATCAAATACTCTTAGTTTGTAGAATACTTTTAAAAAGTACATTAGGTTCTTACCATAGCAAGCTCCATACATTACAAGTTCAGACTATTTTTATTTACCTTATTGATAGCATTCTAACCTTCCGTCTGAGCAGAATCCAAAATCAAGAGACCCTGCAATGTAAACCAGAAATTGTCAGAATTAATGAATTAATGTGTAAAGCAACATGACATTGAAATCAATAATTGAATGTAATTGCAAGCATATTTATTTGTGTTTGAAAGATAGGAAGATTACCTCAAAATTAAATAACCTTAACTACGGTGGAGAGCATGATGAAGTACCAGTTTCCATAACATATTAAATAATACCAGCTAATCGCAAAACTTCATATGACACAACATTTTTAATAGCATTCTGTGGATTTTGGTCTGGTGGTTTAGCAGAAAAGACCTGAACATCTCTTGCTTTCTTGGCACGAGAGAGTGCAACATACAATTGACCATGAGAGAAGCAAGAGCGAGGTAAGTATATTGACACTTGACTGAGAGTTTGTCCTTGAGACTTATTGATTGTCATTGCAAAACTCAACTTGATAGGGAACTGCTTCCGTTCAAACTGGAACGGATAATTAGTAGAACTTGAAGGCCTTAGATTAATTCTGTGAATGAAGACATGGTCTCCTTTATAATGTCCAATTGCAATTACACATTCAATCACATTTGGAAAGAATCTTTTGCAAATAAGTCGAGTGCCATTACATAAGCCTGATGATGGTAAGATATTCCGTAGCAATATCACTGGGCAATTCTCTTTTAGTACAAGTTCGTGTGGACTCATACCTCCTGGACAGAGTTTGTTCATAAACTCTGTGGGATATATACTGCACGTATCATTTAGCATAATATCAAAACTCTTGTAAGTGACAATGTCACCAGGGAACTTGTCAATCATAACTGAATTGATAGAATCAACGTCATCATTCATTGGAGTTATAATTGCCCTTGTTATGAAAACATCATCCACAAAGCCACCTTGCATGATTTCAGGGAATGTCGTTTCTGTCAGATTAGTTATTAAGCTTGTGTCATCTTCAAGAGAATGTGCAACTTGAATTGGCAAATCAACGAATGCGATTTCAGTGGACTGTAATTGACCATTGCCCAAGGCAAGTAAGAAAGAGGAATATGCAGGATCTTCTCGTGCTCGAATATTTTCTGTAAGTTTAAACTTTATGAATGTCTCCCATAAATGTGAAGTGACAATACTTGTCTCTACTGCCTCTTTCATTGTTTTTTGAGGAACAACTGGTAGAACTTGTCTGAAATCACCTCCAAAGACAACTACCTTCCCACCAAAGGCAGCTGTTGTGTTACATATATCTTGTAATAGTAAATCAAGGGATTCAATATTTTGTTTTTTTGCCATTGAAGCTTCATCCCATATAATTAATGTGGTTTCCCTTAAAAGTGCTACTAGACTACCCTGTTTAGGAACAACACATGCTAAGGATATGTCACTGTCAAGAGGTATTTTAAACCTTGAATGAGCTGTACGACCAGAGGGAATATTTGCTGCAGCAATACCTGAGGTTGCTGTGGGCAATACAATTTTATTCATCAAGCGAATCTCTGCATACAAGGCCTTATATAAGAATGTTTTTCCCGTACCTCTAAGACCATCTATGAAAAAAGCACCTGATTTCCCTTTTGTGACAAATTCCATGATACATTTGAAACAGCATTTTGTGCAGAATTTAATCTAGATCGACATGTAAGGCACTCCTCTGGAATAGGCGCATCAAGTGCATCTATAATATCCTTTGTTCTTCTGAAACCATCATCAACTTGGCTATTTAAATGATCTAAGCCAAATGTAGCTAATGATTTTCCCATTGCTTCAAGATGTTGTTCAAGAGACCTAACAGTCAGCTAATGGACTTTTTGCATATCATCTAGATATCTGTAATGGAAATCCTCAAATAAGGAAGGGAAAAATTTGTTCCATAAACCAGATGGATCACTCACTTGACAAAATATGATCACTGTTGCAAACAAACGGCGCAAGGCTACTGGGTGTTGAACTTCAGAAGCTTCAGTCAAAGCTAAATCTGCTACATCATCTTCTTCTATCAAGCCTAATTTAAGAGCAGCCTCTTGAAAAGTAGGACAGACATAACCATTTACAATTCGTAAATTCTCAAAAGATGTAGGACTTCTAACGTTCAACAATAAAAGGCGCAAGAAAAAAATGTTCACCTTCTGCAGGGTATACAAAAGCTAATCTTCCTACTGCATATCTGTTTGTAACCCTGTCAGTCCATTCTTTAGCCTTTACATCCCATTTGAAATGTTCACAGAATTCACTGTATAGATAACCAGTACCACCTTCTACTGCAGCATTCATTGCAAAGAATTCGGTTAGCTGAGTCCTTGAACGCTTAGAGTCAGAAATAACAATGTTTAACCTCTCATGTGGCCAAAGATGAACTGTTTTCATATTGGGAAGACGAACTTGTAAAGGTAATACTGATGGAGACATCTCAAACAAATCAAAACTAAATATTCGCCAAGCAGCTTCACATGGAGAAACCCATCTTCCTGACTGATATTGTTCAATTTCATCTACAGAATCATCATCAGCAGGGTGAACATTATAAGAAATCCTGTCATGTCCCTTGTAAACATATTTATAGAGATATTTTACTGCCTTGACTGTAGAGCAAGCTTCGAAATTAATATGAGAATCAAACAACATAGACAAATAAGGATTGTAAGGAATCACCCATTAGTTGTTTAGCTGTGCACCACGAATAGTGACATTTTCCCCAGTGTTTCTTCTTCAGTATATAGGATAACCATCCTTATTTGTACTTGTTTTAGATGCATATGGTCTAGGGAATTTATTCTTACAGTTTAGCTTTTGCCCTTTTTTCCGCATACATGGACAATGCGGATTTAATGAGCCACATGGACCATGCATCATATGTGCTAGAACAATCCTGCGAAGAATAGGGTTAGAAGTATCTAGAATTTCAGCACATACAAATTTATCATAATCAGCAGGACACTTCAGCTTGAATTCTGGTTTTAAGATTATCAAGAAATGAGCATGTGGAAGGCCTCGTTTTTATAACTCTACAACATACACCATAGCTGCAACCGTACCAAATACCTTTTTCTCCATAATTTCTCTTTTCAATGCAAGTAGTTTTATTCTAAAGATTCGTGCTACTAAAACAGGACGATCTTGGGCTGCTTCACCAGGTGCTAATTCAGACTTTATTTCTGGCCAGTTAGCATTACATGTCATCGTGACAAACAAATCAGGCTTACCAAATCTTTGCACCAAAGCCATGGCATTAAGATACCGTTTTTTTATATCCCGAGGACCTCCTATGAAACTTGGAGGCAGGATTACTCTTCGACTAACATTGTGCACTTTAGTTTCTCCACTATCTAGAGAATCAAGGATTCCCTGATATAAATCAGCTCTGATGGTTGACTGGTTATTGCGCAGATAGTCAAGCCTCGTATTCTCTATCTTGACATACATGTCAACAATGTATTGTTGTAAACATCTACCAACTCTCAGCAAGAAATTGTTAGGCCGCATTTCCAATCTTTATGCATAATATTCTCTTGGAGAAATGAATTTATCAGCGTGCGTATGCTTCTTCTTTGCCCCTATAAATTGTAAATGCATGTTTTTAAGTATTAGAATATAATAATACACTTGAACATAAATATAATCGTGTACTTACGTATTTCTTCCTAACTCAACAAGTCTTCAACAGTGTGGACAGCGCATGACATTATTGGATCAGGGTATAAACTTGCTTGCCTTCTGTCAGCATGAGATGTTTTCTTTAGCCCTTGCATCCAACCGCATTCTCCACGAGGAAATAACAATGGATATTGTAATGGGTCATAACACCCGTAGTTGTGATAGATTCGATGAGATTCACAAGATTTACCAGATACAAGTATGTGAGGGCTTAAAGTATCACTTGATGAAGCACTGTCTGGCCAAATCACAGCAACATCATCAATAGTTGGGGCATTGTACACACGTTGATCATATACTGTATTTTTATTCAATACAATACGTGTGTTTTCAGCTACATCTCTTTCTTTTAAAGAATGGAAAAATGTAGCGTATGGATTCTGTTGAGAAACACCCATAAGAATATCAATTATATCTTGCCTTAATTTTGGAAAATACCCAACCCTATTCTCAATTTCATGTTGGCCATCATAGAAATACAGTTGCAAGTATTTAGGTGGCCCATCATCAGGTAATAAATCAGGTACAAAATGATATAGTTGGCCATGCAACTTGAACACATAAATGCCCTTGTATGTACTTGCATCAAAGTTTCCACCTATGGAACTAAATGCAAATAGATTATTATATAACCGAGCATACTTTTGAAAGTGTACAACATCTTCTTCCAGTGATGTGAATAAGCGAATAAGTTCAGGAGGGTACTCATTTACAGCTAGTTGGATATCTCCATCACCACAGCAGAAATGGACAGTCTCACTTTCAAATTTTTTAGCAGAGCATTTTAAACAAAAATGAGGTGCACACAAAGTATGTGACTTTTTGGGTAGCGGCTGACCAATCATTGCTGCAGGTATACCTATGTACAATACAAGATATAAATGGAAGTACATAAAAGCTTCTAAGATACAAAACAAGACAAAGTAGTTGTAATTTTAAAACATACACTTTTCTTTCTGTTTTGGAGCTTTTTTACCACTTTCTTAGCCACAGTAATACCTTTTCCACTGCAAGGTAATCAAAGACACTTAATATATAATTAGTCTAAATATCATTACATTTGATATTTATATACACATACCTCTTTGCATGTACGCTTCCATTTTTTTTAGTGCAACGATTACGTTTAGTCAACTGCGTCTAAGATGTGCTACCAATTTCTTGTTCACTGCATATATGCAAAGGCAATAAGAATAATAAATTTTAAAACCAATTTTAAAATATCCCTTCTTCTGCTCTTCCTCCATCCCTCATATGTCGAAAAGAGAGGAAAGGAAATGAAGCTGAAGGCTATGATTCTAATTCTAATCAGTACATAAAGTAGCTGTAGTAAATTGCAAATGGACAATGGTATGCAGAATTTGCAAATGCAAAATAAACAACATGCACAGTAATCTGGTTAAGTCTATAGGCAAATATTGATAGATTTTGAATGCAAGTACATCTCTGAATTATGATTAGCCTTTAACTTATAAGTAAATATTAGACACAGAACTTTAACTAACAACAATAGTATACCTATATCTGTAAAATTCAGGTTATTTTTTCAATTGAACGTCTTCTTTTAGACACTCTTCGAATAAGCTGAATTGAATCATGTACTGATGAACTATATGTAGAAGTTAAATTGTTGTAGTCAGTATTAAACATAGAACTAATTGTAATGTAAATACTAAATCATTATTTCAGTACCTAACAGATGATGATTCAGATGACTGTGATTTAATCGCTGGCAACTCTTACGAGATAACCGTGGTATTCCAGAATGACAATCTACCATACAAAAGGAAGTTCCAATAAAAAGTTTACATTATTCATATCAGTATTGTTCATAAGTATAAAATTCTTGATATAATGAGTGCAAAACATGTAAAGGACAGAAGGAACTACCCATTATATTATAATGTAACTTTGCAAAGCGATTACTGAAAAGGCAATTAAGCTATCTGTAGTAACCTAACAACCATAAATTATTTCAGTACTTTATCACCTGCTCACATCAATGAATATAATTTCAAACAATAAACAAACATCATTAAACATCAAGGGCACAAGTACAAAACATAGTGAATAAATACTTTTTCATATAATTAAGGAAATGATTACATGATTTCAGAGCATGCTCTGCGTACAACTTCCTAAGCAAAATAGGCTTCCCTTTGCAAAAGGTAACATTACATTAAGTACCCCAACCTTCCAAAAAAACCAAAATATATTCTAAAACCATTGAAGTACAGCAATACATCTAATATAAAAAAGGAAGCTAATAAGAGCTAAAGCTTATTCTAAAGCTATTGAAGTACAACAATGACATAATACAACAACATAAATCTAATCTAACTTAGGCTTTTTAAAAAGTGTTTCTAATTCAGGAATATCAGCCACCAGTCCTTCAAATGTTCCAATTCTCAAGGTTGTTGGGCGATAAACATTGTCAACATTGGTGTGCTTGATTGGACAAGGAGGAGGTACTTCACTAATAGGGATTTTTGTTGCATCATCTTTTGGAGTGACACACTCAGCATTGGCAGCAACACCTAAAGGCTCAGATTGTCTAGATTGCTTTCCTAGACAATCAAGATGTTCTTTTAAAATGAAATACTTCTTTTGAACCAAAGAGCATTCTTCACTTACTTTTGCTGCAGTACCATAATTAGCATCAACTATCTCTAAATTATATTGGCAGGCAATGTAAAACACTGCTCTCTTTGCCACCTTCTGTTGAGCAATGGCTGCTGTCACACAAGGTTCGCTGAAAATACACTCCTTCCTCATGTTAGTAGGTGGACAACTCACCACAACCCAGGCTATGTAACCATGGCCATCAACCCAAGTATTTTCAACAGCAGTTGCACAAGCACCAGTTTTCCTAACAACAACACCTAGGAATTGTGTACTGTCAAGTGAAACATCAGCATAGTCCAATGTTGAATGCATTCTAGAGTCAACTCTCCCAGCAGGCCTACATGACCCCCTCTTCTCCTGTACTAATTCAGCGCATTTGTGCTTGTAAAGCCTAGCACAAAGCTGATACATTTTAATTCTATCGTAAGTGAAATCAGCTACTTGAACTCCAAACCTAGAAATCAGTCTCTGCACAGCTTTATGCGCTGCCCTCTCACGAGATTCATCAGCTGAATCAGACTCTCCACCATAAAACAGAAACCCAAACCGACTATTTGGTCGATTCACTCGCACACAAACATTGTGCTTAGCTACATCTATGAAGCCATAAATTGGTTTTGACAATTTCAACCAAGCAGTTATCTTTTCCAGAAGAGGCTGGAATGGAATGAAAACTTTGCGTGGTGCTACAACCATAACCTGTAACAGGAATAACCACGTTAAGGACTATGAGTAAACGATGAATGGACCTTTTCATCACGGCTTTTTCAAAAGCATAAACTACACAAAGAAACTTCTACAAAATAAAAGTAAAAACAAAACCTTAACCCCCTCCCTCGAAAAAAAAAAAGAAACTAAACCACAAAAAAGCAGAAAACAAAATAAGCAGAAAAGAATGTTTATCAAAATTTCTATTCAAACCATTTGCTTTTATATACATAGATATACAAAATAGGTAGATAATAAGACCAGTAATTACATAATTCCAACCTTAGCATCATTCATGATAACAATCTAAGTGAATTTACCCATGCAGCATAACAGTGAACATACAACACAGTCTACTAAAACAAAAGTAAATGGGAATTTGTACAGGGAACAGACCAGTCATAAATAAAAGAAACTCAGAATCAGTCAAAATACTACACAAATGAAGCCTTTTAGAACTGTAAAAAGAACACATACCAAATAAGAAACACACTACAATGATAGAACAACAACTCCTACACAAATCCCTGCCATGTAAAAAAGAAAAAATAATAAGCTACTTATTAATCAGAATTGCAACAACAACACAATCTAACAGAATTTTTTGTTGAATGTATGGATTTTGTATTATATTCAAGTGATTTGTACTTCCAGATTTGTCCAATTCGGATAATGCACTGGTCAAGATAACAAAAGTAGAGATTTGAAGTAAGCGATGTTTAATGTCTGAATTTGCAATTGTTATCCAAGAAATCAAAGCATATGACATAGAATCAGCTTCTAGTTCGGTGCAAAAGTACAAGCACTTACAAATGGAACACTGTCTGAAACTAAATCCTGATCTACTAGAAACCACAATAGAAACATGCACAAGCTCATCCAACACCTAGCATCTATATATATATATATATATATATATAAAGAGTAAATTCCCAACCCGAACAACACCGCCTTAATTTTTTTTTTTTTTAAAAATAATTCAGTCAAAGTAATCGTACAACAGTTCTACTACCTAAGTCATCTACTCTAATAATAGGCAACACTAAAACAAAGCAAGAAAATATGGAATTTGCAACTTGGGTCCACCGACAACAAACACAATGCTAGCTAAATTAACAAGACTAACAAAGGCCAAATTATAAATTAATCTATAATTAAACCAAAACATGAACTATACCCAAATAACAAATGAAATCCATGTACACAAACCACGTGACTTACGCGGTTGCCTGAGCCTCCGCCACCATTCCTGTAGCAATTTCTGGCAACCAATGAGCAGTACCACCGCCATGGCAACAACAACCTCCATTCTTCTGAAGACACCTCCCTACCTAACCCAGATAATTTGGTTGTGCAAAAAAACTCGTTCCGTGATAATAAATTTTTTAATATTCATTCATCAAAAAAAGCAACTGACAATGACCAAACATGCAATGTGGCCCACAGAAGCAGCTGGCAGCACACAAACTATCGCATCCAAAAAAATCAAAAAAGAAAAGGGCAAATTGGGCAATTCATTATTGTTGGGGGCAGTAGAGTAATAGCACCAAAAATCACTGTTCATAAGAATAGTAGAAAGCAAGTAGATGAAAGTTTTAATGTTTATATGGGTTATAGATTATTCGTGACATGACATGGATTAATTTAGTTTTGAATTGTTTATTTTACCAAAAGAAAAAACAAACACAGTCAAAGCGTAATTCAATACCAAAACACATATTATAGTGTTGTTTCGGCCCGATCTAGTGTCATCGTTAGAGAAAATTGATCTATGTTACTCTTTAAAGGGAACTCCCTTTTTTTATTGGGAATTTTCCCTTTCCAAAAATGCCCTTTAAAAAAATTCTTATTTTCAAAAAAAAATATTTTGTTAAAAAAATAATAATAACTACCCAAATAAATAAATAAAAAAAAGTAACAACAACTACTAAAAAAAATTGATACTCCATAACTACCAAATTTTTTAAAAAAAAAACTGTCCATTGTTCTGGCTATCATCCTTCCTCATACAAAATAAAAGCCTTCAAATTAAAAAATAAATATTAATATTCATTACTCAAATTTTCCCACTCACGATCCATTCCTTCTACAACTGCTAATCACTTTCTCAAGTCCCTTTGTTATAGTCACACATGAATGTATGAGGTATGCCAGTCTTTTGTACGAGAATCAATGTGTTTATGTGTGCCCTTTTCTTTCTATGTTTCTTCTATTTTCTCATGCCTCCTACAGTCCTACTACAATCTTCCCTTAGATGATTCTTTATATAATCTTCCTATGTTATAATCATAATGTTCTAACTTCTAAGATATTTTTAAACCATAATACTCATTCTTATGATATTATTGACTCTTGCTAATCTATCTTTAATTTTGTAGAATATGAGGTATTGATTGTTCGTCATGGTAGTATGTCTTTTGCTTGAAATGAAATCTCATGTTCATAGTTACGTTAGATTATTCTCCATGCATCAATTTTTTTTTATGATCTATCTATTTATCTATGTTCATTTGTTAAATTGTTCTCCATACATCAATCTTTGCTTGATTTGGTTATGAGTACATATTTTCAATTTTATATGCTTCATAATATATATACTTCATTAAAAAAAAAAGTTATTTATTTTTTAATTTCCTGTTTAATAGTATGATATACAACTTTAATTTCTTTATTAATTTAATCATTATATTAAAGTGATAATTATGCACGCATTTGCTTGCGCCTTTTAGCTTGTACACCTTAATAGGTTCGGGTTTCATGCTTCAACATTCGCCTCCTTTTTGCCATTTCCATTCCACGGGAGGTGAAAGGTTACTAACTGACTTCATTTCATTTCATTTCTCCCTAATAAAATTCTAACATTAGACCACCAAAAAAAGCCCTAATTTGGAGCTTCAACAATGGCGAGACAACAAGCCAGCAAACTCCTCGCTACCTTGTCTTCCAAGATTCAACCTACCATTTCTTCTTCTTCTTCGATCGGTCAAACCAGGCAGTTCGGCACCTCTCATCCTCCTCCTGCTGTGTTCGTCGACAAGAATACGCGCGTCATTTGCCAAGGTATCACCGGTAAAAATGGTACTTTTCACACTGAACAAGCCATCGAATATGGCACCAAAATGGTACCGCTTCATTTCTTCTACCTTTGATTTTCGTTTTAGATTAGTTTATGTTTTCAATTTCATTAGTTTTGTATGGTTTTGTTGGATCTGATTTTGTTTTAACCTAGATTTTCATTTTTAGATGCGCGATTTTTCGATTTGTGAATGTTGTTTTGGCCTTTTTGTTGGTGATTTTTAGTGTTGATGAGAAAATGGTTTGATTTGAGGTTGTTTTTGACAAATATGGAAGTGAGGAATGCAGCTTTTGATTTTCTTTTTACGCTGTTTGATTGGAATTATTACACCAATTTTTATGGATGCAATAGATTAGTGTTGCTATTCTGTAGTTTATGTTGGATGTATGAAATTGGAGAGTATTTTAATCAGAATTGATGATTGATTAATTTGAGTGGAAGACTAAGGTAGTTCGTGTTACTTCGTTTTGGTGGATTTGAAACAATTTTAAGGATTTTAGGACCTCAGAGATAGTGCTTGTTGCATCATTAGAATATGTTTGCCCAATTAGGCGAAATATCAGTGATTGATTTAAGGAAGACTGAGGTGGTGTTGCTTATTATTATATTCGTGTTTTTCTTTGGTTATGGCAAGTGGTTTACCGAAGGGAAGACTGTAAAACAAATGTGGTTTGTAACATAAGAAGTTGAGAATTTTATGAATTACTAGTGGAGTTGGAAGAGGCTGTTAATGTAGAATTTGAGACATTAAAGGAAAAGAAAATGTTAAGAATAGTGATAATTAGAAAGAGTCAAGAATGTAAATGAAGTGAGGGTGCTTTGCGGTTGTGCAGTAATTATGTCTGCTTGTAGCCCTCTCCATCGTAATGGTGTAGGCAGGACCATGGGAGAGTTTAACGTTAGATGGCATTGGTAGAGGTCTTGAAGAATATATGTGGACAATCGGGGATAGCTAAGAAAGTCTAGATCAGTGGCTTGGGTCAATCTATCCTTTGTATGGTATAGGTTTACAGAGAAATTAGAAATATATTGCCATAATGTGTACACGGGCTTCATAATGATCGAAATGTAGAAAAGCTGTGTGAAACTCACTTGAACATACACTCATACAGTGGTCACAACTCATTATGGAAGTTCTGATTGGTTAGACATTAATTGGCTTGCTTTTTCTGACATCATATTAGTTTATGAGTATCACTTGCATTCTCTAATGACAAGAGCATTGTATGATTGATGCTTCATTGTTGGTATCAGGTTGGTGGTGTGACACCAAAAAAGGGTGGTACCGAGCATTTAGGGTTACCAGTTTACAACACTGTTGCTGAGGCAAAGGAAGATACACGGGCCAATGCCTCAGTTATCTACGTTCCTCCTCCCTTTGCTGCGAAAGCAATCATGGAAGGGTTGGAAGCTGAATTGGATCTAATCGTCTGCATCACTGAAGGAATTCCTCAGCATGACA
This sequence comes from Chenopodium berlandieri, assembly GCA_034703905.1. Lineage (NCBI taxonomy): Eukaryota > Viridiplantae > Streptophyta > Magnoliopsida > Caryophyllales > Amaranthaceae > Chenopodium > Chenopodium berlandieri. The sequence continues at coordinate 54,157,278 of CM068293.1, forward strand.
TGGTAAGCCATTTGACTTATCAACTAGAATTAATTTGTTGGTTATTATTTTTATTAATGTTTGTTTGTCCAGAATTTCCTATTCTCATTAGCATACTTTAATTTCTTTTTTAGCCTAATTGACATCGTGACTATATCTATCTCAAACTTCCTTGTTGCTTGTATTTCATTCCCTTGTGGACTTCCTTTTTTTATTCTTCTTCTCTCTCAGACCTCAAAGTTACAGGCTTTGAATTGAAAATGCCTGAATTTTATCATACTTGTATCAAGGCTAAGAACATATTCAGTGGTTGAATCAAAATACAGGGTGCATCCCATGTCCCCATCTGACACATCTTGTACATCCATTTTAAAGTTACATGGAAGACTTAAGCACTCTTTTTCCTCTGTGCCTTTTTGTGCTGTGGTTTAATTAACTTTGTGCTCTTTCCAGTATACTGTTATTTCATTCTGATATCTGGTTCAAATATCTATGTATTAGTTAGATATGTAGAATTTTATATTGTCTATCCTAATGAAACGGTTAAGTTTCTCTGGTAATCAGCTCTCAAGTGTCAGGTCTCTTGCTGTTTGTTCTTTTATTGTGATGCTAGGCAGTCATATTGGTTGGGATGTTTTGCAAATTTGCTTTCTCAAATATATTGTATCTGCTATTCCAGGTTCGAGTCAAAGCTGCCCTTAATAGACAATCGAAAACCAGGCTAATCGGTCCAAATTGCCCTGGAATCATCAAACCTGGAGAGTGCAAGATAGGCATTATGCCTGGTTATATCCACAAACCAGGTCGTATTGGAATTGTTTCTCGTTCTGGTACACTGACATATGAGGCGGTATGGAATTTCTCTACTTGCTATTCTTTATGTTTAGTGGCCCAATAGCTGATCTATATAATACTTACCTTCTATATTTTGCTTTCAAGCTGTACTTTCAAAATATATTTATTTCTGAGAGTTCTTTGCCTATCTTCTATTCCATTATACCATGAATGTAGAATTTCACTGGATGATGTTGTGGTATCACAATTTGTCTATACTAACTAAATGATCATTATCATTGATTGTCTCAGCTTATTAGTCTATTACTAATTTATTAATTACATCATTGCACTAATTAATTATTGAAAGCGTCATTATGAGTGTTATATTTTGAAGTCATGATAAAATTATATCTCTCTTTACTACTTGTTTATAGGACTTTAATCTGCCAATCAATTTATACTTGGTGTTGTGATGTAGGTTTTCCAAACAACTGCTGTTGGCCTTGGGCAATCCACTGTTGTAGGCATTGGTGGGGACCCTTTCAATGGGACCAACTTTGTTGATTGCATTGAGAAGTTCATTAATGACCCTCAGACTGAAGGTGGACTTTGTCTTTCCTAAAATGCTTTTCATTACCCTTTCAATCAATTGATTACACTTCTGTTCAAGTGGCTTGATCTGCTTTTGTGATTGCTAAACATTAGAGGATTGGTTGGTTTTCCATCTGATGGATTAGTGGCTAAATGAATTCACTTTTTCATGGTAGATTTTGATTGAAAAAGAACCATTACTATATGAATCATCATTCTTTGACCCCTGACCTTCCTAGAACAATGGCTATAGTACTCAGAATTTTGTGGGAGATCAGATGACTGCGCAGTTTATGATTACTGGATTACTGGTTTTACTAAAAAACCCCACTTAATTATACTTCCTCCGTTCCCTTAATATTGCAACAATTACCATTTTAGGAAGTTTTAGAAATAGTGCAACATTGCCATGTATACACATGCTCTCTCTCTCTCTCTCTCTCTCTCTCTCTCTCTCTCCTCATCACATGGATCCCTATCTTTATCTCTCTATCTCTCTCCTCGTCTTAATTCTGTGTCTTCCCCCCTGTTGCAATATTAGGAGAACAGAGGAAGTATTTGTTTTGTGTATGCTGGTGTACATGAGAGAGAAGATTCTGCAATGCTTTATATGGCTGTATCTGATGGGTATTTGGAGGTATAGTGACTCATTGATGGGTGGCAGACACTTAATAACTTTGGAAGTATGGTATTGGCTTGCGATGCTATTGCTTGCTTCTGTTTGAATAAAGATATCAAACTTCACAAGTCAGAATACACTTATGTCATCCTTCAATTTCCTTCACAACTTCTTCATCCCATCTGTAGTGGACTCCAGATTTAGCTTGTTGAGAAATGTTCTGCCATTTTGTTTATGTATATAATTTCTCTCCACCCCATGTTAGTCATATATCCGCAACCATGGCAGACACAGGGTGAGAAGGGATGCTTGATTAGTTTAGCCTTTGTGCATTCATAGTTTGTGTAACCAAATCTCCAATAGGATGGGCTTTCAGATTGTAATGAGTTGTCTGCAACCTGTGCTGGTATCAAAATATTGCGACACATTTACCTAGTAAAAGGGTTATGGAGTGAAAATGTTCCTAGAAAATTGCATTTTATGAGTACCAATAGGAGGTATAAGTATTCTTGTTTGCTTGGATTGTTTTTATGTACCTTTGCTTATATATTTCCTGCTGATTTTACTACAGGTATTATTCTTATTGGGGAAATAGGGGGAACTGCTGAAGAGGATGCTGCTGCTGTGATTAAGGTAAGCCATTTTGACCATGTACCTTGGATTGAAAGTTTTTCCTGCTAAAAGCTTTATGGCTTTAGCCACCCCATTTTTGCTAAAGAGATCTTTTGCTTGGTAAACAGAGTTATACTTATTTTCTGAAGAATAAAATTTCGTTTTAGAAATCACATGGGTGTTTTTATTAGGATTCCTTCTTTTCAGCTGAATACATCTTATCTAACCAATTTTAGCTGTGGTATAATCTTAGTAGCCCTTTATTAAACTGTTTTAGGGAATAGGACAAGGCCATGGTATATTCAGTTATTGGCAACAATGGTCGTTTCTTAGCAATTTGATGATGGTGTTTTTGAAAAACATAAAGGCAACATTGTTACACGGCTTACATCCTTCTTTAAATTGAAAGATCTGATATTGTGGCTAATTATCCGCTTTTTTTCCCCACATTACATGCCCTACTTATTGAGAAATTTAGTGGTGACATTGTATTTTAGCACAGAGGGAAACAGTAGTAGATTTTTTTTCTACTAGCTTATAAGGAGAGTAAATTACGACACAGTCCCTAAGGGATGAAGGCATTGGTAGTTTGGTACTTGTATGATAGTTTGAGCAAAGCTGTCAATGATTAATATATTTAATGTTCCTTAGGCCAAGGGAAATTTGTTCTAGATAACTGTTTTCTGCTGATGTGTTTCCTGGTTGCGATTATGTCTCTTAGTGAGTTCTTTGCTTGAAACAGGAAAGTAAAACTGAAAAACCTGTGGTTTCTTTCATTGCTGGGCTAACGGCACCACCTGGTCGACGGATGGGTCATGCTGGAGGTAATGTGTTATGAGTTATGACAGCAATTTTTAGTTAGCTGCCTTGATTTCTGTAACAATTAGTTGATGATCTATGTTATTGATTTTAGTATTTTGCTTAACTCTAGTGTGTCTACCTAGCGCTATCATGATATGATTATTGCTTCTATATTGGACAGCTCAGAACTTCATGTGTGTGTGTATATATATATATATATATATATATATATATATATATATGTTGCTGTTTCACATCATTCAGTTTGGGTGTTTGGTGTCTTATTTTGTGCTTTTGCTTACTGTAACACAAGGCTAGTGATAATAATGAATTGACAATCTTAATGTTTTGAATTTTCTTAAAAAAATATTTCATGGCAGCCATTGTATCTGGTGGTAAGGGCACAGCGCAAGACAAAATCAAGACTCTCAGAGAAGCTGGGGCCACCGTGGTAGAGTCTCCTGCAAAGATGGGTGCTGCAATGCTCGATGTCTTCAAGCAGAGGGGCCTTCTAAGTTAGTTTGAAATAAATTCAATACTCTGTTACGTTTTCTCCTAGTACAGTGTGGCATAATACCATACCCCATGAATGTGATGTGAATTGTGGAAGTTTCTTCCAGCATCACCTGTCGAAGGACGGGGCAACATTTTGATTCTATGTGATTATATTTTTGCCTGTGCTCTTTCCATTGAATACCAATGCGATGGGCAAATGAAAGTGAAATTTTGTTATCGTCATCTGGTGAACTTGATGATGATTTAATTAAATGTTTACATGCAAAAAGTGAACCTGATCTGAGATAAAAATAAATTTTTGTACTGCTGAGTTGAATTCTGTAGTAGGTGTGCCCATGATTTTGTAATCATTTTTACTTGAAAGAGTGTGAACTAAGCAGGAAAACAAAAGCCTTGGACATGGTTTATAAATTTCGGAAGTAGACCATAGTAAGTCCTTCCTTATGGTTGTTGAAGTCTAGAATTACTCGTAGAGTCGTAGTAACAAACAATAAATACGTACTCCGTACTATGTACAGAGTATGAGTTAGACAAACAAAATAATGTGGGGAAGATGAGGAAATAAATAGTTTGAGTTTGAATAATTTTTAATTTTACTGAAGTAGGCTGTTTCCCTCTATTTGATACAGTAATTTTTCCCTCCAAAATTGCGTGTATTATTAAAGTTGGCAAGTTGGTGAGAAAGACAGTGAGGTGAAGTGTAATTAGTATTTTTATTGGATATTGTACAATTTCTCTTCTAGCATTAGTAAGAATCAGACTTCTCGAGCAGTGAAAAGACAGTCTATCTTCTGCTCTTCTTCCCACCATCCTTTATCAGTCTGTTTACTTTGCCAGCTTCTCTTCCATACAGGGACTACTACCCATTAGCCACTTGAGACTTGAGACTTGAGACTAGACATGTTCATCAACTCTCTCCATAAGGTAATTATTGACCCATTTGGTTTACTGCCATATAATTTGTTTGTAAAGTTTCGGAGGTGGTACTCAATATTATGTAAACATTTTGAGTTACCTATCAATCAATAACTATATACTAAAAGACACACCAGCAATGACATTTGTCATCTCCTGGTATGTCTCTTATTATTTTTTTATAATTCCATATAGAAAGATATGCCTTATATATATTTACTGCCAACTAAAAACTAAAGTATAAAATTAATTTCTTATTAACATAAATAAAAGATTTAATGTGCCCTTCAATAATACTATATATAGTAAAATGTGTATTTAAAAATAGCCGTTTGGAAAATAAGCTCTTTTATAATAAATTCATTATAATATTTATGTAAATTTACTTATACATTGTTAATTTAAAAATAATTCAAAAGAAAATTCCGTGCATGGCACGGGATCTAACCTAGTAAAAACTTAAGTTTTAGTTTTTGCCCATTTTACTTAATTCTCAATAAAATTGAACAAAATCGTATCTAGAGGCCGATTCCACTAGTTGTTTGACTGAAAATAAAATATATGTAGTATAACCGTATATGCTTTGAAAAATAGACATTGTATAAATAGGTTTTGTTATGAATTGAAGATGATGGACTTCTTGACATTTTTTTCATCTTGTATATTAGGGTGTAATTTACATGCAAAACATTTTGAAATAAATTTACATCTTTCTAAATATGACTTCCTTTGCATTTACATATGTTTTTTTTGTTATTATACTAACTACATTGTACTTGAAAATGAATTAACTATTGAATGACTGATTAATCATTACTAACTGTTTCGAGTGTTAGATGACTAACAGTCAGCTGAATAGCTGTAAAATAACTAACAAACAGCCCAATAACTGTAATAGTTAGTTAAATAACTGTAAACTAACAGACAACTAGCTGCCCAAAAAAATCTATAAAACCAACTGTCATAACTGTATTATTACTGACAGATAAACAACCGACTAACTATTAGATAAATAACAGTTCATTCCGACCAAAAATCGAAACCTGACTGACTATAGGAGAACAACAAAATAGCAATGGCGGTATTACGGGGAACCTAAAAAACGAAAAACAATATACTGGAATTGGTTTTTGTAGCCCACAATAAAAACTCTCTGTTTCACGATTCAAGAACGAAAAAACCCTTCATATTCTCTCTCCTCTTTTCCTTCCTTCCTCCCGTCTATTTAGCGTGAATTTTACCTTCAAATTCTCATTCTTTTTCTCTCTCTTTCTTTCGCTTTCTCTCTCCTCCTTTTGGCGGGACCTTTTGAATTCTTTCCCCTAAATTTGTTTCTATTTTTACACTATTTTTTCACTACTATTCTCTCTTTCTCTCTCATCAATATTCCTTCATGAACCCTAATTTCTAATCCCCTTTTATTTTCTGAAATCGAAATTGAAATAGTTTCGTAGTTATGGAAGAAAAAGGCGAGAATGGGGTTGTTGCTGAACCTAAATTGGAAGAAAAATTGGAGGGAGAAGATGTTGCTGAACCTAAACTGGAAGAAAATTTAGAGGGAAAAGATGGTGATAATAATAAGAAAGAGAATCATGATGAAGTGATTCCGATTGAAGAAAGATGTGAGAGAAATGATGGAAAAGATTGGCGGTGTAAGCTTCGCAAATTGGATGATGACAAATTGTGTCAGAAACACTTTGATCAGAAGAATAAGGCTAAAAAGGGTAATTTTAAAAAGGGTGGTTCTAAAACTGAGAAGGATGATGAAGAAGAATCAATTATGAAGGCTTTTCAAAAGAAAAAGGCTGAATTAGTTGAAGTAAAAAGTGCCGAGAAAGTTAATGTGAAAGTTGACCCAGATGAAGGTGAAGGGAAAAGCGTCGAGAAAGTTGTCGATAAAGTAAAGGAAGTTAAAGAGGAGAAGAGTGAGACTGTGATTCCGGAGAAAAGGGGTGGTGAGAGTGTTGGAATAGTTGCAGAAGAAATTCCTGGAAAAATCTCAGAAGTTCCTGAAGATAACCCAATAAAATCCGAGAAAAACTTAGAAATTTCTGAAGAAAACCAGGAAAAACAGGAGGAAATCCCAGATAATTCAGAGCAAAACCAGTTAAAATTGGAGCAAGGTGGAGAAGAGGATGCAGAAAATAAAGCTCCTAAGAAAAGGGGTCGTAAGAGGATTATAAAAGTTGCAGAAGAAAATCCTGAGAAAACCCCAGAAAAATCGGAGAAAAACCAAGTAAAATTGGAGCAAGATGGAGAAGGGGATAGAGAAGCTGAAGTTTCGAAGAAAAGGGTTCGAGATGATGCGGAGAAAGGCCATTATAGTGAAGTAATTGTTAGTGATGACAATGGTTTGGCTAGGAGGAGTAAGCGTAGCGGTGCGCGTAAGAGTAATTATGGAGAAGATGATGCAGTGCGCGTGTATTTTGAGGAAGATGAGATGGAGGAGAAGAGCTTGAAACGGCGAAAGGGTGGGAGGAAACCGAAGGGCAATAAGGCTGCTGTTAAGGGTGTTGAAGAAGAAGAGGAGGAGGATAATGGTACAGAGGTTGACACTAAGCCAATTGGTGGGAAGAAGAAAAGGGCAGAGAAGAGCACACCAGGTGTTTGTGAAAATGGTGATGAGAAGCATGGGGACGGGGATGATGGCGAGGCGGTTGTAAGTAAGCAAAGCCGTGGAAAGAAGGGAAAGAAAAAAGTGGTGGAGAAAGGCATACCAAGTGTTTGTGAAAATGTCGCTGAGGAAATAGATGTGGAGAAAGACACAACTAGAGCGGGAAGGCAAACTAGGGCTTGTAGGAACAAGCCTCTTGTTTCAATTCCGGAGAAAAAATTGAAGCCAGATAAGGCTTATGATGACAATGTAACATAATTTAACCACCCCATTTTAGTTTTTTTCTTTTCGAGTGCTCGATTCTTATTGATATCCCATTTTGATTTGTTTGTGTGTTTTGTTTGTCAGGGAATCAAGATCGATTCGGATATGTGTCATCAGTGCCAGAGGAATGACAAGGGAAGAGTTGTGAGGTGCACCAACTGCAAGACCAAGCGGTTTTGCATTCCTTGCATAGGAAACTGGTTTGTAAACTTTGTATACCTTGTTTCGATGTTGCACTTTTCTGATTGCTGCTCTGCAGCTTATGCATATGGCTGCCTAAGTACCTAATGAGAGCATTGCTTAACAGAAAGGAGTCATCTTGAAAGCTATTCTTATTGTTTATGTGGTGATTAATGATTTTTTTGTCAGTGGAACCCTTAGTTTTCCATTAAACATTTACGCGTTTGTAATATGCATCTCCATTTTAGTAACATGGATAATGTGGTGTTTATACTTAATTTTGGTTCTTGCCTGTTTTCGTTGTCAACCATCTGCTGTAGTTTGTTTGTGTTGCAAAAACGTTATTTCTTTACCAATGACTCTATGAGAGGGATACACTCTTCTACAGTCTTAATTGTGTGATTAATCTGTTATTATTTTTATTGCTGTGCTTCCACTTCACTGATTTGTTGTTTAGGCTGTTTTCAATTTTCATTAAGACTGCTTTGACCTGTTATCCTACTTAGACAAGTTAATATCACCCAGCAAGATTATAGCGTAGTCTGCTTAGTTTGCTTAGTATCTGTGACTAGGTCCAATAAGAATTGTAACACTAAATTCTGCCACAAGTGTTTTTGTCTTGAATTTTCCAGGGCTTGGGATCCTTGACAATGTTTAGTTTATGCTTGTTGGTTCCTTGACAACTATTTATATTAATTCCTACATGAATAGATGATATTGGAACAATTCTGATGCTTGTTATGTCAACCAGGTATCCACAAATGACAGAGGAGCAAATTGCTCAGGCTTGCCCAGTCTGCCTTCAGAACTGCAATTGCAAGTCATGCTTGAGAATGGAAGGATCTATTAAGGTGTCATATTTTGTCTTTAACATATAAATGCTTCTTTCCTGTTTATAATACATATTAAATTTACATCTCTATTACTTTGCAGAATCAAATGAAGGATGAATTCAAAGTTAAATGTGAAGAAAAGTTTGAGCATGCCATGAACACGCTGATGACTATATTTCCATTTTTAAAGGAATTTAACCAAGAACAGATGACAGAAAAGGAAATAGAAGCCAAAATTCAGGGTATCATATTTTTTACTCTTGTAACATTGGCTTCATAATTGCCTCCATGTGAGTTGATAGTTTTTTGTCCTTTTCATGTAATTGTGTGAACAATATTCACAATCTGTTATTAGAAGCACCCTTATATTTGTGGATTTAACTCTAGGGCTACTTTATGGAGATCAATTTTGTTGAGTAGCTGACAGAAAATGTGTTCCAGAATTATTTTTCTTTCTTTTTTCATTTGAATATATAAGAATTTGATGTGTCTTGTTTTCTGGAAGTTCCATGTTTATTCTTCCCCTTGCTGCTTCGTACCAATAAATGCCTTGTATATACAATAACTACCATACCCTAAAGCTAATCTGGCTCATGTCCTGACATGTGGGTGCCGATAAATATTCATACTGAGGAGTGTTACTCTGTATTTGGTCTTAGCTACTCATTGGTGGATGATTTTTGGTTATTGCAATATCCCAGTAGATGTATTATTAGTATTACAAAGGTCGGTTTGCTGTTTGTTTTCTTCAATAATGAATTATTTGAAATTTGATTATTCCCATCAAAACATGTGTGTTGATGTTTGTTTTTATTATTTGTTTTTAGTGGATCACCATTCTGTAAGATTTTGCTCAGTTTTGCTTTCCTTGTAGGTGTGTCAATATCTGAAGTCATGGTCCCAACGGCATCTGTTGCTAAAAATGAGCGTGTATACTGGTAAGCTGTTTGCATTATGACTATTTCAGTCCAAGAAGGATTTTACTGATCCTCAATGAACGGGTTTGTTGTGTTGTGCAGTGACAACTGCAAAACCTCAATTGCTGATTTTCTCAGAAGCTGTCCAGTGTGTGGATATGATTTGTGTCTCACTTGCTGCCGGGAAATTCGTGCTGGACAGCTGCAGGGTTGTGAAGAGGTGGTAATGGATTTTGTTTACAGGGGTTTTGAATATTTGCACGGTGAAAAATCTAAAGGAAGTAATGGAGGTGAAGCTGCTTCTGTCCCAAAAAGAACTAGAAGGCAAAAATCTTATGGTGAATCAGAGAAAACTACTTCAAGCACTGATGCCCCTGCTCGATCAGAGAGGACTATTGGAAGCAATTCTCCTGGGGTACAACTTGTAAAAAATAAGGGAAAGCTTGAATGGAAAGCGGATGAAAATGGCAGTATAAGTTGCCCCCCTTCAGAGCATGGGGGATGTGGTTCACTGCTTGAATTAAATTCTATCTTGTCAGATGGTTGGGTTTCAGAAATGGCGAAGGAAGCGGAGGAGGCATTAGCAAAGTGGGGACATAAGAATTCACCCCAAACTCTTAGCGAGTGCTCTTGTTCTGATTCTGTATGCGGTGATGACTGTGGAAGTGCTTTGAGGAAATGTGCTTCAAGAGAAGGCTCCAGTGACAATTTTTTGTATTGTCCGGATGCCAGAGATATAAAACATGGTGATTTGAAACACTTTCAGTTCCACTGGGCTCGTGGAGAACCAATAATTGTCAGGAGTGTGCTTGAAACTACCCCTGGCTTAAGTTGGGAACCTATGGTAATGTGGCGTGCTGTTCGTCAAATTCAGAACACAAAGCATTCCACATTATTGGATGTGAAAGCTATTGATTGCTTGGATTGGTGTGAGGTGATTTTTCTGTCTGGATAAACTAATTTGTTTGTTGATCTAACTGGTTGATGTTTGTCTTTCTTTACACTGCCTTTTATTTTTCATTTTCTTCATATTACTTGATTAATTTTTTTGATGTCCAGTCATTGTGGTATGTGCTTCAGGCAGAATTCAACTTTTGATACCTTTTTTTTTTTCTTTTTATTCTCACATTTCTTGAATTTGTTGTAAATATAATGCTAAAGATTAGTCATATTTGGTTTGATGATGGGTTGTTGGCTCTTTGGTTTTTATTTTTGTTATTATTTTTGTCTAGGGGTTAATATCCCTGTTATTTAAAGTAATATTAATTCAGGAGAACCCAAAGTTGTTGAGTTGGAATGGCTAACAAGCCTGTATTTTTGTTCAGAAATTCAAATGATTTACTCTCTAGTTCACTAGGGAGAGTCCTGATTTATTTTTTGGCTTTAAACTGTCAAAATAGATTTTTTATTTTTATTCTTTATATTGATAGTATTTAAGCACTGTCGATATCTAAGTAGAATATAGTTTTAAAAACTGTTTAGTTTATGAATAAGCTCCATTGTTTTAATCTTGTTTATAAATTGTTTTCATGTCTACAAATTCATACTATAGGTTGCATATTTGCTCCGTTCTTGTTACTCACAGTTTCTTCTTTTATAACTTGTAGGTTGATGTCAATGTTCACCAATTCTTCAAAGGGTATTCAAAATGTCAATTTGATCGTTCAGATTGGCCTGTGATACTGAAGTTGAAAGATTGGCCACATACTAGTAAATTTGAAAAGCATCTGCCACGCCATGGTGCTGAATTTATTCGTGCATTGCCATTTAAGGAGTATACACATCCGCGGAAAGGAGTTCTTAATCTAGCTACCAAATTGCCTAAGGGAACTTTGATGCCAGACATGGGGCCAAAGACCTACATAGCTTATGGACTTCATGAAGAATTGGGTCGTGGTGACTCTGTTACGAAGCTGCACTGTGATATGTCTGACGCGGTATGGTGGACCTTCTAAATTTGTGGGTGTATCATGTGTTTGTCATTGTCTTTTCCAACTTTGTTCGACTTACTTTTTTGCTGCCTTTGTTTAATCTAGCAATTTGTTATTTTAGAGTCGAAGAGTGAAGAGTCAGTAATGGTTATCTTTTATAATTTCTGTTCTTCTGGTGATTGCCCTCGGGAGTGTTTTTAACTTATATCTGACAAACTATTGCGGAATGTTAAATTCTAATACACTAATGTTGTTTTCTGAGATTGATTTTTTTTTTTTTTTTTTTCTCTCTGAATTCTTATATTGCAGTGTGCAAGTTATGCCCATTGTTGGAGCAATTAACTTGATTATGTTTTGCAGTTATAGTGTTTTATTTTCGAGATTGATGGCTTGTAAAAGACTTTGTTAAAATGTTATTTGAATAGTTGATTAAGTCGAACAGGTCTCTATTTATTATCATATGTGTCCTGTTTGCGATGCCTTGACTTTTAATTTAATTGCATTTATTTATTGTAGGTCAATATTTTGGCACATACTACAGAAGTTGCAGTGCCTACAAATAATCGTAAGGCCATTTCTAAATTAAAAAAGCAGCATTTTGCTCAGGATCAAAAGGAAATTTTTGGTGTTGAACCCAAGGACTCTAAGGGGGTTGATGGGTCCGGGTTAAAGAAACTTCATGATGGTGGCAGGGTGATAGAAGATGATACCAAGTGCTTAGATACAATGGATGTTGAAGCAGGAACAAAGGTCAAGGTAACTCCATGTAATCTAAATGGTAATGAAGTTGTAGCCTGTGAAGGCGTTGATATGGATCTCGATATGCCTACAACTGTACAAACGAGTAATGATGTTGCTGCTGAGCACAACACTCTGAAGAGTAGGATTTACAATAAAAGAAAAAAGAGGCAATCTAAGATTCCTGATGACCATGAAACAGAACCCAAATTGTCTAAGATCTCTACTGAAGGGGAGAACATTGGTAATGAACGAGTGTTAGATGGACTTTGTAATAATTCATTAAATAATAATGATTTGAGTGATTGCACTGCTGTTTCTAAAGCAGAGATAGTTGATAGTAGAAAAGAAACTAACCTGGGTAATAATTTTGATTCAGTGCTAGATGCTCAAGAAGGTGATCCTGATAAGGATATGGAAACTAGGGATAATGGAACTTCAGCTCCTCCATCTGAGAACTTAGAAGGTTCAGAAGCTCATAGTGGAGGTGCTCTTTGGGACATCTTTCGCAGAGAAGATGTCCCTATGCTACAAGAATATTTAAGGAGACATTATCAAGAATTCAGGCATATTCATTGTAATCCGCTGAAGCAGGTACTGTTCTGTAGTCTGTAAACTTTATCAGGCTTGCGTGCCTTTTATCTAGCATATTGGCAAAATTTATCAAGATTTGCATCAGATGTTAAAAAAAAAATAAAATAAAAAAAAATAAAAAAATTATGGATTCTTTACTTTATTCTTGTTTCTCAAGCCTTTCTATTGTATTGTCTTCGACTCTTCGTACTTTCAAAAACAAAGGTTATCTTAAGCTGTCTGACAATATTATGTCATCTGTGTTCTTTTCTTGACGTGCCCTGCTTAAGCTTCATATAAATGCTTGTTTATGTCAATGAACAGGTCATACATCCTATTCATGATCAGACATTTTACCTTACCGAGGAGCACAAAAGGAAGCTGAAAGAAGAATATGGTAAGGTTCACAGTATTTGCTTGTGACATCTCTCCCACTATGGATTTTTCTTTTGCTTGTGTTGTGTGTAGTAGATGTCCCAATGCCTACTCAATTTAGTCTTTTTTGTGCTACTGTGTAGGAATTGAAGCTTGGACATTTGTGCAAAATCTTGGAGAGGCAGTCTTTATTCCAACTGGATGTCCTCATCAAGTTAGAAACCTAAAGGTAGTGTTTTTTGTTTTGGGCTCGGTGTTCTTTCAAATTGATATTATTTTTATATTTTATATAGCTTATAAGATTTTAGTTTTTAATTTCCTAAATAATTTAGGAGTCAACATTAATAAGCAGCAACAACAAGGTCTTAGTCCCGAATTGGGGTCGGCTACATGAATCGTCAACAATAATAAGCAAACTTATGAATTTAAAAGTGAAAACAAGGGACTTAGGGTTATTGATTCCATGAGTCTGTCCTTCATGTCAATTCAACTGATTTGTTGAAACTCTCTTGCTCAGTCATGTATAAAAGTTGCGCTTGATTTCGTGTCCCCTGAGAATGTTGGCGAGTGTATGCGCCTAGCTGGGGAGTTCCGGGCTCTACCTCAAAATCACAAGGCCAAGGAGGATAAGTTGGAGGTATGTCGGTTGCAATTTGTGGTGTAATCCCTGCTTTAGAGACCTCAGGTTGCACCAAGCTAGGAGGTTATATTAATTACTTATAATGTTTTTCTTGATGCAGGTGAAGAAAATGACTCTCTATGCCATGAAGGCGGCTTTAAAAAAATTAAGGTAAGTCACTTTAGATAATTGAATCCTTCTTTCTTACTGTATGACTGATTACATTGTGATTTGTCATAATGGGTCTGAAATCTGAAAGTTGTTCCTCTTTTTTACTAGGACTGTAGACAAAATACTTTTGCTTTCTGCCTTTGTTTCAACTGACTTTGGAAACATTACCTGTATGTATGTACAATCATGTCAATCGCACATTCACACAATGTACAACACTATTTCTTTTTGGCATGTGATGTGTCATGTGATAGTGTAGTTTCTGTTAGAATTCTTATGCTATAATATTTTTCGACACGTGATGGGTTATGTGATAGCGTAGTTCTTTCAGGTACCTTTATTACCCCCTCCCCTTCAATCTTTATTGATTTACTGGACTGCAGTTGGAAAACTAATATATTTGTTGCGGGTGTGGGTTTGTCAGGCCTGAGGGGAATGATGGGTCGGACCCTGATGAAGATGTTGATTCAGATCCTGAACCTGAGCTCAAGCCTGAGACCGGGTCAGATGCCGAGTAATTTAATTGTATAACAGGTCTGCAGTTAGTGGGTGTTTGCTCCTGCTAGTCACCAGAAAAAAAAAGGCTTCTATTTTGTAGTGCCACTATAGTCTGCTGGGTAACTATTTGAGAGGTAGTCTGATTGTGTTAGTTAGGCCTGACGAAAGATTTAGGGCATTTTGTGAAGTTGATTGTACAGATCTCTAATCTCAAAAGGTGGGGGAAACTTCATTTTGTTCTTTTGTTCACCTTCTACTTTTGTATTCGGATTTCGGAATGGAAGCTCTATCCCATGTAATTCTTCTATCTTGAATTCCCTCCATTTCAGTATACAAGTATTCTAGTTGTTCATTTACTTCATTAGTCATTAATCGTAGAGTTGTAATGTCAAAAATTCACTCATCCCTTAAACTTTGTTTCTCTCATAAAAAAAAATTGACACAGTATACTTATTTTAGTGAAAAATTTAAAAATAAAATAAAAAATTGAATGGTTAAAGTAGGATATTGTTTAGATTCTTTGTCATTTTTGAATCTTCAAAACCGAGCAATGATAACACTGACAATGTTAGAGCAGCATAAAAAAGTGGTAATATCATGGAAATCTCTTATGAACAGTTGTTTGAGGCTAATTAGGCGTCTGCCAAAGATAATCGTCGCCATGGATGAACTTCTTAATCGGGTTAGCAAAGACATTCATGCATATACTCTCACACCTTCCTAATCGCTGATAAAACTGCAAAAGAATTGTTTGGTAACTTTATTTAAAAGCTCATTTGAATTTGATAATTCAAGCACTATTACATTCATGCATTTTGTCTTAATCTACTGAATTTTTATTGGGTTATTATAACATTATATAATCAGTTCTTAAGGTCATCTCTCTCCTCAACACTTTGATTTTTCTGATTTTTTATTTTTTCTGATTAATTTTTAATTATGATTTTTACCATTTTGTTTTTGAGGTATAACTTTGTTTTTTTAATTTGATAAAAATATCCATGAGTTAAAGTAGCCTGTAAAAATTGGTGGGTTTTTCGATTTAGTTCAGTTCTCTTAAAATTTATGGGTTTGGTTAAGTTTTTCCGATTCAATTCAATTATTTCAAAATTTTGGGGGTGGTTTTGATTCAATTTGGTAAAAAATTGGGATTTTATTTCTCTGCATTCTAAAGTTGGTATATAATGTTAAAGTCATCTACAGTTCATAGTTAAAAACCCAGGCCATAGTTATGATGTAAGTCCATACAAATTCATTTAATGACTTTACTCATTTTCACTTTATCTGTGTTCCTCTTTTCCTGGATGTTATTAAACTGTGGGCTTTTAGACATTGTTTGAATTGAGCTATTGTTTGTATTGTGCTGATTGTCCCTTCTGATTTGTTCGATTGTCGTAATTTGGGTTTATGGTTTGTTTGAGTGTATTGAATCTGATTAATTTTTGTGATTAATTGCTGTTCTTTATATTGATTTTAGCATCATATTGGGAATTATGATTTTTAATTTAATTTTCTCTTAAGTTGGATTACTGAATTAACAATTATAAATCCCACTTAGTTTGCATGTTTAATTGCTCATCCTTTTTTGTTGTTTTGATTGATTTTTGGTATTTGCTGAGGGTTACTGGTTAAAGAAGCAAGGATCAATTTTTGTGATTTCTATAATATGATAGTTTCCTAATAAATTCCCCAATTTCAATTTTAAAGATTTGAACAGGTTGCTTTTGAATCGTGTGTAGATTTAATGGGTTGAGCGTGTTTATGAATTCCGGCTTCCAATCTTATCGTCCTCCATGGAAGTGGCTTTTAAGGTAGCAATTTCTTGTAAATTTATATTCTGAAATATGATGTAATAATCAGACTTTTCGTTTGTTGTCAAGTCAATAGATGGTATGGTTATGAGTGATAAAACATGCTGATTGTGTTTTCCGAGAGGTGGAGGTGGCTCCAAATTGCATTGTACTGTTTATTTGTGGTCTTGTGGAGTGAAGCCCCTTCATTTGCAGCTTTTTTCACTGACAGAATCTCATCTTTCAGAGTTTATAAATACTTTTTCAATGATATCTGAATCAAATTATGTTTCACTGACAGAAGTAGTTATTCAATGTGTGGGGGTCTGAAATATCATTACAAATTAGAAATTATATGTAGTAATTTCAGTCTCTGTATCTGAAACAATGTTGAAAGTAATTTTCCTATAGCTGCCAAGTTTCCAGTTGTTGTGAGTGCTACATGCATATATTGACACTTCTTTTCATTTTTTATCCTTGATTATACTTTACAAATGAAGAAAGCTAAGACTACTTATCTTGAAGTAGAGATGGATAAGGCTGAGAAATCATATATGTGTCTATTTCATATTATTTTGAATTTTATGAAAATTGTGTTTTTTTGTTCAGGGTTTATTTTCTTTCGTTTTATAATTTTTTAGAATTTTAATTTTGAGGTGAGGGTTGTGGGTTGTGACTTGTGAATATGGATCATTTGCTGATTTTTGTTGGCTTAATTAAACTACAACCAGATTAGATTTTTAAATTATGCCTATATATCTGAATTTTGGGATTATATCATTATAGGTAGAGATTTTGGCCTTTTGATATGTGATTAAATCTTTAGTTATTATTATTTATTTTTCTTCTAGAATTGATAGTTGAGCTGATGGGTTTTATAGTTCTTGCTTCAATCTGGGTGACTTTACTTTGTTTCAAAATTTCGAAATTGTAATTATTTAGTGAATATTTGAAATTTGAGTTTGTGTCTTAATTAGTGCAGTAATTGAGAAGTTTTGTGGACTTATATAGTGTTCTCAACACATTGAAGGGTGTAGTGAGTTAAAGAGCTGGGTCCGATGTTAGATATCGTAATCCATGGGTAATTGCAAAATCTCATGTGCTAATCGCATAATCTCAAGAACATGATAATCTGGAGTATTTCATTTGTAATGGAGATGTCAGATTAGAAGTAAAACGTTGACAGTAAATTAATTTATACTTCATAGTTTATACTATTAGTGATGACAGGGCAGATGATCATATAAGTATAAGATGCCTTAAGTGATTTTGTATAGTACTTTAGTCATATTAACAGCAAAATTGTTCAACTTTTCAGCCAACAATTTCAAAGGAAAACTTGAAAAACGATCATATCTTGAAAAAGGGGTCAAAACAATTACTGGTTTAGCTGATGGCGAGCAGGCCTTCTGAGTGAGATTTGATTGGGATAAGGATATTGATCTTCCTGGAGCACTAATAGTAAGAAATGAGCATGACAGGGAAGTTAGCTAAGAACCATCACCTTGAAAGACATCCCGCGTCATGGTTCAATCCAATTTGTTTGCAACTCGTGGATTTGTCCTGCTAAATTCTACTAAAAAGACAAGTGTCTTTTTCACCAATAAGGTTATCTACCATAATCACCTAGCTATTTTTTGTTGAAACATTTGTAACAAATATGTTGTCCTTAAAGTTAAAACCTTTCTATGTTCGTTTATCATGTGTAGGCATACCTCCCTCACCAAACTCCTGCACCACTATGCAAATATCGAGAGGAAGAGCTAAAAATCTTGAGAGGAGAAGGGAAAGATCAAAATGAAATGCATACTATAATGTTCTAAGAGAGCCTGACAAAAGGTAAGAAATATGTCCGCCCAATATATGGAGGGTCTACTGAATATCCTTACCTCCAGAGAGGAAGAGCAAGCTTCCCCCGTACAAAGAAAGGTTAACATGAGTTTACTTTAATCTTCGTGGAAAATGATTTGGGAGATAATACCCGCTAATATTAATCTTGCTACATCATTTCTTTTTGTGACTACCTACCTTTAGTTGCTAATTTGCCTCCATTATATTCTTTCTACAATATACCTTGTTTGCAGATCCTCACACCGAAAGTAGGCTGTCACTAGCCAAGACCACACATGTATATGTTCCAAGAGATGAAAAGTTTCAGTACCTTAAGCTGTCTGATTTCATGGGTGATACAGTCAAGTCTATCTCATGGAGTTTTTGGTATGCTGGATGCAATACTTGACTGGACGCCAAAAAGGTTTAACAATTTCAAAGAAGTGCACAATTTGTATGAGGGAGCAATTAAACTTCAAAATAACTCATTACATGACAAGATTAGGAAAATGGCCCCGACACAATTTCTGAAAGCACTGTTTAGGAGTGATGGTGCAGATTTTCTAAATTACCCAAAGCCTGATATTTTAAAGGTAAGCATATTTTTAGATAATTCACACCAATTTCATACTGTTGTAAACTATTCAGTCTTAAGAGACTTAATTAGTTAATTATGGCATATAATTTTATTGCATTCTGGTGTTTTATAGTTTTGGGCAGAGGATGATTCAGTGTGGAGAACTGATGGAGAATTTAGCAGGCAGATGTTAGCTGGCATTAATTCTTTTATCATACTAAGTTTAGAGGTAATATGACTACATTTTTTCTTTCCAAGTCATAAAACAGGCACGACTTAATGAAAGAAAGATGCAACTTAAAATTAGAGAGCTTGGAATAAATTTGCAGCCCTCTCAATTAGAGTTAAAGGCTTAAAAGCTATAAAGCGATGTACCAATATGTTTTCAGTTTAACAAGATTTTTCCTTCCAATGCAGGAGTTTCCAACAGTTAGTACGCTAGATCCTGAATTATATGGAAACCAGAACAGCGCAATGATCGAAGAATGCATAAGGGAACCTAGATGGGTTAAGTGTGGAAGAGGTATATTAATCTAGGACAGAGCTTATCATATTGCACAAGTTTAAATCTGAATTATATTACATGACATCTTTATGAGTTTCTTTCTCTCTCTTTTTTTTTGGGGTCTTTTAATACTTCACCCAGGCAATCCAGAGGAACAAGCTATTCATATTAGATCACCATGACATAGTAATGCCATACTTGAGGCAAATCAACACAGATACTAATTCAAAGGTCTATGCCACCCGGACAATGCTCTTCTGAAAGAAGACGGAAATTTGAATCCATTGGTAATAGAGTTAAGCCTTCCACATGAAAAGGGGGACAAACTTGGTGCTGTCAGCGAATTACATGTTCCAGCCAATGATGGTGTTAAAGCCTCCCTTTGGCAGTTAGCCAAAGCCTATGTTGCTGTCAACGATTATGCATACCACCAACTTATCAGCCACTGGTACTAACTAGATCTTTTAAATATCTTCACCTCATAGTAAATGCATCTTGAGCTCTAATATTAGAAATGATTTTTTCATTTATCGTCTTTTTTGACAGGTTACACACTCATGCAGTGATGAAACATGTAATATGCTGACAGGTTACACACTTGGCCTAAGAGTAAGTTGCTTTTCCAACATAATACCTCCATATTTAATGAAGTAGTCCTCCTTGGAATCACGCAAATCTGGAGTGTCTGTGGTTCTTGATCTTCTTCTTGATTTTTGCTTGAGCTTGACCCATAAAAGACTTGATTTTGGGTCAATCTGTCACTCTGGTAGTCTGGCTATCACAATTTACTGCTCAATTAAGCAGAGTTGTTAGCATGAAAAAAAAGAAGATATTTGACAGTTGGTGTTGAAATCACAAATATCACTCTATTCAAACATAAATAAAAATTTCATATGCTATTTAGTATTACATAACTGCAAGATTTTTAATAGGAAAAAGGCACGAAATGTTGTTAACTCAACCTGAGGGCAGATTGATAAAATAACTTTAGTTTGTTGCTGGAGTTTGTTAGGCTGCTTTCCTGGGGAAGAAGAAGGGAATAATTAGGTTATGGAATTGTTAGGGAGTTTCAGCTTTATATAAAAGGTATATTAAGATTATGGCATCCAGATAATTATCAAGAGATTTGTCTCAGTTTTGCTTTTGTTGGAGAGCCCTTACATCTCAATTCTCAAAAGTAAGGATTGTATTGCAGAGTTCTTCAGTACACAAATTCTCTCTGTTTCTTCTGTAATTAGCTCGAGTGAAGTCTAATTACCATAGCTGGGATCTTCTCTATATAATCGCTACCGAGGATTATCTTTAGTAAACCACTGATCATTGGATTACTTTTTTTAAATTTGCCTTTATTCCTTTATTATAACAAATAATTCCTGTAGATGTGCAATATACCTAGCTAATTAACTTACTGCGAATCTTGGCTATAAGCAAATATTGATGCACTTGAAACAATTTTCTAAGCGGTTGCTGCCTAGCTGGTTCATTGTTGTCAAGTCAAATAGCTGGTAATTGGTTTTGCTTCTCTTTACTATTGAGGCCTAAAGACCTGAATTACTTATATTATGTCTGTCTAGGTGAGTAAAGCATTGTTTGGGGAATACTTGGCTACTCAAAAGCTAAGTAGACCATTTAAAGGTTTGTGGTTGGAGCACATGAACGGCCCCAGCCCTGTTATTCCTGCTCAACTGACAGGTTCTATTCTCAGAAGTAGCCAGATTCAGGTATTCGTTTTACGGAGTTTGCTTGTATCTCATTGATCATTTTCGAAATAATCATATGTTGATATATAATGGCCCAATTTTCTGAAACCTGTACTATTTTTCATGCTCAATTTTCATGAGGTTGGTAAAGATCATACTAGTTGGACTTAAACGAGATAAGAAAATTTGTGCAGTTGGGGAAAAAAAGAATTAATCCAGGTCACAATATAGTTTCAAAAACCTGTTATAGTTTCAACAAACTATAACCTGCGGTATCACAAACCTGTAGTCAACCACAAATCCACAATATAATATGAACCTGCATTCAACAACAATGTTATACTTATCAAGGCAGGTAACCTGTATTCAACAACAATGTTATACAACACCAACACATTAATGACCACTTCCAGGTCACAATATAGTTTCAACAAACTTACCAGCGCGTAATAATATAGAACCAAAAAAGACAGTATTAATGGTTTTACATAGAAAGATGCTTATAATTAATTATCAGCCTATAAAAGAAAGCATGTAATCCTATTTCTAAAGCATCATGGGTCACTCTTGATGAGCAATTAAAAGAAAGCAGCAAAAATGTGTAGTGTCCTTGACACTTGAAATGTTTTGGAGTTTTCTGTTTTCCTGATGCAATTAGTTGTCAGTAATAATACTATGTTTTCTAGTTTCCATATGATTCCTAGTTTGCTAGAACTTGATCTGCTTTTGTTCCCTTTCTATTAATAGGTTATTCACCCTATTCATGATCAGACAATGTACTTGACCGAGGATCATAAACGGAAACTGAAAGAAGAATAAGGTCGGTTTAGCAGTTATTAAGTGGTTTCATTATTTCTAAAAAATTTCTTGGCGCTTATTTTGGGCTAAACTTTATGCTATCTTGTAGGAGTTGAGGCATGAACTTTTGTTCAAAAGCCAGGAGAAGCAGTCTTTATTCCTGTTGGCTGTCCTCATCAAGTTAGAAGTTTGAAGGTGCCATCTCCATCCTTTGAGTCCCAAACTTTATTTACTTTTAGCCAATTGAAACGTATATTTTTAAGTCGGTTTTAAATGTTGTTAGTTTGGTTAGCATTGCCTGATGGGGGAGTATACATTATGAAACTAACAGCAGGCAATGATATATATACCTGATCTGTAAGATCAGCTTCCTCATGATTAAAGTATTTTGCCATTTCTAAGCAGTAATATTTTCCCATCTGAACTGAATTTACTAGCCTTAACTAGGATCTTGTGGATTGAAAGATGTTCTCCAGTTATTTAGAAGACCTGTTCTGTTTATTATGACGAAACCTTCAATAATCGAATGTTTCCTTTGCTGCTATGAGCTGTTCTTGCTCTCTGACGAATGTGTCGAAGTCTGAATACAAAACTCAGATCCATTTCACCTGCATAAGTAGATTTTTTGTTGTTACCGTGAATACTAGTCCATACTTGAACATTAGACCACCCTAGAAAATACTATGCCTATTTTAAATCACAATATTAGATTAAAGATGAAGTATTTACCATATTAGGGGAAGATTCGAGAGAAATTCTTGCTCGAGTGATGATGCCAAACTGTCCAAGTCCTCCAAGAACACTATGAAAGAGTTCTAAATTTACCTGCATTAAGTCAGCATCCAATAAGTTCTAGTATGAGCTTCATGTATAGTCCCCCATCAGGCAATGCTAGTTTCATAGTGTATACTCTTCAAAACCGAGCAACGATAACACTAACATTTATGCCTTTTGTGGATTATGGTATATAAAGTGGCTACTGCAGGCATCCCCTTCTTGTTTTCTTTCATTGTGATTAGTGATGTATGTACTGCATTGCAACTTGGAGGCTAAATGTTTATGGTGATTGTGGTTCTTCAGGCCTGTAGAGGAGAATGATGAGACGAAAAAGGCTTCGAAGACTGACCCAGGAGCAGATGAAGATTTAGTCAGATACCTAATAGTTTTAATTTTGTTATTTAGGTCTGGCATTGAGGCTGTAAGGGTGTTTGATCCTACTACATCAGCTGTCTGAAATGTTCTTTTTTTTTTTTTTTTTTTTTTGACGTCACAATAAACAAACTAACTAAATTATTCTTAAAGATCTTCAGTAAAAATGCCCTGTGAAATGCCTTGTTGAGCCCTGTTGTGTGCATCATTTACCATACCTCGATCAACCTGGCGTATTTTGCAGTATTTCTTTCTCTTGCCTATTTCTTTAATCGGTTGAATATTCCATGTAAGAGAGACATCCTGCATATCTTTTTTGTTGTTTTAGCATGTTCACCAAATGGGAGCAATTTGTAAATAATTCTACACACTGCAAACCATCAGTTAGACCCCAAGTTAAGCATATTTTAGACATGCTATTGTTTCCGAATATAGGGCCGACGTAGCTAATTTTGTAAAAGTTTTGGTAAATAGCGGTTAATTGTTAGCTATTTAAGTGTATTTGATACCAAAAAACTTAATTGTTTAATAAACTAATTTCAAAAAGCTCTTCTTCATCCGGGAAGGTCGTGTTGAGTGAATTGTGACCTCGTACGATCGTTTCAGACTATTCATTTAAGACTTTGGGTGGCACCACTAGATTTTCAACAAAGAGCTTTTTGAGCCTAATAAGCTATACCAAACACTTCTACAAAATCAAAACTCTAAATTGGTCAAATAAGCTCATTTTTTATCAAAACTTTAATAACCAAACATACCCATAGTATTTATAACCAAATTTCCAACTTGATCACTTCCCTCCATCTTTACTTTTAAAAAATAGTAGTAATTCACTTCCAGTTAAAATTGGAGCAAGATGGAGAAGAGGATGCAGAAAATAAAGTTCCTAAGAAAAGGGGTCGTAAGAGGATTATAAAAGTTGCAGAAGAAAATCCTGAGAAAACCCCAGAAAAATCGGAGGAAAGCCCAGATAATTCAGAGAAAAACCAAGTAAAATTGGAGCAAGATGGAGAAGGGGATAGAGAAGCTGAAGTTTCGAAGAAAAGGGTTCGAGATGATGCGGAGAAAGGCCATTATAGTGAAGTAATTGTTAGTGATGACAATGGTTTGGCTAGGAGGAGTAAGCGTAGCGGTGCGCGTAAGAGTAATTATGGAGAAGATGATGCAGTGCGCGTGTATTTTGAGGAAGATGAGATGGAGGAGAAGAGCTTGAAACGGCGAAAGGGTGGGAGGAAACCGAAGGGCAATAAGGCTGCTGTTAAGGGTGTTGAAGAAGAAGAGGAGGAGGATAATGGTACAGAGGTTGACACTAAGCCAATTGGTGGGAAGAAGAAAAGGGCAGAGAAGAGCACACCAGGTGTTTGTGAAAATGGTGATGAGAAGCATGGGGACGGGGATGATGGCGAGGCGGTTGTAAGTAAGCAAAGCCGTGGAAAGAAGGGAAAGAAGAAAGTGGTGGAGAAAGGCACACCAAGTGTTTGTGAAAATGTCGCTGAGGAAATAGATGTGGAGAAAGACACAACTAGAGCGGGAAGGCAAACTAGGGCTTGTAGGAACAAGCCTCTTGTTTCAATTCCGGAGAAAAAATTGAAGCCAGATAAGGCTTATGATGACAATGTAACATAATTTAACCACCCCATTTTAGTTTTTTTCTTTTCGAGTGCTCGATTCTTATTGATATCCCATTTTGATTTGTTTGTGTGTTTTGTTTGTCAGGGAATCAAGATCGATTCGGATATGTGTCATCAGTGCCAGAGGAAAGACAAGGGACGAGTTGTGAGATGCACCAACTGCAAGACCAAACGATTTTGCATTCCCTGCATAGGAAACTGGTTTGTATTCCTTGTATCGATGTTGCGCTTTTCTGATTGAGCAGCTTATGCATATATGTCTTCCTAATGAGCATTGCTTAACAGAAAGGAGTCATCTTGAAAGCTATTCTTAGTGTTTATGTTGTGATTAATGATTTTTTTGTCTGTGAAACCCTTAGTTTTCTATTAAAACATTTACAAGTATGTAATATCCATCTCCTTTTCAGTAACATGGATAAATGTGGTGTTTTTACTAATTTTAGTTCTTGCCTGTTTTTGTTGTCTACCATCTGCTGTAGTTTGTTTATGTTAAAAAAAGGTAATTCTTTACCAATGACTCAATGAGAGGGATACACTCTTCTACAGACTATTAATTATGTGATTATTTTGTTATTATTTTTATTGCCATGCTTCCACTTCACTGATTTGTTGTTTAGGCTGTTTTCATTACGACTGCTTTGACCTGTTGTTCCTAGTTAGACAAGTTGATATCACCCAGCAAGATTATGGAATAGTCTGCTTATTGTTTCTGTGACGATGTCCAATATGAATCATAAAACTAAATTCTGCCGTTTAATTTTTTTCATGAATTTCCGAGGCCTTGGGTTCCTCAACAACATTCACGCTATGCTTGTTGGTTCTTTGACAAACATTTATAAAATGTCCCGCATGAATAGAGGATATTGGAACAATTCTGATGCTGTTATGTGAACCAGGTATCCACGAATGACAGAGGAGCAAATTGCTCAGTCTTGCCCAGTCTGCCTTCATAATTGCAACTGCAAAACGTGCTTGCGGATGGAGGGACCTATTAAGGTGTCTTTTCTATCATTAACTCTGTGAAAGGTTGCTTTCCTGTTAATAATACATATTTTAAATTTACATCTTGATTACTTTGCAGAATCAAATGCAAGATACCTTTGGAGTTTGAGATAAAGAAAAGTTTGATCATTCCATGAACACATTGATAACTATACTTCCATATCTGAAGGAAATAAACCATGAACAGATGACGGAAAAGGAAATAGAGGCCAAAATTCAGGGTATCACATCTTTTTCTCTCGTAAAATTGGCTGGCATAGTTGCCTCCATTTTTTTTGTTAGTAATTTGTCATTTTCGTGTGATTATATGAACAATATTTTTGAGCAGTTATTAGAAGCAACTTTGTGAGTATTTAACTCCGGGGTTACTTTGTGGAGGTCAATGTTCTTGATTAGCTGACAGAATATTGTTTCAGGAGTTTTTATTTTTTTTTTTTGCTTTTTCATTTGATATATTGTTGATGTGCCTTTAATTTCTGGAAGTTTCTTAATAAGGTCTTACCCTTGCTGCATTGTATCACTCAATGTCTTGTTTATACAGTAACTAGCAAACTCTAAAGCTCTGGCTCATGTCCTAATTCTTGGATGGAGATAAATATTAATATTGAAAAATTTTACTCTGTATTTGGTCCTAGCTACTTTGGTTGTCGGTGATTTTGGGTTGGTACAATTTCCCCGAGAATGTATTTAATCAGTACTTCAAAGATTGGTGATGTTCAAATTCTTCAATATTGTGTTTGATATTTGGCTCTTTCCACCTAATATTTTGTGTTGAAAGGGAAGAATGGATGTCATATTGATTGAATTCATGGCTTTTTGCTTTGAAGGCTTCTGCCTCCTTGACAATTTACGTAGATTTTACTGCTTAAATTTTCAAAACTATGTTATGTAAAGTATTATTTATCTATCAGGCCTTATTCGGAATAGCGATGTTTGGCTTTTATCTTTTTTTTTGAAGGATCAGTGGTCTGTAGGGTTGCTCAGTATTGTATACTTGTTTTAGGTGTATCAGTGTCTGAAGCTGTCGTCCAAATGGCATCTGTTGCTAAAAACGAGCGTGTATACTGGTAAGCTATTTGCATTAAGTATTTTATTTGTCCAAGATGGATATTACTGCTCTTCGATGAATGAGTTTGTTGTATTTTACAGTGACAACTGCAAAACCTCAATTGCTGATTTCCTCAGAAGCTGTCCAGAGTGTGAATATGATTTGTGTCTCACTTGCTGCCGGGAAATTCGTGCTGGACAGTTGCAGGGTCGTGAAGAGGTGGTAATGGATTTTGTTTTCCGGGGTTTTGATTATTTGCATGTTGGTGAAGAGTCTAAAGGAACTAGTGGTGGGGTAGGGGTGCTCCTGTCCAAAAAAGAAGTAGAAGTCAAAAATCTGATCTAGAATCAGAGAAAACTACTTCAGGCACCAATGGTCCTGCTCGATTAGAGAAAACTAATGGAAGCAAGTCTCTGGGGGCACAACCTGTAAAAAATAAGGGAAAACTTGAATGGAAAGCGGATAAAATGGCAGCATAAGCTGTCCCCCATCAGATCATGGGGGTTGTGGTTCACTGCTTGAATTAAACTCTATCCTGTCGGATGGTTTTGTTTCAAAAATGGTAAAGGAAACGGAGGAGGCAGTAGCAAAGTCGGGTCATAAGTATTCATCCCAAATTCTAAGTGGGTGCTCATGTTCTGATTCTGTATATGATGGTGACTGTGGAAGTATTATGCGGAAATGTGCTTCCACGAAAGATTCCAGTGACAATTATTTGTATTGTCCAGATGCCAGAGATATTCAACATAGAGACTTGAAACACTTTCAGTGCCACTGGGTCCGTGGAGAACCAATAATCGTCAGGAGTGTTCTTGAAACCACCCTGGCTTAAGTTGGGAACCTATGGTCATGTGGCGTGCTGTTCGACAAATTAAGAATACAAAGCATTCTACGTTATTGGATGTGAAAGCTATTGATTGTTTGGATTGGTGTGAGGTGAATTTTCTGTCAGGATAAATTAATTTGTTTGATTGATATAAATGATTGTTGTTCTCCCTTTACTTGTCTTGAGTTGTTAACTTACAGAAAATATAAGTCGCATTTGGTTTGATGATGGGTTTATGTCTTAGATTTTTTTCGTTTCCTTTTTTTTTTTTTTTTTTTTTTAATATTGTTATTATTTTAGCCTGGGTGCTAAAACTACAAATCAACCTGCTATATCAATAAGTGATACTACGTAGTATTAAATTATGAAAGCACCAAGTTGTTGAGTTGAGATGTCTTTTTTGTCCAGAAAAAATTCTGATGCTTTATCCTTAAGCTCACTAGGGGAAGTAAATGATAGCTGTCTTTTTTGATTTTTTTGCTGTCCAAATACCAGGTTATTATATGCCTGATACTGATAGTATTTATGCTCAGTCGGTTTTTAAGTAGAATATACTGTTGAAGGTATTCTGTTTATAAATAGGCCACAGTATTTTGATGTTGTTTATAAGATTGTCTTTATAATTTTGGTTTCATTTTCAGTCTGTTGTCTCTCAATATTTTTTCCCTGTTATTAATTGCAGGTTGATGTTAATGTTCATCAATTCTTTAAAGGGTATTCCGATTGACAATTTGATCGCTCTGCATGGCCTGTAATATTGAAGTTGAAAGACTGGCCACATACGAGTAAATTTGAGAAGCATTTGCCACGTCATGGTGCTGAATTTATTCGTGCGTTGCCATACAAGGAGTACACACATCCGCGGAAAGGAGTACTGAATCTAGCTACCAAATTACCTAAAGGAACTTTGATGCAAGACATGGGACCAAAGACCTACATTGCTTATGGACTATTTGAAGAATTGGGTCGTGGGGACTCTGTAACGAAGCTTCATTGTGATATGTCTGACGCTGTATGATGGTCTTTCTATATTTGTGGGTGTTTTATGTCCTTGTCTCCTAACTTTGTTAGACTTGCTTTTTTGTTGCTTTTGTTTGAAATTTCAATTTTTTATTTATAAGTCGAAGAGTTGAGACTCCATAATGGCTGTCTTTTAAATCTTCCCCCCCCTCCCCCCCTTGTTGGTGTTTGCCATAGGGGGTGTTGTTAACCATTTCCTGACAAACTCTATTAAATTCTGATGCACTAATGTAGGGTGTGTTAGATTTATTTTATTTTTTTCTCAAAAATCTCACTTCCTCTGTACTTTTTACTTGCAACACTTTGAACTATACAATAGTTGCATGCTCTACTTTGGCTGGATTTGGTGATTAATTGTTAAAGGAATTATATAGTCGTGTGGGATCTTGATCTATTCACCTTATTTTATACTTTCTTAATAAAAATAGCTTTTGCACTGTGTAAGTTCTTCCTTCTGTTGGCGCAATTAACTCGATTGTGTTATTCAGCTATAGCATTGTTCTATTGAGATTGGTGCCTTTTGAAAGGGAACTTGTTTAATATTGAGGGTATAGCTAATTAAGCCGTATAGGATTGTATTTAGTGCTGATTGTGTCCTGTTTGAAATGCCTTGGCTTTGTACTTAATCGCAATTATGTTTTATAGGTCAATATCTTGGCACATACTACAGAAGTCTTTGTGCCTGCAGTGAATCGCAAAGCCATTTCCAAATTAAAAAAGCAACATTATGCCCAGGAACAAAAGGAAATATTTGGTGTTGAACCCAAAAACTCCAAGGGGGGCGAAGGTTCTAAGTTGAAAAAACATCATGATGTTGCCCATGTTGGTAAGGTGGTAGAAGAAGATATTGAATGTACAGATACAATGGTTAATGTTGAAGCAGGAACAAAGGTAAACGTAATTCCACAGAACCTGAGTGGTAAAGAAGGTGTAGTATGTCATAGCATTGAAATGGATCACGATATGCCTACAACTGCACAAAAGAGTAATGATGTTGCTGCTGAACATAAGAAGACTCTGAAGAGTGGGGGTCACAATAAAAGTAAGAAGAGGAGAACCAATAGTCCTGGAGACAATGAAAAAGAAACAGAGCTGTCCAAGCTCTCTGCTGAAGGCAAAAACCTTGGTAATGATCAAGTTAAGATGAATTTTGTAATTAGTCATTAAACAATCATTACTTGAGTGATTGCACTGTTGTTTTTAAAGCTGAGATTGTTGACAATGGAAAAGTAACTAACATTGACAAAATTTGGATTCAGATCTAGATGTTCAAGAAGGTGTTCCTGATAAAGGCAGGGAGACTAAGGATAAAAAAACTTCAGCTCCTTTGTCTGAGGGCTTAGAAGTTTCAGAACCTCATAGTGGAGGTGCTCTTTGGGATATATTCCGTAGAGAAGATGTCCCTAAGCTACAAGAATATTTGAGGAGACACTATCAAGAATTCAGGCATATTCATTGTAACCCGCTGAAGCAGGTACTATTTGTATTCTTTTAACGTAAGAAGCTTGCTTGCCTTTTATCTAGCATATTGGCAAAATTTACAAAGATTTGCCTGTCAGGAGTAGTAAAACAATCGTTTTTCTCTATATTTTATTCTTGTTCTTTTTGTTGGCTTTTTATTGTATACTTCGAATTACTTTTCAAAATCAAATGTTACCTTGAGTTGTCTGACAATATTGTGTCATCTGTGGTTTTGTCTTGATGTTTCCTGCTTAAGCTTCTCCTTTTGCTTTTGGTTTTTGTCAATTAATAGGTCATTCATCCTATTTATGATCAGACATTTTACCTTACTGAGGAGCACAAAAGGAAACTGAAGGAAGAATATGGTAAGGTTCACAATATTTAATGACATCTCTCGGTCTCTCCTAGTGCATCTCATTGGTCTGGATTTTTTTTCCATCACTTGTGAGTAGATATCCCAGTGGTTGCACGATTTAGTTTGATTTTTATAGGAATTGAGGCTTGGACATTTGTTCAAAATCTTGGAGAGGCAGTCTTTTTTCCAGCTGGATGTCCTCATCAAGTTAGAAACTTGAAGGTGGTGTATTTTGTTGTATGCTATTTTTTTTTTTTTTTTTCATATTGATTTGTGTTCATAATTTATACAGTCTCTAAATGATTTTAGTTTGTTAATCTCTAAATATGTAATATATATGCAAACATATAAATGACAATGAGCAATCTAGAATTTATTACTTGTATTGAACTCTTGGATAGGAACTTGGGGGGTTTGGTTTTGACGAGTCTGTCCTTGATGTTGCTCAACTGATTTGTTGAAACTCTGTTGGTCAGTCATGCATAAAAGTTGCGCTTGATTTTGTATCCCCTGAGAATGTTGGCGAGTGTATCCGCCTGGCTGGGGAGTTCTGGGCTCTGCCTCAAAACCACAAGGCCGAGGAGGATAAGTTGGAGGTATGTCAGTTGCAGTTTGTGGTTTGTGTTATTATTGCTATTGTAACCTCGGGTTGCAACAGTACCAATTGTCAAGGATGCTATTCAATATTTAGTTAATAAATTCTCTTCTTGATGCTGGTGAAGAAAATGACTCTTTATGCTGTGAAGATGGCTTTAGGGTAAGTTACTTATAGATAACTGGATCTTTGTTTCTTAATAATTACTCCCTTCCTCCCTATTTGTTTGTCACATACAGAGTATTCCACTTTAAAATGTCCCTTAAAAATTGCCCCATTTTCTTATATGGTATCATGTCATTACCATTAACCCCACTTGCATACACTCACAAAAGTGAAAAAGACAAAGATAAACCCACTCACTTGCAGCATTTTGGTTCAATCCCTAATGAAGCACATTTCGCTTTAGGGGAAAGAAAAAAAAAAAGAAAAAAGTCGGACCAGCTGAATACCTTGAATTTATTGTAAGACGCCAGTTCTGTCTTGTCAGGACTGGATTCCTGATTAGGTATTGTCAAATTAGATTTTGAGAAAACAAAAGGGGGTTTTTTTTTTGGAAGAGAAATTAAGTGATTAAATTGAGAAGAAATAATAAACAGAGATAAGTGAGCTGTGACTGATATACATAAGCTAGTGTGTGAAGAGCAAGTTAAGGGCAAACTTGCCAGTCATAATTCATAATCACACAAAACTGATCTCTTGTAGGGCTAAAGTAATGAGGATATGCTAATTACATTGCATGGGTTTTATGTTCTTTCCCTCTCTTTTGTGATTATAGACAGAATAATGTTACTTTCTGCCTTTGTTTTAACTGACCTTAGAAACGTTGCCATGTAATATACAATCACACAAAGTACAAAACTATGTTTTTTCATAGATCTAGTTTGAACTTCTGTAAGCAATTTGTAAGAATATTTTTTTGCTATTTCAATTTTTGACATGATGTGTTGTGTGATAAGAGTAGTTTCTTCAGGTACTTTTATTTTTTCCCCCTTCCCTTGGCCTTTTATTGATTTACTGAACTGCAGTTGGAGAGCTGATGTATTTGTTGGTGGTGTGGTTCTTCAGGTTTCAGGAGAATGATGACTCGGATGCTGATGAAAATATTGATTCCGAGCCTGAACCTGAGCTAAAGTCTGAGTCAGAGTCAGATGCCGAGTAATGTAAGATGTTAAACAGGTCTGCAGTTAAAGGGTTTTTGATCCTAATAGTCACCAGAGAAGGCTTATATTTTGTAGTACCACTATAGTCTGCTGGGTAACTATTTGAGAGGTAGTCTGATTGTGTCAATTAGGCTTGACGGAAGATTTAGGGCATTTTGTGAGTTGATTGTACAGATCTAATCTCAAAGGTGGGGAAAACTTCATTTTGTTCTTTTGTTCACTTTCGACTTTTGTATTGGGAATGGAAGCTCTGCTCTATCTAATGTAATCCTTCTGGCTTGGATTCCCTCCTCTTCAGTATACAAGTATTTTACATGCTCACTACTCATTAGTCATTACTCGTAGTATGTCTCTTACTTACCCCTCCCAATCCCTAGCATTTAAGATTTCAAAACAAGTGTACTAATGTTGCTCTCTTGTTAGTCAAATTTTACTTTGCTAAATCAATTGACAGATTCAATATCAGTTTGTAGATTGATAATCTTAAGCAGTTCAATGTGTCTCATAATTTGCTAAGGGAGAGTATCCTTAGGCAGTTTTGCAGGATGTTAACCTATCTGAAGGGAATTCGCTATCTACTTGTGTTGCAAGTGAATCTTCTGCCAACCCGAGTGATAGTATTGGTGGTGATGGAGAGAAGAAAAGGTGGTACATAAAATACAAAGTTATTATGAGATTAGATCATATAATCTAAAGCCTTATTATAGTTCTAAAAGTGATTTTATCAAATTAAAGATGATTAAAAAGTGATTATACCAAATTAATTTTTTTTTTTTTTTGGGTAAAAGACATGTGATAGGCTTGGTTCACAAAACACAGTAATGTTATCTAGACCGAGTCCATGCAAATTGTTTAAAATCATAACCCTGTTCTTTTAAACAATACAGACCTTAAAATTTATCAACAAAATCGAGGGAATTAAGTAATACGAAGTAGATAAAATCAAAAATCAAGAAAAAAAAATATATTCATAACTAATCACTGATAGTAATCCACATAAATATGATACTATGTATTAGAGATGAAAAAACAAAAAAATCTCCATGGTGACCTTGAATTATTATAGAAGCAGATTTAAAAAAAAAAAAAAAAAAAAAAAGCAATGAATATTTTGTACATCCTCACCCCTACCATGACGACATTTAGAACGAAGCGTATGGGTTTTGTAGCAAACCCACATAACCAAATCCCCATACGCGTAAAAGTAACTTCTGCCTCAGTATAAACAGCCAAATTAGAAGTAAGAGAATGTCAGGTGATATCTCGTGCACCGATACAACAATGACGAAAAACAGCCAAATTAGAAGTAAGAGAATGTCTGGTGATATCTCGTGCATCGATACAACAATGACGATCACTAAGATGCTTGATTAGAGAACTTCTAGTAAGGCCATTTCTAATCCCATTTTGATAACCACTAAGACCCACAAAGGGACAATGAAACTTCACAGCGGCAGCCGACATAGCTGCACACAAACATGCACCACCAAAACTACCCAAGCCGCAAGAAACACCAACAAAGTCAATACGAGACAAAAACAACCAAATAAAACAAACAAACATACGCTGCGAATAGCCTCCAAAGTGACCAGAAAACGACTTGGAAACTGCCACCTATATTATTATTATTATTATTATTATTATTATTATTATTATTATTATTATCTGTGTAATAAATGTTAAGAAGTAAAGGTGCAGCCCAGCGGTAATATTACCTCACATTGTATATGGAATTATGGGTTCAAATTCCATTACTCACAGTCACACTTTATTTTTTTTTTCTTTTTGGTTTCTACAATACTGTTTATCACGAACAGTTTTCCACTTTTCCCCCAAATTCTAAAACCCTGACTCCCCTAAACTCCTAATCCCCTAAATCTCGCCAATCGCCAGCCGCCGCCGCCCGCCGGCCACCTTCAGTCCGTGACGCATTCCGCCTTTAGTCGTCCTTCACCTGCCACCTTCGTTCAATCAATCAGTCCGTGACGCTTCAGTCCTTCACCATACCGCAATCACATACGGCACTTCGATCAATCGGCTCACGGCGGCACGGCCTCTACCAGTCGACCTGGTGTCTGGTGAGCTTGCCTTTCCGGTTTCCTTTAATGCCTATTGCTGCCTTGCTGGCTTGCTGTGAATCTGTGATTGTGAATGCTCAATGCGAGTATGCGACAATGCTGTCTTTCATAATTTCATTGATGTCGATTGTCGAAAACTCGAAATTGTCTAATTGTGATTTGTGAATGTTGTTGAAATTGTCTAATTGTAATTTGTGAATGTTGTGATTGTTGTCGAAATTCAGAAATTGTCTAATTGACTAATTGTGAATGACTGAATGTTGTCTTTTAGTTTTTGTCTAATTGCATTTGTTGTCTTGTTGAATTGCTGCCAAGTGCCTAACTGCCTTGCTGCCTGAGACCCTGAGTGCCTGACTAAGTGACTAGTGCCTTGCTGCCTTTTTGCCTTATTGTCGTATTGAGTTATTGGTAAATGATAATTGCTAATTTGATCGGGAATTTGAGATATAATGATATATAATGTAAAATTGTAGATTGTGCCATTGTGGTATAGTGATATATAATGAATTTGAGATATACTCGAAGAATGCTTCTGTAGTTTTATTTTTTCATTTTTCTATGTGTAATCTATTTGTAATCAATAATTTGAACTTATGTACTGAATATTCATATAGTTTCTATTGATTTAGATTATGGGGAAAAAGAAGAGGCATAACAAAGGCAACAAAAGCCAAGGAGAAAGTTCGGAGTCACCCATCCAACAGCCACAACCTCCACCACAGCCACAAGCTGCACCACAGCCGCAAGCTCCTTTTGATTTACTTCAATTCATGCCAAGACCAGAGGGTCCTACTCCTGACCTTTCGAACTTAACTTTAGAAAGTATAATTATTGCTGGTTTCAATGAATTGGTGGATGAGATTTGGGATGCTGAAGGACAAGAAAGTAAGGATACCCAGTCTGAGGGTAAGCTTGTCAGTGGTGCTAAGAAAAAAACCAAGGGTAAAGAAGTTGGATGTGAAACTACTGGGTCTGGGACTTCTTCACAGGTTACTTTGGCTTCTCCAGATGCTGCCACTGCTACTGAACCTGAACCTGAACCTGAACCTGCTCTTGCTCCTGCACTTGCCACTGCTTCTGCACCTGCCCTAGGGGCTACTGATACTATGGAGATTCCTGTTGAGACTTCTAACCAGGCAGCCATGCTCTTACGGTCTAGGGATTTACATTCAGAGTCTATTTTTCCGGTTTATGAGAGGTTGCACGGTTTGTACGATCAACATATATTGACGTACCAATCCAATGATTTTGTCGTTGACGGGTTTGATACCTCCCAGAAAACAATCCTAATGTGTAAAGCATATGACTTTACCTTAGTCGATTGGTTGAAAAAAAAAAATCATCATTCACATTGGGATAATCGTCACAATGTTTGGAACTCCGCTGAAATCAAAAAATTGAACCAAGTTGATGATATCATTGGTTGGGATTGTAGGAGACTTTCTGAGGATACAAGGCTTGTTGTAGAAAGTATGCTAAAGGCTGTGATGAGACTTCATGAGAAGGGAGAATACCATGGTTTCTTACACCATGTAGAGAACTTCCTCTTTAAGAAAGAGATTGATCAAAGAGGTGGTATCCGGACGGCTATTTTGGAGTGTATTTTGGTTTACCAAAATACTAGTGGAGGTGATAAGGAGGATGGAAAATCGATAGAGAGAGATTTGATGCGCTTGAGTGGGGTGATATTCAATATGATTCTTGAGGGTGAAGAGTTGACACGCGAGTTGAAACATCTTCAAATGTTGATGGGAGATTTTCGAAACCTAAAAGCCAATCGTCAACTAATTGCCGATCATCCTAGTCTTTGGTTTTGGGAGCGACGGTTTTTTTTCTATGAGTGGGTATGGATGAAAGTTCATCATCGAGAAGGACAATGTATTGAGGATGTGAGTAATGTTTTTACCTTGTTTGAAATGAGTGAAAATCCAAAATTTGATGATGTGACTGAGTGCCAGCAAACTGTTGGTTCATCCATGATCGTGATGCTCAAATCATTAGGTGCTGTGAAAGATTGGCATGCAAATTTGTCGGAAGGAACTTTGTTGAATCGTATCCAAAAGGGTCGATTTTTGAGGGAGGATAGCTATACTATTTTAGGCTTTTTGCGAGTGACTCACTTCCATTACATAGATAAACGTCTAACAGAAGATAAGACAGCTCCAGAAGAATATTACTTGTTGGAGTCGGACCGCGATGATTATCGTGACGACCAGTTTATTGAGGTACTCACTTCTGAGACTTTTCCTATGTTTCTTGTGCGGCTGTATGCTGGACTTTGTGGTATAGGCGTCTTTATGTAGTGGCAACGTGTCTCAAGCAAGCACACGCCAAGAGCAAGTGGTAGCTGGTAATTAATGAGAAGGAGACAAAAACACCAACTGACAAGGAGGCCGCCAAATCAATTAACTTAGGAATGATGTTTACCTAGGTTAGATCTTGTATATATAAGAAGGTGGAAACAAGGGAAAGGGTAAGAAGTAATTATTTGTGCATTCATTGGAGAGTTAAATCACTGTTTTTGGAAAGTAAAGCTACCAAGCTTTGTAAGAAACGTTAATTTAATCACAGCTTCACCTTTCTCTTGCATTGTTTTTGTTTTTTTTTTTTTTTTTTTTTTTTTTTTTGCTCTGTTGTGTTCTGTTTTTTTGCTATGTTGTGTGTTGTCAGGGGCGAGTCCATTGCAGTTTGAACCTATTATCAAATGGATAAAACAGGCACTATTTCACTAATTTCATCTTTTTTGTTCCTTTCTTTAAATTGCTTCTGTGTTAAACTATTAATTGTTATAATTGCATACATAATTGCATTTATATGTATGTATATAATTAATCATGACTATAAACCAATGTGCTTATGATTGGCTGTATGAAGGATCTAATTACTATCTTAATGCAGCTAACATGAAAATTGCTACTGTAGAATATGATGAGAAAACAGTTAGGTCAAGGGCTGTGTTGTTGACAAATTATATATTGTGATAGTTCCTTTAATCGTAACTGTGGCTAAGATTTTCTGATGCTTCAACAAGCAATTTTTTGAAATAATTATGAGATGGAGTGATGGACTAGTTGCATCAAGTTTCTTAGAGGGACACAGCCCTTGTGTTGCTATCTCTTTTCCGACTTATTTTTGGTTTTGAAGTACCATTTTCTGTCCTCAATTTCCTAAAGGCTATTCCTGGTCAAAGTATCTTGGATTCAAATTTCATTAGTTCAAATAGAAGCTTTTTGGCTTGCGTTCAAAAAATCATAGAAGCTTTTTGGCTCCAAACACTGTCGATGGAAGGTTCTCTTTCACCTCGAGGGCATAAGCAAAGTCCTCAAAGCCATGGGCGCAAATCTATTTTAGGAGGAACTCAGAAAGATATATGGCTTATTGTGAAGGAGGGCTGCTTAGCTGATGTCAAATCAGCTTTAACTCAACTGAAACAAAATGGTGGTAATATCAACTCGAGGAATGCATTTGGCCTTACTCCTCTTCACATTGCTACTTGGAGAAATCACATTCCTATTGTGAGGAGATTACGTGCAGCAGGTGCTGACCCTGACGCTAGGGTGAGTTATTCCTCTTTACTCTGCCTTTATAAGATTTACCTTCTATTCTAGTTAAGTTGGGAGCCGGGTATTAGTATATGCATTGTGAAACAAAATCTAACTTGAATCACTTTTTTAGTATCTGTCAATGTGTATTATGCGTCATTTGGATTTGCATGTGTGGGTCAGTTGCTGATTTGCACTGATGTCAGGAAACATTTATTTTCTTTTTTGTCATCCTTTGTTCATGTCCTTTCTTAATAACACTATTCAAAGGAATTTGAATGCTTAATAGAATGGATGATCATTAGATTCCTTTCTGCTCTCTTGTCCTTCTTACTTAGGAGCTTGTCTTTTAGGATGGAGAATCGGGATGGAGTAGTCTCCATAGGGCTCTTTTTTTTGGCCACTTTGCTGTGGCAGGTGTCCTTCTTCAGTCTGGTGCATCAATCTCTATAGAGGACTTCAAATCACGAACCACTATCGATCTCCTTCTGGACCTTTGTCGCAGATTCTGGGCAATCAACATGCTTCAGGTTTGTGGCTTTGCCTCTTAGTGGTACTTTTCTTTCTTGCACAGTTACTACTGAAGTCTTAAGTTGGGGAAGTGGTACTAATTACCAACTTGGAACTGGAAATGCTGACATACGAAAGTTACCTTGCAAATTGGACGCACTTCATGGTTCATTTATTTAGTTGATTTCTGCTTCAAAGTTTCCTAGTGTAGCAGTCACTGGCCGTGGGGAGCTTTATACTTGGGGGTTTGGAAGGCGTGGCCGCCTTGGACATCCCAAATTTGACATTCATAGGTAAAGACTCTGATTCCCCCCCCCCCCCCCCCCCCCCCCCCCCCCCCCTCCTTCTCCCTCTCCTCTTCCATTTCTTCCTTTTAAGTAATCATCATGTAATTTGTAATTTTTACGTCTTGTTGAAGTATTTCCATTGGTTAATTTAGTCTTGTATGTTTATCAAGAATAATTTTTGATATTGCATGGTTATGATTTTATGATTCATGATAATTAAGGGCATATTACCTAGAGAAGTCCAATTCTTAGGTCTTTTGATTTTAAACTAATGAAAAATGGAAGAATTGATGGGCTGCAAAAGGGATTGTTTTGTGAGGGGGTTTTTGACAAGGACCAAGGGTTGGTTACTGGAGATGCTGATAAGAGGGCTCGAGTATAGGAAGAAAGCAAGTAAAATTAGTGAGCCTCATATATCTAAAATAATCAACGAAGATAAATAGTGGAAACATTTTGGACTTTTGGTCAATTTTCATCTTGCCAGGTACTGTGTGGAATGATGAATGGTCATCCACCTTGCTCAGGAGTGTATCCATTGCAAATCACTTTTTTAAGTACTCGCACACCTTACTGTAGCCTGAAGCAGCAAATGGTGTGGTTGTTGGGACTGTTTCTACATGATGTGGCAAGGGAGATGAGGCTGTAGGGTTAATTTTGTTTCACCAGTAATGTTTGAATATTTGAACCTGTTTTTTTGGAATCCCAAATTGCTCTAATAAGACCCCTCTGAATGTGATTATGCATTGTAAACACTAAACACTGTATCTGTTTACTTTTTACTGCTGATAGCTGTAGAATCTGTCCTTAGTGCATTGATTTTCCTGCCCTTTTATAGATGAATGCTCAATTGTTTGATGCTTAACATTGAAATGTTGAAAGTTGATGAGCTTGCAACCACAGTAATTGTATCATAACTACCTTTGCATCTTGTGTTGTGCTCTGGCTGCTGTGGGTCCCTAGTATAATGTTGAGATTCTGATATTGTTGTCTTCTTGTAGTGGACAAGCTGCAGTTATTACACCAAGGCAAGTGTTTTCAGGCCTTGGTTCTCGGCGTGTCAAGGCAGTTGCAGGCTTGCAGCTGCTAAACACCACACAGTAATTGCTACTGAAAGTGGTGAAGTTTTTACTTGGGGATCCAATAGATGTGTAAAATTAGTGATTAGTGGGTGTAAATTGCTTTGCATTTACTCTCTGAGTTTGTTCATTTTATGTTTGTTTGCCTAAATTTGCATTATCATCAGAATCATGTTCTTACTTTTTTCTTGCCTCTGCTGTAACTATGTATGTCGTGCTTTGATTTTCTTGTGAACTATATATTCAGAGGGCCAACTTGGCTATGCTTCTCTGGACACCCAACCAACTCCTCGGAGGGGTTAGTTCTCTTAAGTCAAAAATAGTGGCTGTTGCTGCGGCAAATAAACAATCTTCTGCTGTTTCTGAGACTGGTGAAGTATTAACGTGGGGCTGCAGCAAGGAAGGGCAACTTGGTTATGGTACAACTCAAGCTTCAATAATACTCCTAGGTTGGTTGAATATTTGAAAGGAAAGTTCTTTACGGCAGTATCTGCTGCAAAATATCATACAGTCTAGGAGCAGTTGGAGAGGTATGCAAGTTTAACCAAGCTGGCATAGTTTTTGGATTCGTAAATTTTCATCGTTTCTCTTGGCTGTAGGTGTTCACTTGGGGTCATCGACTTGTAACACCGAGACGTGTGATTATTGCTAGGAATTTGAAGAAAAATGGGAATGCTTTAATGAAGTTTCACAGAATGGAGAGGCTTCACGTGGTTTCTATTGCCACAGGAATGGTGCATAGCATGGCTTTAACTGATGACGATGCACTTTTTTACTGGATTTCATCGGATCCTGACCTCAAATGCCAGCAGGTTGGTATTCCAAATACACTAGAGGTTTTTTATTTGACCACAATGTTATAGCAAAATGTTAGTTTATTAATACCTCTTTATCCGTTTGCCTTCGTTTATGCATTCATGTTATCTTAATGGAAAAAAAAGTTGTCAGTATTTCTACTGGTAAGTATTGGCATGGCGCAGTTACATCGACGGGTGACATTTACATGTGGGATGGGAAGAAAGCTAAGGACAAGCCACCAGAAGTTACTAGGCTAATTTGGATCAACCTATTATCAAATGGATAAAACAGGTACTATTTCACTAATTTTATCTTTTTTTGCTCCTTTCTTTAAATTGCTTATGTGTTAAACTATTAATTGTTATAATTGCATACATAATTGCATTTATATGTATGTATATAAATAATCATGACTAGAAACCAATGTGCTTATGATTGGCTGTATGAAGGATCTAATTAATATCTTAATGCAGCTAACATGAAAATTTCTACTTATTTAAATAACCTTAATTGATTTGATCAGCTCTGCTTAAGTAGTATCCTTATTCCATAGGTACTGAATCATACGGTTAATTGTTGGGAAAATAGCCAATTCCACTCTATTCTCCTTTTGTGCCTTCTAGAGGCTATGAAGAAGAATGGCGTATATACCTCTCATCTTGAGGTGCTTGATGGTGGATTACTGTTTATCCATTAATTTCCACCCTTTGAAGTTTGAAAGTAGACTTGAATTGCATGATAACATTTTGGCACGGTTTCTATTTAATTTGATTAATTAAAATAAATAGATGTGTGTGTAATGATCGTCACGAAAGGGGCCAGCTTAGGCTTAGCATTTTGACTAGATGAGCATAGCAATAATTAACAAAATTGGGCTTTTATTTCATCAACAAAGCATAGCAATAATTAACGAAACTAGGCAATTTTTTTTTTTATTTCATCTAAAGCTTTTAATCCTCATTACCTAACAATTTTTCTTAAGGGTCTTGATGTTATGTTCAAATGGAGTTGATTTCCAAGCTTAACAATCCATACTTTGCTGAATATAAATATTCTTGGGTGGACAAGGTAAATATAGACATTGCATATGAAGTATATATTTTATGTTGTGTATGTCATGTTGTATTGTTTGTTTGCAATGTGATTGATGAAGTGGATTATGATAACATGGAAGGTTGAGAAGTGAGAGATAATGTGTTGCACTATAGAGATAAGTAAGAATTCTTGGATGATTAGAAAATTGAGATTTGAGTTGTTTTGGGGCTAAAAATGGAGTGGTGATGGATAAGGCCAGTTCGTGGTTATGTAATTGCTGGTATTTATAGGTATTTTCTTTAGTTATATTGATCAATTTGAGTTATATGTGTAGGAAGGATTGTACTTTAAATGGATTTTAGCTTTTAATTTTTTACTTAGGTTATTTAGAATGCTAAAATTGATAAGCGGTAAGCATTATCTTTGGGTTGGATCAGATTTACAGTTTGAAGCTTAATTATACTCATACTGCAATTTTTTATTATTTTGATTTTATGACATTAGTGCTCCTGGATTTCTGGACATGGAACGAGGTACTAAAGAATAGTAGATATGGAACGAGGTACTAAAGAATTGGACATCAGATTTTTTTACACTTTAACCTTTGCCTTTAAGAATGTTGGGGATGTTAGTGGAGATGAGACTTAAGATTGTGAAACGTGACTTTTCAAAGTTGTTGGATAAGAGCTCAATGACATATTATAATTGAAATTTTTGTCATATTTGTGAAGTTATGAGAGATTTAACAAGCTGATTTGTTGCTAAAATTTTCTATGTGCAATTTACGTTGATATTCTCAAGCAAGAAGAACTTCATATGAGTTAACAAGCGGATTTGTTGTTGAATCGAAGCTAGGAATTGAATTGAATAAGGTTTGATTTGTTTAGTTTTTGAATTTGAACATTGAAATTTGTTGTTTGTTTGGTTAAGCACTTAAGCTTGCATTGTTCTATGTAATTTGGGAAGGAATTTTGGGTTTTGCAGGAAATGGCTGTAAGATTCATGGATTACATTACAGAGGATAAACTTCATGCTAATAATGTCCATTTTTTGCCTTTAAACAAGTATTTGATTTCCTTTATCGGTTTTCATCGGTGTTCTCTGTTTCAAAATTCAGGCTATTC
Source organism: Chenopodium berlandieri (assembly GCA_034703905.1). Lineage (NCBI taxonomy): Eukaryota > Viridiplantae > Streptophyta > Magnoliopsida > Caryophyllales > Amaranthaceae > Chenopodium > Chenopodium berlandieri. The sequence goes on from CM068293.1 coordinate 54,199,701, forward strand.
TGTGTATTCTTTATATCACAAGGTGATTTTGGGCTATATTTCTCGTCTAGCGAGCTCGGTTTCTATTCTTCTCAATAACATAAGCAGAACCTATCTGAAAAAAAAAAAAAAAAAATGACTAGAGTCTATAGCATTGCACAAACTTTACTCTTGTAAAGAACCTGCTAGATGCCTAGATAGTACTCTCATTATACTGCTGAATCTTTGCTTTATAAATATGCAATGATAAGGTTGTTTCAGCCTTTCAGGTGCTCTTATTGGTGTCATTTTATCACTCTAATCTCTACTTCTTTGTTAATGATCCCAGGACATACTGACATGAGCTAAATGAGGTTGGGAGAAAACAAGCCGTCATAGTAAGTCAGTTATGCTATTCTGCTCTGGTCTAGGTTATCTTGTTGAGTCCTTGAATATAATCCTTTTTTTTTTTAAGGTTGCTGAGAGACTATCAAAGGAGTCTAATATATCCACTATATAGTCATCTGATTTGAATAGGACTCTCAAGACAGCAGAAACAATAGCATCTAGATATTGGCTTGAGGTTTGTTACTTATCAATGAAAATAATACGACTTTATCTCTCTTTGGGTATAACAAGGGGAGCTTATATTGGGGCTTGAATTTGATGAGATGAACTAGAATTTCAGTAGAGTATGTGGTAATATTTCGGATTCAAAAACCAAGAGTTACATTAAAAAAAAAAAAAAAAAAAAAAAAAAAAGAAAGAAAGAAAAATGTTGAAGTGACTTTCCTTAGTGGCAGGTATTAGCTATAGTGTAAACCTTTGATTACAGTTTAAATATGCATGTATTAGATTAATTTGTTATACAAGAAGTGTACTGATCTTATATGTTTACATGGTAATTAGCTGCTCATCAGTTTTATATGGGTTTCTGGCTAAACTTTTGCTTGCCAAACCTTGCATCTTGCTGTCTTTTCTCTTACTAATGAATGAACAAAACAACCTCAGGGCTATTAATGTGGTTTATTTTATTGCAGAGAGAGAAAATGGGGTAGATCAGATAGTTGCTTGGATTATTGATATAAATGGTTTCTTCCGACTCTGGCCGTTTATAGTTTATTCCCTTCCAAGCTTGAGCCCGCCACTGGTCATATGTAATCCATTGTCTACCAATAAGTTGGTCACCAAATCTCTATGAGGTATTCCTCATTTTCTCTCTAATTTGATGATGACTTTGTGTTGTTGGATATATATTGCTGAATTGTTTTTATGTATTTGTGATGTTGGCATAATTAATTGCATGTCAAATTTTGTTTGGGAATATGTTCGTAAGAAGTGTTTTGAATAACTGTTCCAATTAGTGTTGAAATGAGATATAAATTAATGTTATTATTGGGTAAAGTTCCCTCTTTGGATTATAGCTACAGTAGCACTTCAGAGTTCTTTATATAGGGCTAATATGTTCATTGGATGGCCAATTCTGGGTTAAATGGTTGTTTTCCTGAGTTTTAGTACTTGAGTTTTCTTGTGGTAGTATGCAAAACCAGTTAAGATTGTATGAGCTAATTAGGCAGTCACGTTTATTCTACATAGATGGGGTGATATCTTTGGAGTTCTATTATTTCGAGTCCATCTAAGTTATTAGGCGAAAGTGTGCAAATGTGGTGGTAAATAAGTAGGTAATTTGACATCATGTAGTTTCATGTTCCATTTTTACTATCTGAATGACCCTTTTATCCTAGGGTGGCATTGCTGAAAAATGGAGCAATAATTTCTTTTTCTATATATAAAATAAAAAAGGGTGCTTCTTAGGTCGAGTTTGAGTTTTAGTTATCTGGACTGATCGTATTTGATTAAACTTATCTATACTTTTTGTAGATGTAAAGTGGACTTGGGTAGCCCTTTCAGACCATAACATTATTTATTGGCTCATATTTGAATCATTTCCATGAATTAAGTGAAAATAAAGTGAGGAATATAGATTTTAAGGGCATGCCTAGATTCCATGAAGTAATTTACTGGGGTAATATTTAATGGGGCTAAATTTACTGGGGAATAATTAAGGGGATAATATTTCATTTTTCATAGTTCGGCAACGGTACTGCTGTAATAATTATGGAAGAAGAAATCAAGAATAAGCAACAACTAGAAGGAGAGGAGAGAGAAGAGAGTATAAGTAGCTTTGAGCAAAAATGGAGTTGAAAAAGATGAATAGGAGAGAGGATAAGAGGAGGGAGATGGGAAGGAGGGCAGAGGAGGCACGTGAGAGTACTAAGCAGGGAAATATTTTAGGGAGGAAAAAGTTACACTGAGGGGGGGGGGGGGGGTGTGGCGGCGCTTGGTAATAGTTATCCCCATTTCGAGGGGAATATTTACCCTCCCTAGTCCCTATATGTTTCCTAAATTCCAACCCATTTATATTTCAAGAATTTTTACTCTTGTTTTTTACCTCCCCTATACCCCTGACTTGTGGTGATATCATTTTCAATTATGCCTTTTGGAATCGAGGCTATCTAACTTTTGCAGCTATAGAGGTATGATAGTTTACAGTACATGTGAGCAGTAAGTATATCAGTATATGACGTTTTAAAATCTACCATAGCTTATAGTAATCAAGAGGCGCTGGCATGGCGGTGTTCATGATGTGTAGTTTGAGTTGTGGTTTCTGGTATGGATAAGATGTTGATTTTAGGCTTGTAATAGATCAACAGAAGCAGGATATGTGGTAGTTTGAGCTTGAGCTTGCAGCATGGCTACATGGAGAAATTTTAGTTTACTTGAAGGGAAAACTGGAAGAACTAGAGAATTACAGTGCTATATGAGCTTTGTTGTCTTCTCTGTACCAAACCCAGACGAAGAGCAGGTTATTTTTATCAAGTAATTCCTGTAACCTCAAAAAATTGCATGATCATACTCCAGTTCCAATGATCTATAATGTGTAATGTAAATAGACATGTTCTATGTGAAAAAATAACCTGAAGCATAGGATATGAAAGTGATTTAATTTTAAAGAATCTTGTTTATTTTTGCGATATTGATTCAAAGTTTGCTTCATATACAGTGATAAGAGGCTTCTACAACTGGAACCGCATCAAACTAAGATACTGTGATGGAGATTCCTTCGTTGGCAATTCGAAGTTTGACAATGGGGTAGATATATTTCACTATATGGCTTGGTCTGATCTGATTTTTAGATCAGTCTTGTGTAGGTTTCAAAGTTACAGTATATTGTTATCTGTTCCATTTCTCTAATTGTTATGTTAACATTAAATTGGACAGACCTCAGTGCTTTGCTTTAAAGGATAAAAAAATTGGCAAGCAATGATTCTTGATCTTCTTCCAAAAGGGTTGGCACATGCAGAGAAGGTAGATTTCTATGATAAATCATGAAATCAAATGTAAAAAGCTTCTTAACGCCTCACAAAAAGCGTAGCCGTATGACAGAGGGGAAGATATTCTCCCGTTTGCAATATTGCCCACGTGTGCCAATGCTCTGTAATGCAGTTATTTTTATAGAGTGTAATTGAGGAATAGATAGAGAGAATTTGTAAAAGATATTCTCTATTGTAAAATCAGAAAAAGACGAGTAGAGAAGTAGACAGAGGGGAAGGAGATCATCCTGGGAAACTGAGGAGTGAATGGAGGGGAGAGTCAAGTTATAATTTACTATATTAAATTTGCAGAACATAGAAGCAGCTCGTTTAAGAGATTTTACTAATCAAATTTCAGCTTTTTTTTTTTCTTTGGTATGGTAAGCAGCATTTGATTCTTAACTAAGCATATTTCTCATGGGTATGTGGAATGCTTCAACTATAATTTTGCATGTTATATATAGTCTTGTGTATAAAATAAGTGTGCTTTTGTTGAGTTGCATCTTGCATAATAAGTTTGATTTATTAAATATCCTTTGAAATATTAATTTGTGGTGTTATAATCCATTTTTTGCAAAATTTGTAGTGTTATTTTCTAATTTTTGGATTTCTTACCGAGGCATGATAAGCCACTACCAGTATGGTCCATACCAAGAGACGAAAACAGTATAAAAATCAATAATAACAGTATAAAATTAATGATAACAGTATAATAAAAAATACGCTCTTTCCTCTTTCCCTCTTTCTTTATCAAAAATCTCGCTTGAATAATAACAATATAGAATAAAAAATTACAGTATAAAATCAACAATAACAATATATTTATCAATAATAAGTATAAACAAAAACAAAAAAAAGTACTTGGTATGGACCACACCAGGTATGGAAGATGAAGATGAAGTGTGTATGGAAGATGAAGTATAAGTTTAATGAAAGAATTAAAGAAAAATAGTGTAATAAAAAATTAATTATGTAAGTGGACATGTGGCACTTGGGTTAGAGAGGAAGATAGAGAAGTGTAATATGACGTAGACCCGTGTCTTTCTTGGTAAGAATTTTTAAATACTAAGTATAGATAACAACCTTATAAATAATGCTATGCCAACTACGCCATACTTGAGCATGGGTTGCAACCATTACTCATTAGTGTGCTTATTGCCGTATTGGCTTAAAAAGAGAGTAGCCATTAATTTGGATTATAATTGAACTAGTTCTGTGCCCGAACAATGTCCAGATTATTTATTAAATTTTAAGATAAAATTTTGTTTCAAGTACCAACTCTAACATATAATATTGAAAATCTTATTCTATAAGTGATATAATCCATTTTGATTTAGGATACTTTGATGTAGGGTATTATTAATTTATGTAAGGCTAAGAACAATAAATATTATAAAAATATACTCTATGTGTGAAAATAAATTATTTTTACATACTAATTCTCTATTATTTTTTAAATAAATTAAGTATATTATAAATGGATCTTATTTTAAAGAACTTTTTTAAAAAAAAATTATGATGAAAATAAAATCGAATTATAATATATTTATTAAAAGTTATGATTAATTATGTATATAAAAAATATTAGAAGTACTAGTTTGGTACCCCGTGCGATGCCCGGGTTGTTTAGTGAATTTATAAGATAATTTTTTTTATCTATATACCAAGTTTTAAAATATATCATTGATACAAAATAAGTTAGGAATTGATGTGATTTTGTGACGATTAAATTATGCAATAAGGATATAATGACTAATAATAATATTGGTGAAAATGCTTGATTTAAAAAATTATATAAAAAAAATAGCAAAGTATGTTTGAAATATTAGAAATTTCTAAAAATTAGCCAAAAAAAAAAAGCAAATCAAAAAATTGTTCTAAGCCCGTTGAGTTGACCCGAACTTGAAACTTTGGGCTAGTGTGAACATTTTTTGACCTGTGACCTGAAGTGACTCGACCCGTGACCCGACCCGATTAAAAGTTCTACATAAAGTAATAAAATCATATTAGATTGTGAACTCGATTAGCATATATTATAAATGAATGTTGTATTTTTTTGAACTACTTCCTTTGCTCCCAAAAAAATTATGATATAAATATAGTTATATATGATAATTATTAAATTGTTGTCTACATGACGTGATATTTGGTGAAAAGTTGAAATGTCAAGTATTGTCTTGTGATCTGGCTAAACTTAAAATTTATTTTATATATGTGAAATAGAGGTATTTTATCGGAAATAAAACTCTAAATCAACAATTTTATCCTATAAATCTATCCAAATTTTATTGAAAATAAAAGTCTAAACTAACTTTTATTTTTTATACTACAAAATGTATCCTAGTTTTTTATCCTATTAAAAAAATACAACTTTTTTATTCATAAAACATATATCTAAATAAATCCTATGTGTCGTATTAGTATTTAATTGTTATCTACATGGCTCGACACTTGGCGAAAAACTGAAATGCCAAGTGTCGATGTCTCATGGCCTAGCTAAAAATTTAGCTTTATATATTAGTTACTAGTTTTGTGCCCAGGCGATGCCCAGATAGTTGATAAAATTTTAAAATAACATTTTAAGTTGAATGTTAAATACGGTCAAATCATTCGTTTTGATAATGTATGATATTTAGACATACGACATCATATGGAGTGTACTTTTTGTAGTTTTGCTTGTAAATAGATATCTATGTTATGATTGACTTGAAATTATTTTTATTGAACTTAAATTATTTTCACTGAACTGAAAGTATTTTTACCAAACTAAAATTATTTTTACTAATTAAAACTTATTTTTATTGATTCTCTAATATTATTTTAAATAAATTAAATAACAATGCATTTTGAATGCGGCTAGCCACACCATCTGGCCGAATAAAGTAACCCCTATATGATGTAAACATTAAGGAAATACTCATCAAAACCATAGAGGTTAGCATCAAATGACCAATGCCTAAAAAAAGATATATACATGTAAAAAATGCTAGATCTATCATTTTCTCAATATTTTCTCATTTATTCTATCTTTGGCATACTATCTTTAGTTCTTTACCACCATACCTCTTATCCCCACAATATTTACACTGTTCTACACTCTCCTTACTTATCTTACAGCCACCCACCTTTTAACACTCTCTTTCACACCCACCTTCACACCCTCTCTCTTACATTTTGTTACACTCAATCATCTTTTCCAAAGTTTTCTTAGACTATCTTTAGCGAGTCAAACATTAAAAAAAACGGGGGTACTAAATATAGATCCATTCGAAAAATAACCTAGCCTGAGACAAGCTACACTACCTTCAGATTTCTAACTTGATGAGGACAGCCAGCTGGAATAAAGACTGCTTCTCCAAGATTTTGAACAAATGTCCATGCCTCAATTCCTACAATGAGAGACAACACATGTAATTATTGAAAAATCAGACCAAATTGAGCAGGCACTTAGTGATCTACACACAGATAGTGGAAAATTCCAGACTGAGTGAACAGCGACAAAGAGATACATCACATGCAAATATTGAGAGCTTTTACCATATTCTTCCTTCAGCTTCCTTTTATGCTCCTCAGTAAGGTAAAATGTCTGATCATGTATAGGATGAACAACCTATTCATTGCAAGAAACAGCTAAACAATGAAGCTTAAACATAATACATCAAGAATGATCCTCAGATGACATAACAATTGTTCTAACAGCTTAAAATAACTTTTTTTTACAGTAATTACAATAAGTAGGTAATTGAAGGAGGCAGATAAAAAAAAAAAAAAAAAAAAAAAAAAAAAAGTGCATATCGATTATATTTCTGCTCCAGACATGCAAAGCTTTCTACCTTTTTCCTAGTATATTATGATAGATAAAACACATGCAAACTTGTTAAATTTATAATACACCAAAATACTACCTGCTTCAATGGATTACAATGAATATGTCTAAATTCCTGATAATGTCTCCTTAAATATTCTTGTAGCTTAGGAACATCTTCTCCTCGAAAAATGTCCCAAAGAGCACCTCCAATAGGAAGTTCTGAACCTTCTACCACCCTGCTATCATCATGAAGTTTCTTTATCTCAGACCCATCAACCCTCTCAATGTCTTTGGCTTCAACACCAAAGATTTCTTCTTGGTCCTGAGCAAAATGTTGCCCTTTTAATTTAGAAATACCCTTACATTTTTGGATAGGCACAGCAACTTCAGCAGTATGTACCAAAATATTTACCTATAAAACATAATTTGCATTAAGTACAAACTCAAGAGACCTCAAACAAGACATGTTCAGTAGTAACTAAAACCCTATTCCCCTGAAAATTTAAAGCTTTCTTTCAAAAGCCACCAGCCTCAATTGAAAGAAAATATCAGCTCTAAAACAGAGAAAGTTATTTGCTCATGGACAGAGCTTGCACAACTGTAATATACTTCCTCTGTAATATACTTGCAACACATCTTTTCATGCTTCCGGATGCATTATTTTGATCGCTAATATCTTTAATTACCACTATCAAATATTACAAACATTTGATACTTTAGAAATTATAAACAAGATCCCACATGATTATATTTTTGCATAGTAATTAATCATCCAAGCTAGTCAAAGTAGATCATATGAACACTGTGAAAGTCAAACTGTTGCAAATAAAAATCACGGAGGAAGTAAGAGATTTGAGCATGGGAAAAACTCAGTTTCATAAAATCTACATTAGCATATCAGATTTTTATTTAAGCTTGATAGATAAAAATTAAATCAATGTCAAGGGAAAATACAAAGGGGATGAGGAAGGAAAGCTGATATTCATAAGACAACTATTACAGACTCTTGACTCTTCAACTCGAAACTTAAGAACCTGCTAGCCCATACAGACAACAAAATAACCAAGTTGGACAAGTAAGAATGACACTGACAAGGAAGCGAAGACATTCACAAATGTAGAAAGTCTATCATACCACATCAGACATATCACAATGAAGCTTTGAAACAGAGTCTCCACGACCCAATTCTTCAACATATCCATAAGCTATGTAGGTCTTTGGCCCCATATTTGGCATCAAAGTTCCCTTGGGAAATTTGGTAGCTAGATTCAATACTCCTTTCCGTGGATGTGTGTACTCTTTAAATGGTAATGCACGAATAAATTCAGCACCATGGCGTGGCAATTGATTCTCAAATCTACTAGTATGTAGCGAATCTTTTAACTTCAGCATCACAGGCCACTCGAGCTCATCAAATTGACACTTGGAATACCCTTTGAAGAATGGGTGAAGATTGGCTTCAACCTACAATTAATTTTATTTCAAAAGTGATTGAGAAGAACTAACTAAAAATGAAACCAAAAGTATGAGCGTATAACATGAAAAGAGTATTAAATCAAAAACATCAAACTAAAAACAAAAAATAAGGAATTTCCTCAAAGAAAACACTATTCTCAGACAAGTACTGTGCAATATTTCTATGAATATTGGAACTATAAAAACCTTCAATCTATAGTATTGTTACCTAATTCACTACGGTTAGATTAGACACAGGTTTGCAACTTGGCTACCTAATTTGTTAAATTGGGACAAAATTACCACTTACATGTTATAATTCGCCTTTTACAGTTTGTGGAAGATTAGGGATTCAGGTAACAATAATGTCGACAGCTAGAAACCAAAACCCAAAAATGAAACACAGGTCACAAAAATAGAGAAAGATCATCAACTAGCAAGAAAAAATTGAAGAATGCAAGGCAATGTATTAATGTAAAAAAAAAATAAACATCATCCAATTAAATCAATCACGCTAAATATAATTTTTCCTAACAGCAAGAAGCACAGCAATCACCTCAAGCCAATTTAAGCAATCAATAGCTTTCACATCCGACAACGTTGATGTCTTGGAATATTTTTTTTTACGAATTTGACGCACAGCACGCCAGATGACCATAGGTTCCCAACTTAAGCCAGGGGTAGTCTCAAGTGAACTCCGGACAATTATTGGTTCTCCTAGGGCCCAATGCCACTGAAAGTGTTCCAGATCTCCATGTTGAATATCCCTGGCATCTGGACAATAGAGATAATTGTCATTCCCACTTTCTCTTGCAGCGCATTTGCGCAAATTACTTCCAAATTCACCACCATGCACAGAACCAGAACACGAGCAACCATTTGAAGTATGGGGTAATTTGTCATTTTCCAGGTTTGTAACTGCTAGCTCCGCTTCCTTCAGCAATTTTGAAACCCAACCATCTGACAAGATAGATTTTAATTCAAGAAGCGCACCACCACAACCCTTATATTTTGATGGTGGACAACTTAAACTACCATTATCATTTCCTTTCCATTCAGCCTTATTTATGTCAGGTTGAAGCTCAGGAGACTCACTTTCAGAAGTAGTCTCTAAACAAGCAGGCACACCTGTGCCCCTAGTTTTCTCTGATAGATCATTAACTTTATTTCTTCTAATTTTACTACATGATTCAGCGAGAAATTTTCCACCATATACATAATCATAACCCCTATTAACATATTCTATTACCACATCTTCACAACACTGCAGATTTCCAGCACGAACTTCCCGACAGCAAGTCAAACACAAATCATATGCACACTGTGGACAGCTTCTGTGGAAATCAACAATTGAAGCTTTGCAGTAGCCACTGAACAACACAGCTATATTATGCATTGAAAAGTGCTAACAAATTATCAAGAAGGAATGAAAATGCTTGCAAATATTTTACCAGAATATATAGTCATATTTCTCGTAAGATGCCGTTTGGATTTCCACTTCAGATGCTGATACACCTACAACAATAAAATCAATCATCGATAATGTCACCAATGTATCTTCGTAGAGTCACGTTGTTAAATAAGATAAAGCTTTGTGGTTTGCTAGACATATTGATATTAGACAAAGGTAGGTACATGGATACAACAGGAAGAAAATCAGGCACTTTACAGAAGTAGCCAGGTCATTTTAAATTTCGGCGGCAGAAAACATAACAGCAAAGAAACAATTTCAGTGTATTTCCAAATATGAACCCTATAGTCAAGTACTCATATACTTTGTGCATCAAATACTCTCATATGATACTGTCCATACAATTACATGGCATCAACATATGCAATCATAAGCACATATACGCAAATATCAAACCAAAAAAGATATGAAGCCTATCTTAAAAAAGGGGGGGGGGGGGGGAGGTACCCTGTAATTTGGCCTCTACTTCTTTTTCTATAATCTGCTCCTGATTCAATTGCTTAAGAAATGGCAGTATAGTCATCAACAGATACTTGGAATGCTTAATATATTTTTCTCTGCTAATTTCAAAACAATCCCGCATCTGAGCCTGAAGAAGTCGTAAAAATGTTAGATAAAATTTTAAACAGTAAACCTAAACCTTTCAGAGGTAAAGACAGAAAAGGGCACCTTAATACGTCCCTCCATCCGCAAGCATGATGTACAATTGCAGTTTTGTAGGCAGACTGGGCAAGCCTGAACAATATGCTCCTCTGTCATTTGTGGATACCTGGTTCACACAACCAGCATCAGAAATTGCCCCAATATTCTCTATTCATGTGAAATATAATACAGAATACATACAACTTCACTCCAATATTATAGGTCATTGTTAAGGAATCAACAAGAATACAGTGAATATTTGATAAGGAACCAACAAGGATAAATGTGAATAACAACAACAACAAACCCTTAGTCCCAGAATGATTTGGGCTAACATGAATCATCATAAGGAACAAGGATAAATGTGAAACCCTTAGTCCCAAAATGATTTGGGCTAACATGAATCATCATAAGGAACAAGGATAAATGTGAATATGTGATTAAAATTGTTCGAAACTAATGGATTAAGGGAAACATGTGCTGGATCCAAGGCCCTAGAAAATTGAAGGAATACAAAAACAAAATTACTGAAGGATACTAAAGTCACCACTCTTCATGGATCTTTTCTTAAAAAAATTTAGCAAGCTCAGGAGACTGAGCTAGAGTCCTGCTACTGATATTAACTTATCTAACTAGGAACTTGATTAAAGCACTCATCATGAAAACAGCCAGAACACGGAAGTAGAAGCTCGACAGAAATGATAGTAAAATAATTACATGAATTAAATAAGAATTAAACAAGCAGATGGTAGGCAATTGCAAACAGGTAAAACTGCAAACAGTACTCCTAACCCTTATCGCTTCATAACCCTTGTCGCAAACAGGTAAAACTGCAAACAGTACCAACATAACCTAGGTGCCTAACCCTTATCGCAAACAGGTAAAACTGCAAACAGTACCAACATAACCTAGGCGCTGCATAACCCTTATCGCTTCATCACGCCTTGAGCTTTTTTATACTTGTGGGGTGACTGGGAAAGACATCATAAACGTTGCGTTGGCTAAGATTTTGTGATGCATACTGCATCATAATTGGAGGACCTCTCCAAACATCCTAATCAAATAAAGTTTTAACTAGGAAGCAACACTCGTTAGGTTGACACATACATAAACTACAAAACAGAAACAGAACAAAGAAAGAGTAACCAGCAACTATTTGCAACTATATCAATTAGAAATACAAACCAATTTCCTATGCATGGAATGCAAAACCGTTTGGTCTTGCACTTAGTGCACCTCACAACTCTCCCCTTGTCATTCCTTTGGCACTGATGACACATATCCGAACCAATCTTGATCCCCTGACAATAAAATACAAAAAACACGTCAACAAAGGTATGTGGCTTTAGTTGGGGGGTAACTAGTACGGAGTATTACATTTTCATCATACACATTCTGTGGCTTTAGTTTTTTCTCCTGGATTGGAATAGGAGCTTTGGCATTCTTGCTAGCCTTTGTTAGCCTTCCCCCCAAAACAGTATGTGTATCTTTCTCGACCTCTTTGTTCTCAGAGCCATTTTTACAAACATCCAGTGTACCATTCTCTAGCCCTTTCATAGCTGCAGGCTTCATAACCCATGGCTTCTTATTATATAGAGGAAACCTCTGCTTGTTATTCTTCTTCGCAATATGTTTCTTACACATGGAGTGATCTTCAACCCTGCGTAATCTACACCTCCATAAATTCCCGTCATTTCTAGAACATCGTTCCTCATCCTTCATTATATCCTCTGCTTGTTCTCCTTCACAATCACTATATATATTATTAATATTAATATTGTCATCATTTCCCTCTGATCTTCTACATTAGGTTCAACTATACTATCTTCAGGGTTCTTGCCCATCCCCTTCCTGCCCTCATTCTTCCTCAGAGTCTCTTCTTTTTCTTCTTCCTCTTCATCTACTTCTATCTCTTCTATTTCTTTCCCTTGGACATTTTCATTTTCTTCATCTTCATCTTCCTCTTCGACTTCTTCTTCTTCCTCATCCTCTCCCTCTTCAACTTCTTCTTCCACCTCTTCCTCATCGACTTCTTCCTCCTCTTCCTGTTCGACTTCTTCCTCTATGACTTCTTCCTTCACCTCTTCTTCTTCTTCTTCTTCCTCCTCCTCCTCTTCTCCTCCTCCTCCTCCTCCTTCTTCCTCCTCCTCTTCCTTATCCTCTTCCTCACTATCGATTTCTATACTATCCTGAGGGATGCAACACAATTTTGTCTTACACTTGGTGCACCTAACCACTCTTTGCTTGTCATTCTTCTGACAAAGAGGGCAAATGCTCGAATCAATATCAAACTCTTTTCCTCCACCTGAACCTTTATCTTCTTCTCCCTTGTTAATCTTACTGAGAATCTCTTTTGGTTTTGCTGAGATTATGTTTTGGGCAGTTTTATCTGTGAATATTCTGGATTCGGAGGAAACCTTGTTCTCCGCCTCCAGAAACAAATATGATACAATTTGTTGATAACACATTCTACGTCCCTTGCACTCACTACAATCACACCTCAATATTCTCTCACATTGTTGATCATCCCTTGGAACTTCCTCTCCTTTTCTTTTCTTACTGCTATGACACTCTTCTTTATGATCACCAACATTAATTACCAAACTTTCTTTTCCCTTACTACTACCAGGGCACATTCTTCTTTCTTGCTTTTCTCGGCTATCCTGCAGCTCAAGTTCGGCTTCTCTCTCTTCCTCATCTTCATCATCCTCACTTACCTCTACTATGATTTTCTTGCCACTTTCTTCTACATTCTTTTGGCTTCTAGTCTTTCTATTCAACTCCCTAGTTACAATATCTTCTTTTTGAAACTCATAGGACACATTTTGCTTCATCATCTTCTTCTTCTTAGACATTCCAATATCTCTTACCTCCTCAAGACCCTTCCCACCCCTTCGCTTCCTCCAATGCCTCGGCACTTCATCATCATCATCATCTTCCTCGTCCTCTTTGTGTAGCGACTTTTGCACAGAATTACGCTGTCCCCTCCTACCATCCATACTCCTAGTTTCTTCCCTACCTATCTGAACCCGAGAAAACCGATCACTTTTCTCAGCGACATTTTCACAAACACTTGGTGTGCATTTCTCAACCACTTTCTTCCTCCCCTTTCTCCCACCTTCTTCTTCAACACCATTATCAACAAACTTAATACCCTTCAATTTCCTACCACCCCTTCGCGGTTTCGAGCTCTTATCATCTTCATCTTCTTCAAAATAACTGCGAATTGCATCATCTTCTTCGGATTTCCCCTTGTTCGTACTATTACGCCTAGTTACCCTTCTACTCGAGGATGCTTTCTGCTCCTCTCCATTATTGCCAGAATTCTTGCGCAATGCTGCTGCATCATCTTCTTGTTGTTGTTGTTTGGATCTTGATTTTCGAATGTAACCAGACATTGAAGCAGAAAAAGGGGGAAATTATTTAGGGTTTGAGAATCTGCAATCTAGTACTAGTAATAGCAGTGAGATTCTGTAATATTTAAAATCATCACGTAGAGATTGTGTGGATTGTTGAAACATGCATGTATGGCTTAATGTTTTGAGTATACGTGAAACTTCTTCATGAAGGAGGTTCAATGAAATATGAAATACTTCCACACTTTTACTCTGCCTATTTTAGTCTTTCCCTCGTAAAAAAAAAAACTCTTTTTCTTTTAAAAAAAAAACACAAGGAAAATCTCATTAAATTAGTTAGACAAATTTTAAGATAATGAAGTCAGTTTAAGAGAATATTAATCAAATATTTCGTATGAAGTATGTGATAAGATTTAGTTGATTTAGAGTGTATAGAATATAATATTGAGGTTTTGGTTGATTATTTGAAAATTTAAATAAATAAATTACAATAAAAATGATTTATATTTATACTTTTTTGAACATTCCTGCAGAAGTGCAGAGTAGCTTTAGAAAATTTTTATACTAGATTTAAGTATTTAACTATTTAAGGTTTATGTTAATTTCTTTCTTTACAACAAGTATTGTAATTGATAATTCAATGATTATATTATGTAACATATAATACAATTTGAACCCTCTTATATAAACGAACTTTGTTTCTTAGATCAGGCCCGTCTCTTGAGCGGTTCTTTGTGAGCCTCATAACAGGGCCCCCAATATTTTCTACTTAGCACAGGGCCTCTTAATCTCCCGAGACGGCCCTGTCTTAGAAAAATTGAGGTGGCTTTCATGTATAATGTTAATGTATAATAACTTTTGAATTTGGCTTTTATAAAACATTTTTCTAACCCAACAAGATTATGAATCGAGGTCCTTTCAGCGGTTTTCAAAGGGCCTAGGTCTTCTTGCTGCCCGAAATCATCTCATTTATGCCTTGCTCCATCCTTTATCATCATGCCTTACAATATCTTGTAGGGTCGTCTCGGGAGATTAAGAGGCCCTGTGCTAACTGCTAAGTAGAAAATTTAGGCCCCCTATTGTAATAAATTTCATTCTCATCTAGTCATTTTAAATACAATGATAATTACAATAGTAGAATAACCAACAGAAATAATACCAAAAGTAGAGCATCAAAAGGAAAACATTTATAACCTGGATTTTAATTATGGATTGGAGAATCACCAACGTCTAAATTAAAGAACTTGTTTGCTTCCATTAGTATATTTTTCCCCCTTATGCAATGGATTAAAACAAGGAAAATGTTATACATAGCCCTCAGGGCTACATATAAGCATTAAATATACACTAAAAAACCGTATAAATTTAAAAAATCATAAAAATATAAACACTAATTACATTGATTAGCGCGTGTTTTTTTCATAAATTCCTAATTTTATACAATTTTCAATAGTATATTTAGCATTACCCTTAAAACAATTATATTGCGTGAGAAATAGTAGGTTTAGAGAGATTAATTAAAATACAAAATTACTACGAGTAGGTTATTTATGCCTATTCGCCTCTGTATAATATCAGAAAAATTGGTTGTTAAACACCATTATTTTGGATAGATTGTTTGAGAAGTTGAAATGTATAGTTTGAAAGACATAGATTATTGGATAGTTATTTCTTACTTGCTAGCTGGAGAAAAAAAAAAAAAAAAAAAAAAAAACTACGGGAAGATGTGAATCACAATTAAGAGAATTAATTGTATTTGGGGAAAAAGAGAATTAGAAGCAATTAAATCCATGAGAATTAGTAGTACTGCAGCTGGGATTTATGAGAAAACTAACCTTTTTTTTTTTTAAAGATTCAGTGATTTTTTTTGGGCCCCAATATAAATTGGGGCCCTGTTCTGAGGCTCAGAAAGAACCGCCCAAGAGACGGGCTTGATATCTTGTCATTCATGCCTTAATCTACCCTTTATCATCTTATCTAATCTTTGTTACCTCGTTTTGGCCTTGCATTGCCTTGGGTTTGTGTTGCCTTTGCTTTGGCCTAAGACAAGGTAAGACGCTAGCTTCAATTGCTAAATATAGGTGTTTTTATGCCTTGTCCTTGTGCACATGTCTTATCATTGGTTTTTTTATTGCGTCGGAACATTGTATCATGAATTCATGAAAACATAAGCACCAATTAAGGTCAAATATTTCAAATCAAATCGGATGGGGTTAATATTACTATGTATCTAATTTTATGTACATTTTGAAATTAAGTGGGTAATTCATATACAGAGTATCAACTATAATTGAAAATAAGCACCAAATTGCATTCAAAATCATTGTTTGAAATAATGAAAATTTGATAGTGGTCCCACAATTAATTAAATAAATATTGACTTGCTAACAAGCTTATTAAGTTGAGTTGGAACTTGTTGAACTCGTCTTGCAAAAATCTCGAGTTGATTCAAGCTTTTGACGGAGTCAAGTACATATTGCTCGTGATCTCAATTACCACCCTCTTACCTAGCATTCCGAAAGATCAGCACAATAATTTTGAGGATTTTCACACCAAGATTGCAAGGATCTATGTAAAAAATTAAATAAAGAGAATTTCCAATGTCTAGTGCGTGTCTGGTGTCTCAATGACTTTATTGTCAGATAATAACTATGTAAGGTCTTGTTCACTTCCTTTCAAAAAAAAAAAAAAAATAGGTCTTGTTCACTTCACCTTATTTTGTTTATTTTTTTCTTTTTTGATAAATCACTTCACCTTATTTTTGTTGAACTTAAATTATATTTACTGAACTAAAATTATTTTTGAACTGGAATTATTTATAATGATTCTCTATTATATTTCTTCTTTACAATTACTTATTTTTACTAAATTGTAATTATTTTTACTGAATTGAAATTAGTTTTACTGAATATTTTTTTAAGGTGAAGTGAACAGGTCCTAACTCTATCCCAAACCATCAAAACACCATCAAACATCATAAATCTGTAAACAAAATTAAGACGTGTTAAGAAAAATATTTCAATTGCAAACTCGAATAATTTCTAGTTTGTTTCTATTCAACTAAGGTTTCTAGAATTTGGGGATTTTTCAAATTTTATTACTCCACTGGAAGTTAATTGATGGTTTTACATAGCCCATATATGCATCAAATAATAAGCTAACTTGTTAGTCTATTACTCTATTTGAAGTTAAATGCTCATAAATGAATTTATTTTCAAATAATATCGATTCTTAAAAGTCCCTTAATTCATACAAACCCTAATTTTGAAGATTCAAAATTCAAGATACATACATGCAAAACTCCAATTAAGCGTAATTGTCAACCAATTTGAAGTCAACTGCTCATAAATGTGTCTAATTTTCCCAAATTATATCAATTTTTGAGATCCCCAAAATCATATTGAAACCTAACTTATGATGTCAGAATTTAGAATTCTTACAACGCCTTAATACTCATTCAATCAACTCCAATTAAGCGTAAATGTTAACTGAATTTGATGTTAATTGCTCATTAATGACCCCAAATTTTCTAGATTATATCAATTTAAAATTTTCCCAAATCCTTATGAACCCTAACTTTAGAACATTCAAATATAAAATCCATAATGTAGATTGCGCTGATTCTGCTCTGATCAACTCCAATCAGGTCGAAATTACATGCAATTAATTCGCACTTACTTTAATTGCATATTTAGTCTGAAGAAATTTGCCCTTACCTTAATTGCATATTTAGTTGGAATTGATTTGAGTTTTGAGAGAGATTGTTAAAGGGGTTATTCTCAAATTGACATAAACAAAAGAGGGTAAGTATACAAATAAACCAATTAATTTTAAAGAGAAGCTAAAATGTGTACAAGACCCATATTCTTGAAATTTATTTCCGATCACCCAAAATTGATATGCAATGTTGTCATGCTTGATTTGTATTATTAGCTCTTAAAAGATCCAACCACTTATGTTAGTGTATGAAATGTGTCAAAACACTTTATAGCTTATAGTTAGTGTTATGCAAGAGCATATGGAAATTCTAATCATACATTGTGGATGTTCCACCCAACAATATCTATGTCTCGATTTTGATAATGTTTTTTCATTTCAGACCTTCATCCTAAATTACTCAAAAGTATAATCTGAATACTTTCAGATTTATTAGCTGCAAAGCCAAAAGCACTTGAATAATCAAGATATAGAAGTACAATAAGTAGAAAAAAACTACAAATAGTATGTCCTTAACCTTAAGAAAGAGTTAAAGCGCCAAATCCTGTTTGTTTCCAAAATGACTCGACAGAACCGCTTGCTTGCACATTAGAACATTCTAGCATTTAGGAAACTATCGCGACTAAGCATAGACGACTAAATGCAATAGTAAACTAGTAATGCATACATACATACAATCATAGTAAGTTACTTCCATAAATAAGATGAGCCCAACATCTTCATCTTTCCATAATAAGTTACTCCAAATGTTTTCTTGTAATTCAAGGAAGCTTTGGTCGTCTATCTCTGCTTTCTCATGCTTCCTCTTCTATTTTCTTTTCTTGAGATACTTTAGCATCAAAATCAATCTGTGAACACCAAAGAAATTTTATTAATATAGAAAAGGATACATTAATTGTAAGAGAGGAATGTCAATCTGTGAACACCAAATAAATTTTATTTATATAGAAAAAGATACATTTATAAAAAGGGAGAAATGTATAGATCATAAACAGATCTAGTCTAATCAATGACAACAGAAACAAGTGGATAAAAGAAAATAAAAACACTTCTATTGTGTCACCATCAGATATTATGTAGAATTTGCAGTTTTCTACTTCGTACATCAAGCCAGTTAAAAATATCAAATCTAGTTTAGAATGTGTAACTAGAATTTGCACTTGATGGTTTACATTTACTTTTGGATCAAAGTTTTTAGGTTACCCATGTTGTGAGAGAAGGAGACCCATGCAAGAGGAGAGTAATTGACAATTTTTTTTTGTTTTTTACATTACAAAATCTTGGCTAAAAAGAAAACGCAAGTTATCAAGTGGGATGGAGTAAAATGTAAACTAACAAGTGGAACGAAGGGAATCCCTTTTTTTTTTTTTTGGGGGGGGGTGGGGGGGGGGGGGGGGGGTGGGGGGGGGGTTGGTTTGGGGGGCAAATAAATTAAAATAAATGCTCGACTTTAAGAGGGAGATCCTCTACCTCCCTAGCTATTCATCCTTTGCATGGACTTACTATCTCAACATTAACTTGGACATAATGAAACAACTCTCATAACCAAATCATAGTGGGAGTTCTCAGCAATTTAGATTTGGTAGTCATGTTTGGTGAACTGTTCTCATCCATTTTATTTCATTCTTTCCCCTCATAACAATTAATCCTCCTTGTTTGTGGACCATATGAATAAATATCGTTCTTCCGTTAACTATTATTTGCAACATATACTATAATGGATGCTTTCTTTTATGTGCAACAATTTTTTTCCAAATATAACAAGTTTGTTCCAGCAAATTGACCAGAATACCCTTACTCAAAACTTTATAACCTCAACTACATACTAAAAACATAATTAATTACAAACTAATCTGAGCAAGTCCGAGTTCAGCTTGATGGTGCTGTTAACCCGAGCAAGTCCGAGTTCAACTTGAAAAGCTCGCAAACAAGCTAGAGTTGTTTTTTTGTGGCCCTTGTACAACTAAATAGTAAATACTAGTTTATTATACTTCTAGCTATGAAATTCATGTTTTTTGTGGCCCTTGTACTATTCACTACATACAACGCACACTACCTTTAAATTTCGAACTACCACTTTGCTAACTTAAAATACACCGAGGAATGATACACATGTACACATAGTCAGGCTGTTTAGAATTCATAGTAATAGAGAAATTAAAGAGATTTTATATCCGGACTTCCATTTTGCCCTCTTTACATAAACAAATGAACAAACAAGCATCCACAAACCAAACACTCAGCAACTTTCTCAAGAGCTACAGCATACTTCGTAAATGAATACCCCCTTCCTCCCTCTTAACCCAAGGAAAATGAATAGCCAGAATAAATTTGCAACAAGGTCGAAACACTGAAATCACCCCAGGCCAGCCAACATATACTCTACACTCTACAGTATTCTTTCCAGAATAAACTTAGTCAAAGAACTACCCTCAGTGTGAGTGAATATTATTGTAAACTGAAACATCTTTGGGATCAAAATTCTGAGCTGGAA
Source organism: Chenopodium berlandieri (assembly GCA_034703905.1). Lineage (NCBI taxonomy): Eukaryota > Viridiplantae > Streptophyta > Magnoliopsida > Caryophyllales > Amaranthaceae > Chenopodium > Chenopodium berlandieri. The sequence continues at coordinate 54,219,976 of CM068293.1, forward strand.
GAAATTCCTGAATGTACATGTGGTGCAATGTCCAAATGTACATGTGATGTTGCGAAAAAGGTACTTGATATGAAAGGAAAGAACAAATTGATTAAGTTCATTCTGGGATTGAATTTTGGTTATGACCAGATGAAGACTAATTTCTTGAGTTTGGAAAACTCCTTTTGAGAAGCTCATGAAGAAAGAACCCCAAGTATGATCACTTGAGGGTGATAGGAAGCCTTTGTTATGCAAGTGGTACTAGAGAGCCACAAGACAACTTTGCTGCAAGAGGAATCAGGTGTGTTTTGGTCGGATATCCTTATGGACAGATGGGGTATAAATTGTTAGATATGGAAAATAACAAAATTTTAGAGAGCATGGATGTAAAGTTTGAAAAGAACATTTTTCCTTTTCTGATAAGGAAAGGAGAAGATGATATAGTGAACATTTTGAAGAGAACAGATCATGAAGTTGAGCTCAGGTTGATATCCGTCAAGAAACCGAAAAAAAAAAATGAATTTCTTCAGGAAAATGAACATAGGGATGAAGAACATAATAATGCAAAGATTGCTCACCAACAAGGAGAAACAGAAGTAGTGATTGAGAATGCTGAGAATGTTATAGAAAAATGAACAGGAGACTAGAAAGTGAACCTCAATGGCTCAAGGATTATGTGGTGGAAATACCAATGAAGAGAAAACAGGAAGATAACCAGCAACATCTTCCTTGATATGTACCAGAATTGATGAGTCAAGTTTATACTCTTCAGAGTACATTGCCTCCCAACCAAAGAAAGCCTCTCATGATCTTTTTAATTCCTTGCACCCCTATGAATACTAGCTTCAATATCAAGTCAAAATCCAGAAAAATCTCAATTGATACAATTTTGAAGAGAGGTCTATAAACCTCTATTAATATGGTTACTTTCACAGCTGAAACAACCTCTAAAGACTCAATCTTTATGACCATGACCAATTAAAGTAATGATTTTTGAGGGAAATTGTAAAGCTAACCCATTTATCCCATTTGAATTCCATAATCGTATATCGAAATTGGTAGAGCATAATAAAAGCATAAGTAATAGGTATAAAACATATGAATAAGAAGCAGCAAAGGATATGGTTATTTTTGAGAGAATTTGTAAAGCTACACATAAAATTTTTGAATTCCATAATTGTATATTGAAATTGGTAGAGCATAATAAGAAGCAAACATAATTATAGGTATAAAACATAGGAAAAAGAAGCAGCAAAGGATAGGGAACTGACAGAATGGAGGGTAGTGTCAAAAGGGTAACACCCATGGAGGGAGCCAAAGCTGGCGTAGGTGGATTGGAAGAGGTAATCAGCAGAATACAACAAGTCTGTTGATATGGAATGCGGTTCCGGTCCCTCAATCTCCCGGAAAACCCGAATACAAAAAAAGCGGCGATTCTGATCAAGCATTCCAAAATGGAGGGGGACCCCAGGTTCCGGTAAAGAGCCAGTGACTACTGTGCAGAAATCGGAGTCCCCAAGGTGGCAAAACCCATTTGTGCTGAGACTATGTATACCTCTAGGGAGGCGGAATAGTAGTTGCTCATCCTCTTCTGTTATCCTCTGGCGCACCACCCCGGCACCTAGCTTGGCGAGCCCATAGTAGGTGTCACCAATTAGAATGCGACCGGGCCTATGGCGGCGAAGTTGTGGAAAATTTGCATCATTGGAACCAATCCCTGCCCATTCCCAATGGTACGAGTCCAGATGGAAGGAGAGCAGAACCCCAGATCCGCCCTTACCGAGAAACCGCCCATACAAGTACACCTTCCGGCCAACCACCACTGGGGAGGAAACCCAGATGGTGGGGGTGGTGACAGGTGGGTCATCCAGGATTGCCCACTCGTTGGTGGTGGGATCAAACACCTCGAAAAACCGCAACGACGAGGAGGGTAAGTCGGTGGGTTTAAGGCTGGTGAAGCTAATCAGATTTGGTCCACCGCAACTGCCAAGAATGAACAATTTTCCGTCCGCAGTGAACGCCAGCGGAGGGCTTACCTGTATTCATCCCCACTTTTAATTTCTGTATCTTGTGGTTTTCATCAAACACATACACATCGGGAGGATAAATCTGATTGGGGTCCGACTCTGAACCGGAACAACAAGGTGAACGCTCGCGCTCTCCGCCCAAGATGTAAAGCCTGGAACCCAGTTTCGCACAGGCCATCACTAGAGGGTATTCTGAGGCAGGGAATTCAATGATTGGCTCAATTCTTCTTTGGTCGGAAGCTTTTTTCTCGTCGCATTCACGATTACAGAGGTCTATGGGGATGGCGAACAAGGTGTGAGCCATGCTGCTTCCAAAATGAGTCATAAATAAGTAGACGCTCTTCATATTCATCGCACCGCTGCTGCTTTTCTTCTTCTTGAGGAAATACTTGTAAGAGAGAGCAGCAAATCAATGGTTTGTTAAGAAGAAGAGTTTTTTAAAGAAGAATACTCCATACTTTGTAAACCCCTAAAATTATAATATTATCAATAAAAATAAAAAATTAGAAAATGACACCACAAATTTTATCAAAAAAAATAGATTATAACACCACAAAATCTTAAATTTTTATTATAACACCACAAAACATTTGATTTCACCACCATCTAACGGCTTCTTGGATGAAATATGTTAGTGGGGCTTACTGTAAACGCGTATTAGTCAGCTATTTGTTCTAAAAAAAAGATAAATAAAAAAAAATCTAAATCCTAACCCAACCCAGCCCCACCTGCCAAAGCCAACCGACAGCCCAAAGCCAAACGCTGGAACCTCCTGACGAACTCCCTAACCTCCGTTGGAAAACGCCGGAACCCCCTAACCTCCCGCTGGAACCCCTTGACCCAACCAAAACCCCGACTCCACCTAATCCCCCTTTCCTCCTCCAAAAAAACCACCCCAGCCACCGCAACCGTCTCACGCAATGCCCAGAACTCCGCCTGCCCGACTATAGCACCCAGACGTTTTCGCCGTTTCAAGGGTGGAGAATAGGAGGGGTGGTTTTGCGCGGTGGTCGGAAAACGCTGCTGGTTTTTTCCGCGAGGGGGAAAAGGGAAGGCACTAAGTTGCTGGTTTTAGGGGTGGTGGTTGGGCTGGTTTCGACGGTGAAGGTGGGACAGGGAGTGCCGGCGGCTGGGGTTAGCCTGCCGACAGTGGCAGTGGTGGTGGTGGCCTGGTGTGGCTGGGTTAGGGTTTAGTTTTTTTTTTTTATTTTTGTTTTTATTTATTTTTTTAAAAAAAAACAATAACTGAGTGACACATGTCCAAGGTGAGCCTCACTAACGGATTCCATCCAAGAATCCGTTAGATGGTGGTGAAGTCCAAGTTTTGGATTATTTTGTGGTGCTATAATAAAAGTTTGAGAATTTGTGGCGTTATAATCCATTTTTTGCAAAATTTGTGCTGTTATTTTCTAATTTTTGGATTCCTTACCGAGGCATGATGGGCCACTACCAGGTATGGTCCATACCAAGAGACGAAAACAGTATAAAAATCAATAATAACAGTATAAAATTAATGATAACAGTATAATAAAAAATACGCTCTTTCCTCTTTCCCTCTTTCTTTATCAAAAATCTCGCTTGAATAATAACAATATAGAATAAAAAATTACAGTATAAAATCAACAATAACAATATATTTATCAATAATAAGTATAAACAAAAACAAAAAAAGTACTTGGTATGGACCACACCAGGTATGGAAGATGAAGATGAAGTGTGTATGGAAGATGAAGTATAAGTTTAATGAAAGAATTAAAGAAAAATAGTGTAATAAAAAATTAATTATGTAAGTGGACATGTGGCACTTGGGTTAGAGAGGAAGATAGAGAAGTGTAATATGACGTAGACCCGTGTCTTTCTTGGTAAGAATTTTTAAATACTAAGTATAGATAACAACCTTATAAATAATGCTATGCCAACTACGCCATACTTGAGCATGGGTTGCAACCATTACTCATTAGTGTGCTTATTGCCGTATTGGCTTAAAAAGAGAGTAGCCATTAATTTGGATTATAATTGAACTAGTTCTGTGCCCGAACAATGTCCAGATTATTTATTAAATTTTAAGATAAAATTTTGTTTCAAGTACCAACTCTAACATATAATATTGAAAATCTTATTCTATAAGTGATATAATCCATTTTGATTTAGGATACTTTGATGTAGGGTATTATTAATTTATGTAAGGCTAAGAACAATAAATATTATAAAATATACTCTATGTGTGAAAATAAATTATTTTTACATACTAATTCTCTATTATTTTTTAAATAAATTAAGTATATTATAAATGGATCTTATTTTAAAGAACTTTTTTAAAAAAAATTATGATGAAAATAAAATCGAATTATAATATATTTATTAAAAGTTATGATTAATTATGTATATAAAAATATTAGAAGTACTAGTTTGGTACCGTGCGATGCCCGGTTGTTTAGTGAATTTATAAGATAATTTTTTTTATCTATATACCAAGTTTTAAAATATATCATTGATACAAAATAAGTTAGGAATTGATGTGATTTTGTGACGATTAAATTATGCAATAAGGATATAATGACTAATAATAATATTGGTGAAAATGCTTGATTTAAAAAATTATATAAAAAAATAGCAAAGTATGTTTGAAATATTAGAAATTTCTAAAAATTAGCCAAAAAAAAAGCAAATCAAAAATTGTTCTAAGCCCGTTGAGTTGACCCGAACTTGAAACTTTGGGCTAGTGTGAACATTTTTTGACCTGTGACCTGAAGTGACTCGACCCGTGACCCGACCCGATTAAAAGTTCTACATAAAGTAATAAAATCATATTAGATTGTGAACTCGATTAGCATATATTATAAATGAATGTTGTATTTTTTTGAACTACTTCCTTTGCTCCCAAAAAAATATGATATAAATATAGTTATATATGATAATTATTAAATTGTTGTCTACATGACGTGATATTTGGTGAAAAGTTGAAATGTCAAGTATTGTCTTGTGATCTGGCTAAACTTAAAATTTATTTTATATATGTGAAATAGAGGTATTTTATCGGAAATAAAACTCTAAATCAACAATTTTATCCTATAAATCTATCCAAATTTTATTGAAAATAAAAGTCTAAACTAACTTTTTTTTTTATACTACAAAATGTATCCTAGTTTTTTATCCTATTAAAAAAATACAACTTTTTTATTCATAAAACATATATCTAAATAAATCCTATGTGTTCGTATTAGTATTTAATTGTTATCTACATGGCTCGACACTTGGCGAAAAACTGAAATGCCAAGTGTCGATGTCTCATGGCCTAGCTAAAATTTAGCTTTATATATTAGTTACTAGTTTTGTGCCCAGGCGATGCCCAGATAGTTGATAAAATTTTAAAATACATTTTAAGTTGAATGTTAAATACGGTCAAATCATTCGTTTTGATAATGTATGATATTTAGACATACGACATCATATGGAGTGTACTTTTTTGTAGTTTTGCTTGTAAATAGATATCTATGTTATGATTGACTTGAAATTATTTTTATTGAACTTAAATTATTTTCACTGAACTGAAAGTATTTTTACCAAACTGAAATTATTTTTACTAATTAAAACTTATTTTTATTGATTCTCTAATATTATTTTAAAAAATTAAATAACAATGCATTTTGTATGCGGCTAGCCACACCATCTGGCCGAATAAAGTAACCCCTATATGATGTAAACATTAAGGAAATACTCATCAAAACCATAGAGGTTAGCATCAAATGACCAATGCCTAAAAAAAGATATATTAGTTGGGGGGTAACTAGTACGGAGTATTACATTTTCATCATACACATTCTGTGGCTTTAGTTTTTTTTATCCTGGATTGGAATAGGAGCTTTGGCATTCTTGCTAGCCTTTGTTAGCCTTCCCCCCAAAACAGTATGTGTATCTTTCTCGACCTCTTTGTTCTCAGAGCCATTTTTAACAAACATCCAGTGTACCATTCTCTAGCCCTTTCATAGCTGCATGCTTCATAACCCATGGCTTCTTATTATATAGAGAGGAAAACCTCTGCTTGTTATTCTTCTTCGCAATATGTTTCTTACACATGGAGTGATCTTCAACCCTGCGTAATCTACACCTCCATAAATTCCCCGTCATTTCTAGAACATCGTTCCTCATCCTTCATTATATCCTCTGCTTGTTCTCCTTCACAATCACTATATATATAAATTATATAATATTGTCATCATTTCCCTCTGATCTTCTACATTAGGTTCAACTATACTATCTTCAGGTTCTTGCCCATCCCCTTCCTGCCCTCATTCTTCTCAGAGTCTCTTCTTTTTCTTCTTCCTCTTCATCTACTTCTATCTCTTCTATTTCTTTCCCTTGGACATTTTCATTTCTTCATTCCTCTTCGACTCTTCTTCTTCCTCATCCTCTCCCTCTTCAACTTCTTCTTCCACCTCTTCCTCATCGACTTCTTCCTCCTCTTCCTGTTCGACTTCTTCCTCTATGACTTCTTCCTTCACCTCTTCTTCTTCTTCTTCTTCCCCTCCTCCTCTTCTCCTCCTCTCCTCCTCCTTCTTCCTCCTCCTCTTCCTTATCCTCTTCCTCACTATCGATTTCTATACTATCCTGAGGGATGCAACACAATTTTGTCTTACACTTGGTGCACCTAACCACTCTTTGCTTGTCATTCTTCTGACAAAGAGGGCAGATGCTCGAATCAATATCAAACTCTTTTCCTCCACCTGAACCTTTATCTCTTCTCCCTTGTTAATCTTACTGAGAATCTCTTTTGGTTTTGCTGAGATTATGTTTTGGGCAGTTTTATCTGTGAATATTCTGGATTCGGAGGAAACCTTGTTCTCCGCCTCCAGAAACAAATATGATACAATTTGTTGATAACACATTCTACGTCCCTTGCACTCACTACAATCACACCTCAATATTCTCTCACATTGTTGATCATCCCTTGGAACTTCCTCTCCTTTTCTTTTCTTACTGCTATGACACTCTTCTTTATGATCACCAACATTAATTACCAAACTTTCTTTTCCCTTACTACTACCAGGGCACATTCTTCTTTCTTGCTTTTCTCGGCTATCCTGCAGCTCAAGTTCGGCTTCTCTCTCTTTCCTCATCTTCATCATCCTCACTTACCTCTACTATGATTTTCTTGCCACTTTCTTCTACATTCTTTTGGCTTCTAGTCTTTCTATTCACTCCCTAGTTACAATATCTTCTTTTTGAAACTCATAGGACACATTTTGCTTCATCATCTTCTTCTTCTTAGACATTCCATATCTCTTACCTCCTCAAGACCCTTCCCACCCCTTCGCTTCCTCCAATGCCTCGGCACTTCATCATCATCATCATCTTCCTCGTCCTCTTTGTGTAGCGACTTTTGCACAGAATTACGCTGTCCCCTCCTACCATCCATACTCCTAGTTTCTTCCCTACCTATCTGAACCCGAGAAAACCGATCACTTTTCTCAGCGACATTTTCACAAACACTTGGTGTGCATTTCTCAACCACTTTCTTCCTCCCCTTTCTCCCACCTTCTTCTTCAACACCATTATCAACAAACTTAATACCCTTCAATTTCCTACCACCCCTTCGCGGTTTCGAGCTCTTATCATCTTCATCTTCTTCAAAATAACTGCGAATTGCATCATCTTCTTCGGATTTCCCCTTGTTCGTACTATTACGCCTAGTACCCTTCTACTCGAGGATGCTTTCTGCTCCTCTCCATTATTGCCAGAATTCTTGCGCAATGCTGCGCATCATCTTCTTGTTGTTGTTGTTTGGATCTTGATTTTCGAATGTAACCAGACATTGAAGCAGAAAAAGGGGGAAATTATTTAGGGTTTGAGAATCTGCAATCTAGTACTAGTAATAGCAGTGAGATTCTGTAATATTTAAAATCATCACGTAGAGATTGTGTGGATTGTTGAAACATGCATGTATGGCTTAATGTTTTGAGTATACGTGAAACTTCTTCATGAAGGAGGTTCAATGAAATATGAAATACTTCCACACTTTTACTCTGCCTATTTTAGTCTTTCCCTCGTAAAAAAAAAAACTCTTTTTCTTTTAAAAAAAAAACACAAGGAAAATCTCATTAAATTAGTTAGACAAATTTTAAGATAATGAAGTCAGTTTAAGAGAATATAATCAAATATTTCGTATGAAGTATGTGATAAGATTTAGTTGATTTAGAGTGTATAGAATATAATATTGAGGTTTTGGTTGATTATTTGAAAATTTAAATAAATAAATTACAATAAAAATGATTTATATTTATACTTTTTTGAACATTCCTGCAGAAGTGCAGAGTAGCTTTAGAAAAATTTTATACTAGATTTAAGTATTTAACTATTTAAGGTTTATGTTAATTTCTTTCTTTACAACAAGTATTGTAATTGATAATTCAATGATTATATTATGTAACATATAATACAATTTGAACCCTCTTATATAAACGAACTTTGTTTCTTAGATCAGGCCCGTCTCTTGAGCGGTTCTTTGTGAGCCTCATAACAGGGCCCCCAATATTTTCTACTTAGCACAGGGCCTCTTAATCTCCGAGACGGTCCTGTCTTAGAAAAATTGAGGTGGCTTTCATGTATAATGTTAATGTATAATAACTTTTGAATTTGGCTTTTATAAAACATTTTTCTAACCCAACAAGATTATGAATCGAGGTCCTTTCAGCGGTTTTCAAAGGGCCTAGGTCTTCTTGCTGCCCGAAATCATCTCATTTATGCCTTGCTCCATCCTTTATCATCATGCCTTACAATATCTTGTAGGGTCGTCTCGGAGATTAAGAGGCCCTGTGCTAACTGCTAAGTAGAAAATTTAGGCCCCCTATTGTAATAAATTTCATTCTCATCTAGTCATTTTAAATACAATGATAATTACAATAGTAGAATAACCAACAGAATAATACCAAAAGTAGAGCATCAAAAGGAAAACATTTATAACCTGGATTTTAATTATGGATTGGAGAATCACCAACGTCTAAATTAAAGAACTTGTTTGCTTCCATTAGTATATTTTTCCCCCTTATGCAATGGATTAAAACAAGGAAAATGTTATACATAGCCCTCAGGGCTACATATAAGCATTAAATATACACTAAAAAACCGTATAAATTTAAAAAATCATAAAAATATAAACACTAATTACATTGATTAGCGCGTGTTTTTTTCATAAATTCCTAATTTTATACAATTTTCAATAGTATATTTAGCATTACCCTTAAAACAATTATATTGCGTGAGAAATAGTAGGTTTAGAGAGATTAATTAAAATACAAAATTACTACGAGTAGGTTATTTATGCCTATTCGCCTCTGTATAATATCAGAAAAATTGGTTGTTAAACACCATTATTTTGGATAGATTGTTTGAGAAGTTGAAATGTATAGTTTGAAAGACATAGATTATTGGATAGTTATTTCTTACTTGCTAGCTGGAGAAAAAAAAAAAAAAAAAAAAAAACTACGGGAAGATGTGAATCACAATTAAGAGAATTAATTGTATTTGGGGAAAAAGAGAATTAGAAGCAATTAAATCCATGAGAATTAGTAGTACTGCAGCTGGGATTTATGAGAAAACTAACCTTTTTTTTTTTTTAAAGATTCAGTGATTTTTTTTGGGCCCCAATATAAATTGGGGCCCTGTTCTGAGGCTCAGAAAGAACCGCCCAAGAGACGGGCTTGATATCTTGTCATTCATGCCTTAATCTACCCTTTATCATCTTATCTAATCTTTGTTACCTCGTTTTGGCCTTGCATTGCCTTGGGTTTGTGTTGCCTTTGCTTTGGCCTAAGACAAGGTAAGACGCTAGCTTCAATTGCTAAATATAGGTGTTTTTATGCCTTGTCCTTGTGCACATGTCTTATCATTGGTTTTTTTATTGCGTCGGAACATTGTATCATGAATTCATGAAAACATAAGCACCAATTAAGGTCAAATATTTCAAATCAAATCGGATGGGGTTAATATTACTATGTATCTAATTTTATGTACATTTTGAAATTAAGTGGGTAATTCATATACAGAGTATCAACTATAATTGAAAATAAGCACCAAATTGCATTCAAAATCATTGTTTGAAATAATGAAAATTTGATAGTGGTCCCACAATTAATTAAATAAATATTGACTTGCTAACAAGCTTATTAAGTTGAGTTGGAACTTGTTGAACTCGTCTTGCAAAAATCTCGAGTTGATTCAAGCTTTTGACGGAGTCAAGTACATATTGCTCGTGATCTCAATTACCACCCTCTTACCTAGCATTCCGAAAGATCAGCACAATAATTTTGAGGATTTTCACACCAAGATTGCAAGGATCTATGTAAAAAATTAAATAAAGAGAATTTCCAATGTCTAGTGCGTGTCTGGTGTCTCAATGACTTTATTGTCAGATAATAACTATGTAAGGTCTTGTTCACTTCCTTTCAAAAAAAAAAAAAAAAAAATAGGTCTTGTTCACTTCACCTTATTTTGTTTATTTTTTTCATTTTTGATAAATCACTTCACCTTATTTTTGTTGAACTTAAATTATATTTACTGAACTAAAATTATTTTTGAACTGGAATTATTTATAATGATTCTCTATTATATTTCTTCTTTACAATTACTTATTTTTACTAAATTGTAATTATTTTTACTGAATTGAAATTAGTTTTACTGAATATTTTTTTAAGGTGAAGTGAACAGGTCCTAACTCTATCCCAAACCATCAAAACACCATCAAACATCATAAATCTGTAAACAAAATTAAGACGTGTTAAGAAAAATATTTCAATTGCAAACTCGAATAATTTCTAGTTTGTTTCTATTCAACTAAGGTTTCTAGAATTTGGGGATTTTTCAAATTTTATTACTCCACTGGAAGTTAATTGATGGTTTTACATAGCCCATATATGCATCAAATAATAAGCAAACTTGTTAGTCTATTACTCTATTTGAAGTTAAATGCTCATAAATGAATTTATTTTCAAATAATATCGATTCTTAAAAGTCCCTTAATTCATACAAACCCTAATTTTGAAGATTCAAAATTCAAGATACATACATGCAAAACTCCAATTAAGCGTAATTGTCAACCAATTTGAAGTCAACTGCTCATAAATGTGTCTAATTTTCCCAAATTATATCAATTTTTGAGATCCCCAAAATCATATTGAAACCTAACTTATGATGTCAGAATTTAGAATTCTTACAACGCCTTAATACTCATTCAATCAACTCCAATTAAGCGTAAATGTTAACTGAATTTGATGTTAATTGCTCATTAATGACCCCAAATTTTCTAGATTATATCAATTTAAAATTTTCCCAAATCCTTATGAACCCTAACTTTAGAACATTCAAATATAAAATCCATAATGTAGATTGCGCTGATTCTGCTCTGATCAACTCCAATCAGGTCGAAATTACATGCAATTAATTCGCACTTACTTTAATTGCATATTTAGTCTGAAGAAATTTGCCCTTACCTTAATTGCATATTTAGTTGGAATTGATTTGAGTTTTGAGAGAGATTGTTAAAGGGGTTATTCTCAAATTGACATAAACAAAAGAGGGTAAGTATACAAATAAACCAATTAATTTTAAAGAGAAGCTAAAATGTGTACAAGACCCATATTCTTGAAATTTATTTCCGATCACCCAAAATTGATATGCAATGTTGTCATGCTTGATTTGTATTATTAGCTCTTAAAAGATCCAACCACTTATGTTAGTGTATGAAATGTGTCAAAACACTTTATAGCTTATAGTTAGTGTTATGCAAGAGCATATGGAAATTCTAATCATACATTGTGGATGTTCCACCCAACAATATCTATGTCTCGATTTTGATAATGTTTTTTCATTTCAGACCTTCATCCTAAATTACTCAAAAGTATAATCTGAATACTTTCAGATTTATTAGCTGCAAAGCCAAAAGCACTTGAATAATCAAGATATAGAAGTACAATAAGTAGAAAAAAACTACAAATAGTATGTCCTTAACCTTAAGAAAGAGTTAAAGCGCCAAATCCTGTTTGTTTCCAAAATGACTCGACAGAACCGCTTGCTTGCACATTAGAACATTCTAGCATTTAGGAAACTATCGCGACTAAGCATAGACGACTAAATGCAATAGTAAACTAGTAATGCATACATACATACAATCATAGTAAGTTACTTCCATAAATAAGATGAGCCCAACATCTTCATCTTTCCATAATAAGTTACTCCAAATGTTTTCTTGTAATCCAAGGAAGCTTTGGTCGTCTATCTCTGCTTTCTCATGCTTCCTCTTCTATTTTCTTTTCTTGAGATACTTTAGCATCAAAATCAATCTGTGAACACCAAAGAAATTTTATTAATATAGAAAAGGATACATTAATTGTAAGAGAGGAATGTCAATCTGTGAACACCAAATAAATTTTATTTATATAGAAAAAGATACATTTATAAAAAGGGAGAAATGTATAGATCATAAACAGATCTAGTCTAATCAATGACAACAGAAACAAGTGGATAAAAGAAAATAAAAACACTTCTATTGTGTCACCATCAGATATTATGTAGAATTTGCAGTTTTCTACTTCGTACATCAAGCCAGTTAAAAATATCAAATCTAGTTTAGAATGTGTAACTAGAATTTGCACTTGATGGTTTACATTTACTTTTGGATCAAAGTTTTTAGGTTACCCATGTTGTGAGAGAAGGAGACCCATGCAAGAGGAGAGTAATTGACAATTTTTTTTGTTTTTTACATTACAAAATCTTGGCTAAAAAGAAAACGCAAGTTATCAAGTGGGATGGAGTAAAATGTAAACTAACAAGTGGAACGAAGGGAATCCCTTTTTTTTTTTTTTTTGGGGGGGGGGGGGGGGGGGGTGGGGGGGGGGGGGGGTTGGTTTGGGGGGCAAATAAATTAAAATAAATGCTCGACTTTAAGAGGGAGATCCTCTACCTCCCTAGCTATTCATCCTTTGCATGGACTTACTATCTCAACATTAACTTGGACATAATGAAACAACTCTCATAACCAAATCATAGTGGGAGTTCTCAGCAATTTAGATTTGGTAGTCATGTTTGGTGAACTGTTCTCATCCATTTTATTTCATTCTTTCCCCTCATAACAATTAATCCTCCTTGTTTGTGGACCATATGAATAAATATCGTTCTTCCGTTAACTATTATTTGCAACATATACTATAATGGATGCTTTCTTTTATGTGCAACAATTTTTTTCCAAATATAACAAGTTTGTTCCAGCAAATTGACCAGAATACCCTTACTCAAAACTTTATAACCTCAACTACATACTAAAAACATAATTAATTACAAACTAATCTGAGCAAGTCCGAGTTCAGCTTGATGGTGCTGTTAACCCGAGCAAGTCCGAGTTCAACTTGAAAAGCTCGCAAACAAGCTAGAGTTGTTTTTTTGTGGCCCTTGTACAACTAAATAGTAAATACTAGTTTATTATACTTCTAGCTATGAAATTCATGTTTTTTGTGGCCCTTGTACTATTCACTACATACAACGCACACTACCTTTAAATTTCGAACTACCACTTTGCTAACTTAAAATACACCGAGGAATGATACACATGTACACATAGTCAGGCTGTTTAGAATTCATAGTAATAGAGAAATTAAAGAGATTTTATATCCGGACTTCCATTTTGCCCTCTTTACATAAACAAATGAACAAACAAGCATCCACAAACCAAACACTCAGCAACTTTCTCAAGAGCTACAGCATACTTCGTAAATGAATACCCCCTTCCTCCCTCTTAACCCAAGGAAAATGAATAGCCAGAATAAATTTGCAACAAGGTCGAAACACTGAAATCACCCCAGGCCAGCCAACATATACTCTACACTCTACAGTATTCTTTCCAGAATAAACTTAGTCAAAGAACTACCCTCAGTGTGAGTGAATATTATTGTAAACTGAAACATCTTTGGGATCAAAATTCTGAGCTGGAAGAAATTCCTGAATGTACATGTGGTGCAATGTCCAAATGTACATGTGATGTTGCGAAAAAGGTACTTGATATGAAAGGAAAGAACAAATTGATTAAGTTCATTCTGGGATTGAATTTTGGTTATGACCAGATGAAGACTAATTTCTTGAGTTTGGAAAACTCCTTTTGAGAAGCTCATGAAGAAAGAACCCCAAGTATGATCACTTGAGGGTGATAGGAAGCCTTTGTTATGCAAGTGGTACTAGAGAGCCACAAGACAACTTTGCTGCAAGAGGAATCAGGTGTGTTTTGGTCGGATATCCTTATGGACAGATGGGGTATAAATTGTTAGATATGGAAAATAACAAAATTTTAGAGAGCATGGATGTAAAGTTTGAAAAGAACATTTTTCCTTTTCTGATAAGGAAAGGAGAAGATGATATAGTGAACATTTTGAAGAGAACAGATCATGAAGTTGAGCTCAGGTTGATATCCGTCAAGAAACCGAAAAAAAAAAATGAATTTCTTCAGGAAAATGAACATAGGGATGAAGAACATAATAATGCAAAGATTGCTCACCAACAAGGAGAAACAGAAGTAGTGATTGAGAATGCTGAGAATGTTATAGAAAAATGAACAGGAGACTAGAAAGTGAACCTCAATGGCTCAAGGATTATGTGGTGGAAATACCAATGAAGAGAAAACAGGAAGATAACCAGCAACATCTTCCTTGATATGTACCAGAATTGATGAGTCAAGTTTATACTCTTCAGAGTACATTGCCTCCCAACCAAAGAAAGCCTCTCATGATCTTTTTAATTCCTTGCACCCCTATGAATACTAGCTTCAATATCAAGTCAAAATCCAGAAAAATCTCAATTGATACAATTTTGAAGAGAGGTCTATAAACCTCTATTAATATGGTTACTTTCACAGCTGAAACAACCTCTAAAGACTCAATCTTTATGACCATGACCAATTAAAGTAATGATTTTTGAGGGAAATTGTAAAGCTAACCCATTTATCCCATTTGAATTCCATAATCGTATATCGAAATTGGTAGAGCATAATAAAAGCATAAGTAATAGGTATAAAACATATGAATAAGAAGCAGCAAAGGATATGGTTATTTTTGAGAGAATTTGTAAAGCTACACATAAAATTTTTGAATTCCATAATTGTATATTGAAATTGGTAGAGCATAATAAGAAGCAAACATAAATTATAGGTATAAAACATAGGAAAAAGAAGCAGCAAAGGATAGGGAACTGACAGAATGGAGGGTAGTGTCAAAAGGGTAACACCCATGGAGGGAGCCAAAGCTGGCGTAGGTGGATTGGAAGAGGTAATCAGCAGAATACAACAAGTCTGTTGATATGGAATGCGGTTCCGGTCCCTCAATCTCCCGGAAAACCCGAATACAAAAAAAAGCGGCGATTCTGATCAAGCATTCCAAAATGGAGGGGGACCCCAGGTTCCGGTAAAGAGCCAGTGACTACTGTGCAGAAATCGGAGTCCCCAAGGTGGCAAAACCCATTTGTGCTGAGACTATGTATACCTCTAGGGAGGCGGAATAGTAGTTGCTCATCCTCTTCTGTTATCCTCTGGCGCACCACCCCGGCACCTAGCTTGGCGAGCCCATAGTAGGTGTCACCAATTAGAATGCGACCGGGCCTATGGCGGCGAAGTTGTGGAAAATTTGCATCATTGGAACCAATCCCTGCCCATTCCCAATGGTACGAGTCCAGATGGAAGGAGAGCAGAACCCCAGATCCGCCCTTACCGAGAAACCGCCCATACAAGTACACCTTCCGGCCAACCACCACTGGGGAGGAAACCCAGATGGTGGGGGTGGTGACAGGTGGGTCATCCAGGATTGCCCACTCGTTGGTGGTGGGATCAAACACCTCGAAAAAACCGCAACGACGAGGAGGGTAAGTCGGTGGGTTTAAGGCTGGTGAAGCTAATCAGATTTGGTCCACCGCAACTGCCAAGAATGAACAATTTTCCGTCCGCAGTGAACGCCAGCGGAGTAGGCTTACCTGTATTCATCCCCACTTTTAATTTCTGTATCTTGTGGTTTTCATCAAACACATACACATCGGGAGGATAAATCTGATTGGGGTCCGACTCTGAACCGGAACAACAAGGTGAACGCTCGCGCTCTCCGCCCAAGATGTAAAGCCTGGAACCCAGTTTCGCACAGGCCATCACTAGAGGGTATTCTGAGGCAGGGAATTCAATGATTGGCTCAATTCTTCTTTGGTCGGAAGCTTTTTTCTCGTCGCATTCACGATTACAGAGGTCTATGGGGATGGCGAACAAGGTGTGAGCCATGCTGCTTCCAAAATGAGTCATAAATAAGTAGACGCTCTTCATATTCATCGCACCGCTGCTGCTTTTCTTCTTCTTGAGGAAATACTTGTAAGAGAGAGCAGCAAATCAATGGTTTGTTAAGAAGAAGAGTTTTTTAAAGAAGAATACCCCATACTTTGTAAACCCCTAAAATTATAATATTATCAATAAAAATAAAAAATTAGAAAATGACACCACAAATTTTATCAAAAAAAATAGATTATAACACCACAAAATCTTAAATTTTTATTATAACACCACAAAACATTTGATTTCACCACCATCTAACGGCTTCTTGGATGAAATATGTTAGTGGGGCTTACTGTAAGTGAATCGCTAAACATCGCCCGCAAATTACTATATAAAGCCCACAAATTAACTTAGTTTGACATTTATGCCCATATTCCAAAATTGAACAAATCTCTAAAAATAAAAAATGTGGAGCCGTACTGGGTCGTCGGGGCAGACCGGAGGGGAGGCCGGAGATGCGGGGGACGCCGGAGGTACATCGTCGTCGACGGAAAACGAGGTAATTCACCGTTAAATGTGACGTTTTAAGTGCCGGCGTCTGAATTAGGTGGCCGTGCAGTGGCGCAGGCGCCTAGTTTGGACGCCAAAACCGTAGGCTGGACGTCCAAGCCAAACGCCTTAACCACCACACTGGCGTCCAGCTTGGAAGCCACAACCACCAGGCTGGCGTCCTGGCCAGGCGCCAGTCCACTGGCTGCGGCGTCCTAGCCAGGCGCCCGGCCGGTGGTGGTGGCTTCCAAGCTGGACGCCAGCCTCCCTTTTTTTTATTTTTTTTTTTTTTTATTTTTTTTTTTTTTTATTTTTTTTGTTGTTTTATTTAATTTTTTTTTTTTTTAAATTTTTATATATATATTTTTTAATTTATTTGAAATTGAAAATTGAAAACGGTTTTTTTTTAAATTAAGTTTAGTAATTTAATGTTTTTATTTATGTTGTGAGTAGATTTGTGTTAATGTATATCAAAATATTTAATTGTTTATGTAAATGTTATAATTGATTGTGTTTAAAATTTGTATGTGTATGTGTATGAATAATATTATACATAATTATGTTTTTAATTATGTGTTAATTCTGTGCAAATATAGAAATTAAATGTATTATCCGTTAAACGTATTTATTAAAATATATAATTGATGCAGGATTATGCTGGAGACGGAAATGATTACAGTGGGATATTTGGACATGATGGTCCATTCGAAGATGCTCAGCAAGCGATTGATTGGGCAAAACAGGTTGCAATTACAGCTGGATTTTGCTTGGTAGTAGTAACTCATAAATCTCAACGGGATGGTAGAATGGATCGCATTTTGAGATGCGACCGTTATCGCAAAAGAGAAGAAAGAGATTTCCGTACAGCCACTCGGTTTGATACAAAGCGGAAAGGTTGTGGGTGTGAGTTCAGAGTAAAGGTTCGACAACTCCGCAGTCGTGACGGTTGGGAAGTGACTAGTTACTCTAAATGGGGGTATCACAACCATGAGATGATAGTATATGAAGAGGGTCATCGACAGCTGAGCGGCTTAAGTCCTGCTGCAAAATTAGTTGTGAAAGAAATGAGTGATGCTCAAGTCAAGCCTGCTAAAATATTAGCATCTGTGTTAGAGAAATTTCCAGAAGACCATCCAAACCGAAGACACATCTACAACGTCGGGTGCATGTAATCAGCATCACTGTGGTCGAGGTCTGCAATCAACCTCGGGTGCGAAGACCGGTTGAACCATTCCATGTAGTAGTGGTCACACATGGGAGGAACCCCAGATGGCGGCCTCTACAACTCCGCAGTCCACAACCGGGCAACCATCGGAAACTGGTCCCACATCGCAGTCATGATGTCCGGCCACTGCACGACGTAGTCCTTCGACGAGGCTGATCGGACAGCCTTCATCGGCCATGCCGGGGGAGGAGGGACGACTTGGACAAATCCAAGCTGGCGAAGACAACGCTGGGGCATGTACGCCTCCACGATATCACGATACTGAATGAGGCCGGTGAACAGGGTCCTGGGTACCCTGTTACTAGGGTTCGAGCCGAATGGCATCCAGTTTACCTGCACATTATTTTAAAAGTTATTAACATTCATATAATAAATGCATTACTGAAAAACTGTAGAAATAATATATAAACTTTACCTCTAAGGGGGACATCCTGTCGAGCACCAAACGTACCGATCGGAGCCGGTCAACGGACTTCCTCTCAGAGCGCGGTCTCCACGCACAGGCACGCGGCATCCCCTCATCAATGGGAACCGGGTCACGATGTGGTCGCAATGCAGGAAAATACTCGTAGATCCAAGTCTGCAACAAAGTCAGACACCCAGTGATACCTGCCGCGTCAGCCCGACTCGCAAATCCTAGTTGGCGATACAAATACGCCAACGTAGCCGATCCCCAAGAATACTGGCCTAGATCGTCGGGGTCACACGCCTCAGCTATGTCGCGCGGCCTGAGCTTGTTTCCGCCGCTCTTATCAGGAAACAAGGTACATCCGAGGAGTAGAAAACAATGAGCGGCCAGCTGTGCGTCGTGCGTCCTACGCGCAGCGGGGTTCAAACACCGCTCCAACACGGATGCGATCTTCACACCGCCGTGATCCCAAACACCAAGCGCCTCGGTGTACAGTGCAGCCCTGTCCACCGCCAACAACTCCGCCAGCATATCTGCCTGATCCGCATCACCCACAGCACAAAGTCGTTTACCCTCAACAGGAATCCCCAGAATGGCCTCGACGTCGTGTAACATGATCGTCAACTCACCGAACGGAAGGTGGAAAGAGTTCGTATCCGGTTGCCACCGCTCAACGAAAGCCGTGATCAGCGTAGTGTCAATCTTATCGTGCATGGTCGCAGGAACGTGACCCACCCCAGTGCCCTGCAATCGATCGAACATCTCACTCTCCACCGGCCAAGAATCAGCCCATGTACGCAAAAAGCTACAAGTCTTCTCCCGTGTATGACATTTCAACAACCCCGTAACTGAAGGCCTCTCCTGGTCCTCCCAAATACGGGCAGCTATGTGTCCTAGAAAGCTAGGAATCACACTCCCGTCAACAGGCCCACCGGGCACCTCACTCCTAACAACCCAAGAATCATTAACGGCCCTCGACCGTTTCCTGCTTGCCCCAGATACAGTGGACGCAGATGATGTGCCAGATCTGCTAACAAACCTACCACCCCTACCCTTACGCACCTCCACCATATGTGCCTCGTACATGTCATCAACCCTCTGACTGAATGGACCGTAATCATCATACGGTCCACTCCCATCGTCCACATCCTCATCCTCATATGCGCCCTCCTCCTGCTCCTCCTCCTGGTCACCCTCCTCCTGGTCACCCTCCTCAGCATCATCATCGTCATCGTCGTCCTCATCCCGACGGTGGATTCGTTCTCTACGAGCCGAGGCCGAAATAAAACGGGATCTAACATGTCTATCCCCCGACCTCTCCACTGAATAGCTTCTCCTAAGAATGGCTATATTCTTCCCCGCACCTTGACGACCCAGTGAATTCTACAAAAAATTATAAAATATATAAACATACAATAGTTTTTTAAAAAAATAAATAACTACCTACAAATACAAAATACCAACACTTCCAACATATCGTCATACACAAAAAAAACATACACAAAAAAAAAAAAAAAATTGATTTCATAAAATTAAAATATACACGACTTATTAAAAAAAACACATATGTTGATAAATATTTAAAAAAAAATTAAACACAATAACGAAAAAAAATTAGACAAAACACAAAATTATTTTAAATAAAAATAAATTTTTGATTTTGCGAAATAAAAAAAAAAATAAAAAACCAAAACAAAAAAATAAAAAAAAAAAACAGCAATAACAAAAACAAAATAAAAAAAATAAAAAAAAAACAGAAATAATAAAAACAAAATAAAAAAAAAAAAAAAAAAAAAAAAAAAATTTAAAACTGGGGTGGGGCGTCTGGTCTGGCCGCCACCGCCACTGGCGTGGCGTCCGGCTTGGAAGCCCAGCCACCAGGCCAGGCGTCCAAACAAAACGCCACGCCAATGGCCTAGGCGTCTGGTCTGGCCGCCACAGCCAATGGCGTGGCTTCTGGTTTGGACGCCTGGCCTGGTGGCTTGGCTTTCAAGCCGGACGCCACGCCAGTGGCCGTGGCGGCCAGACCAGACGCCCCACCCCAGGTTGCCGTTTTCTTATTTTTTTTTTTTTTTTTTTTTTTAAAAAAATATTAAATAATTACCTTACCACCAGGTCGCCGCCTTTCCTCCGCCGTCGCCGCCGCCACCTCCTTCCCTTGCCGCCTAGACATTGTCGTATTTAGGAGTGGTAGATTTTCTTTTTTTTAGAGAGAAGTAGAGAGTGTTTTTTTTTTTAAAATGAAAAGGGCAATTACGTCTCACCAAGTCTAATTTGCGGGCTTTATATAGTAATTTGCGGGCGATGTTTAACAAATCCCTACTGTAAACGCGTATTAGTCAGCTATTTGTTCTAAAAAAAAGATAAATAAAAAAAAATCTAAATCCTAACCCAACCCAGCCCCACCTGCCAAAGCCAACCGACAGCCCAAAGCCAAACGCTGGAACCTCCTGACGAAACTCCCTAACCTCCCGTTGGAAAACGCCGGAACCCCCTAACCTCCCGCTGGAACCCCTTGACCCAACCAAAACCCCCGACTCCACCTAATCCCCCTTTCCTCCTCCCAAAAAACCACCCCAGCCACCGCAACCGTCTCACGCAATGCCCAGAACTCCGCCTGCCCGACTATAGCACCCAGACATTTTCGCCGTTTCAAGGGTGGAGAATAGGAGGGGTGGTTTTGCGCGGTGGTCGGAAAACGCTGGCTGGTTTTCCGCGAGGGGGAAAAGGGGAAGGCACTAAGTTGCTGGTTTTAGGGGTGGTGGTTGGGCTGGTTTCGACGGTGAAGGTGGGACAGGGAGTGCCGGCGGCTGGGGTTAGCCTGCCGACAGTGGCAGTGGTGGTGGTGGCCTGGTGTGGCTGGGTTAGGGTTTAGTTTTTTTTTTTTATTTTTGTTTTTATTTATTTTTTTAAAAAAAAACAAATAACTGAGTGACACATGTCCAAGGTGAGCCTCACTAACGGATTCCATCCAAGAATCCGTTAGATGGTGGTGAAGTCCAAGTTTTGGATTATTTTGTGGTGCTATAATAAAAGTTTGAGAATTTGTGGCGTTATAATCCATTTTTTGCAAAATTTGTGCTGTTATTTTCTAATTTTTGGATTCCTTACCGAGGCATGATGGGCCACTACCAGGTATGGTCCATACCAAGAGACGAAAACAGTATAAAAATCAATAATAACAGTATAAAATTAATGATAACAGTATAATAAAAAATACGCTCTTTCCTCTTTCCCTCTTTCTTTATCAAAAATCTCGCTTGAATAATAACAATATAGAATAAAAAATTACAGTATAAAATCAACAATAACAATATATTTATCAATAATAAGTATAAACAAAAACAAAAAAAAGTACTTGGTATGGACCACACCAGGTATGGAAGATGAAGATGAAGTGTGTATGGAAGATGAAGTATAAGTTTAATGAAAGAATTAAAGAAAAATAGTGTAATAAAAAATTAATTATGTAAGTGGACATGTGGCACTTGGGTTAGAGAGGAAGATAGAGAAGTGTAATATGACGTAGACCCGTGTCTTTCTTGGTAAGAATTTTTAAATACTAAGTATAGATAACAACCTTATAAATAATGCTATGCCAACTACGCCATACTTGAGCATGGGTTGCAACCATTACTCATTAGTGTGCTTATTGCCGTATTGGCTTAAAAAGAGAGTAGCCATTAATTTGGATTATAATTGAACTAGTTCTGTGCCCGAACAATGTCCAGATTATTTATTAAATTTTAAGATAAAATTTTGTTTCAAGTACCAACTCTAACATATAATATTGAAAATCTTATTCTATAAGTGATA
Source organism: Chenopodium berlandieri (assembly GCA_034703905.1). NCBI lineage: Eukaryota > Viridiplantae > Streptophyta > Magnoliopsida > Caryophyllales > Amaranthaceae > Chenopodium > Chenopodium berlandieri. The sequence goes on from CM068293.1 coordinate 54,242,262, forward strand.
TAATCCATTTTGATTTAGGATACTTTGATGTAGGGTATTATTAATTTATGTAAGGCTAAGAACAATAAATATTATAAAAATATACTCTATGTGTGAAAATAAATTATTTTTACATACTAATTCTCTATTATTTTTTAAATAAATTAAGTATATTATAAATGGATCTTATTTTAAAGAACTTTTTTAAAAAAAAATTATGATGAAAATAAAATCGAATTATAATATATTTATTAAAAGTTATGATTAATTATGTATATAAAAAATATTAGAAGTACTAGTTTGGTACCCCGTGCGATGCCCGGGTTGTTTAGTGAATTTATAAGATAATTTTTTTTATCTATATACCAAGTTTTAAAATATATCATTGATACAAAATAAGTTAGGAATTGATGTGATTTTGTGACGATTAAATTATGCAATAAGGATATAATGACTAATAATAATATTGGTGAAAATGCTTGATTTAAAAAATTATATAAAAAAAATAGCAAAGTATGTTTGAAATATTAGAAATTTCTAAAAATTAGCCAAAAAAAAAAGCAAATCAAAAAATTGTTCTAAGCCCGTTGAGTTGACCCGAACTTGAAACTTTGGGCTAGTGTGAACATTTTTTGACCTGTGACCTGAAGTGACTCGACCCGTGACCCGACCCGATTAAAAGTTCTACATAAAGTAATAAAATCATATTAGATTGTGAACTCGATTAGCATATATTATAAATGAATGTTGTATTTTTTTGAACTACTTCCTTTGCTCCCAAAAAAATTATGATATAAATATAGTTATATATGATAATTATTAAATTGTTGTCTACATGACGTGATATTTGGTGAAAAGTTGAAATGTCAAGTATTGTCTTGTGATCTGGCTAAACTTAAAATTTATTTTATATATGTGAAATAGAGGTATTTTATCGGAAATAAAACTCTAAATCAACAATTTTATCCTATAAATCTATCCAAATTTTATTGAAAATAAAAGTCTAAACTAACTTTTTTTTTTATACTACAAAATGTATCCTAGTTTTTTATCCTATTAAAAAAATACAACTTTTTTATTCATAAAACATATATCTAAATAAATCCTATGTGTCGTATTAGTATTTAATTGTTATCTACATGGCTCGACACTTGGCGAAAAACTGAAATGCCAAGTGTCGATGTCTCATGGCCTAGCTAAAAATTTAGCTTTATATATTAGTTACTAGTTTTGTGCCCAGGCGATGCCCAGATAGTTGATAAAATTTTAAAATAACATTTTAAGTTGAATGTTAAATACGGTCAAATCATTCGTTTTGATAATGTATGATATTTAGACATACGACATCATATGGAGTGTACTTTTTGTAGTTTTGCTTGTAAATAGATATCTATGTTATGATTGACTTGAAATTATTTTTATTGAACTTAAATTATTTTCACTGAACTGAAAGTATTTTTACCAAACTGAAATTATTTTTACTAATTAAAACTTATTTTTATTGATTCTCTAATATTATTTTAAATAAATTAAATAACAATGCATTTTGTATGCGGCTAGCCACACCATCTGGCCGAATAAAGTAACCCCTATATGATGTAAACATTAAGGAAATACTCATCAAAACCATAGAGGTTAGCATCAAATGACCAATGCCTAAAAAAAGATATATACATGTAAAAAATGCTAGATCTATCATTTTCTCAATATTTTCTCATTTATTCTATCTTTGGCATACTATCTTTAGTTCTTTACCACCATACCTCTTATCCCCACAATATTTACACTGTTCTACACTCTCCTTACTTATCTTACAGCCACCCACCTTTTAACACTCTCTTTCACACCCACCTTCACACCCTCTCTCTTACATTTTGTTACACTCAATCATCTTTTCCAAAGTTTTCTTAGACTATCTTTAGCGAGTCAAACATTAAAAAAAACGGGGGTACTAAATATAGATCCATTCGAAAAATAACCTAGCCTGAGACAAGCTACACTACCTTCAGATTTCTAACTTGATGAGGACAGCCAGCTGGAATAAAGACTGCTTCTCCAAGATTTTGAACAAATGTCCATGCCTCAATTCCTACAATGAGAGACAGCACATGTAATTATTGAAAAATCAGACCAAATTGAGCAGGCACTTAGTGATCTACACACAGATAGTGGAAAATTCCAGACTGAGTGAATAGCGACAAAGAGATACATCACATGCAAATATTGAGAGCTTTTACCATATTCTTCCTTCAGCTTCCTTTTATGCTCCTCAGTAAGGTAAAATGTTTGATCATGTATAGGATGAACAACCTATTCATTGCAAGAAACAGCTAAACAATGAAGCTTAAACATAATACATCAAGAATGATCCTCAGATGACATAACAATTGTTCTAACAGCTTAAAATAACTTTTTTTTACAGTAATTACAATAAGTAGGTAATTGAAGGAGGCAGATCAAAAAAAAAAAAAAAAAAAAAAAAAAAAAAAAAAGTGCATATCGATTATATTTCTGCTCCAGACATGCAAAGCTTTCTACCTTTTTCCTAGTATATTATGATAGATAAAACACATGCAAACTTGTTAAATTTATAATACACCAAAATACTACCTGCTTCAATGGATTACAATGAATATGTCTAAATTCCTGATAATGTCTCCTCAAATATTCTTGTAGCTTAGGAACATCTTCTCTCCGAAAAATGTCCCAAAGAGCACCTCCAATAGGAAGTTCTGAACCTTCTACCACCCTGCTATCATCATGAAGTTTCTTTATCTCAGACCCATCAACCCTCTCAATGTCTTTGGCTTCAACACCAAAGATTTCTTCTTGGTCCTGAGCAAAATGTTGCCCTTTTAATTTAGAAATACCCTTACATTTTTGGATAGGCACAGCAACTTCAGCAGTATGTACCAAAATATTTACCTATAAAACATAATTTGCATTAAGTAAAAACTCAAGAGACCTCAAACAAGACATGTTCAGTAGTAACTAAAACCCTATTCCCCTGAAAATTTAAAGCTTTCTTTCAAAAGCCACCAGCCTCAATTGAAAGAAAATATCAGCTCTAAAACAGAGAAAGTTATTTGCTCATGGACAGAGCTTGCACAACTGTAATATACTTCCTCTGTAATATACTTGCAACACATCTTTTCATGCTTCCGGATGCATTATTTTGATCGCTAATATCTTTAATTACCACTATCAAATATTACAAACATTTGATACTTTAGAAATTATAAACAAGATCCCACATGATTATATTTTTGCATAGTAATTAATCATCCAAGCTAGTCAAAGTAGATCATATGAACACTGTGAAAGTCAAACTGTTGCAAATAAAAATCACGGAGGAAGTAAGAGATTTGAGCATGGGAAAAACTCAGTTTCATAAAATCTACATTAGCATATCAGATTTTTATTTAAGCTTGATAGATAAAAATTAAATCAATGTCAAGGGAAAATACAAAGGGGATGAGGAAGGAAAGCTGATATTCATAAGACAACTATTACAGACTCTTGACTCTTCAACTCGAAACTTAAGAACCTGCTAGCCCATACAGACAACAAAATAACCAAGTTGGACAAGTAAGAATGACACTGACAAGGAAGCGAAGACATTCACAAATGTAGAAAGTCTATCATACCACATCAGACATATCACAATGAAGCTTTGAAACAGAGTCTCCACGACCCAATTCTTCAACATATCCATAAGCTATGTAGGTCTTTGGCCCCATATTTGGCATCAAAGTTCCCTTGGGAAATTTGGTAGCTAGATTCAATACTCCTTTCCGTGGATATGTGTACTCTTTAAATGGTAATGCACGAATAAATTCAGCACCATGGCGTGGCAATTGATTCTCAAATCTACTAGTATGTAGCGAATCTTTTAACTTCAGCATCACAGGCCACTCGAGCTCATCAAATTGACACTTGGAATACCCTTTGAAGAATGGGTGAAGATTGGCTTCAACCTACAATTAATTTTATTTCAAAAGTGATTGAGAAGAACTAACTAAAAATGAAACCAAAAGTATGAGCGTATAACATGAAAAGAGTATTAAATCAAAAACATCAAACTAAAAACAAAAAATAAGGAATTTCCTCAAAGAAAACACTATTCTCAGACAAGTACTGTGCAATATTTCTATGAATATTGGAACTATAAAAACCTTCAATCTATAGTATTGTTACCTAATTCACTACGGTTAGATTAGACACAGGTTTGCAACTTGGCTACCTAATTTGTTAAATTGGGACAAAATTACCACTTACATGTTATAATTCGCCTTTTACAGTTTGTGGAAGATTAGGGATTCAGGTAACAATAATGTCGACAGCTAGAAACCAAAACCCAAAAATGAAACACAGGTCACAAAAATAGAGAAAGATCATCAACTAGCAAGAAAAAATTGAAGAATGCAAGGCAATGTATTAATGTAAAAAAAAAATAAACATCATCCAATTAAATCAATCACGCTAAATATAATTTTTCCTAACAGCAAGAAGCACAGCAATCACCTCAAGCCAATTTAAGCAATCAATAGCTTTCACATCCGACAACGTTGATGTCTTGGAATATTTTTTTTTACGAATTTGACGCACAGCACGCCAGATGACCATAGGTTCCCAACTTAAGCCAGGGGTAGTCTCAAGTGAACTCCGGACAATTATTGGTTCTCCTAGGGCCCAATGCCACTGAAAGTGTTCCAGATCTCCATGTTGAATATCCCTGGCATCTGGACAATAGAGATAATTGTCATTCCCACTTTCTCTTGCAGCGCATTTGCGCAAATTACTTCCAAATTCACCACCATGCACAGAACCAGAACACGAGCAACCATTTGAAGTATGGGGTAATTTGTCATTTTCCAGGTTTGTAACTGCTAGCTCCGCTTCCTTCAGCAATTTTGAAACCCAACCATCTGACAAGATAGATTTTAATTCAAGAAGCGCACCACCACAACCCTTATATTTTGATGGTGGACAACTTAAACTACCATTATCATTTCCTTTCCATTCAGCCTTATTTATGTCAGGTTGAAGCTCAGGAGACTCACTTTCAGAAGTAGTCTCTAAACAAGCAGGCACACCTGTGCCCCTAGTTTTCTCTGATAGATCATTAACTTTATTTCTTCTAATTTTACTACATGATTCAGCGAGAAATTTTCCACCATATACATAATCATAACCCCTATTAACATATTCTATTACCACATCTTCACAGCACTGCAGATTTCCAGCACGAACTTCCCGACAGCAAGTCAAACACAAATCATATGCACACTGTGGACAGCTTCTGTGGAAATCAACAATTGAAGCTTTGCAGTAGCCACTGAACAACACAGCTATATTATGCATTGAAAAGTGCTAACAAATTATCAAGAAGGAATGAAAATGCTTGCAAATATTTTACCAGAATATATAGTCATATTTCTCGTAAGATGCCGTTTGGATTTCCACTTCAGATGCTGATACACCTACAACAATAAAATCAATCATCGATAATGTCACCAATGTATCTTCGTAGAGTCACGTTGTTAAATAAGATAAAGCTTTGTGGTTTGCTAGACATATTGATATTAGACAAAGGTAGGTACATGGATACAACAGGAAGAAAATCAGGCACTTTACAGAAGTAGCCAGGTCATTTTAAATTTCGGCGGCAGAAAACATAACAGCAAAGAAACAATTTCAGTGTATTTCCAAATATGAACCCTATAGTCAAGTACTCATATACTTTGTGCATCAAATACTCTCATATGATACTGTCCATACAATTACATGGCATCAACATATGCAATCATAAGCACATGTACGCAAATATCAAACCAAAAAAGATATGAAGCCTATCTTAAAAAAAGGGGGGGGAAGGTACCCTGTAATTTGGCCTCTACTTCTTTTTCTATAATCTGCTCCTGATTCAATTGCTTAAGAAATGGCAGTATAGTCATCAACAGATACTTGGAATGCTTAATATATTTTTCTCTGCTAATTTCAAAACAATCCCGCATCTGAGCCTGAAGAAGTCGTAAAAATGTTAGATAAAATTTTAAACAGTAAACCTAAACCTTTCAGAGGTAAAGACAGAAAAGGGCACCTTAATACGTCCCTCCATCCGCAAGCATGATGTACAATTGCAGTTTTGTAGGCAGACTGGGCAAGCCTGAACAATATGCTCCTCTGTCATTTGTGGATACCTGGTTCACACAACCAGCATCAGAAATTGCCCCAATATTCTCTATTCATGTGAAATATAATACAGAATACATACAACTTCACTCCAATATTATAGGTCATTGTTAAGGAATCAACAAGAATACAGTGAATATTTGATAAGGAACCAACAAGGATAAATGTGAATAACAACAACAACAAACCCTTAGTCCCAGAATGATTTGGGCTAACATGAATCATCATAAGGAACAAGGATAAATGTGAAACCCTTAGTCCCAAAATGATTTGGGCTAACATGAATCATCATAAGGAACAAGGATAAATGTGAATATGTGATTAAAATTGTTCGAAACTAATGGATTAAGGGAAACATGTGCTGGATCCAAGGCCCTAGAAAATTGAAGGAATACAAAAACAAAATTACTGAAGGATACTAAAGTCACCACTCTTCATGGATCTTTTCTTAAAAAAATTTAGCAAGCTCAGGAGACTGAGCTAGAGTCCTGCTACTGATATTAACTTATCTAACTAGGAACTTGATTAAAGCACTCATCATGAAAACAGCCAGAACACGGAAGTGGAAGCTCGGCAGAAATGATAGTAAAATAATTACATGAATTAAATAAGAATTAAACAAGCAGATGGTAGGCAATTGCAAACAGGTAAAACTGCAAACAGTACTCCTAACCCTTATCGCTTCATAACCCTTGTCGCAAACAGGTAAAACTGCAAACAGTACCAACATAACCTAGGTGCCTAACCCTTATCGCAAACAGGTAAAACTGCAAACAGTACCAACATAACCTAGGCGCTGCATAACCCTTATCGCTTCATCACGCCTTGAGCTTTTTTTATACTTGTGGGGTGACTGGGAAAGACATCATAAACGTTGCGTTGGCTAAGATTTTGTGATGCATACTGCATCATAATTGGAGGACCTCTCCAAACATCCTAATCAAATAAAGTTTTAACTAGGAAGCAACACTCGTTAGGTTGACACATACATAAACTACAAAACAGAAACAGAACAAAGAAAGAGTAACCAGCAACTATTTGCAACTATATCAATTAGAAATACAAACCAATTTCCTATGCATGGAATGCAAAACCGTTTGGTCTTGCACTTAGTGCACCTCACAACTCTCCCCTTGTCATTCCTTTGGCACTGATGACACATATCCGAACCAATCTTGATCCCCTGACAATAAAATACCAAAAACACGTCAACAAAGGTATGTGGCTTTAGTTGGGGGGTAACTAGTACGGAGTATTACATTTTCATCATACACATTCTGTGGCTTTAGTTTTTTCTCCTGGATTGGAATAGGAGCTTTGGCATTCTTGCTAGCCTTTGTTAGCCTTCCCCCCAAAACAGTATGTGTATCTTTCTCGACCTCTTTGTTCTCAGAGCCATTTTTACAAACATCCAGTGTACCATTCTCTAGCCCTTTCATAGCTGCAGGCTTCATAACCCATGGCTTCTTATTATATAGAGGAAACCTCTGCTTGTTATTCTTCTTCGCAATATGTTTCTTACACATGGAGTGATCTTCAACCCTGCGTAATCTACACCTCCATAAATTCCCGTCATTTCTAGAACATCGTTCCTCATCCTTCATTATATCCTCTGCTTGTTCTCCTTCACAATCACTATATATATTATTAATATTAATATTGTCATCATTTCCCTCTGATCTTCTACATTAGGTTCAACTATACTATCTTCAGGGTTCTTGCCCATCCCCTTCCTGCCCTCATTCTTCCTCAGAGTCTCTTCTTTTTCTTCTTCCTCTTCATCTACTTCTATCTCTTCTATTTCTTTCCCTTGGACATTTTCATTTTCTTCATCTTCCTCTTCGACTTCTTCTTCTTCCTCATCCTCTCCCTCTTCAACTTCTTCTTCCACCTCTTCCTCATCGACTTCTTCCTCCTCTTCCTGTTCGACTTCTTCCTCTATGACTTCTTCCTTCACCTCTTCTTCTTCTTCTTCTTCCTCCTCCTCCTCTTCTCCTCCTCCTCCTCCTCCTTCTTCCTCCTCCTCTTCCTTATCCTCTTCCTCACTATCGATTTCTATACTATCCTGAGGGATGCAACACAATTTTGTCTTACACTTGGTGCACCTAACCACTCTTTGCTTGTCATTCTTCTGACAAAGAGGGCAGATGCTCGAATCAATATCAAACTCTTTTCCTCCACCTGAACCTTTATCTTCTTCTCCCTTGTTAATCTTACTGAGAATCTCTTTTGGTTTTGCTGAGATTATGTTTTGGGCAGTTTTATCTGTGAATATTCTGGATTCGGAGGAAACCTTGTTCTCCGCCTCCAG